>CM022093.1:10976980-11717922 GCA_011114355.1 Carex littledalei
ACTTGCAACCAAATTTTACATTTTTTTCGAATTTTTCTACTATTTTTTTAGATAGGTAGAAAATCACTTGATCTGAAAATTCTGGACCATCCAAAAACAGTGATTTTCTACCTATCTAAAAAAAAAATCGAAAAAAAAACGAAAAAATGTAAAATTTGGTTTGCAAGTACATATTCATATTATAATCATGTTGAATGGTTTGGATCGACCGTTAGAATTTTGAAAACTCAAATATTGAGCCGTAGCACGGACCAATATGTGCTATGCATAGTACCGTAGCCTCACTCTATAGAAATTATTAATCCTAATTTGGTGTGCTTAGTAATTCACTATAACATTATATTTTGACTCGTTATTCTTCAAATTAAGCCCAACATATGCATACCAGATTTCATTACATCAAATTACAATTAGATGTGTGATCAACAACTATAATCTTAAAGATACAAAACAAACATAACAAGTACCCATCACAATTCATTAATAGAGGAATTCTGTTCCCATCACGCTTTGGAGAGGAATTCTGTTCAAATGACTTCGAACAGGTTTCGGATTAAAACAAAATAGTTCATTTCAGTATTGAATAGAGGGAAATCATAAAAAGACAAAATACAGTTAAATATGTAAATTTTTAGTCTAATTTGCTTCTATTTTCATATTTTTTTGTTTGAATTTTTAACTACAGACATGTGCTCAAACATTGAATGCATCCCAACGACAAACGAACAAAGGTAGTAAGATAAGCAGCACAGTGGCACCAACTCCACCCACTGGCTTTAATTCCACCTTCCGGAATGAAATCTTCCTCCACAAATTCCACAATTGCCACCAGAAAGACAGATTTCTCCGACATTATTTCCCATCTCATCTCCGTAACAGAAAAGTTACAAGCACGCACAAGCACAACGCCACATGACCCCCACAGTCATAAATCATTGCACCTTTTCGACTCACCTCATGCCATTTTCCTTTTCCGGGCACGTACTAGCTAATTCCTTTTCCGGGCATGCGTATTTCAGCCACTTTTTCTTCTGTGCCCCTCAAAACTATTGAATTTGTAAAGTCCTAATCAAATTAGTTGAACCGTTGGTTATATACTACTGATCCATCAATTAATGTTTTCAAATTGGGAGTGCAAAAATAAGTGCGCTAGTAACTAAATTAAATTAGACTTCTCATAACCAACAAAAATAAATGACAATGAAAATTTAGATTGACGCATTGTTTTCGCTTATCTGCTGAAACTAATAGTTATATTAGTAGAAAATTGTAGCTATAGTGAACTAACTATATTTGTAAAGAAAAAAGAGCTTATTTTAGGGGTGCAAACGGATCAGATAGTTGTAAAACTATATTCGTATTCATGTTTTATTTTTCAAATACAGATCAGATATTAGGTAGATACAAATATGAATATTAAATAGATACGAATCGAATGTTTATAAATATATAATAATTTTTTATAATATATTAAATTAATAATATATCTATTAAGATACAAATAATTAAAATAAAAATTATATCCGTATTCGTATCTTCACAGACATTCAGATTCAGATAGATATGCGTATCTAATTTTTGAATAGGATACATAACCGATATTATCCTATCCGTTTGCACCCCTAGCTTATTTATTATTGTCGTCACAGTGAGAATGTTCAGTTTAAGAGTGCCGCCAAGCAAAAGTTAGTTTCCTGTATTATAATAAGTGAGGACCACTTACTAATGAATTCAATAAATACGAGCTAACAGACGAAGCACCCACCACTTCTCCCTTTCTTTCTGTAACTACTGCTACTTTACTACTGGCCGTCTGGCGCACCACTACTCTCTCCTCTCTCTCTCCCAAGACACAACCGCAATGTCCCCGGTGATGCCACCAATCCCACTCGCATTATCTCTCCACACGCCATGAAAACCTCCCGCCGCTGCTATCTTTTCCTTCTCCTCCTCCTCCTCCTCCTCCTTACGGCGGTGTCTGTGGAGGCGGCGACGGCTGCGGAAAAGCAGATTCTCCTCGAGTTTAAATCCAACATCACCTCAGATCCAACGGGCGCTCTTTCTTCCTGGACCTCCTTCAATGATCCCTGCCGGAACTTCGCTGGAGTGTATTGTGATACCTTCGGCTTTGTACAAAGGATCGTGATACACCAGGCAGAACTGGCCGGAGTTCTCTCCCCTTCTTTGTCCTCCCTTCCATCCCTCCAATCGCTTTCTCTATTTGGAAACAGCCTCACAGGTGAAATCCCAGCCTCGTACTCTTCTTTCTCGCTCACTCTCCACAAGCTGAATCTGAGTAGAAATGCGCTCTCTGGCGAGGTTCCCTCTTTTCTCGGCCAATTTATCGGGCTTCGCCTCCTCGACCTCTCTTACAACAGTTTCACTGGTCAGATACCAGAGGAGCTGTTTCAGAATTGTGTGAAGACCCGGTATGTGTCACTTTCTCACAATCTTCTCAATGGACCGGTGCCTGATTCGATTGGCAACTGTACCAATCTAGCCGGTTTTGATTTCTCCTTCAATAACCTTACAGGCCAATTCCCGCCGCAGATCTGTGAGCCGCCGGCTATCAATTATGTTTCTCTTAGGAGCAATTCTCTTTCTGGAACTGTGGCCGATAAGATATCTAATTGTGGAAGTTTAGATCTTTTTGACATTGGAAGCAACCTTTTTTCTGGGTTAGTGCCGTTCAATCTAGTGAGCCTTGTGAATATAACCTATTTCAATGTTTCCTGGAATAAGTTTGATGGGCAAATTCCAGAGATAAGCTCATGCGGAATGAGATTGGGCTACATTGATGTTTCGGGGAATACCCTGGCTGGTGCAATTCCATCCGGCATTGCGAACTGTGGCGCATTGCGTTTCTTGGATTTAGGATTCAACAACCTCTCTGGCACAATCCCCAATACAATTGGTGGTTTGAAATCTCTCTCTGTTCTTCGGCTGAGTGAAAATGCTGACATTACGGGACAAATTCCAGCTGAGCTAGGTGGGATTGATCTGCTTCAAGTCCTTGATTTGGGAAAACTAGATCTTTCTGGTGATATTCCGGGCACCATTAGTCAATGCCGATTCCTCCTTGAGCTGTGAGTTGCTTTAGAAACTAATAATATAGATTATTTTAGATGCCAAGAATACTTTGTTTCATGAGTCAATGAAATGTTTTAGTTTTGTTACTCTTTCAGGGATTTATCAGGCAATCAATTGCAAGGAGAGATTCCGAGTAGTCTATACAACATGACGTACCTCAAAATCCTTGATCTCCACAGTAACCTTTTGAATGGCTCAATTCCACCCACAATTGGTAATCTCGCTAATCTCGAAGCGTTGGACTTCTCAAACAATTCACTTGTGGGACTCATCCCTCCATCACTGAGTGACCTAATGAAAGTGACCTATTTCAATGTATCATATAACAACCTCTCTGGAGAAATTCCTCACCCTGGAATACTTCAGACTTTCAGCGCATCAGCATTTATGCAGAATCCTTTACTTTGTGGGGCCCCATTGAACAACTGCCCAGGGAGAAGAACCCAAAGACTCAGTGTATCAGTTATTATAGTGATAGTTGCGGTGGCAATAATTCTAGTTGGAGTTTGCATAGTTTGTGCCATGAATATAAGCGCATACAAAAGAAGAGGTGGTGGGAAGGTATTAGAAGAAGGAAAAGAAGAAGAAGAAGAAGAGATAATAGCATCAGAAAGCACGCAGCCACCGCCTTCAGTGCCAGCTTCTGGGGTTATTATTGGGAAATTGGTGCTTTTCAGCAAGAGTCTTCCATCCCGGTACGAGGACTGGGAGGCTGGTACAAGGGCATTGTTGGATAAAGATTGTGTGATAGGAAATGGGTCGATTGGTACGGTTTATAAAGCTAGTTTTGAGAGTGGAATTTCTATTGCAGTCAAGAAATTGGACACATTAGGTCAGATTCGGACCCAAGATGAGTTTGAGCAGGAAATGGGCCGGCTTGGTGCGCTAAGCCACCCCAATCTCGTATCCTTCCAGGGTTACTACTGGTCTAGTAACATGCAGTTGATGCTCTCTGAATTTGTCCAAAATGAGAGTCTCTATGACCACCTCCATGGAACCCTTTACTCAGGTAACAGTGGTGGTGGGGCCCCCACTGAGCTATTTTGGGACAGGCGGTTTAAAATAGCACTTGGTACAGCGCGTGCTATTTCTTATCTACACCATGACTGTAAGCCTCAGGTATTGCATCTCAACATTAAATCCACAAATATATTACTAGATGAAGGCTACGAGGCTAAGTTATCTGATTATGGTTTGGGGAAGTTGTTACCAATTCTTGGAAGTTTTGAATTGGCAAAATTTCATACAGCAGTTGGTTATGTGGCACCTGAACTGGCGTCTCAGAGCTTGAGGTTTAGTGACAAGTGTGATGTGTATAGTTTTGGGGTCATTTTGTTAGAGATTGTAACAGGTCGAAAACCAGTTGATAGTCCTGGCACTGCTAAAGTTGTGGTATTACGGGATTATGTGAGAGAGGTTTTGGAAGAAGGGGTTGCATCAAATTGCTTTGATAGAAGGTTAAGGGGCTTTGTAGAAGCTGAGTTAATTCAAGTGCTTAAACTGGGTTTAGTTTGTACTTCTGAGGTGCCAGCTAGACGGCCGAGCATGGCTGAGGTGGTGCAGTTCTTGGAGTCTGTTCGAACCAATTCCTGATCTGATTTATTTAAACAGAAAAAAAAAAATAAACTTACATTCTTTATTTATTCTTTACTTTTTTCCCTCAATTCATTACATGATTATTCTTTGTTTTGTAATAAGAACATACTCTTGAGTGTTAATTTTGTGGGCTGTTGGTGTTCTTGTTAAGATAATTTCAATTGTAAGGAGTTATGGGTGTGATATCTTTGTGTAGATGCTACTAGGAATAGTTGATACCTAACATGAAACATTTATTTGCTAAAAAAATAACTAGAAATCATGTAAAAAGGTACAAACTGAGTTTTTGTCTTTGTTTGTATATTTGTTTCTGTGTTGGGTATACTCCTTCCAGGCTTGAAACCAAAAGGCTGGAGAGAAACCTTTGATTTCAACATCTACATTTATTCAGGTATGATTTCAGTCCACCCAGGAGAAGCATTTTTCTCTTTCCCTTTTTTCCCCTCCTTTTTGTTTGTCTGCTGAAAGTTCTCGAATTTTACGTTTACTTGAGGTGGCTTAGAATAATGTCCTCCTTGCTGTACCTGCCTCTCTTGTATGCTATTAACAACTATTTAAAATTTCTAATGCAGGTAGCAACTACAATATCAGTGGATTTCAGTCAAAATGAAATTAGTTCTTTATTAAAGACCCCTTGCGTTTATATGAGATTATATTTTACATTCAAGTCTGTCGACTTTCTCTATATTTCTATTTTACGGATAGGTCCCTAACTAGATACAAAATATCAACACTCTTCCTCAAGATGGGCGAAAGATATCCACTAAGCTCATCTTGTCACACAATCTAGCTAAATTTACTGCACTGAGTCCTTTGGTAAGCAAGTCTGCCACTTGCTCTCCAGTAGCAATATGACTCAGCTCCAATAGTTCACTACTCAGCTTCTCTTTGATGAAGAACTGTCAATCTCCACATGCTTGGTTCGATCATGCTGCACCGGGTTGTTGGCTATGCTAATTGCTGACTTCTGTCGCACCTACAACTTCATTTGAGCTCCTTGGTCCATCTTTAGCTCTACCAAAAGAGCTTTCAGCCACATCATCTCAGCAACTCCAAGGCCATAGCCCTGTATTCTGCCTCTGCAGTCGACCTCGCTACTATTGATTGCTTCTTGTTTTTCCATGAGACCAAGTTGCCCCCTACAAACATACAATATCCTGATGGGGACATTCTGTCATCGGCACAACTCGCCCAATCAGATCACAATAGCTCTCAATGTCAACATGACTATTCTCTATCGAAAAATCAACTCCTTTTTTGATGCACACTTAAGATACTTCAGAATCTGATACTCTGCGTCCATGTGGCCCTTCCTAAGGTCATGCATGTAGCGGCTCACCACGCTCACTGCAAACGATATGTCGGAATGAGTGTGACTCGAATATATTAATCGGCCTACCAATCTCTGATATCTCTCACGGTCAACTGATTCTCCAGCCTCACACTCAAATTGAACTTCGGGTCAATTGGAGATACAAACGATTCTTCATCGATCTGTTCCTTCTACTCTCAAATTCTGCAGATCGCGGCCCACGATCAGAGGTTCCTGAGTGCAACTCCTATGGTCCGCCTTTAATTCACTGGGTCCCTGTGTCAGCAGAATCCATATCCTCGACGGTACCGTAAAAGATTCCCTTTTACAATTAGCTATTTACGGTTTGAGATTAACTCTCAGCCGGTTTGGGATTCGGACTGACTGAGGGCAGTATTATTGGGCTTTGAGATTCGTGCCAAGTTAAAAAGAACGGTCCAGATCAAGTAATTGTAAAGATTCCCTTTTACGGTACCGTCGGTGATATGAATTCGTGTCAGCGATGTACCTCTTTTAGTTTTTCTGCCCATTTCACTGCCCTTGCTACCCTTTTTTTTTTGGGAAAATTTCCTCACTGAACCCAGTCTGAATCAGTGTTGTTGGACGGACAGAATATTGCTAAGCAATTAATCAATTAATCGGGAATAATCGGCTAGCGGAAATAATCAGCTTCGCCAATTAATTAAAAAATTCATTAACGGTTTGATCTTAATCGGCACGGACGTTTTTTACAACAGTCTGAACTCTGAACCCTCAAAATACAATTATTTTGTTTTCGCCCAATTCAATCTGTGCTCGCAACAGAAATCAACCCTCGATGGCCGCGATCGCCGCTTCCTCCACCACTCCACGCCCTCCCTCCGATCTCATCTCCTCCTCCTACTCCGACGACGACGACAATAATTCCACCACCACCAGCGACAGCGACACCTCCGTCGCTCCCTCTCAGCCCCGCGGCCGCTCCGCCGTCGAGTCCTCCATTCTCTCCACCTACCTCAATGCCTCTGGCGAAGCCCTCTCCTCCACCTCCCTCTCCAATCTCATCCCCTTCCTCTCCTCCGCCTCCGGCCGGAGCGGGCCCCACTCTTCCTGCCTTATCTGCCTCTCCCGCATCCGCCTCTCTGATCCCGTCTGGTCCTGCACCTCCTCTTGCTTCTCTCTCTTCCACCTTCCCTGCATCCAGTCCTGGTCGCTCCAACCCCTCCATTCCTCCAATTCCTCCATCCCCTCCAGTTCCACCTGGTCATGCCCCAAATGCCGCTTCGCCTACCCCAGATCTCTCGTCCCCAGATCCTACCGCTGCTTTTGCGGTAAGCTTGAAGATCCACCGTTAGATCCATGGCTCCTCCCACATTCCTGTGGAGAAATTTGCGACCGACCACTGGGTGTGCCCCACCCGGACAGCACATGCGGTCACAACTGCCTCCTGCTCTGCCACCCAGGCCCCTGCCCTCCCTGTCCCCAGCTGGTCCTGGGTACTCGATGCTTCTGTGGATCCCACAAGGAGGCCAGGCGCTGTGCTCACAAGCACTTCTCATGTGGGAGGAGTTGCAACAAGCCACTGACATGTGGGATGCACCGGTGCCAGGAAACATGCCATCAAGGAGAGTGTCCCCCATGTAAGGTGAAGGGAAATTACACGTGTGAGTGCGGCAAGGTTCGGGAGGAGCGGGTGTGCTCGGAGCGCAAATTCCGATGTGAGAACCCATGCGATGGGGTTCATGCATGCTCCAAGCACAAGTGTGAAAGGGGCTGTCATGCGGGCCCATGTGGAGACTGCCCCCGGCAGGGAAAGAGAACTTGTCCCTGTGGGAAGCAGGAGCACAAGGAATTGGGATGCGATGTGGAGTCACCAACATGTGGGGCCACATGTGGGAAGTTGCTCAGGTGTGGCCGACACAAATGCCCGGAAAGGTGCCACCGGGGATCATGTGTGGAGACCTGTAGGATTATGGTGGTCAAGTCTTGCAGATGTGGAGGGTCAAAGAAAGAGGTCAGGCTTTTAAATTTTGTTTTTCAAATACATTTGGCACCGCATGTGACGCATTCAGCTGATTAATTTGTAAAAGAAACTAACTTTCATGTCTTGTTCAGTTTTGTCATTGTTCAATAAAACAATTAAGTTGGCTGTACATAAGAGTGTTAGTTCCATCGCCAGGATGTGCTGAAGTTGAGTATAATTAGTATGATTTTGGTTCCTGGCAAATATGAAGATGTGACTTTGTGATTTTGTATGGGCTGAGGTTAGCATATTATTGTTGGTTAAAATAACACATGCATGTCTAGAGGTGCTACTGTTACCTTTTTACCTGTACCCAGTAAAAAATAGATTGGGCATGGTTCCAATATATGCCCAGTTAAATTATGGGTATGGTTCTAGATTTAATATTTTCAAACCCTAACCATACCAGGTTCCACCTGTTATTCAATGCAACTATTAAGTTTTAGTAGATGAGAGAGTAGAAATCATATAATCACTTTCTGCCATTAGGGAAATGAGAAGTAATTATAACTATCCCTTATTGTTTTGAAATGCATTATGACTTCTATGTTAAATTCTAATTTTATGAATTAATGTAACTACTGTTAGTATATGGATATTGAAGTTGCCTAGTTTGTTGGCATATGTTTCTATTAATTGATTTTATCAAATTTTAGTTGCCTGTGGTATGCAATTAAAAAGTATTAACTTGCAAATTTAATTGCGAAGTAATACCCAATTTAAGTCCTGGATCTGTCCCAATAGTTAAGCCATTTATACATAGCAGATCAGTATCCTCAGTATCCTGCATTCCGGACTCGGAACTATTGAACCTGGATTATCTGTTATGTATTATTTGTAGTACCCAGATTTGGACCTGACCGGTGTGACAATGAATAGTATGTGGGTCATAATACAAATAGAAACACATTTATGGCATAAGTTTAGGTTCTAGATATGGCGGAGCACTTGTGACCAGACCCTATTTTGCATGGTACCACCTTTAGCAACATCATCTGATGGGTGGAAGTTCGATTTTTAACTCAACATGCAGGTTCCATGCTATCAAGATTTGACTTGTGAAAGAAAATGCCAGCGGTTACGCGATTGTGGCCGTCATGCTTGTAGGCGTCGGTGTTGTGATGGCAGCTGTCCATCTTGTCCAGAGGCATATCATCCAACTTTTCTATATATTTTTCTTTTTTTTCTTTTTAGTGCGTTACTAAAGTATTTGAAATACTCAGATCTGTGATAGGCGGCTAAAATGCAGCAACCACAAATGCCCGTCTCCATGTCACCGGTAAACTTAAATACTTTCTCTGTTCATGGTCTATGATTTTTATAGGCAGTGTTGACATAAACATTTTGAAAAAAAAAATTCCCAACTAAAATTGCTCTTACCAAATAAGTGCACCCCAGTTGCCCCATATTAGTTTCCACTGATGGTGACAATGGTGTTAATCACATAATGAGATTTGTAAGTATGCTTGTTACTTCTGAATTCTTGGACCTTGCTGCTCATAACTCAATAAGTTTCTTGGAGTGCCTCATATGTTGGCCATCACAAGTGTCTCGTATATTGATTGTCACAATGTATATTTCCAAGTTCATTCACACTGCCTTTCATCAGAAATGCTACCCTATGAGCAATGTTTTTTATTCTTCAATGTCATCACTTAATACTAAACTGCAATTTTTCTTTGTTTCCCTTATGTAGAGGTGCATGCTCTCCGTGTCCTTTGACGGTGTCAATTTCATGCCTTTGTGGGGAGACACATTTTGAGGTGGAATTCGGTACTCTCTCATCTGTTGGATGTGGCAATGTTTTTCTTTTACCATTACCATAATATATATAACTTTTGTTATTGTTATACGGAGGAACTGCTACTGGTCATTGTACTACTTGCTCTGTGGGATTGATCATTTACAGTTCACATGAGGTGAAGAGGAAGGAAAGTAAAAAGCAGAATTTCCATCCTTTTTGTTTGGTCTGTCTTGTTTTCCTCCGTTTACACTCCAATTCAGAGAGCAAAAAAATATAGGCTTTAGGAGGTTAAAGGAATTAAAAAATAAATAAATAAATAACTTTCCTTAACCTGACCCTCCTATTAAATATTCAACCAAACAATATATAATTATAGATTTTTTCCCTTTTCTTTCCCTTCCTCTTCTCTACATCCATATAAGGTGTTATTCAAAAGAAGCTGAAATAGTTCTTTCAAGTGTTGTTATTTTGCATATTTCTTTTAGTACTTAGTAGCTTGACTTTTTTAAAGTTTGGTTGGTGGTAGGATTGATCAACTATCTATTTCAAAATCCTAAAAAACAGTTTTTTTTCCCCCGGCTTTACCTTGCAAGTTTCTTTATTATGTGTATGCTTCACTCGACTAGGCAAAGAACTGTTTGGGACAAGGAGAGTGGTAGGCCTGGTGGCCAACAGTTTTACAATGGTTATAGCTGAGTGATAAGCAGCTCACATCTCATATTGATTAATTATATTTTCCATATGATTAAAAATAAATTGGTTTCTATTAACTAGGTTCCTTGTGGGACTGAGAAGAATCAAAAGCCACCAAAATGCTCCAAAAAGTGCCCCATATCTCGCCTCTGCAGGCACAAACTTCAATCTCAGGTGATTTTTTAGTATTCCTCATAATCTGCTAAAACATTTCATAGTAATTTGTTTCTAACAATAACCATGATCCACATTTATTTATTTATTTATATAATTCATTTTTATAACCAGCCTCACAAATGCCACTACGGAGCTTGTCCACCTTGCAGACTTGTTTGTGGAGAGGAGTTTTCTTGTGGCCATAGTTGCAAAGAAAGGTCAGGAGAAAACAAGTCAACCTCAAAGTTGTTTTTCTTTGTTATTTGTAATTATTTATTCTATTTCATGTAATTTTTTTCTATTTAAATTGGAATGTAATTCTGGTGAGCAGATGCCATGGCCCCATTCCTCCTCCTAACCCGGAGTTCACTCTAAAACCAAAGAATAAGAAGAAAATGGGAAGAGTCATTGAGGCTACTCCTGGATCAACGTGTCCCCCTTGCAATGAGATTGTTTTAGTCTCGTGCTTTGGCCAACACCTTGGCCAAGAAAGACCAGTATGGCCATTTAGCACATGTTTCAGTACTTATTTTTTATAAGTAGCATTAGGTGCCATTGAACTTTTTTATCATATGCTTTAAGGTGCTAACATTAGTATTATCTTTTGTTGGTCAATTTTAAGATGGTCTGTGTTAGAAAGCGACAGTTTTCTTGTGAAAATCTCTGTGGGAATCCTCTTCCTTGTGGAAACCATTACTGTACAAAATCATGCCATGTATTGGATACTCAGACGGGATCCACGTATGCTGAGCCCTGTGAGGAATGTACCCTTCCTTGCCAGAAGGTTAAGCTCTCTTCTTTTTTCTTTTCTTCACTTTACCAATTTATCTATCTTACCCTATTCTCTAAGTATTGCACAATTAATGAGAGTCTACTTGTTTTGGAATATCAGGATAGGCCGGCTTGGTGTTCACATGGTTGCCCGTTACCATGTCATGTTGGCAATTGCCCTCCTTGCAAGGCCCTTGTAAAAAGATCTTGTCACTGTGGATCCATGAAGCATGTATTTGAATGTCTGTATTATAACACATTAACTGATGAGGAGCAACTAAGGGTGCGAACCTGCAATGGTCCATGCCATCGGTAATTTTTCACAATTTTTAGAACTTCTTCGTCATCTGAAGCATACTATTACATAACTTGATAAATACCTCATGAGTTCTGAACTTAAGAATCATAGGCACCCACTCTTTTGTAATTAAAAAAAGACTGTTGGTTAGGATCAGAAAATATTGAACCTTTGTAGAAGAAACTTAAATGTGATGATCTGACAGCTCAAATTTTGTGAGAATCCTTTTGTGTGCAATGTTAGCGTTATCTAAAAAGTCCATTGCTTGCCTTCTTTCATCAATGTATCCAGAAATGATGCATGTTTTGCCCACTACAGCAGTTCTGTTGACAAATGAATGCCTTGAAACCTAAATTTTTGTATTCAGGAAATTACCAAATTGCCCACATCTGTGCTCTGAGATCTGTCATCCTGGTCAATGCTCAACAATAGATCTGTGTACAAAAAAGGTTGGTTTGGTTGCTTTACTATTTTATATTTTTACTCTTGTTTACTTATTCTTCTGTTTACTAGCTTTACCTGTTGACTCAACCTGAAATACAACATAGCAAAGAATCTGTATATCTGCCAGCTGCAAACTGTTACTGCATATACAAAGTTTAGGTTATTTTAGTACCAAAACATTTTTTTTCAATTTTAATGTGTTGTAAGGTTACTGTACGGTGCTCCTGCAACACTCTCAAAAAGGAGAGTATATGCCAAGATGTCCTGAAAGCATACAAAAATTTGGGCCGAGACCCAAAAGATGTATCTAAGAGCCATTTTGGAGTCGGTCTACTTCCTTGTGGCGCAAATTGCATAAAGGAGGTCCAGAAGAATGATGCAGAGTTGCATCTCCGTAAGACTCGTGAGAGCAAAGTATGTGATATGTTTTATCCCTTTTCCTTTATTGCCAATAAGTTCTGTTTCATTCTTCTTTTGCTTTGTGTTTTTGGGTTAATTGGTTAGATTTGGTTTGGCCACTTTATTTGAACTTGAGTAAATAGGAACCTGGTGTCGAACCTGTGAATGCGCCAAAGCGCAGGAGGAGACGTGAACGTGGGAAAGAGACGAGACAAACTTCAAAATTTGAGGTAAGAAAGGATATCTAGTTATGAATTGCTAGGCTCAAGTCAAGAGGGGCTGGTATTGAGCTTTTTACTTATACGCTCCATCTGACTTTTACAGGCAATTAAGGCCATTTCCATGAGGTGCTTGTGGGTAATGCTTATGATTTTAGTATTCATTATGTGTGCTTATTGGTGTTACAAAGGCATTTTTTGGCTCTCTGATTGGATGAATGAAGTCGACGAGCAAAGACTGAGGAAAATGTCTCCTAGAGTAAACCAATAAAAATATGGTCCTAAGACAAAAATTTGGCCGCTTGGAGTTTCAGGAAGTTCTAAAAAAAATTCTTCATTTACCAATTGATAGTTTTGAATGAACATGTAGCAGCAATTTATGTAGTGAATTGCTGTTGAGTTGGTACTGAATGGATGCTGTTTGTCGTTGGTTTATTCATTATTGACTGGTTAGGATATTCTCGGTTTCTATGTTCGTTCGTCTCCCTTAATATTTTTTGGTGATGACAAAATGTGTTGTTTTATAACTATGCTTTTATCAAGCAAT
The DNA here is from genome assembly GCA_011114355.1 of Carex littledalei. Classification (NCBI taxonomy): domain Eukaryota; kingdom Viridiplantae; phylum Streptophyta; class Magnoliopsida; order Poales; family Cyperaceae; genus Carex; species Carex littledalei. The sequence continues at coordinate 10,990,251 of CM022093.1, forward strand.
TACAAAAAAAAATGAAATTATTATTAGCACAATCCTCATGAACCATTATTTTGCAGACAATAAAGCCCAGCTGTATGTCTATAGGGCCCACAATGGTAAATTTTGGGTTATAATAGATCGTCAAATGGGACCTAATAATGGGCCTAAGGCTATATCGTCTACAAACGGCTAGATATGGTCCTAATTGCACATAGCAGAACCAGAAAAACCTTATCGTAGCTGCAATCTCCAACAACCAGAAATACATAGTAACATGAAAAGCCACATCAACCAAAAAGAGATGTTTTAAAACAAAAAAATACAGAATTAAAACATGTTTTGCAAACACCAGATATCACCAGATTGATCCGACGGTAAATTGCAACATTATTTACAAAAACAGAAGATGCATCTAATACTATATCATCGTAATATACTATGAAATTTTGTACTTGTTGCATGGGAGAACAAGAAGAAAATTCATTGCACTTCAAAATCAACAATTTTTTTTATTTTAACCAAGCATATTTAACAATTAGGAAAATCATCCTTAGTTTACGCATATTTAACAATTAGGAAATTCATCCTTAGTTTACGCATATTTAACAATTGGGAAAATCATCCTTAGTTCACCAACAACAGAACACCAAGTTCCAAAAGAACATTTGCACAGTTACACGAAATGCCTCGTATAGATAAGATGAAGGGCACCTGCTTGTATTATCTACCCGTGTCCACCACGACCACGTGATCTAGTTTGCTGCCATAACAATATCAAATAGATAAGTTAGAATTCTCAAAAAATAGAGATATGTTCATTAAAACCGCATTTGAATTTTGTCCAAAGAAGAGAAGAAAAAAAAGCTCATACTCTAATATTGGTGCCAGATTGGCCACGGGCACGGCCACGGGCAGCAGGCGGGGGCTGGGGTGAGATCCGCGCTTGTCTTAAAGCAGCATTTTCCCGTGCTCTCTGATGTAAGTGAATTGTTCTGCCACCACGACTAGCTCCATCAGTCGCTTCTGTCTCTGCTGAGGGAGTACCAGAGCCCTGGCTCTCAGCAGCAGCCGAACCACTCACAACAGAACTCTCTGAGTTCTTGCGGACACTACTAGATGAACTTCCACGCGGCAACCGTACTATTCTTCGAGGACTTTTCTGAACTACAGGAGCAATGACTGGTGTTTCTTCATTGCCTTTTGCACCCTCATCTGCAATTTCAGCACTCTCGCTTTTATCCTCTGTAATCTCACCTGGCTCAGCTGCCGGTTCTGGGGAAGCCGGCTCTAAGGTTTCTTCCGTGTCATCAGCACGAGTAGGGGTGGATTCAGGGTTGTCGCCTTCCCCAGGAATATCATCCTGGGGCTGATCCGACTCCTCAGGCAGTTCACCTTCCTCCCTATCATCCTCCCCTTCTGAGGGTAAGTTTTGTTCAGCTTCACCCTCCTCTGACGCAATAACTGTTGCATCAGTTTCTAACAGCTGTTCCTCCTCTTCTTGGTTCTTTCCCTCTAGCTCCATCTCATCCTTGTTAGTTGAAACCTCCTCCCCTGTCAGCTCAATAGCCTCTTCTCCACCTGGCTGATCAGCGTCCATTTCTTCTGCATTAACTGGTGCATCAACATTGTCTGAAGGTACCACTGGTTCAGGTATAACCTCTGGGATTTCAGGCGATGAGGGAACAGCAGGTACAGCTGGCACAGGAGTTGGTTCAGTATCTTGAGTGGTCTCTTGAGAAACAGCAGCTTCTTTGTGTTTCTTTTGAGGGGGAGCAGCAGCCTCGGAAATATCAACATCTGCTTCCTGTATTCCAGGCTCTTCTCTTGGATCAGAAGAGGACCCACGCTTGCGTAAAAGAGATGTGCTGGCTGGAGGGGCTTCAGGGTCATTGGATGTTGTGCCAGTCTTGACCTCTTCAGTTGTGGCCGGTGCCTCGGCTGCCGGCATCTCTGTATCAGTATGGGGCTCCTCGGTCACTAAAGCAGGTCTAACCAGCCTTCTTGCAGACTTGCGCACTTCAGTTTTTGTAGAGGCGATCGCTGTTCTTCTTTCCATCAATTTTGCTTGGGGAGTTACTGTCCTTGCCAGTGGAGCAGGTGTAGCTTGACGAGCTGATACAAATAAAAAAATTAATTGGTTAGCACAAATCAGCTTCCACAAGAAACGAGAATATTACATTATTCAACAAATACGAAAAGATGCTGAACCTATGAAATTAGGCAAATATTGAAAATACCCAAATAGTTTAATATTTTTTAAGGAGAAACCATATGAAGGAACAAAACAGAAGCACCCAAACATTATAGAAGCTATTAAATCAAACAAAGAGGAACAAATAAAAAGATAGGTTCCAAAACACACTACAGATATGTTGTTTATACAGTAGAGTGCCATGTGCCTCAACTATTGCAACATTGAAATAGAACTTCATAGAATCGTTGAGACTTGGAAATATTCAAGCAAGATCAGGACAATAACCTTGAGGTTGAAGGGCCTCCGAATAAGAGATTTCAGGGGTTGCCAAAGGACCACCTTGCCCCTCCTGTAGTGATGAGGCAGCACTTGATTCAAGGCTAGTCACAGAGTTGAAATAGGCATTGATCTGCTCATTAAGTGTGCCTTGAGATGGGATCTGGGATGCTGCAAATCCTGAGCTCTGAGGTTAAAAAAAAAACAAAAAACAAAGAAGAGGTGTGAGACCCAAAATTTCTCAACCCCAACTACACAACTTGTGACTAACATCCAGCAGTTTTGATGATAAAGACCACAAAACTCTATCATATACCCAAGCATAACAGCAACCACCTGTATAGATGCCATATGACAATCCGTATGTATTTTGAATCCTTTAATAATAATAAAATACAGAGACTTTTGCTATAAAATTATGAATTTTTGTAAAAAAAAAAAGGCTTCTCAGATATAAAGTCAAAATTCCCAACAGATGAAGTATGAACTAAAGATGAATGAATAGACCACAAACATGCTACCGACCCCATTTGTGGTGATACAAGTTGGTAAAATTTTAGGTGAAGAATATAAACTGCACCTCCAAAAGCATAGCAATATGCTGCTTGTGCTTGGCAAGTTCCTCTTCCGCCTTTTTCTTTTCCTGGAAGCAACATTATGGACTGTCAAATTTGAAGGTAAACATGTCCACTAGTCATGCAATATAAATGGACAAAAGACAACAGACAAAAAATGGAGTTGCAGAATCAGAAAAAAAAAAACAGAGAGATCAAATAGCAATTAAAAACTCCATCCAACACTCCAGCATCACACGATGGGGCCATGGGGAGGCCAAGTAGCCCCAATACACCGGGATGGTTATATGTCAAGAGTGATGTGAGCAAATCCAAAATCTGTAGATTTTCAAGACTGTTCTCTAGAAGATCAAAGGCAAAAAAGTCCATCCAACACTACAGAATCACACGATGGGGCCATGTGGGGGGCCAAGTAGCCCCAATACACCGGGATGGTTATATGTCAAGAGTAATGTGAGCAAGTCCAAAATTTGTAAAATTTTCAGGACTCTTCTCTACAAGATCAAGAGGCAAAAAAAGATGAAGACACCAACTCGATTACATTGACAAATTTTAGAGCATTCTTTTGACCTCGCAATATTATACTAAACTCCGAACTGGGTGCATTACTGGTGACGTAGAAAAGCATCATATTTTCAGACCAAGTTCTGTTGAGTTTTGGCTCTCCACATATTAATGCAAAAAATGAGTCATGACAACTCGACCAAAAACCTATGGTAGAAAAATCCTACTCTATTTTGAGTAATAACATTTACGAGGCCTTTATCTTGTTGCCAAAATTTACATGACAAAAACAATAACTACGGACATGGATGAAAGATGCCTTGTATATGCTTCTGACAGATAAGCACAAACACGCATGGTTAGGGCAAATAGGATATTGTTGCTGGTCCAATCACAAGGAAGATAAGCTTCAAGAGAATGATTAGAACAATTAAATACCACAAAGTATTTCAATAAGATATTTTCTTCTGTGTTTTGTTAACCTATATTCTGGGGCAAAACGCGCTCATACTGTATAACCAAGTAAAACTTAATCTATATGTCAATATCTAAGAAGCAATAGTAACAGGCCACTCCAAACAAACACTTGTTACAAAAGATACTAAAAAAAGAAAAACTATATAGCAAAAAGAGAGGATTGAGAAAAAACCATTTGAATGTTTCCGTTAAGCTTTAAAACTGTCAGCTCGATACTTTTCCGCTTCGCTTTCTCTCTTTCTTTCTCTTGTCGCTCCCGTTCTAAAGTTCTTTCCAGTATCTGCTTAATAAGATTTCATTAAATATCAAATTTGAAAAATAAATGCGAACCAAAAGGTGTCTCGATGCAATATGGACCTGAATCCTAGTGTCTTTCTCCTTTGCAGCTTGATCAGTTGATGCTTCCCCCATGGATTTCTTGCCTGTTAAATCTTCATCGAGTTACAATTAAACCAAAAAAAAAAGGAATGAACTAGAAAGCACAGTGCAAAACAGCCCAGTACTTGATTTAAGTTCTTCTGTCTGTTTCAATAAGCCCTCCTTTTCTCTAAATAGGACCTCCTTTTCTCTAGTTAGGCCTTCTTTTTCTTTAATTAGGCCTTCTCTTTCTTTGTTAAACTCTTCTTTCTCCTTTAGCAGTGCCTCATACTTTCTCTGCGAACATAAATGTGGCTAAGCACGACACCAAGTGCATAAATTACAAGATCATAACACAGAAAAAAAAACACTAACCTTCATTGCATTTATATACCTCTTATGCTTGTCGTTTTCTCCTCTTAGATTAACCTACATATTGTGCAAGATTCAACGAGTTATGATGAATGAACATAGAATATTTGTAAAAGAGATTATATTTTAGAATAAAAAAGTTATATTGAACCTCCACTTGAAGAACATCATTCAACTTAGTTTCACGCTCAGCCAGATCTGCCTGACATTTAGCGAGATTCTCTTCCAGCTTCAATACAACTTCTTCCTTCTCCAAAATGTGATTCTTGGCTTGCTCAAGCTCTTTGCAATGATCAGCCAAAAGCCCCTGCACCCCACAGATAAATATGTTTTTGATCAAATAATGGCAAATAAAAAATAAAATTGAGCTGACCCAAGGTAAAAGGCAGTGGCTATCTGTTCTTGCTCAAACAACAGAAGTGCTCGTTTCTGAAACCTTCACCTTTTTGTCAAGGATGTGTTTAGTGACAATTTTAAGCAATGAAACTTCCAACATGGTGTGTTATAGGCAGAAATAGGTCACGTAAGAGACATTATGGCAAACTTGTATCTCAAAATAGCTGTAAATATAGATTTTCTTTGGCTCGGTCCTTTTTTCATGCAGTATAAAATTTTTTGACACAAAGCACCTCCTTCGACAAGGATATAACTTTCTCATAAAATGGAGATCTTTTCAGTTGGCAGCTCTTTCTAAATAAACGCCTTGGTATACAATGTTTCAGACCTGACAATTGAGTACCTAATCTTGTCCTACATAACACATGTTGGAGGATCAGAACACTGCACCTTGATATGATGAAGTTCATTTTTTATGCGCTCATGTTCCTTGGGATCAATATTTTTGCTGTTGTCAACCAACTGCAAGAGAAGTATGAGATACTTCATGAAGGTCAAGAGAAAATCAATCGAAACTGCTTAAACCTAGTGATTGAAAAATGTACCTCCTTTATCCTGTTATCTAGATTCTCTGCTTCTATCCTTTTCATCTCAAGCTCCTTTTGGCATGCTTCAATTTCTAACTGCTTCTCCGATAGGAGATTGCGCGAACTTTCAGCTTCAATTTTAGCCTTTTGTGCCTCCTCACGGAGTTTCTAGGAAAGAAAAGAAAGCTTTAGCTGATTGTATGACCTTGCATATCATTTGGTATTTGGTTCTTTCAATGGAGAGCCAAAATAAGCACCAAATTTAGCTAACCTGGCATTCCTCAAAGTTCTGTTTGTTCTCTTCTCGAAGCTGAATGTTGCTTTCCCGAAGCAAATTTATCTCCCTTACCTAAACAAAAGATACAGCTTTTACCAAGTACAACTAATACGGTTCCAAAAAATATAAAAAAGTTTATAACAAATATTAAGAAAATAAGATACCCAAATCGCAATAGGAAAATGGAAAAATAATGAAATTTGAGTAATACCTGAAGCTGCAAGGACTTGAACTCTTCATCCTTGAACATAGTAGCTTTTGCATTCTCAGCTTGGGAACGAAACAAAGCTTGAGCATCTTGGGATGACCTGAGTGCAATATCCAGCTGAATGTGGGGGAAGATTCAGATTATACAAGAATTAAACAAACAAAATTCACAGAAGCAAGATAAGTATGTTAAAAACATGACAAGTTACAAATACAATAAAAGAAGCGCACTTCAGATTGAAGCCGCAGCTTCTCTTGTTTCAGCAATGAGATTTCTGTTTCAGCCTGCAACAAAATAGGAAAGTAAATTTAAATGATTAATATATATCAACAATGAAGTACCTTCATGAAAAAGCCAAAAGAAAAATATAGCAGCACACTTACTATTTCCTTTGACCTCCGTAAATAAGAGATAACATTTTGCAAATCACTCTCTGCTTTCGAGTCAACAGAATAGCCAGCAGAAGTTTGCTCCTTCTCAGCCAATCTGATGTGCAAAGACTCAAGCCTACTGTGTAATAGCTTATTCTGAAAGCCGCAGAAGATGAAATTAATATTAGCAAAAGTATTGCACAGAATATTTAAGGATAGGCTGTGACTGATCAGAACTTATTTGCAATGGTACATATTTAACAGTCTTTGATTAAATATCAAATGATACTCAAATTGCATGAAATTTGATACACGGCCAATCTACAAGGAACAGCATGCCTATAATTTTTTCTTGGCTTGATATTGAAAATGTTGTCAAAGGTAATCTGTTGACAATGGATACTAACCCATTTTAGAAAAATAATAATAATGACAGCAATTCTGTAAGAGCTAATACCGCTGCATCAATTATGAATCAAATCGTCGATAACATAAACTATCATGACAGTCAATAATAAAATAAAAGGCAAACCTGTTCATTTGTGTCGTTATATTTTCTCAGACTTTCGTCCCTCTCCTTCTGCAACTCTTGTTTCTCATGCTCCCATGATGCCTTCAAATTTTCCTGAAAATTTCCATTTAAAAGCATCAAGTCAGCCTAAACAAATCCAGTTCAATAAGAAACTTTCACACCAGTATCTCCGAGTATGGAAATCATGCACACAGAGCTTACATTTTCAGTCTTCTGGACATCTAAATTATCCCGAAACTTTGCTAATTCAATTTGTAAAGCACACAGCTCTTTTGAGGTGCTTGTGAGCTCCTGGATCGTCTCAGCTTGCATAATCACCTTCAGAAATCAGAGAACATAATTATTTCTTCCTTTGAACTTTTGGCAACAAAAAATGAATGGATACAAACTGCAAATGGACATTAACCGAGATACTAGAAATCATTAATCTAAACTAAGTACATCAAGTGGAAGAGAAGCAAGTTCTATTTGCTCTAATTCAATGGCACAAATGTGTAATTGTTCTTGTGGACCATCCGATTAAAAAACAAAAGGCCTTGATTGTGCCTTTCTTAGGGGTATTTTGAACTGTCCAATTTTGATCCAAAAGCCAACATGCAAGTTATGGTACACATTCTATACAAGCTTATTCTTTTATTTTGGAACATTTTTATTTATCTGGAAAAGTGTTCTCAAGATTGCTAAGTCTTAAGTATGATTTACCTGTCTCTCGTAGTTGTCCTGGGCAATACGCCAACGATTGTGCTCCCTATCAAGGTTATCCTTCATAGAGGATACCTGTGTTTGTAACGTCTCTATTTGTACTCTGCAACAATAAAGATTATAAGCCTAGTAAGATAATACATGGTCTATTGCTTTATTAGAGAAAATTGAAGTTCCATAGAACAAAATGGCTTACAATTTCTCAGATATCTCATCCTTGAGTACTGAAATTTCAAGCCCAAGCGAAAACAACTGTTTATCTTTCTCTTCAATTGCTGATGCAAACTCCTGGCACTTCGAGTTGTACATCTTCTCTAATTCAGACAACTTGCTTCTCAAAGAAGTCACTTCATCCTCCAAGGACTTCTTTGATTTCTCAGTCTATGAAAAAGACGTGAAAATTTCAGATCACTACAATCGTGCACAACAGCCATAGGCAAAATTATAGTATTTTCATTACCTCTGACTTATACTCCTCATGCACAGACTCAATTTGTTTCAATGCGGCTTCATTTGTTTGTGCAATCTCTTTGTACTGAAATAGAAGAATTCAAGAAAATGTCAAAAGCAAGGCAAACACATTAAGAATATGATAAAAATTAAGAAGAAAACCAAATAACCTGTAGCATGTAATTCTTGTTAGCTTGGGCCTCCTCTCTCACCTTTCCCAGCTCTTCTTTCACTTTCCAAAGGTCATCATCGACCTGTATTTAAGACGAGAATTTCATTTTATTTACATTACTCATGTTGGGCGACTTATTTTGAGGAGCAACATTTCAAATGATATCAGTACAATTTTGAGGAGCAACATTTCAAATGATATCAGTACAAAAATTTGATTCCCAGATCATGTGTATTTATGGACTCCACTCAACAAATTGTAAATTAAGGAGCCACAAGTTCCTAGTTGATATTGTATCTAGTACGGTATATTAAGCTAATGGAAAGTGACAAAAGTTTATGTGAATGTGCACATGGCACTACATGCAAAAAAGATCCTCGTAAAAAAAATGAATAGCATGGAATTAAAACACACTTTGGAGGAAAAAAGGAACTTTATAGCTCCATTAATACACTGTGCACCAGTCCCTTAGTATATACACTTAAAACAAGTTAAAGCAGACTTGGCCAACATACAAGTTAAACAATCTAAAACAATTAAAAATAACCAGTTACCACATTGGCAGCCGCCAGAAAGTTATCACCCCTGCCACCCTGCAGAAATAGTTGTGCTTAACAAAACAATGTAGGAAACAATGTAGGACAGAAGTCATAAACAATAAAACAAACCAATTTCACAAACCACAATTAGATACACAATAAAAGACAATGATATGTACCTTTCCTCCAGATTTACCCTCTAGGCCAGAACATTTGGTCTGTTAAACAACAGAAACCAGGTTAAAAGAGAGAGAGAGTCAGAATAATAATCCAAATTAGATATAGAAAAAATGTTAAATTCTGGGATTTTCAAAGCACCAAGGTCGATCCAGACCATGCAATGGTCAGACCAGCAAGTACTAGCATCCTTTTAGAGAAACATCTCTTTTTTGTTTAATGTGTGATCTAGTGTCAATTTTCCAAACTAATTGCGACGCCTAACAAGCCTTGCCAATTTTTGGTTCAATTATCAAAATCCAAAAGTTTCTTAAAAAAAGGTACAGAGTTCCAACAATAGCATGCAAGGATCCAGCCAAATTGCAATCCTTGGAAACAAAAGACATCAAGTACACATACCTCAGCAACAGCAGCTCGTGTTTCGGCCGAAGAGACAGACCGCCAAGCATCAGACAGTTCCTTTCTCATTTCCTCAACTTGTTTCATTGAAGTTTCAATAGTCTTTTCCTTCTCAAATGTTAGAGTGCGAACACGATCTTTCTCTTCTTGAAGATCTTTTTTAGCTTCTGCCCATTCTTGCTGAAATAAGAAGGGTTCAACAAAGTGTCATACGTAAGTGAATGATGTAACCAAAAGAATGCTGCAATGCAAGGGTTTATCTGACAGATTTGGGTTAATAAAACTATAATTAACACGGACGAACTTGCCTGACATTCTTATGACTCGGCACTAATAAAATTAATCCAGAATACAAGGATTTTGTCAGTAAAAAAAATGGATTCAAGAATTATAACAAATGTATTGGATAACTCCTCAATGACAAGCATTGTTTAAGCATTAACAAAACAGAAGCCTTACTTCCAGTCGTTTTATGTAGTCTGCTTGTTTCTGCCGTTCTGTAGCTCTTGCACTCTGACATAACCACACAAAGATAATTCAGTTGAGTCACACATAAAAGGAATTAAATGAAGATGCCTAGAGATGGAATACCTCGCGAATCTCCTCGGTGGTCTGAATAGTGTCAAGAGTTGACTACATTTAGAACAATGGATAATAAGTTCAATTGTACAAGAAACAGCGGAGAGCTGGTAAACAATTAATGAGACAACTCATAATTAGTAACCTGAAGACGAAGCACTCTATCTGACAGATTGTGTACTTCTTCCATTGCTCGTTTTTCAGAGTTCACCAGGATTTCCATCTGATGCTTCAAAATGGAGACCTGCATATATTTGCCTAGAATATCAGCAATTATCTAGCCAGTGCAATAAGTGGTTCAATGTTATTTAAGACATTGCTAGATTGCATGGCAAATGGATATGAATAAACAAAGAATAGAAAGTTTAAAACAATGCAGTAACTAATTTATTATCTGGCAGTACAGAAAAGAACTTCACCATGAAGATTTAACAAAAAGAAGAAGGAAAAGGAAAAGATTACCTCCATAGAAAACTTCCTGGCATTCTCCTCAGCAGCTTGTACAGAGTCGGAACTGTCACGAAGCCTCTTTTGGTAATCAACTATTAAATGCATCAGCTCCATATTTCTAGCTGAAGCCGCATTAGCCTCTTTCCTCTACACCGTATAAAGTTTGACCAGAAAGCATAAAAAAATGCAAAATGGATCGTCAACTACAATCATTGCACCTTGATTTCAATAGATAAACAATAGAAAGGTGCAACTGAAAACAAAATCCCTCGTGCAATGAAAAAAGAATAAAGGAATAGTAAGGACCTGGTTGTCAAGCTCCGCCATGGAACTGTTAAGCCGCTCTTTGGAAAACTCAGCTTCTAGTGCAATTTTATCACGATCTATCCTCAGTGCTGTAGTCTCACTCCTAATGCAGAAATGATATAACACGCATTAAGAAGAAAATATCTACTAGATATCCAAAATATTACAAATAAGATGTGAAGAAATTTAATAAAGAAAACATGAAATCAGTACCTTAATGCTGTCAAGTCCTCCTCAAGCTTTCGGGCACGTTCCACAAGTAGGTTGTGTTCCTTCTTTGAAACTTCAGGCTGGGAAATTAATGAGATAATATAGCCAACCCAAACATGATGAACAGATTCAACCAAAGACCATGATTAAAATACTAAATTAGCATTGCAATGTAAACTGACCTGGGAATTCTCAATTTGTAGCACAATATCTCCATTTCCTTCTTGAAAAAAAAAAATCATTAGCAACATTTGTAGCATTATAAACACAAAATGTATAAATTAAAACGTGCTTGAGAACAAGAGATAACAATGCAAATATTAATGAGGAAAACTTACCAGGAAGACCCTTAGGCAATGCATCACTACTGTTGCGACTCTTGCGCTCTTCTTCGTACAATCTTTTGTACATTGCAACCTACACAAAAAAAGACCCACTTATATGTTGAAATGCTTGTGGTATGTTCCAAAGAAAATGCAAGACCAATATGCAATTCTTATTAGTAAATAAGCACTGAGCGAACAAAAAATTTACAGAGGTATGAAGAGACTCTATCATGCACCGTTGTTCCTCTGACCTCTTAAGCACAGCTTCCATTTTAGAAGCTGCCTCGTTGCTCAATTTTTGCATTTCAATTTCAAAACCCTCCTACAAAGCTCAAGAGTGAAATTATTTCAGTCACAAGCACTTCCTGAAAAGACAAGCCAGATGAACCCCAGGAAAAAGGAAAGGGAAAAACAAATACTAACCTTAAGTTCTTCATCCCTTTTCTCCAGCTCTGCAGAGAGTCTCTGGACTTGGCTTTGAAGTTCCACATTTTGCTCAACTAATCCATTGATGTCTCTAAATGTCATCTGCATCATTTTATCAATAACTTTAAGGATGCAATGAATTAGTAATAATATTTGTTTGGAGCAGCAAATTACTAACCTGTCCACTTGGATCACTGACATGAATATCATCTTCCACACCCATTAAGCTTGCAGATAGAGAAGTACCACCACACCTAATTTGGATATCTTGACATTCTTTCAAAAGCACTGCTACCTATCATTTTCAATACAGGAAACCACTAAAATAAACAATGGACCAACAGAATGACAGACCAAAAGCCTCAATTAAATCACATTTAATAAAGCATGATGAAAATAATGATGTTTGCAAGTGAGCCAAGTGTCAAAACTTCACATAAAACTTACACACATTTGTTTTGCAACAGTGAGAAATATCATAATCAAATCACATGATAAAACAAACATATTCTTACTTGCTTCGTGAGATCATTTATCTCCTTTTGCGCGACATTGTTACCACGTTCACGCCTTTTCAATTCAGACTGAAACAAGCAATGTTATGATAAGAAAGACAGTGAAAAAATAAGAAGCCTCAAATTTCCTAGTACACTGTCTGAGAGTAATGGCTACTGAAGACAGGTTAAACCTTTGAATGGTTTGTGTTTTGGGATTTCTGGTTCAACATGCTCTTTTAGAAGGGCTCTTCTTCATACCTTTTTCCTTCTCCTTGGAACTTGCTTCATCCCATTAAATCACTCAGAACTGTACATGTCAGGATTTAAACCTTGCCTAAGAATATGAGATTACCTTCAAACTCCTAATGGAGTTCTCAAAATTTTCATGCTCCAACAGTGCCTGCTCAAGTTTTTGATTAAGCAAGGTGTATGCTTCAACCATCCTCTCATGCTCAGCTAATATAACAGCAAAAAAAAATGAATAATTTAGCTTAGAGACAAGTTAATAATCCAAGAGGAAAATTAAGAATATCAAAATACTGGGAATAAAATAGTACGAAAACATTGGTAATAAAAAAGTTAAATAAGCTCGTCAATAACCAAAGAGATGATATAAAATGGAAAGGCACCTCGTTCATCTAAGATTAGTTCAGCTTTTTGTTCAATTTCACGCAAAACCTGCATAAAAAAGGAGGATTATCTTAGAACTTAACTCAAAATTGTTCAAACTAAACTAGTCACTTACTATTAATAACAGTTCTTCAAATATTCAACTTCAATTTAATAATTACAAAATCCTAGCAATGGAATAAAGCAGTACAAAGAAGTGCCTCGGTATTGACAGCATATCAGGCACAAGACCTAAAAAAAAATTAAAAAGCTGAACCGAAAGAGCATATTATGAAAAGAACCCGCAAAGCATAATCTAAGCACAACACACACATCTTTAAAAAAAGGCTGAATAATACCCTCTCAAGTACAGCCTCAGCATGTCTCCTGCCCCATCTCTCATGTCGCAGGGCATCAGCTGCATCTTGGTATTGCTCATACATTTTCGCAAGCTGAATAAGAAATAATCAGACTGTGAGACATAAGCATATAAACATAAGCAGCTGACCAATTAAATTTCAATAGAAAACAGAAAAGAAAGCAGTAAGCCGTACACTCCAACCCTCGCGGAGGAGAGAAGCTGCTAATGCTGTCCCTGAAATGCCAGGAGGAGCTTTCGGGACAATCATTAGATCATCCCCATCATCTCTGTGGATAACACCATCAGAAAGAACTCTACGACATAAACTATTATTAGACCTCTGTTACTCCAGTATAAAAGATAAAGAAATAAGAATAGCCCGCCTTAAAAGGGGGGTGTTAAATCTGGACTTACATTTCTTGCATGGTGGAGTCCGACAGAAGACTGGTCATTGGAAGAAGGCTCAGCTCAGAACTCTTTCTGACATTTTCAATCTCCATTTCACGCTTATCTAGTTTCTCTCTCATTTCAGCAGCTTCCTATTATTATATCATAAATTTGGGTTGATATAAGTAAAATACAGTTTGTTAGAAAAATTAAACTTGGTGTAGCTGCATACCTTTTCAAGTTTATTCCTGATTGAAACTTCTTTCTCGAGTTTCTCATTGTAATCATCTTCAACTTGAGTCAAATGAGTCTGTTGTGAGATAAGTAAACAAGGTTTCCTCACTGATGCCACTATCACAATAACTGTTCACATGTTAAAAAGAAAATTTTATCTTGAGTTGAGATATCACCTCTAAAGCTTTAATTACCCCATCGAGTTCTCCTGCCTTTTTGGACCACTCGCCTGAGCTTTCTTTGTAGAGTCCTACAAGCTTTGAAACCTGTAGAAGGAAACCAAATAAGGATGAGCAATGTGACAATACTGCATGATTCGCAATAACATATACTGTAAATAGGGTATACCAACGCAAAGGGATGAGACGTACCGTTGCCAGCTCAGCACTGAGACGTTGTTCATTAGTGGCAGCAGTTTCTTTTGATTTTAACAGCTCCTAAAATAGCCAAGTGAAGAAAAAAAAAATAGTTCGTCATTTTGTAGCTTTTATTGTGAAAGTCGAGTGATATATTAGAAACATAGTGCAAAATTACCTTCTCCAAATAGGTAACTCTTTGCTCCAGTTCAGCCACTCTCTCTTTCCTCCGCTTCAAAGAAACAGACGATTCTCTGAGTTCTCTTTCAAGCTGAAAGGTTGAAAGAAAAAAAAAACATAGAAAGGAGGTCAAATTTTCATAATCTCATCCAATCTTTTGCCACTAGGGTCTCAGCAGATAAAAACACAAGAATACTTACATCAGCTATTCTCGCTGACATTTGAGACTCCGAATCCATATTTGATTTGCGCATTTCAGCAAGAGTGTTGCTTTTCGCTTTAAGCTCTTCATCAAGCCAGCTGTTATGCTTCTCAAGAAGTTCTTTCTCCTACTCAAAAATTGGCAGCAACAGTCAGTCACTCCGCTGAATCTTCTTGGGTAAATCATTACATGTATCACAACACACAATATCTTTGTTACATGTATCTTATTTAATTGCATATATCACAACACACAATATCTTAAGACTGCTCATATGTAAATTATTACGTACAATCACAAAAACTTAGCAATCTTTGCATAATTTAGTAACCCGCTACTGCAACAATTTTAATTCTTCTTTATTTAGACCTCTCGATTGGTCAGATACTATGCACACAAAAAAAAGAAAAGGTTGCCATGCCAGAATGACATATTACTTTCATGACTATGACCTACTACAACACATTAAATTCTATTCATTCATCTATAAAGAATAAATGTTACTTTCATGGTTTGGACCTACTACTGAAGAATAAAAAAACCTTCAAACTACTTTATCAGAAAATGCTAGAAGTTAATATTTCTATAGGACAACAACTCCAGATGAGAAAACTTCAAATCTATACCAGACTAATACGGTTGCATGTAGAATGGCATCGCGACAACTCTCTTTCAATTTCTTGCAACCTCGTCTCCTTGGCAGCAGCATTGTCTGTCAAAACCACCTGTCACAACAAAGAAGCAAACAATTAGAAGTTGAAAGGTATTATTAGCATTCATACACCTTCAAACTACTATCTTATCATACAAAAAAAGCATGGTTAAACTTACTATCTTATCAAGATAACTCTGAATTGTGGAATTCTTCTCCCGAATTTCAGCATCTTTTTGCTCTAGAAGCTCCAGCGACTGCCGTTTAGATTTTTGCAATTCGTTCAACTCCACTGTCAGTCTTTCACTCTCTCCGTCTTTCCCAATCTGTAATTTCAAGCACCAAGCACACACATGAGCCCTTCAGCAATAAAAGAAACAGGTATACAGGAACCCTAGAAACCATCATGTGCTCAGCTACGAGTACAGATGCAAGCTCTTTTGGAAAAAAACAATGAATATGCCTTGCAAGTGTGCATGCATTTTAAGATTGTTAAAGAGAGAGGGTCACGGTATTTTGAATACAATAGAATTTTTCATGCAATGGTATATACAGCACAAATAAATCTGGGAGGAACATAGCGTGCTTAAAGGTAGGTATGGGCAGAGGAACATAGCGTGCTTACAGCCTTGAGATGGAGCTGATGCTTCTCGGCCAGAGCCTCAGCAAGCACCGACGCGTGTCGCTCCGATGATGCTGCCAGCTGCGCATTCTCAGATCGCAAAAGATCGAGATCAGCTGAGAGAGCGTCATATCGCTGCTCAAGAATCGCGCACGTCTGTTCAGATGAGATGGAGGCAGCGTCGGCCTCGGCTTTCACCGTTTCGAGTTGTCTTCGGAGGTCCCGTATCGCCGCGTCCGCCCGCTCGGCCACCGCGCCGGCGTCATGCGAGAGCGCTCGGAACTCCTCCTCCGAGAGGAACAGCGGCATGTCTTCTGACGCGTCAGCGCAGGGAGTAGAATGCGAAAGGACAGGCGGATGGTTCGATGGTGAGAGAGTTTAGGGTTAGGGTTTTACAAACGGGAGGTGAAAGAGGGAGGGACGGAGGGACGGACGGAGGGAAGGAAACGGGAAGAAGAGGTTTTATTCGGATTCAGATTTCAGAGGGGTTGCCTTTGCCTGGCTTCGCTTTGGCTCAGCAGGGTATTCATTGGGTACAGATTTTAACAGTAAAATTTTGTCTCAAGCAGCGACAGCGTTGAGCTGAGATTTTCTTTTTTATTTAGGCCATAATACCCTCGCTTCAAAAAAGCTGCTTTAGGTGAGATATTTTTTTTATTTAGACCATAATACCCTAGCTTCAAAAAAGGAAGTTGATAAGAATTAAAGAGACTATTTTGAATCTTTCAATTAGAAAAGTTATGAGCAGTGATATCTTCAAACATTGATTATCTGAGAATTTCATTAATGATTCGATCCACATAAGGTAATATATTTCTGAGATCATACATTGGTTTTTCTACTTTGTCAGAGAAAGATATTGTATTCCTTATCTGGTGCTTGA
Organism: Carex littledalei; assembly: GCA_011114355.1. Lineage (NCBI taxonomy): Eukaryota > Viridiplantae > Streptophyta > Magnoliopsida > Poales > Cyperaceae > Carex > Carex littledalei. The sequence goes on from CM022093.1 coordinate 11,007,015, forward strand.
AATCCAGAGTTCTTTAGTCCTCAATTATTATATTTTTTGAGAAATTCGATTATGGATCCCGACTGTTATCTTGGAATACATTTAGTTTTGAGAATAATTTCAATGTCAATTGTCATTACTAATTTAGGTGAATACAGTTGGTTAATTGTGCTTAATTTTCTGAAGTTAAATTGGCGCATATTTATTCATGTAAATTTGAAACCAAATATCCTAATCCGTTTTTATGGACTTTAATTTTTTTTTTCTGTATCATAATAGAAGTAAAAAATAAAGTGAAAACCATACCGTCAAAAATAGAAGTCATTACTCGCAAAAAAATTATTTTAATAACAAAAACTGAAATAGATTTCTAATGAACACTTTATTGTTATTTTATCAATATAACTAGATAATTTTAAATTTATTTAAATTAAGCATAATAGTAACATTATTTTTCGAATATTATATTGAGGTCTTCATTTTCATTCATTGCTTGATTGACTCGGGAGCTCGTGTGTTATCGTGTGGCTTGCATTTTTCTGATGCTTCTACAAGTTTAGGCGTGACGTGTCATGTTGTGTTCCAGCGTGTCTGGAACACGTGTTTGTGTCATGCTAACTTGTTGAAATTTGACATGTTCTTCAAAATAGAAAATTTAGACGTATCGTGTTGTGTTGTGCCCATGTCTAGAAGTGAGTGTTTAAACACGCTAATTTCAAAAAAAATAGGACACAAGATGATTAAGGACACAATGCGAACACGTCTTGACACGATCACGTCGAACAAGATGTACCGTATTATGTCGTATCTCTAGCCGTGTGTGCCGGTACGTGTGTCAAACACAAGTTTTGGGCATTTTATTTTAGAAGCTCATTGTAGACAATTAATGGGTAGGGGTGTTCATCGGGGCCGGTTTATTTGGTTTTTAACCGAACCGAAATAGTTTGGTTCAAACGGTTCGGTTTTTTCGGTTTAATTGGTCGGTTCGGTTCAATTTTTGATATAGATCGGTTTCTTTAATATGGTTCGGTTTATAATATCTAGAAACCGTAATAACCGAACCGACCGATTTCTTTAACATGGGTATTAATCTTTACAGTGAATTTAATCTTTACAGTGGTACATGGATATTAATCTTTACACTGTGGTACATGGGTGGTTTCAACTTGTGAATTTAATCTTTACAGTGTGGTACATGGGTGATACAGTGGTACAATGTTTCACATTATTGCTGAATTTATTATTTACAGTGTATTAATCTCAACTTGTTAGCTGTAAATGCCTTGTTTATAACAATCTCAACTAAACAATGGTTTGTTCGGTTAAACCGAAATTTACTTTGGTTCGGTTTTAATCGGTTGCTATATTTACTTTAGTCGGTTCGGTTCTATTTTTGAAAACCAAAATAAACTTTGGTTTGCCTATTTTATTTTGGTTTTAACCGAACCGATGAACACCCCTATTAATGGGTGTGGATTAATATTCGGTGATATCACTGTGCATAACTTTCTAATTTAAAAGATTCAAAATAGTCTATCTATTAACTTCCTTTTTGAAGCAAGAGTATTATGGTCTATATAAAAAAAATCTCTCACATCAACGCTGCTCGAGTCAAAATTTTGCTGTTAAAATCTACACCTTATTTATTGGGTCTGGTTTATTTAATTTTTCCAACTTAAACCGAACAAATACTGCTTTTTGGATTAAATGGTTCGGGTTTTTAAATTAGTCGGTCATTTCAGTTGAATTTTTTAATTATTTTAATTTTTTATATTTGGTTAATTTAGATTTTTCAAAATTAAAAAATCAGACCAATCGAACTTTATACAGTTCAAATTCGTTTTAGTGTAATCAATCATTTGTTTCTTCTTTTTTCTGTGTTGTTGTATGACCTATGGCTATGTCGAAGCGTTTTATGTTTTAGTGTGATCATTTGCTTCATTTTTTTCTCACTGTTGTTGTACTGTTTCTGTCGAAGACGCTCACGCTCATGCACACAGGCACACACGAGTCCGCATCGTCTGCATTAACTCAAAAGAGCATTTTTGAGTTAACGTATCTCGGCCGTCTGATTTTAAACGGAGCCAATCCAGCCACAACCTATAATTCAGGGGTCCTTTAATATTAGTGTAGATCTAGTCCGTACGAATTTCAAAGCGAAACGAACAGTCCAAATACATTAACTCAAAAGATTATTTTTTGAGTTAATGCAGAGGATACGAATTCGACACACAGCTTATCGTTGCTTCACGCTTTCACCTCTACTTACCAGTTGTCAAATTGCTAGATTCCAGAGTCTAGCAAAACGAGTGATCTCTCATCTCTCTCTTCACTGTCTCTCTTCGATTTTTAACTTTTTAAGGCTCGGAAGTCGGAAAGAAGAACTTTTTTATTTGAATATATTAAAACATTTACTTCAATAAAATTGAACAATGTGTCTAATGTCAACAACTAATATATATTTTTTTTATTTTTTTCAATGATTATTAAATATAACTATGTATGAATTGGGTTTGGACCTTTTAAATTTAATTTCTTATACCGGTTCAACTAAACAAACTAAAATTCAATTTGGTTATTTAGTTTGGTTGACAGGTTTAATTTAGTTGGTTCGTTATATTTTTAAAAATAAAATAAAAATTTAATTTAACTATTTTAATTTGATTTTAACTGAACTAACCCAACAAAACACCCCTATCACTTGGGATGGAACTCAAGCAAAGCTCGAATACATATCAAAAGTAACTCAAAATTTGAGTTTATATCCGGATCGTCTGATCTGCTATGGCGCGAATATTAAAGGGTTTTCATTTCAGCAGGATTGACTCAAATTTTGACGGACGGTCCGAAAAACTCAAAATTGAGTGCTGTCGGTGAGTAGTTTTTAAGGGTCTGTTCGATTTTAGAATCTTAATCTTAAGAGTGGCTTTTTTTTTTTAGTGTGGTTTCAATCAACTTTTAGGCTGTTTGATGTAATTATTATAAAATTACAGTTTGTTATCGTAATTCAGATAATACTAAGGATGAAAAAATTGTGATTTCGCGAACATTGATATTCCGATTGAACTTTAATGGCTTTTGTTTGGCTCGAATATATACGTAAATTTCTCTATAATAAATACCATATAATCATTCTAATCCGATGCATATAATGTGATGTACTATAGATAATCAAGTTATAATATCTAATAGTAGAGAAGTAGTTCAAAAAAATTATGCCTTTTTTCTCTCAATTAAATCACACGCATATAATTTTTTTTTTTTTTTTTCATTTCGATAGCCATAAGGAAGAAAGCTAAATCGTCAAAACTAAGTACGACGATTTTGTTAGCTCTCAATTCATATATAAAGGTATATACGAAAATATCCAGTCAATTAATTAAGTTATTTAAGAATCGGAAAATTAATTATTTAAGATTTAATTTTACTGGCAATGATGTCAACGGTGATATGGACATTGAATCCCTCCGTATACTCTCGGAAATTTGTTATTAATTTTGAAATATAGTTTTTTTTAACGCAGGAATAAAGGTTTTGTTTTATGTATATAATTTTGACAGAAAGAGCGACGTGTAATGTAATTTTATTTTCGTAAAATATACAATCAATGTAATATTAAATAAGAAAATAACAACATTCAATAAATAATTTGAAAAAGAAGTTCATAACAACTTCAATTAAAAGTTACTGTTGATTCAAAAAAGGTTTAGCTAGGTGTTTTTAAATCATAGCTAAAAGATTCAAACAAAAAGAACTACGAAAAAGTCGACATTAATGCAGCGAAATGCAATAGCTTCAATTATTTAAATGCAAAAATGATATAAAAAAATTGGAAGGAAGGTAAAAAAAGTGTTGTATTTTTGTCAAATAATTTCAGTAACAAGCAGAGAAAAAAAAAATGGATAGAAAATATAAGCGCAACAGAAAAAAAAATATTTGTCGACTAGTTAAATCAACAATCAAAATTTGGGTTAGATACTACAATTCGCAGATAAAAAAATTGTTGTAATCTGCAGTTGATAAAAAAAAAATGTATTTGACAAAAATAAGTAAAATTATTTCCAAAAATGCATTTATCTATAGTTTTACACTAAAAATTCTGAAAAAACGATGTAAGTAATGATTTTTCTCAAAAAAAAGAAAAAATACCTGTATGATGACGACAACATACATAAAGCACATGTTGGAGTCGACCTGATAAGGGCCGGGTTGTGTAGAGTCTACGGTTGCTCGTGAGCCGAGTTGAGGATAACTTGGAATCAACTCGCGAACTCATGAGCCGAGTTGAGTCCGAGTTGCTAATTCAGTTCCGAGTCAGAAATTCTAATTTGGAATAAACTCGCGAGCAACTCGAGTCGACTCGTGACTCATAATATAGTACATAGTGAGACAATCTAATTTAATTCTAAAAAAAAATATATTACATAGTCTACCAAAATAATACACAATTAAAGACAGTATATAATGAGACAGCGACTAATACATAATTAAAAATTACGAAAATATCAAAATAGTACATAATTAAAAATTACCAAACAGATAGAGTCTAACAAAACAATACAAAGTCTAATAAATTAACAAAACAAAAGAAACAGTGCATAATTTATCAAATTACCAAATACTGTGAGAAATAAGTATAAGGTTTGGGACGCAAAAATTAGGAATATATGGATTAGAGTTTGGTGTGAGTCCAACCGAGTTGATTCCGAACTGAGTTGGGAGTAACTTAGATTTGACTCATAAATCAACCGAGTCAGTTAACTCGAGTCAGTTTTGACTCGAGTTAATTTCATCGCAAATTATTAGCGAGCTAAATCTGAATTGATTCTGAACTACGTTTCGAATCACTAGCTTTTTGTGCACCACTGCTCGAGTCTCTCTCGATCGGTCCAACTCCCACTTCAGTCCAAGATGAATTCGCATCCTCCGAGTTGGCTCAAATTTTGAGTTAGATCTGGACCGTCCAATTTAAGTTGCCCCCGTTATAGGGCACCGGGCAATTACGGCACAAATTCTGATCGGACATTGTGGAGTTAAAACTCAAACTGTGCGTTTAATGCGGACTCGTGCAAGGTACTAGCACAGAGTCCGGATCCCCTAAAGTAACCCAATTTTTGAGTTTAGACGTGTACGGTGCCTATTCGGTGGTAGCGCAGGGGCCAGTAATATTTGTGGGGTTCAGGCTCTTTAAGATTCGTGTTAGAGCATCTTGGACGGTTTGGATCAAAACTCAAAAATTGGGTTAATGCACAGGATCTGAATTCACTAGCACAGCGGTGCCGTCACCGGATTCATACCTCTGAGGTAACATAATATTTCTATTTAGATATTGACCGTCCGATCAGAATCCAGGCCAATCCGGCCCGAGGTGGAATCACAGGGCCCTTTAATATTCGTGTGGATTCTGATCGGACGGTTGCGAAATAAACATAAATATTCTTTTACCTTAGGTGATTCGCCGTCCCGTCCGTACTTGAGAAAGAGAAAGAGAGACGGTTGGGGCTAGTAGAGGAAAATGGCGCCGAGGAAGCGGCGGTCTCCCTCGCCGGATCCCAACGGAATGTTCTCCTCCATGGTTGTCTTCCTCGTCCCAACGGGCGTCCAGCCTCGCCGCCTCCAGGTACTCTATGGTTCTCTCTATTTACATTTCATAACGTCTCTTTTCATCTTTATGTAAATAATTGCATTTCCAGGTGTGGAAGCAGAAGCTGATTCAAATGGGCGCTAAAATTGACGACAATATCTCAAAACGGGTCACTCATATTCTGGCCATGAACTCTACTTCACTGCTACAGTACTTTGATCGCAACCAACTCAACCGTTTCAAAGGGGTTAGTTGATAATTGCCAGTGTTTGTTTTGTCTCAACTCAGTTGATCCATACACTTTTTCTTCAAAAAAGATATTAACATTATTTTGTTTACTCGTTTACCTGGTTGCTGTAGAGCGTGCTTTGTTTCCAGTGGCTTCAGAACTGCCTAATATCAGGTGGGAGGTTACCAGAGAATCAATTTTTACTGAATTTAAACGAGACAAAAAACGATCATGAAGGCCCAGACAACTTATGCATGGACCAATTAAAAGCTGGAGATAGTACCAATGACGATCGACGGAATGTAAAACGAACCAAAACCTCACCAAAGGATTTAAAAAGTGAAATTGACAGCGATGGAGAAGTCAGCCGTGGTGAATTAATTGCTAAGGGGCGTCAAGATTCGTGTGCTTATGAGGATAAAGGTTCAAATATTGAAAAGGGACCTCACCACCATATCAGCAGCCCACCTACCTCTGAAGAGGCACAAGTATGATCTTTATATGTATATCTATTATGATATATTTTTTCTTCTTCACCCTTTTATAGCATTAATTTTATTTGCTGATATTACCATCCATCTCTGTTTATGACAAGGTGGATACATCTGAGCGCTCCTCCTCGTACAGTCCGCCGGATCTTAACAGGAACATTACTGAAATATTCGGAAAGCTTATTAATATTTACAGAGGTAAGTTCCTTATTTTCTACCATAACAAGTTAAACTTCTTCGCACTGAACATAATTGTTGATATTTTACTGTTTGAAGCTCTTGGAGATGATCGTAGGTCGTTCAGTTACTACAAGGCAATCCCGGTGATTGAGAAGTTACCCTTCAAAATTGAAAGTGTTGATCAAGTCAAACACCTTCCTGCCATCGGGAAATCATTACAAGATCATGTCAGTGATTAGATTCAACATCATGTCACGCCTCTGAAATAACTAATACTAGAGAAAAAGCCATCTGATGGACTAATTTACTGAGTTTGGTTGCAGATAGACGAAATAGTGAACACTGGAAAGCTATCCAAGTTAGAATACTTTGAGAATGATGAAAGGGTACTTTATTCACTAAAATAAGTACCATTATGGGTTGTATTATTGCTTTTTAGTTACAATAGGACTATCACTTTGACTCAATAAGGCTTCTCTTCTCCAGATTTCCTTGTTGTGCTTGTTTATTCTAGCAAATATGATGGCTAGTTGAGGCTAAATTAAGTTAACTATTGAACTTTGTTTGAAGGTGCGTACTGTTAGTCTCTTTGGCGAAGTGTGGGGTATTGGCCCGGCAACAGCTCTGAAATTGTACGAAAAGGGACATCGCACACTTGATGATCTGAAAAATGATGATTCACTAACTCATGCTCAACGGGTTGGATTACAGTACTTCAATGATATACAGAAGAGGATCCCACGTGATGAGGTGTGTGGCATGTATTATTATTACCTTTTTTTGCAAAGGTCCCCCTTTATTTTTTATTTTGACAACACGACACCTGAATTTTATTTTATTTTTGTAAATAAAGGACTCTGCAGTTAGTTTACTTCTCAATTTCTATATTTTTCATGAAAGAAAGGGAGCTGTTAAAGAATCTTTTTACTGGTATTGTTGTGTTCTTTTAGGTTAGGGATATGGAGAAGCTTTTACAAGATGTTGGCGAGTCTATTTTACCGGGAGTATGTATCTAGAATCTAGATGACTATGACTACTTTGTTATTTATTTCAGACAAGCGTGCAATATTTTAAGATATATTGATGGGTTTGATTAATGTGAAGGTACTTATTGTTTGTGGAGGATCATATAGGCGTGGAAAGGCTTCATGTGGTGATATGGATATTGTCATTACTCATCCAGATGGAGTAAGGTAATCTGCTGTACAAGTTCTTTTTAATTTACTTCCATTTTTATTTTTCATTTCTGACTGTTGCTATTGCAAAAGTTCAATATTACGGACTCTTGATATCCCTAATAAGCAAAAGCATAAAAATCCCAAAGTTGTCACTTATCCTCTTTTGCCCAAACATTTAATACCTTCTCTTCTCTGGGTGTGCCAAGCTGTATTGTTTTTTTTTTTTTTTGACTTTTTATTGTTGGATTTTTCTTGATCAGTCATGTTGGTTTTTTACCGAAGTTTGTTCAAGCTCTGAAAGATATACACTTTGTGAGAGAAGATCTTGTGTTCAGTGTTCATAGCATTGAGGTAATAGTAGGCTCAATTTTACTTCAAACTTTTAGGGGCCATAATTTAATACTGAAATTTTGAATTGTGGCTATAAACCTGTATGCTGACAAGAAAACTTAGGTCTTAAATGAGCCAGATTCTATGTTAGCTTTTTTTGCCACAATAGAATCTTTAGTTATTGCATAAATATTGCAGGGAACAGATTCCGGTGTTGATACATACTTTGGTCTCTGCACCTACCCTGGTCGCGAGCTACGCCATCGTATTGACTTAAAGGTAAGACCCAATATTTCATTTCAACCAAAGGTTTCAATTCCAAGATTTTTGAATCCTTGTTTAGAATTGACAATATGTGATTCTATTTGTACTCTGACAGGTGTATCCAAGGGAAAGGTATGCCTTTGGGTTGATAGCATGGACAGGAAATGATGTACTAAATAGAAGGTAATTAAAATCATAGTAATTTATGTTTGATAAAGCAAAAAAAAAAGGAAGTTGTTACAGCCTTACAGGGAATAAAATGTCTCTACTTCCCAAAAATGATCAAATATCCCAAGTTGCAATCTTTCTGGTACTTGATACATTTAAGCTAGCGGATATACTGTGCAGTCAAAATATACTGAGCAATATAAACTGTAGGTTAAGATTGCTAGCGGATTCTAAAGGATACGGACTTGATGATACGGGCCTCTATCTTGCAACTCCGGGTAGTTCTACAAAGCGGGTATTGAACTCTCTCTCTCTCTCCCTCTCTCCCTCTGAGATAGTAGGAACTCTCATGTTCTCCTTGTGATATATCTTATTAAATTAAATTTTTCTTTACAGGGTTTCAAGTCGGGTAAACTAGTACACTGCCACACAGAGAAGGAGGTTTTTGACGTTCTTGGGTTTCCATGGCTGGAATCCCATGAAAGGAATCTATGAACTTAACCCTGTATCATAGCTTTGTTAGATATGACAGTATGTGGTGCTCAGATATAGCTAACATTTTTGTATAGCTTTTGTATGCCTCTAGCCTTGTACAGTGCTGTAGTATTGGGGAAGTGTTAGTAAAAGTTTTTTTTTATCATGACTAGGGGAAAATAAGGGGAGCTACATGTTAACCTTTTGTTCATAAACATTGGCAATGGCAAATACCAAGTTTCACTGGTTAGTTGAAATGAGAAGGCACACAGAGTAAAACATCACTCGAGCGTCATTTTGTTTCTTATTGACAGTTCATATTTAATATCTTATATTCTGAGTTGTGAGGAGGCGCACGGAAACAGGTCAGGTAAGTGGCTCAGCAATGAAAAGTGAAAGGGCTTAGAGGGCAGTGGAACAACACATCCAAAGGGAAAAAAAAAAACTTAGAAGGTAGGACCATTGTTTTGAACTTTTGATTGATTCCAACTGTTTAAATCGAATGTAACCCTAATAACCTCGACCTACGAGGCAATACTTCCATAATAGGTGATTGGTAACGAACAATAGATTAGAAGTACATCCAATCTGATTAAAGTTCATTTAATTGTTACCAAATGTTTTATACTTGTAATTTTTGACGTCGCTTCAGCAAGTATGCAATTTGATTTTTAGAGACAAACAAGCTTTCAGTTCCGACGAAGCACGAGTGGATTCAAAATATTACTTCATTGTATTATCAAAAGCAAAACAGTGCTCAAATATAGCCCATCTGTTAAAGAATTGCAGCAAGTATTAGCCATTCAATAATTTCAGATCGAAGAATACATTCATCAATCTACAAAACCTTGTAGTGCCAAAAGAAATTCACATCTATACAAAAACTGCAATGCTTTTAACATTCAGAAGAAAAGAAATATGATACATTTTTCTTTGCATATACGGTGAAGGAAAGACAAAGCACTGCATTGCGTTCCTGAATATGTATGATGAAGAAAAGCGGCATCAAAAAAATTTCTTGGCGCTGCTGGTACCAAACATCTCATTCCTGTCAATAAACCGCTCAAGCAATTCCTTCTCTCGCATGACAATGCACTCATCCTCCTTCCCAAACCAGTCATACCGGTTCTTTGCTATATAGTCGTAGACAGCATCTCTTAACGGGGCAGGAATGATTAGGAGAGAGCTCAATGCCGAGTATGGAAATGGTAAGTATGAAACTACCTTCAGCGCAGCTGCACCATGTTGATTAAAAAGATTAACTGAACCGAGCTAAAAAATACATGGAGGAGATTGAACTGGTATAATACCAAATGAATGAATTACCAAAGATATTACAAATAAATTTCCCAATTTCATCTACATCTGAAGACAATCATAAATACCAAATAACGTCCAACCATGCACAAAAAAACAAAACAGGTACCACAGTTTTTATTGTGTACCAGTCATGCTTCCTAAAAAAGAAAGAAAATTATCTGGACACCTTTGCCTTTTCTAAACTGCACACGTTTCTTCTTAATATATAGTTTTTTCCTTCGCCAAATTATGAAGGTATTACAAAATACCCAGCAATTGAATTAAACTCATGCCAAACATTTTCTAGATTAAAATTGATTAATATTATGTAGAGATTGCTAACTAACCTGCCGAACCTTGGTAATATGCACCAAGCCCTTCAACAAAGAGAACCCGTCGAAGTACGTCTTCTCGGTCAAGACCGATCAGCCGCAGGTACGGCTCAGCAGCCTTTGACTGGAGACAACAAAACTTGATCTTCTCGTACTTGTCAGTTTTTATTACCCACTTCACCCCTGTAAATGTTAATGTAATGCACATAAAATATTACCCATCTATTACATTACAGAAAAGGGAATGATATGAGTATCATAGTAGGGAACAAACCACGGTGGCAGAGATGGCAGACACCGTCATAGATGAGGACACGTGGCTGCAGGAGATTGGGCATAGAAGCGCCGGTAGAACCAGAAACGGGTATCGCTGGATTCGGGAGCTCGAGATCCTCGTCGGACTCCGCCCCGTCAGCCGCGACGGAGCTCCGGAAACTGGAGGCGAAGGTGGCGCGAGAGAGGCGAGGTGAGATGGCTCTCAAGCTCACCTCCTGGAGGCAGTTTTGGTGGAGAGCTCGACGGATCATGGCGCATTTCACACGGTCCCGGTCGGAGAAGTGAGAAGACTAAGATGAAGAGCGAGGAAGAAGAGGGAAGAAGCGGAGTCGGTGGAGCTCTCTCTCTATTGAATTCAGATTCACTGCAATACCTGACCGTGTAGAATGAAATTTGAGTCGTCTGTTTTAATCTGGCACGAATCTTCAAAATCACCCCGTATTTCAAATAGGCACCGAGTTATCTACAACATTGTTTACGGGCCTACCGAGAAATCGGTAATAACACGGTCCGGTTAACCAACGAAAGCCCACTGTAGCTTGTCTGGAAGAAAATCCAAATCTCACCCGAAATAGTTCGGATTTGTTTAGATGGTAGAAAATCACACATTTGAATGGTCCAAAAATTTTAGATTAGATGATTTTCTACCAATTTAAAAAATAGTATTAAGTTCTTAAAAAAATATAAAATTTGATCTCTAAGTAGCAAGTATATTTTCTTTTTTTAAGGTTAGCCTGAGCTAACAATTGTATTAAAAAATGAAAAAGTTTTTTACAACCCCACACACTCTCACCTATACATTGTCAAGATTAAATTGTAATATGAAAAAAAAATCGGATTTAGAAGGGTTATAATGAGCAATTTACAATTAAACACTATTCTATTCATGTGTTTCCATATACATAATCATAAGAACTTTTTTAGAAGGCGTTTAATTTTATTGAACGCAAATGATGTTGTCTTTGAGTCTACTCATAACTTGTATTTTGCAGGTTTTTGAAAGAAACACGAACAAAAAATATACATCATCCTTGGACGACAGAAGAGACTCAAATTCTGAGAGTATGGTTTTTATCATTCTCACTAAGATTAACCATCTTTGTTTAAAAATATTGTACAGAAAAAAGCTAAAGAATACAAAGCCACACGAGAATCGACAAAATTTTGATTGACAATTTTTTTTTAATGAAAATAAAGATTTGTTCCATCATAGCAGAAAGTCGAATGATCTTAAAGATAAATTTGCAATTAGAGGAATAAGAAAAGGAATTTGTAGATATCTGGATGATTCACTGTTTTTTTAGAAAAGGAATTTGTAGATATCTTAAAGATAAATTATTTATTATTTTTAGATAGGTACAAATTTACTGTTTTTTGGATGATTTGAAAACAATGAATTTGTAGATATCTACAAAAATAATATTTTTTATTTAGAAGTATAAATTTGATCTCTAAGTACATTTTTATATGGAGATCATATTGGACGGTTCGAATCGCTTGTTTGTATTTTAAAAATGGAGATAGTTATATGGGACATTCAAGACACGAAAACAGTCATTTTAAACCCTACTCTTTTTATATATGTAAATAGTTTTTTGGTTGTAAGTCAATGACTTGGCCTTAATTATGTTCATCAATTTAATTAGCTATCTTAAGCATCGAACAGCTAACTGCTCGGAGCACAGGCCGACCAAACCCAACCCAATCCCTAATTTTCTATCAAGAGAAAGAAAGGATACAGTCATACAGACAGACTCCATCCGCTGCTTTCGCGTCATCCGAGTCCGTATCCCTTAAGTAACTCAAATTTTTAGTTTGGATATGAACCGTCCGATCAGAATCCAGGCCAATCCAGGCCGATATGGAATGCACGGGGCCGTTCAATATTCGTGCCAAATCAGAGATCAACGGTCCAGATCCAAGACAAAATTTGAGTTACCTCAGCTGTTATGAATTCGCCTCATCCTCGCGGACTCGCCTCTCCTTTCTTACAACATACTAAGCTCAGACGCTTCTATTAAAAAACAAAAAACAAAAATGGTGCTTTCTCTAACCAATACATTTCCACTTCTTCTCCAACCTTGCATTCTCTCCCGGCGCACACTTCCTTTCCTACCTCAACCCTCCTCTTCGCTCTATTCTTCTCCATCTCCCTTGCCGACCTTGCGTAATTCCTCTAAAAGGATCTTCTGTGCCAATTCTACATGGGAAGAGCCAAACGATGGATTTGATAGGGAGCCTGAAGAGGATGAGATTGAAGATCAAGAGAAAGAGGAAGAGAAGGAGCACGATAATAGATGCTCTGAGACCGGTGCTGCTGGTTCATCATACGAAGAGGATCTTATTAGAGGTTTTCTTTCCTTAATTCTTCTTTTGCAATTTTATTTTTAAGCAATACAGTTAAGGTTCAGGGTTTATCCCGTTGATTCGCTGCAGCAATGTGTTACCTGCTTCAGTGCTAGCTTTTGTGTAATCTTATTTGTGTGTAAGCTTAATTTAGGTGCATTAGTATTCTTTGTCATTCAATAGTGCATTCGGATTCAAATTGATTTCATAATTTAACTATATTACTGGCTTGATATGTTTTTTAGAGTTTTTCTGTATTTATTTCTAAAAACTGTAATACAGTCGTCGAAAATGGACTGTTAAAGGAGGTCTAGATTCAGGAAATATAAACAAAATAGAGGAGTTGTTAGTTAAGTACGGTCTCGAAATTTTTTGAAATTCAATATAAATACCAGTGTCTTTTGTTTTAAAAAGGCTGAAACTCTGTATTCCGTTTTTTTTTCCGGTGTGATTGTGCAGAAGTTGAGCAGATCTTGACGCCAGAAGAGAGGGCTATTTTGGACATGAATAAAACCCCCAATCTAAATAAAATCTCAACGGTAAAGTATTTTTAACCAGCTCCGATACTGTTCTAGCTCTTGTATTACAATGCCCAAATGAAAGGCTAAATTTTTTTGTGCATTCTAAATTGAATCACCACAACATTTAATTTATACTGTTCATTTTCTTCTAGTACAGCCAAAGTGGAATCCACTACACACTTTTGCATTAGCAATCCAAATACCGCTAATGGATAAACTACTTGAGAGTGGCATTGACATTAATTCTGTTGACAAGGTAATCTTTTCGGTCCTTTCCTTTTAATTAACAAATCATGAATTATTTCCAGTCCTTACGATCATATGGCATGATACACAGGATGGTGTCACTCCTTTACACAAGGCAGTGATGGGCAAAAAGGAGGCTGTAATTAGCCATCTTCTAAGAAAGCGTGCAAACCCCCATGTCAGAGATAGAGTGAGAACAGACAAAATTTCTTACATTTTCTTGGTATTATCTTTTGGCACTCTTTGTGTATAAACTTCTTTATTGTTTGTCATGGGTTCAGGATGGTGCCACACCACTGCATTATGCTGTTCAAGTCGGCGCCTTGCAAACTGTAAAGTTACTGATCAAGTATAAAGTTGATGTCAATGTTGCCGATAATGTAAGTTCGACATGTGATGCACACCTAGGTTTTGTTTCTGGTAAAGCTTGGATCTTCTGATAACTTTGTTTAACGCAGGAGGGATGGACACCACTGCATCTGGCCATTCAAGGTAGAAATCGAGATATAGCAAAAGTTTTGCTAGTCAATGGTGCTGATAGCACAAGAAGGAATGAGGTTGACTTAAGAACTCTGATTTTTGTTATTTGCAAATACTATCTATTTTTGGAGTGGGCGATAATTCCTTTTAATAAATATGCTATATAATAACAGGATGGCAAGGCACCTTTAGATTTGAGCTTATGTTATGGTAAAGATTTCAAGTCCTACGATCTAACAAGCCTTCTAAAGCTTGTTCCAGCAAACCGGGATCCATGATGCAACTGGATAAAGACAAAGAATTGAAAATGATTTGCTAGTTACCGAAGGAGGAAATTTAAAAATGCTATTGCAAGAAGCCAAGAACAGTTTATTACTAAGGAGGAAATTAAAAATGATTTCCTAGTTAGCTGAGCAGCAAGCATTACAGAAAAATGATATTGCAATGCCGCTATCACGCATATGGAGTAATCTAGTGAAGTCAGACTGGTATAAATTATATCGAAATCGTTAGTGAGAATGACATTTTTCTCTGGCAGATAGCAAAACGATTAATGTAATTCAATATAATTGTGAGATTTAGTAACATTCTTTCCTCTATAATTTGCTCGTGTATCTGTAGCCTGAATTATGATAGCTTCTGGTAACTTTAGTACAGCTGTGATTTTTCTGGTCCTTTTTTTTGCATAAACAATTTTTTTTTTACCAAGTGAATCAGTACCAAGTGCAAAAGTGCTGTTGTATGCGTTATTTTGCTTTTCTACATGACTTGGAATCTACATCAATAATTACATTTTCCAAAAAAAGTACTGTCAGTAATCCCAACGGTACTGAAACCATTAAAAGAACGCCCAATAACTTATTGGATACTGTACGAAGTATTTGAAACACGGGAAAGAAGTACCATTCAGGTAGTATCAGGTGACTTTTATATAAAAGAAATAGTATTGGCAAATTGACACCAAAAAAATTGGATGTGCAGCTAACCACATTTCCAGACTCGAAATTCAAGTCAGCTATTCAACTACAAACTCAAACAACAAGAAAAAAGAAAGAGCAAAATTAACACTAAAACCAGCCTACATCAGCAAGCACACCTGTAACAACAAACAGTAAATCTAATTCAAAAAGTTGGGCATTCAACAAGTCACAAGCTAATCTTCCTTCGACGCCACGCGTCGATAAATCGCCATGAAAGTCTGGCCTTCATTCCTCGCCACCTTCTGCCCCTCCTCAGTAGCTGATGTCAGCAATTTCACGACAGGATCCTTCTTGATCTCCTCTTCTCCGACTGCCTCAAACAACGGGTGCTTTTCCAGGCAGGATTTCATCCAGTCCCCCAACTCCTCCACATCGGTCACCGTGTATATAATCCCCCCCACTTCCATCACGTATGCATACTCATCGAGAAGCTGGACGCTTACCACGCGCCGGCGGTGGTTCTTCTCCTTGAAATGCGGATCAGGAAACAAAAAGAACATTTTCAAAAGCTGGCCCTTCTCAAAGTAGTTCGGTATGTATTTCATGGAGTTGGTACGCACGACTGAGATGTTGTTGTATTGACCTGGGTTTGTGGCTCTCAGCCCTTGTATCCTGTCTTTGACATACTCTGTCACCTATATATATATATATATTCATCAAATTCTGAACATTAAATTATGTCTGGCATTATCTGTAGTTGCAAATAACACCCAAATATTTTTGAGGTGATTGCAAATTGCATGTAACAATTAGGGTTGTGTGATGAGATATAACGATAACATTTTGGAAAAAAAAGATAAAATTGCTCACAGACCTGATGAGCTGCTTCATTTTGCAATATAAAATTGGATAGAAAAAAAAAAAATTAAGGCAAGAGGGATCACGAGTTGAATTCCATGTACATAGCATCTTGTTTATGAAGCCATTGGCCGAGATCACACGGAAAATTCAGGCAGGTTAGTTTTGCTTGAATTAACCATCTTTGAAGTGTTTAGGGTTTAACACAACTAAAAAATTGAGGGGCAATTATTTGCTAGCGGAATTAGTAGGGTTTAGTAGTGACTATATATATACTTGTTGTCAACTGAAAAAACAAAGAATCATTAGCCATCTTGTAAAAAATAGGGGAATTTCATGTATATCCCTCAAAAATTTGAAATTACGTATTTACCTCTCTAAAATTCATAATATTATATTTACCCTTCTAAATTTCAAAAACTCACAAATTTACCTATTTTATTGTCTTTTATTTTAAAATTCATTTAAAATTTTTAAAGTATCCATTTTATCCTTTATTAAGAAATATAAAAAAAAGTAGCATGTTTAAGAATGACATTTTTCTAAAACATGCTACATATTTTTCATATTTCTTAAAAAAATAATTAGTAGGGTTTGGTACTAACAATATATACTTGTGGTCAATTGAAAAAAACAAAGAATGATTAGCCAGACATCTTGTAAATGATATGAAATATTCAGCGTAGTTAATGAAGAGAGAGAGAGAAAGAGAGAGGAAGAGAAGAAGAAGGAATGCCTTGTCTCTGAGCTCCATGCCGATCATGAGAGTGTCAGGGAACAACGGAGACAAGGAGACGAGCATCCCGCCAAATCCGCAACCGACATCCGCAAATCGAACCTTGGGCTTTGGAGCAGGCGGTGCATCTTTGGGGAAGAAGTATGGATAGTGAAAAGAGTAATCGACTTCGGAGGGGCAGTTGGGAACGGGAAAGTGGGAGTCGCTGAGAGGGTTGCTGTGTGCTCTCGCTCTGTAGAAACGCTTTCTCGGAAGCCGCGCCGACGACATGGCACCGCCTCCCCGGTAATACACTAACTTTGATTTGCGCGAGAGTGAGACGAGACGAGACGAGACGAAGGAAGAGGAGAAATGTCGGGTCTACTGTTTCTGGGCTGTGTACTTACATTAAATTGGATTTTGGTTTAGCTGTTCAGATCCCGGCCCAACAGACTGGCCCGATTCTGAGATTCAGAAAGAACAATAAATTGTGCCTCAAAAGTATTATGTATTCTGACTTCTGAGATTTTTAGACACAAGCTTTCAGATAAGTATCTTATTTCAACGCATCCGTGCACCAGACGCTTCTGAACATATATGATTTCAGTTTTTAAGACAGTTTTTCCATTCTCTTAAAAATTAAGATATTATATAATTCTTGTTCAGATAGGAATGGGTTAAGATCATCAGACTAAACAACTTTCGGATCAAGAGCTGTTAAGTGATTAAGTTCGTCCGATCTAAACCTACCGGTCCTTATTTATTTAAAATTTGAGAAACAAGCTACGCCATCCAAATTACAGATGGGCATGTGCGTAAATCATGTGTACATCTTAATTTTGGCCAAAGTTTACAATTGAAGCATTGAAGACTTAGGTAGGCTAGTTTGAATTTTAGAATCCACAATTAGATATATATTACTGAGACAACAACCCATTACCTATATCTTATCATATGAGTTTATGACCTAACTATTGTCAGCTATTACAGCGGATATCTTGCTTATTTTTTCTCATCTTATCTAAACTACATAATTAAAAAGGCAACAACTGGACTAATTAATTTAGTTAGCTTCCCCCGTGCCGCTCTTGATCTCTCCTTGATATCACCAAAAGAACCTCCTACCTCTGGCTCTTAAATTCAAGCTCTGTTTTGACCACTGTTAAAAATGCTATTTTTACATGCATACCCCTGTTGATACAAGGATTAGCACAAGTGTAAAATGACCAGATAATATTATTTAAAATTACCCTAAACAGTAGAATATTATCAACAAAAATAGAAAAAAGGTATGGTTTTATTATTGTGAAGACCTACTTACACAAATCTACAAAAATTATTATTGAACATAATTATGGTTTTAATTAATTTTAGCCTTTGTATTATTAAATTGTGTTTGTTTAATTGAGTGCTTGATTGTACAAATTAATTTCAGTTTAATTAATTAAACAAGTATTAATTAGATCCGAGTGAATTTAAACAAGTATTAATTTCAGTTTAAACTTCATTAATTTAAACAAACGGAGTAATTATTAATAATACTTGTTTAAACTAGTATGTAGTAATAATAGTACTTTGATGGTGATTCTTCAAGTTTCAGTGTTTGGGAAAAATAACGGAGGTCCAAGTAAATTTTATTTTTTCCAACAAAAATAGTGTAGAAAGTAAGATGGGTTCCAAAATGAATAAGGTAATGGATTTCTTAACGGGCTGCCGAACATCATATAGGTAAAAATACCATTATCACTATTTTTTTCTTTAAAACCCATAGGAATAGGTGGGATTTTTTTTAAAAACCATAAATAAAATAATTAAATTTACCAAACCAACATGATGACCCGAAGTTTTACAAAAACCATCAGAACCGAGATGCCAATTCGGTCCGAATTGGCATTTCGGTCCCCCTCTTTTTCACAACAAATCAATATTAAAGCTTCTGGCCGATCGTGTGGCCCCTTTGGACCGAATTGCCAATTCGGTCCGAAGGATTTTTTTTCTCCGGACCGAATTGGCAATTCGGTCCCCTTTTTTTTTTTTTTTTTTTTTTTTTTTTTTTTTTATAAGAGACAAATCTAACACTGAAAATTAAATTTTTAAGAGACAAATCGTCGATCCAAACAGTTCAACATGATTATCTAAATAAAATGTGATTGCAAATCAAATTTTACATTTTTTTGAATTTTTTTACTATTTATTAAGATGGGTACAAAATTCAATGGTCTAAATATGACTATTTTTTGTAAAATACTTAATAAATAGTAAACAAATTCAAAAAATGTAAAATTTGATCTGCAAGCACATTTTATTGTGGAGATCATGTTGAACGGTTTGGATCGACGATTTGGACTTTGAAAATGAAAAAAATTGTTGTTGTAACTTTAGTATGAATATGCTAATATATGTCAAATTTTGCTCATCTCTAAAAAAAAAAAAAAAAAAAAAAAAAAAAAAAAAAAAAAAAAAAAAAAAAAAATCTGGACCGAATTGCCAATTCGGTCCAGGCTAAAAAAACCTCTAGACCGAATTGGCAGTTCGGTCTGGCTTGTTTTTTGATTTTCTGTGACGCTTTTTCTACAACCGGTGAAAAACAGCAAGACCGAATTGCCATTTCGGTCCGGAGAAAAAAAATTCGTTCGGACCGAATTGACATCTCGGTTCTGATGGTTTTTGTAAAACTTCGGGTCATCATGTTGGTTTGGTAAATTTAATTATTTAATTTATGGTTTTTAAAAAAAATCCGAATAGGTGTCACCGAACAGGCTTTGCAATTTTGCTTAATTTATAATATCTTCTGTTTTTTTGCTGTCACTAGCTCGGAAACAATAGAGGAAGTTACAAGAAATTCATAGCCTTGTATCAAAAACCGTACTAGCCTTTTGCCCTTTTCAATAAAATACAAGAGAATGGCTCAAACGGGGAATTCACGAGGTGGACAGAACCACTAGGCTTTTTAATCCCCGTGCTTCCCTTTTATTTAGATTACCCCCCACAAGCTCATTTTTTCATGGATCTGTTACAAGTCTCCCAATAGCGGCCCTGCAGTGATATACAGCAATTTTGGCGTTCCAGTAAGTAATTCAATATTAAAAAAAAAAAAAAATCTGAAGTATAATACTTCGTACTTTTTCTGGAAGAGATTCAATTTTTAAAAGTTTTGATGTCTAATCGGTATCAAATAAAAAAAATTAAATAAATATTAATTATCCTTTTTTAACATAAAATCCTACAATTTTCAATATGTCAGTATAAAATATATTCAACATTTAAATTTGTTAATTTAAAAGAATTAAGATGTTGACACCAATAATCATTAACATTGGAAAGGACACTAACTATGTTTAAGAACTACTTAGAAGTACTTAAACTACATTATCTTCTCTAGTATATGCTACATTTTTATTTTGAAAAATTTATAAAGATCAAATCTTGAGCATCTTACAATCACAAACTGCATGCTACAAATAAATAAACAACGATGATCCAAACAACAAATTAACAAATAAGAATAACCTAGCTAATTGCACATTCCACTTGCCTCGGTGGTATTAACTTAAATGGGTTCTCCAAGAACTATTAAATTTATAGACATAAGTGGGTATTTGACAAACATTAATGGTTAAATGCTAATCAATCTTAATTGAGAGTTTGTGCTATTTTTTATATGATTGTTAAGAAATATTGAGAGAAACCTAACATTTTATTGGAATTATATATAATAAAAATGTTCAACATAATTAGTGCAAGGTACTAATTAAAAAAGTAACGCATTTTTATGCTACTTACCTCGCACTGAACCAATATGTTAGTGCTGTATCATCTGGAAGTGTTCGATGGATAAAACATTGGTGATGCCAATAAACTCCACTTTTATTAATTTTTTTAATATGTATGTGTTGCAGACTTTTGTTTGGTAATTTTACTAGAGGCCCCATACCAAAAGAGGACAATGGTTGGCAGGGCCAGGGATGCAAGAGAGCTAAAGACCAGATTTCTGCAAAAAAACTGTGTATATATTCATAATTTGTATTGGAGTCATTTGCTCAATAAGCCAACAAATTTTCAAGGACCATTGTTGCATGCAACTTGGACCAGGTATGATATGGGAATCTTAATGGACCAATTAATGCTGTCATTTCTTCAAATAATATCATATAGTACTTCTACTGTTGTTGTAATTTGTACATTTTTCACCTATATATCTCATGTAATTTGTAAGTTTACAATCTGCGGTCGCTTAAGAATGTAAAAGAACCTCGCCGCTGTGATCGTATATGTCACAATACGGTATAGTTTTGTCACTGCACGCTTACTGTTCAGGCAGCGTGACTAGCGTATCATGTGTTGTAATCACTCTCTAAAATAATAACATAGCCCGACATATGAACCGATCTGGTTACGACATGACACATGATAGCAAAATGAGACTGCACGTAATCAAAATAACATAAAAAATCATGCCAATATTTATTTCAAATAATAATTTAAATTTCACATGATAGTTTTTTTACTCGTAATTTTTTTTACAATATTGTGTCTTTATTTTACATTTTTTTGTAGTTTTGTCATTTTTTATGTTTTCTTTCTTAAAATAAACTTACAGTTAAAAAATAGAAACGTAACTACAACTGATAAAATATATCAAACATGATTAAACATGACCAATCACATCGTAACATTCATTAAAATTTTAATCACTACACAACACGACACGTAAAAATTGAAATTACTCGTCATGATACGATACGAATTACAGAATAACTAGTCACTACTATGTCACGATTTTACATTTGTAGTGAGTAGTGACGCCTGGCGAGCCCTGCAGTAAATTTGTTGGATGGGTCCATTTTGAAAAACTGGAGACAAATCGGACTCAGATCCCAACAGTACAATGAATCAATGATATATAGAGAGAGTAATAATAAAGAGAGGGTGTTTTTTGGAAATCGGGAAATCAGATATTTCCGTTAGTAACTACTAGGAACTTGGGTCTTTACGAGGCACTGCCATGCACTGCTATTTGACTAGATCCGTGTCAGACCATACCCGTATTGCCTAATTTGACCGGGTATACTATCACTAAGGATATGGAATAATAGTTAATGGACCGGGTTTGCGTCGGATCAGGATCCAACAGCATTTTAGTTGCTTCATTCAATATGACAATGCACGTTTAATTTTGTGTCTTAGTCTTTCGAGAAAGATATTTAGTTGTGCTTAAAAAAGTTTAAAAATATATATATATATATATATAGAGCTTGGCTACTATGCTTATATAAGCATAAGCCCCCATATGCTTATAACTCATTTTTGCGTTTCCAATGTTCAAATGGTCGATCCGACCGTTCATCTTGTTCTCCATATTAATATGTGCTTGGAGACTAAATTTTACATTTTTCTGAATTTTTTTACTATTTATTAAGCCACTTTGAAAATTGCTGATCTGGGTGAACAGTAAAAACAGTGTTTCCAAAATTCTGGACCACCAGATCAGAAACTTTCAAAGTGGCTTAATAAATAGTAAAAAAATTCAGAAAAATGTAAAATTTATTCTCCAAGCACATATTAATATGGAGAACAAGATGAACGGTCGGATCGACCATTTGAACATTGGAAACGTAAAAATGCTCATTTAAGCATATGGGGGCTTATGCTTATATAAGCATAGTAGCCAAGCTCTATATATATATATATATATATATATATATATATATATATATATATATATATATATATCTATGAAAATTAACCTTTTCTTTAATGGATATTTTTTTTCTGAAGCAAAGCCTGAAAAAAAACCATAGTTTAATTAATAATGGAAGGGGGCATACTTGCAACCAAACTTACTTCACAACTGCGAGAAAACAATGGAATCAAGATTTTTTTTTAACAATATCCTCTATAATTTAAATAATTTGTCATCAAATTTAGTGTGATTCCAAAATGTAAGTATATAGCCTACTCTTTTTATAACATCTTACCATGCATAAAAATTACCACAAAAAAAATCAACAAGACAACAATCTTTCTCTGATATCAAACTCATCTACTAAGAACTAGCGTTTATCTTTTATACGGCTGCACTTTGTAATTAAATTATGTATGAAATTTCACATTTTTTTTTAAAGACGGATGGGTGTGTGCCAATCTGATCTGTACATCTTTTCATGTTTTTTTTAAGAAAAAAAAAATAGTCAACACTGCAATTAAAAGTCCATTTTTAAACTCTCTTGCATCAGAATTTGTGTTTCTTCCCTTCAATGCATGAAATTCTGTATATCAACAAATATAATAGTTGCCGTAAATACATAAATAACAATAGTGGAAAAAGGAAAACAAACAAATAAACAACAGTTGCCATCTGCCTAAGCCATCCAAATATTCATCTGGATTTCAATTGTTATACTCCTAATCTCCTTAATTTTAGTTTGAAATATGAATTACAATGATCAGTGTTATAAACATCGTTGTATTTTTGAATTAGATAAATAAACTTAGGATGCTGATCTACTATAGTCCAGAGAGTACGCAGCTACCTCATGATTTCAAGGACTTAATCATATATATTGAAAATTAATTTAATTTTTATTTTTCTGTAAGTTTTTATATAATTTAGCTCCCATCATAAATTATCACATGTGTGCTTATAGCTTAGTAGTTAATTAGAATTACAATTTTTTTATTGTGGAGACTTGAGTTTAAGTCCTCACGATGTATTTTCATTTTAAATTTTAACCTCTTATTTAAATTTTCTAATTGTCCCCGAATAAACTATTTTTGAAATTGTTATGAATATTTGTGCATACAAGAGCATTAAATTAATAGTAGAAATTTAATTAAGCCACATAATATATATTTGTTGATCTAAGTCCAAACTGATTTTTTTACAATAGCCCTACCATAGATGCATCATTTAACACAAATACCAAGAATATACGGGTTACTTTACATGATCAAACATGACCAATTACATCGTAACATTTATTAAAATTTTAATCACTACACAACACAACACGACACGTAAAAATTTAAGTTACTCGTCATGATACGATACGAATTACAGAGTAACGAGTCACTACTATGTCACGATTTTACATTTGTAGTGAGTAGTGACGCCTGGCGAGCCCTGCAGTAAATTTGTTGGATGGGTCCATTTTGAAAAATTGGAGACAAATCGGACTCAGATCCCAACAGGCAACAATACAATGAATCAATGATAGAGAGAGTAATAAGAAAGAGAGGGATTTTTTTTAAAAACCATAATTAAAATAATTAAATTTACCTAAACGACATGATTGCCCAAAGATTTACAAAAACCATCAATACCGAGATGCCAATTCGGTCCGAATGAATTTTTTTCTCCGGACCGAATTGGCATTTCGGTCCCCCCTCATTTTTAACTGTTGCGCAGCCGACGCCACATAAAATCCAACAAAGAGTCCGGAGGGAAATTTTGACCGGACCGAGATGTCAATTCGGTCTGGAGAAAATTGAATGTTTTAATAAATGGTTTTAATACATAAAAAGTATATATCTTATCAATAACAACTCAGTATTGATCAATTTATATAATCCAAATGCGGTCGGACCGACAAAGACTAGTTAATTACTCAGTGCCAACTCAGTATTAATCAAGGTTTTAATACAGTTGAATGTTTTACATTGAATAACTAGAAATTTCATTTATTATTTTATTAAATGGTAATTTTTCACCGATAACCCTAGAAATTTATTCACCCTAAAGTTATTTTTATTACAAAGAATTATATTATAAAAACTTATCAATAATTTAATCCTATTCCTCATGAAATACCATTTCCATTTATAATTGTCAATTAACAAATATAAATGGAAATGGTATTTCATGAGGAATAGGATTAAATTATTGATAAGTTTTTATAATATAATTCTTTGTAATAAAAATAACTTTAGGGTTATCGGTGAATAAATTTCTAGGGTTATCGGTGAAAAATTACCATTTAATAAAATAATAAATGAAATTTCTAGTTATAGTATTCAATGTAAAACATTCAACTATATTAAAAATTTGGAATGGAGGTCATTAATTTTCATTTCACTCTAAATTATCTAAATAATTGTGTACAAGTATAAAAAATTTGGAAAAAAAAAATCAGCATCAATTGATCTCATTTTTTTTTTTTAAGGACAGTGAGCAAAGCTCGCTGACAATTTCATTAATAATAAAATTTTTTTTTACAAAAAGATCCTATATTTACAAGGACCCATTCTCTCTTACCAGCTAGTGTATATTTATTGTCTCTATAGATTTACAAAAAGAGCCTCTGTATATTTATTGTCTATTCTAAAAGAGTGATCAAGTATTCATCTTTATGTATGGAACCATCACATATATAATGGAGTTTAAATATCATAATCCTCTGGACCGAAATGCATTTTGGTGGACCACACGGTCGGCCACATGAAAAACCTTGATTTGTTGTGAAAAAGAGGGGGACCGAAATGCCAATTCGGTCCGGAGAAAAAAATTCGTTCGGACCGAATTGGCATCTCGGTATTGATGGTTTTTGTAAATCTTCGGGTAATCATGTCGTTTAGGTAAATTTAATTATTTTATTTATGGTTTTTAAAAAAATCCGAAAGAGAGGGTGTTTTTTGGAAATCGGGAAATCAGATAAGTCCGTTAGTAACTACTAGGAACTTGGGTCTTTACGAGGCACTGCCATGCACTGCTATTTGACTAGATCCGTGTCAGACCATACCCGTATTGCCTAATTTGACCGGGTATACTATCACTAAGGATATGGAAATGGAATAATAGCTAATGGACCGGGTTTGCGTCGGATCAGGATCCAACAGCATTTTAGTTGCTTCATTCAATATGACAATGCACGTTTAATTTTGTGTCTTAGTCTTTCGAGAAAGATATTTAGTTGTGCTTAAAAAAGTTTCAAAAAAAAAATATATATCTATGAAAATTGTTTCATTTGAAAATTAACCTTTTCTTTAGGATATTTTTTTTTCTGAAGCAAAGCCTGAAAAAAAAACCATAGTTTAATTAATAATGGAAGGGGGCATACTTGCAACCAAACTTACTTCACAACTGCGAGAAAAAAATGGAATCAAGATTTTTTTTTAACAATATCCTCTATAATTTAAATAATTTGTCATCAAATTTAGTGTGATTTCAAAATGTAAGTATATAGCCTACTCTTTTTATAACATCTTACCATGCATAAAAATTACCACAAAAAAAATCAACAAGACAACAATCTTTCTCTGATATCAAACTTGTAATTAAATTATGTATAAAATTTCACATTTTTTTTTAAAGAGGGAGGGGTGTGTGCCAATTTGATCTGTATATCTTTTCATGTTTTTTTAAGAAAAAAAAATAGTCAACACTGCAATTAAAAGTCCAGTCTCAAAACTCTAAACCTTTTGCCTCAGAATTTGTGTTTCTACCCTTTACATGCATGCAATTCTGTATATCGACAAATATATTAGTTACTGTAAATACATGAATAACAACAGTGGAAAAAGGAAAACAAATAAATAAAGCTTCTTAATTTTTCTTTTTTATGTCATGCACAGTTGCCATCTGCCTAAGCCATCCAAATATTCATCTGGATTAATTTCAATTGTTATACTCCTAATCTCCTTAATTTTAGTTTGAAATATGAATTACAATGATCAGTGTTATAAACATCGTTGTATTTTTGAATTAGATAAATAAAAATTTAGTAAAAAAAATAGTAAAAAAATTCGAAAAAATTGTATGGTTATCACATTGAACGGTTCGGATCGACCGTTAGAATTTTAAAAAGTACCATATTGAGCCGTAGTACACTAGCCATCCGTGCTATGCATAGCACCATAGCCTCACTCATATATATTTGTTGATCTAAGTCCAAACTGATTTTTTTACAATAGCCCTACCATAGATGCATCATTTAACACAAATACCAAGAATATACGGGTTACTTTACATGAAAATAAGAGTAAAGGAATAACTTTTTTTTTATCAAGGATCATGAATGAAAGAATCATTAAAGGGCGAAATGTTATATAGTCCTTCTAAATTTTCATAATTATGTATCTGTCTTCTAAAATAATACATATCATATTTATTTTTTAAAAACAGAACTCTTACATTTATCCTTCTAAAATATAATTAAAGTTTTATTTTCAATTTTCAAAATTAGTAGCTTTAATACCTATTAACAATTCAATTGATAAAAAATATATTTACAATAAGTTAAGTGACTCTAATTTCTAGATCTACTTCTTTATTTTCACAAAAATCCTCTAAATTATTCAAAATTACTCTTCTAATCCTACTTATATACTTGCATAATCACTCTAATACCTTAATTTCCATCTCGCTCCACGACCGGATCTGTTTCTTCAACTGCCACCGTGCCCCGACGACGACCGGATCTACTCACCGTTGCGCTCCGATCGAGATAGAAACTCTACGCACCGAGCTCCGACGATACCGCGCTCTCGGCTCCAATCGGCTCTGCTCGACTCTATTCCTTCCCCTCTCCCTCATTCTCCTCTTTGCTTGAGGAGATAGAGCCGAGAGAGAGGAAGATATTGTTGTCGGAGGTGACCTCGAAGAGATGGGAGGAGTGAAGGAGGGGGGTAGCGGCTCCTCTAGGGTTCGCTTCTGTCTCCTTGAGAATTGCTTTTTTAACAGAGAGAAAGTTGGATAAATCCAATTAAAATTACATATTCGTGCCTCTAATATTGTGAATATCGTAGTTATCTTTCAAAAACATAAATATTATCTTACTGGACTTTCTAAAATCATAAAATTTCATATTTTTTTTCAATATTATATTTTTATCCTCATCGTAAATAAAAAAGTTCTCTCTCTTTTGAAAATACTTGAGAGTGGAAGATGGGGCGGCAACATAGTTAGTTAAGAGAAAATATCCTTAGACTGTGGTTATTCAAAATTGAGAGTTCGAACTCTGCTCACGACTTTGCAGCTTTTGAGAAGCTATTTATTTAAAAAAAGAAAAAACCTAATAGTAGCTATCAAGCTTAACATAAATTAAAAACTCCCCCTCTCTCTCTCCTCTTGACTCCCTCAAGATGGGATGAGGAAGTGTTTAAACTTGCAAGTGCTAAGTGACAAAGATTTGACATTAATTTTCATCTCAATTCTAATTTTATTTATTTTGCAGTTATATTTAAAACTAATCCCATTTGACTAATATGAAATTCATAATTTGTCAATCTTCAATGTGCTCATCTTGCTGAGACGTCAATTTTTTTTTTTTTCAAAATTAACTCGCTTTCAATTTATCTATCAATAAAAAAACATCACATGTCCACACAATCCATAGAAAAGAACTTGCAACTCTCAGTAAAAATAAAAAAGAGGAATTTCTACCTTAATTTGCAAGCAGGCATGCATGACCATTAATTGTCATGTCAGCGAAACTGTACATATATAGTGTGTTGAACGACGGAGAGTGGGCACAAAATATCCGGTACAGTTGTGGCCGAGCCTGACTTGACTAGTGACCAGTGAGTATAGCAGATTAATTAATTATAGATAGGACCAGACCAGAGGAGGAAGTGGGCTCATGCATAAATCATATATGCATGTACAATAGGTAGCCATTGAGCCATTGAGCCTAATGCCAAAGCAGGTGAAGCCTCCTCATGCCTTTGCCAACTGCACCATTCCAACCTATTTGCTCCCTAACCACACCCTTCCACCCACACCCCAACATTTTCATCTCTATTTCTATTTCTCACCTGTCAACCTCAACATTATATATAGATCAATCTTATTAATTATAATCTTATTTTTGCATATTATTAATTAATTTCTCTTATAAATTTAATTTAACACTATATATACATGTGACTCTTAAGTATAACCGCTACTAGAAAATTTTAGATAGAGAGGTTGAAACATAAAATGGATAAGATAAATATGTTCACTGGAACTTAACCACACGATGCAATTCTAATCACTATGCTACAAACACACTTCACATTTTATAAGAGGAATAAATTATATAAAAAATTTAGAAAAAAAATAATTAATTTTTAATATACATTATTAAAAAATTTAAAATCACCAGAGTGACTATACATGACAATAAACTTCGCAAAGTCTCAACTTATTATTATTTTAATATCTTCTCTATTTTATTCTTATTATATTTTAAAAGAACTACCCACTTTAACGGAGAGAAAAGAGAAATTAAAAATTATACTTTTTTTATTTGAATTAAAAAATATACTCACGGCACGTACTTATACGCACTAGTCTGTATGTTTAGGCATGCAGATTGAGCATAGTATGTACATGTACGTGTATGTGTATGACTCTCTTAAACCTCTCTCACATCCACACGTCTCCATCTATTTATCTATTTATCTATCCACACACTTGATAGAAATCTCTCTCTCTCTTTCTCTTAGTTAGACCCACGCACACTCACACTTCCACTACCACCTCCTCCCCTCCTCTCTCTTTATTGTTTGTTTCTCCCACCAACAAACCAAGGATTAAACCGGGTACATTTCTACCGGGTTCAATTCGGTTCTCGGTGATAAAATGAGAGCCCAGCGATGAAATGCATGGCGGCCTGTGCCCATACCATTACTATGCGGGTCGGTTTATTCGCTGAAACAGGATCCGACTGTGCTGAGCTCCTTTGTGGAGAAGATTTTGAATCCCAGGATGATGATTCCATCGGTTGCATTGCTCACGTCGAATTTCCTATTGAGTCCGATGAATCGATTGCCGGCTTCCTAGTATCTGAATCAATTTATTTACCAGGGTTAGATTACCCGGAACGTTTGCGGACCAGACGGTCTGTCGACCCGACCACTCGGTCTGATTCGGTGTCTTGGATCCTTAAGGTATATATATGACACGTTCGGTTTAAAGTTTAATTGATTTTTTGGTATTTCTTTGCTTTAAGTTCCTGGTTTTACTTTTTGTTCAGATTTAACTGACATTTTTTGGTATTTTTTCAGGTCAATAATTATTACCGTTTCCAGGCAGTGACGGCCTACCTGGCAGTAAACTACATGGATCGTTTTCTCTCCTCCCACGACTTGCCGGTAATTTCGATCACGGCACTTATATTTTTTATAATCATAGATTCCTTTTCAGAAAATATATTTCTCCCAATATAATTAGTTTATCATTGCTTAAATAATCAACTAGTACAAAGAATTGCTTATTTTCCAAAGTACAGGAGCAAACAGTAACAGGAGGCAATATAATTGAAAGAAACCCGGAAAGAATTTGAAATTGCTTAGAACACAATTAATGGATCTCAATAGAAAGAACAATTAATTATGTTGGTACGTAGGCAACAGTATGTTAAATGGTAATGTGGCTAATTAATGAATCTGATAAATTTGACCAGGCAGACAAGTGGGCCCTACAGTTGCTCTCTGTTGCTTGCTTGTCTCTAGCTGCTAAAATGGAGGAGACCCTTGTTCCTTCCCTTCTTGACCTCCAGGTTTCACTTAATTATAAATGTCTTGCAAAAAAATATATATATATTGTTGGGTCTTTTATTTCTAAATAGTTTTTTGTTTTACACACAAAAATGTTAATATTTTTAATTTGGGCAGGTGGAGGGTACCAGATTTATTTTTGAGCCAAAAACTATTAGAAGAATGGAGTTCCTTGTGCTTACAGCATTGAAATGGAGGCTTCGATCGATAACGCCTTTCACATTTATCGACTTTTTTGCTTATAAGGCTGATTCATCAGGCAAACACATAAGAAATCTGGTTTCTCATGCTTCACAAATTATCTTAGACTTAATCCACGGTATTGCTCCACTAATATACTACTAACTTTTTGTTTAATTTGTTTTAAGTATAAAACTGTGGTGTGTACATATACCTCATTCCAATACCTTACTGGTCCAAAAAATTTTTAAATAAAAAAGTAGGTACCAGATGCAACATACATATATTAATTGATCATGAGCTAAAACATGCCGGTCATACTTTAATTTATTATGGTTTTGGTCTTACCAATTTAATTCCTTGCATAACCATCCATTGAAGCATTTCATAACTATGGGTGTTCAGTACCGGTACATACTCGTACCAGACATAATTAAGCCCTCGGTCAGATTCTCTTGTATCTATATAGTTGTTTGCCATGCCTTACATGTACCCTGCTTTCTGCTTTGCAATAAATAAATCAGGAACATTTAATTTCTCTGCTAGATATAGTGCAGCAACATCTATACATATATGTCAAAACAATTAATAGAAGTAAGAGTAATAACTTATTGAATCTGATTGGAACCGCAATGCAATACAGATATAGACTTCTTGGATCACTGCCCCTCATCAATGGCTGCCGCTGCCATTTTGACCTCTGCATCTCATCACCACTCTCCACTGCTTCAATTTATTACTCCTCAGATTGCTTCTTCATGGTGCATTGGCCTTTCTGAGGTTAGTACAACTCTACCCCTTTTTATTTTCACATGCCAAAAATAAAAGGAGGAATAATTATGAAACAAAATAAAAGCATAAAGAAAAATGAACCTTGTGAAAAAGTACAGCGCGCACATCTGTTCTGTGCTTGATGCATGTAGTTAAAGTATGCAAACATGGTTAATTACCGTTAAATAAATGTTCTGAACATTGATTGGGGTTATGTTCTTATCAAAACGCTATATGTAATTGGTAATTTAATATTCTCCTCAAAATGAAAATTACTGTAATTTCAGTACGTGCTTGGCACATGCAGTGTTTCGTCTTTTGGAAAAATTTGAAATTTTCCAATAGATTTGGGAAACAATTAGCTTCCCTGAGATTCAATACAGATAAAAAGTAATCTGAGAAATATCTTTTCATGTGCCGATATTCGGAAATTTGTCAAACATATCAATAACAAAGATATATAGTGAAAAATATTAACCTTAATTAAGTAAAATTCATGCAACCAATTGTCATTAGTTGTATCTTTTTGTTGTTAAAAAATATAAAAGTAATTGTACTACATAAAGGACATTTTCTTGTGATTAATTTTTCTACAGAACGGAATATCAAAATGCTACAAATTGATGCAACAAAAGGCAGTCAGAAGCGTGCAAAGAAAACATCCGATAATCGTTTCCCACCTTACAACGGCCCCAACCTCTGAGTTGGATGCCAATATCTCCTCCTCTCCTTCGCCTCCGTCCAAAAGAAGAAAGCTTCATCAAACATAACAAGGTCATGGTGCAAATTTTGTAATCACAAAATTACATATGGTGTGTGCTACAGAGCAGATTTTTTATATTGCTTTGGCTGATTCCTCAGATTTTTCATGAGAGGAGTTCTGGGTTTGATCTTATTTTTTTTCATTTGTTTTGCTAAGTTCTTTTATTTTTACTGAGAGGTGTAGGAATTTCAACTGCCCTCTTACCTGAAAAAACAAAAATGATCTTTATTTATTTTTTTGGAAAATGATGTATTTCATCAGAGATGCAGTTCCTCAAAGGTGGGGGAATTTGCAAATGCCACTTAGTAGAACTGAAGTCAGAGATAGACTGTGAAGATGGTGTAGCAGTCTTCTTCTTCTTCTTCTTTTTTTTATTTTTTTGTTGAACTTTGTTACATATATTAATTGTATTTTAGGTGAAGTGTTTATAAGCATTAAGCATGTTGTATGAAAGCATGCATTATGCTAAAGAGACTTGGATTGGTGCTTTTATCCTTTTCTCCTTGGTTGTGGGTGATGATGGCAGGTTAAATAAAGACTATTGTATCTTTTTCACAAAAGAGGCTTTTGGATAGCCTCTTTATATTGTTTATGTATAACTAATAATGGAATTCTGTTACATAATATCATCTTCTTCTTTTTTTCCTTATATCTTGTCCTATGTGTTGCCTTAATGTAAAGAAGTTATTTTTGTCTTTATTGACTAAGAAGCAATTTTCTACCCAAAAAAAATACATAAACAGATAAACCTATATATGAACAAAACCAGATCAAACAGATCTCTATGCAACATCTCAATTATATATATATATAATATATGTCCTAAAAGGCTGAAAAGTGGTACAGAATAAGAATAACACATGTAAGACAATATGTGAATAGTAATTCCTCCTGAGAAAGTGAGAAGTGAGCAGGATAGAATAAATAAAAATGGTTATCAGAGAAACTAAACTAAAGCAACCCTTACCCAGTGTCAGGCTGTGCTCAGAAGCCAACTCAGTCGCATCTTAATTGGTCCCTCTGCATTCTCTGCTAGGTCAAAGATTTTTGATTGGGTGACGTGTCAATTGGGCTGTCAGATTTGGGTCGGATTCTGAAATTATGCGGATGCGAATCCATCAAAATATTTACCCAGTCCATATACAAATTGATAACCTATTACAATTTGAGGATTCAAATACATACCTATATTTAAAAAAAAAAAAAAAAATTTAAATCCATACCTTCTATTTTAGCGAATTCCAAATTAAATTCAGATTATATAAAATTTGAGAATTCAAATGCAAATCTGTATCTGTTATCTCAACAGGTTTCCTATAAGAATCAGATCATATTTTAGATTTTGTATGAGAATATTGTGAATAATGAAATGCAGGCATGAAATTCATGAACCTATAATTATTTTGTATTATAAAAAGACAGATTCAGAACATATAAGTTTTTAACTAACTTATATGACATATCAAATTATTATAAGTTAGACGGAATTCATAAAGGATTGCAATAATTATCTTACTATTAGAAAATTTGAGAAAAAAAATATTCTTTCATCAATATTATTTATCAACTTCACTAAAATAATTCTTATCCCAATTCTACAAAATCTAAATGCTAATCAAATAAATTAGATAGATCTTCCTTTTAACCTATATGCTGAACCAATAATAGATTAAATACATTATTAAAATATATATGTAAATTTATTCATACAAATTCAAATTAAATTTTAAATTATGAATATTCATTAAAAATTATATTTAAGATAGCACAACTCAAGCATAACCGTTGACATTATGTGCAAAAGTAAAGTCTCTATACAACAAAGTCAAAATTAGACACCCAGCTAGTCGGACGGAAATAATTTAACTCGGTCAATCAGAAATGGATGGACAGGATTGACCTAAGAGGCTAAGATCACCTTCGGATGGATTCCGTGATAAATAGGGACATCACTTAATTTTCATTCATATGATAATGTGATGACAAGGAAAAGTAATTAGTTAGTACGGATGATAATAACATATATATATATAATCTGGCTAATATGCTACGCATAGCATAGAGGGCTTCCGTGCTACGGCTCAATATTTGAGTTTTCAAAATTAAAACGGTCGATCCGAACCATTCAACATGATCTTCATATGAATATGTACATGCAAACCAAATTTTACATTTTTTAGAATTTTTTTACTATTTATTAAGCCACTTTGAAAATCGCTGATCCAATGGTCCAGAAGATTTTACTGTTGTGTACAAATTACTGTTTTTTCAAAGTGGCTTAATAAATAGTAAAAAATTCTAAAAAAATGTAAAATTTGGTTTGCAAGTACATATTCATATGGAGATCATGTTGAACGGTTCGGATCGACCGTTTTGATTTTGAAAACTCAAATATTGAGCCGTAGCACGGAGGCCTCTATGCTACGGCATAGCACCGTAGACACTTCCTATATATATCAAAACATTTGTTCCTAAGCCGTGGAACAAACACTTCGGTTTTTACATTTGCAAAGTCCAAACAGTCGATCCAAACCGTTCAACATTCAATCTATAACAAAATGTGCTTGGATATTAAATTTTACATTTTTTTGGAATTTTTTACTATATATTAAGTCAGTTTTAAAATCACTGTTTTCAATGATCCAGAAATTTTTCACTGTTTATTAAAATCAACGACTTTAAAACTGGCTTAATAAATAGTAAAAAAATTCCAAACAATGTAAAATTTGGTATCCAAGCACATTTTAATATAGAGATCACATCTAATGGTTTGGATCGACCGTTTGAACTTTGAAAATAAAAAAACCAATTAGTTGCACCACCGCTCCGGAACAAACATTTTGATATTAACCAACCTCTATATATATATATATGCTGTCATGAATCATGATGTAAGTTGTAAATTCAACACAAATGATCAGAGACAATTTTGTAACTATGTCTCTCGTCTCATATTTTAAAAAATAATAATATTATGATACAAACACAATCACCGTTAGAAAAAATGATACATGGTTAGATGGTGAAACTGTGAAAGAAAAACAAGCAAGAAAAATTATATATATATATATATATAGAGATAGGCTAATGTCATAACGTTATAACTTCAGCCGAAGTTATAACGGGTCACTTTTTGCAATTTCAAAATTCAAACAACCGATCCGAACCGTTCAACATGTTCTAAATATTGAAATGTGCTTGGAGACCAAATTTTACATTTTTTGGAATTTTTTTGCTATTTATTAAGCCACTTTGAAAATTCTGATCCGGTGGTCCAGAAAATTTTACTGTTTTTTACTATTCACAGTAGATCTGCGATTTTCAAAGTGGCTTAATAAATAGTAAAAAAATTCCAAAAAATGTAAAATTTGGTCTCCAAGTAGATTTTGATATAGATTGAACATCTAACGGTTTGGAAATGTCGTTTGAAGTCAATTTGATAGGTTTTAGAGCCGCGCTCACGGAAGGACTTGGTGAGCTTAGGAGCACCCTAGTTCTACTCTATATATATATATATAGAGAGATAGGCTAATGTCATAACGTTATAACTTCGGCCGAAGTTATAACGAGTCGTTTATTAGTTTTTAAAATCCAAACAACCGATCCGAACCGTTCAACTTTTTCTAAATATTGAAATGTGCTTGGAGACCAAATTTTACATTTTTTGGAATTTTTTTACTATTTATTAAGCTACTTTGAAAATCGCTGATCCGGTGGTCCAGAAATTTTTACTGTTTTTTACTGTTCACAGTGGATCAGTGATTTTCAAAGTGGCTTAATAAATAGTAAAAAAATTCCAAAAAATGTAAAATTTAGTCTCCAAGCACATTTCAATATAGAGAACATGTTGAGCGGTTCGGATCGGTTGTTTGAATTTTCAAAATAAAAATATGACGTG
The DNA here is from genome assembly GCA_011114355.1 of Carex littledalei. NCBI lineage: Eukaryota > Viridiplantae > Streptophyta > Magnoliopsida > Poales > Cyperaceae > Carex > Carex littledalei. Next base: position 11,042,976 of record CM022093.1, read on the forward strand.
GAGTACAAACTTGTTTTACTCCACGTCTCACCATAGCTCATCTCTATATATATATATATAGGCGTACTTGCTCTTTTGGCGGAATAATATGGCTGCTATTTTGAGTGGAAACTAATTTGTTTATTTTTTTTTTTTTCAATTCCGTTATTACCTATTAATTAATTAATTTACCTTTTCCTACCTTTTTAATTCGGTGGTGGATTTTCGGCTGTAAAACCGACCGATATTTTTATTAAAACCCCCAAAAAAAAACAAATTATCAAATCTGCTCCCACTTCAACTTTATTTTTTTTTTCTACCCTAACCGCCCGTGGGCTGGGCGGTCCACTTTTCCCACCTGACCGCCCAGCTGCCGGGCGGTCCACTGTGCATTTTTTTTTTTTTTTTTTTTTTTTAAAGATTAGATTAGATTAGAGACAATATGAATATCAAGATACTGAATTCTTAACGCTAAAAGTTCGAATTTTTTTGTAAATATTAGTTAGATTACTTCTGTGAAGCATATTTATACTAAAATATGCTAAATTACTTGGAATTATGTTAAATTATGTTGAGTTACACTATATTAAGTTAAATTACACTAAATCACATTACATTACGCTAAAATACGGTAAATTACATATGAATAGGGACGATATCTTCACTGAAAAGGCGAAAAATGACGACGAAATGAAAATCTTAAGTTATACTAAATTACTCAATACGCTAAATTACTTAAGTGAGTTATTCTCAAGCTTTCCGAAAAGTGCTCATTTGCTGAAATCGGACACTAAAATACGCTAAATTACTCAATACGCTAAAATACGCTAAATTACTCAATACGCTAAACTACTCAATACGCTAAAATACGCTAAATTACTCAATACGCTAAATTACTCAATATGCTAAAATACGCTAAATTACTCAGTACGCTAAAATACGCTAAATTACTCAATACGCTAAATTACGCAATACGCTAAAATACGCTAAATTACTCAATACGCTAAAATACGCTAAATTACGTTGAATTACACTAAATTACGCTAAATAACAATAACTTCGCTAATTATGCTGAAATACGGTAAATTACGCTAAACTACGCAAAATTACGCTAAAGTAGACCAATTCTGTGCCATCTTTCATGAATCATAAAAAATAGTAAAAAAATTCCAAAAATAGTAAAAATTGGTATTCTACAAGTTCATTATGTAACTAATTTACTGAACTACTTGGATTGAATAATAGAAATGAAAATCTTAATCGGAAACTTCAACTCAAGTTTTGAGGCTCTTCCCTTTGTTTTTTGGCGATTCTGAATTTCGGAATCCAGCATGGCTGGCACGGACGCATGCGCATTTTCTTAAGCTTTCCGAAAAGTGCTCATTTGCTGAAATCGGACACTCGAGCACCGTTTTATGACCGTTTGAAGTTTCGTTGTCGTTTTTCGCCTTTTCAGTGAAGATATCGTCCCTATTCATATGTAATTTACCGTATTTTAGCGTAATGTAATGTGATTTAGTGTAATTTAACTTAATATAGTGTAACTCAACGTAATTTAACATAATTCCAAGTAATTTAGCGTATTTTAGTATAAATATGCTTCACAGAAGTAATCTAACTAATATTTACAAAAAAAATTCGAACTTTTAGCGTTAAGAATTCAGCATCTTTATATTTATATTGTCTCTAATCTAATCTTAAAAAAAAAAAAAAAAAAAAAAAAAAAAACACTAGCGGACCGCCCAGCTGCTGGGCGGTCAGCTATGGAAATTGGACCGCCCAGTTGCTGGGCGGTCAGCTATGCACAGTGGACCGCCCGGCTGCTGGGCGGTCAGGTGAGAAAAGTGGACCGCCCAGCCCACGGGCGGTTAGGGTAGAAATAATTATAACTTTGGAGTGGGAGCAGATTTGATAATTTGTTTTTTTTGGGGGTTTTAATAAAAATATCGGTAAAACCGAGCACCCAGTTGTGCAACATTATACCCTCTAATTTTATTGCTTAGATGCTGGGGACGCTTTACAATTAAGTAGAGGAATTCGAGAATTTTTACAAGTGTTTCATTCGTTGTGTATCATGAATTAACATGGAAGTATTTTACAGCAAGTACAAATCGAGAACATAACTATAAATATTAACTAGCTTATATGATATATTAATCTATTAAAAGTATGCAATTATCGTACTTGTAGAAAATTAGACAAAAAAAATTCAACAATATTATTTATGGACTTGTTAAAATACTTTGATACCAGTCGTACAAAATCTAAATACTGCTCACAAGTCATATGTATTATTGTTGGAAGCAATGTTTTTAAATGCGACCACATGGAATGCATATGCGTATGCGGTCGGCTGTCGTATATTTAATGTCATGCAGTCCTTTTCATGCAGATTTGAATATGCGGTCCATGCGGGTTTGCTAGTTGCTTCAAAATTTGAAAAAAAATCCAAAAAATTTCATGCGTTGGGTGAAAATTGAACCCGTAACCTTTGAGAGTGTGGCAAAGAGCACAAACCACTAGGCTAGAACACTCTTGTGTTATAAATTTATTTTATCTTATATATTTTTTAACAAATCATAGTAAAACCGTATATGTACTTCCATATTAAATCTATATATGCGGCCGCATACCGTATATAGAGTATGTAGTAATCTTTTGTATGCATGAACAAACCGTATTTAAAAACACTGATTGGAATAATCAGTGTACCAAGATAGGGTACGACATCGACAATAATTGCCTCAAATATCACCAAAATATGTGCACTGAAGCGCACAGATTGCATTATTTTAATTTGTACCCCTCTCCATTGTTTTTCTTCTCAATCCACATCCAGTAATGGAATCCAATGAATGAGCAAGCACAAAAAAAGACAACACTTTTTATCATCATCAGTCCAAAAAATGAGTAGTGCGTATCTGTATCTTTCAGAAAAAGAGCACTTCACAAAACAACCCCACGGCCTGAGAAAGAGGCGCCTCTCTTTTCTCTCGAACCTTGCAAAATTTCGTGGCTGTTGGCCTATATATATTTTTTATTCGGTTCTCTGACTTTCAAAGTCCAAATAGTCTATCCAAACCGTTAGATATTCAATCTATATTAAAATGTGCTTGGAGACCAAATTTTACATTTTTTGAAATTTTTTTTACTATTTATTAAGATAGTTTGAAAACTACTGTTTTTATTAAATTTCTGTAGTATTGAAAACAGCGGTTTTCAAACTAGCTTAATAAATAGTAAAAAAATTTCAAAAAATGTAAAATTTGATCTCCAAGCACATTTTAATAAAGATTGAATATCTAACTGTTTGGATCGACTGTTTGGACTTTGAAAATTAGAGAACCGAATAATTTGTTCCTGAGTCCAGGAACAAACGTTTGTATATTAGCCATTCTCTCTCTCTATATATATATACACAGTGGCAACAAGTGACCATAACCACTGTGCAAATATACATGCTGCTCTTTTGTTGTGTCAGATCTCTGCTGTACCAATTCATCCGAACTGGTATATATTTTTGAATAATCTTGGAGGTTAAATCCACCTAAATGTTTACTATTTAGGAGACTTTTTATGTAGATTTCAAACCTGCGACATTCCATACGAAGAACATTAACTTTGTTACTAGATTAAAGACTGATTCTCATCTGAACTGATATATATTGCCATGAATATATGGCAATTATTGTCACTAACCAAAGATTGATTATTCTCATCTGGACTGATATATGTTGCCATGAATATATATGAGAATCATTGTCACTAGACCAAAGACTGATATATACTGCTGTGAATATATGAGAATCATCCATACTGATATATGTTGCCATGCATATATGAGAATCATAATTTGATCGATAGCTCGCTATAAAATCCGTCGCAGAGTAGTAGTTGCATAGTAAAAAAGGAAGGAGGGGTGCTAGGCGTGGGCATGAAGAGCATATGATATGATATAATGGAGTGAGTGAGTGAGTGAGTCAAAAGCTAGAAATGATGGGGAGGAATATTTGGGGCTGGACGGTGTTCTCTTTTTGTTGCTCTGAGACCAGACTGTACCAGTACCACGCATACCTTCCCAATCCCTGGTTGGTACACTTCCCCACTTCCCCTACCATGTATCTTTTCTCCTTTTAGGGTCAACTTTGTAGCAGCATGTCTGACACTGGCCCTCCAAAAAAATTCTCTCCTTTCTTTTCCTTTCTCATTTATTTTTTCCCTTTCAAAGGCAGTAAAGGGAAGCAAAAATGTGTTGTTGTTTTGGTAATCAGTAAACCAAGCATGTGCAATGAAACATGATTTCCTGCTAAAAAGCTATTATCCACATTGCTTTTGATTAATTACTGGAGCCTGAAGTGTGGGTCCCGGTACTGACTATGCCAACTCAACATGGAGTAATCCAATATTTATGCTTATTCAAATCCATAATCATAGCCCTCAGAAATTGCAATCTACTATGGTATGATTCATATGATGGTGTATTTTTGGAGGTGATGAACAAATAATGCTATGAATCAGCTGCTCTGACAAGTGAAATAAAATGCAATGCAGTACTCATTTGCTGTCAGAAAGGTGGACAAAAGAATTATTTCATAGCTTGGGGACCTATGCGCATATCATATGTCATTATTGTATAATCCACTCAGAACAGGGAACACTCAACACAGCCATCATTATACGGTACCTTCGCTGCCTCCAGCCTCCTACGCCTCCACAATCAAATAAAATAAAAAACCTTCATTACATAATGCGAGAAAGATATTACGAAATACCAACAGTTGCAATTTGGATCAAGGAATCCAGCCCAATGTTACAAAAGAATTATGTATGGCCCAAGTAAAAGCCTGATTTTGGGCCTGTAACCATAAAATGCATGATGAAACCCAATAATGCCATTTGAGTTTCAAATCAAATGGCAATCATTATCAAATAATTGGTTTGGATCCCAAACAACAACTTAATAATCTGACAATTATTTCCGAATCAAATTAAAAAAATTCAACATTAAAAAATAAGGGATATTTTTATTAATTGAATATGTATCAAATATTCAAATTTCATGCAATTTGAGCTAGTTTCAGTGATATTCAGGTACTGTGAAATATAAATCGTTGCAAATTTAAGGTAATTTGATAAACTATAAAACTCATAGCAAATTACGTCATTTTATATATACAATTATAAAAATATCCAAATTAATTTACTATTAATAAATCCCACCCAAAACAATTTATCTAATTTATGTCAACTTTAATAGCCCATGGTTTTCCACTTGAGAGTAGGTCCGATGGGCATCGGACCTACTTTGGTTCGATGGGTTTAATCACCGTCGATTTGCTTTAAGATTCGTGCGGAACGCTTTAAACTTCGTGCATGTCTGTTTCAATTTTCGTGCGCACAAATCTTAAATTAGATCGGACGGTCATCATGCTCGTTGAACCTAAAAGTAGGTCCGATAGGCATCGGACCTACTCCGTTCTCATGGTTTTCATATGTAGATAGAGTCATGGTTATTAATTTTGTGGATGAGAATTGTAGAGGTAAGAAGAAAACGACAGAGTTCACATGAGCTCATTAAGGCCTAATTATGAAACCAAAAATTGTCTCGGACCACCTAATCCCAGGTAATCCGTTTTAGACTCAGTATCATAAATATATATAGTCTGTCACCTTGAAAGGTCCACTTCAACCCCCAATTTGTCCCTTTGGAATTGATCCAGAACCAGACTTGGCATGTTTCCAGGCGGTTCTTTCTATGGGAAACCTCCCCAGTCCCCAGTTTGTGTGCTCATATATTCCTTTTTTCTCTGGTTTTCTTTTTTAGAAGAAAAGAGAAATATTCCTCTTTTCCTATCCTTTTCGGGTCCTAATTTCAATTTTCCTTTTTACATTAGTTTTGTGTTATAAGTAGATGACCTAACATGAAGAACAATAATCAATTTTTTATTGTTCTACATTTATGTCTATTTTTTTTTTCCAAATTTATTTGGGAAACATAATATTCAGCATGGTATCAGGAGAACACCTTGGTACAAAATCTGTTATATTTTGCAGTGTATTGTTGTGATTGCATGTCCCTTTATTTTTATCTTTGCTGATTAACTAATTTTGTTTTCACTGATTCCTATTGTCCCATTAGTTTACCTAAGGATGTAATAAAAGAAAGAAAGAAAAATGGTATGTATATGTTTTTTTAGTCTATTCATTAATACATTGTCAATGGCCTTAAATTATTGCGAACTCGCTACTCCAATCTTGGGTCACAGAGGGTTCACTAAAAAAAAAAAAATCTAAAATACAATTAAAAAACAAACAACATAAGGAAATGTACAAGCTAATCAATACTAATTTCCTATGGAACACCTTACTCATGTTATATCAGTTGTGTTCATGAGCGCACTCCTTGGACCCGGCTCAAATACCCATGCCCGATATCCCGATAGCCCGATATCCCGATATCCATACCAGAAACAAACCAAAAAAAAAAGAACAGGAAAAAGTGGGGAAAAAAAAGGAAAAAAAGAGTTGATTGCTGAATTAGGTTCTTAAGTTCCCACTTCATCGATGCTTTGCAACGACGGCCGCCAATTCTGTCTGCTTCTCTGTGTACTGGTACCAGTACCGGTACTTGTCTGCCCAAGTCTCTCTTCCTATAACAAAAAGAATTTAATGAAATGTTAATACAGATGAGTTATTAAAACAAAAACAAACTGATATTTTCTTTCTATTTATAGTACAATCAATTTCATAGGATTTTGCAACCCTATTGGCTGGACGGTCTTGGTGTACTGGTTTGGTACTGTACTAATTAACTTTAGTAAGTAACAGATTTAAATACAACAAATTTTGTGGATTAACAATCTAAGACAGTAATAACTAAATAGCTGAATTGCAGTCAGTCAAATGAATTTTTTATTTTTATTTTTATTAATCATGGTCTATTAAAAAATTATAGAAAGCGAGATTAAAAAAACTAAAAGAAAGTAGAATTGCACATTAGGATATTCACTGCAACACCTAAGGAATCTACATTATTTTTCTATAATTTGGAGTCATAATGCTACACCAGCTAATTAAATTATACACAAAATACCCTAACCAGAATGATTAACTATTCTTTTGTGTGTACTGTAGAAATTATATTTTGCATATGACTCTTCATTAGATTATTACTTAATGCACTATATATACTATTCCAATAACATGCACTTGTTGTGTGCCAACTAACTAACTAACATGCATTAATTGCTTGCCATATATATACTGTTAATAAAATAGAACTTTGTGACTAATTAAAACTATTAACCTTTTGATAATACTTACCTGATCGCGATTTTGTGAATCGGTCCATCCTTCTTTGTTATTTACAGTGCCTTCGCCTTTTGTGATGTACTCTGGTCGATCCAGCTTCTTCAATTTCTCGTGCTTCCTCTCTCGAAGAGCCTTTGTTACCTCTGCATTAATTTTTATAATCCACAAAGCACAATTAGAAAAAGGCAAAATTGAAGCTCTGTTGATTAAAATTCAAGCAAAATTCAAGTTGTTGTTACCTTGAGAGGTGATGAGGCGGTAGACTTGACCAAGCAAGAGAGTGTCTTTTGGTTTGAGCAACTTAACCCTGGTTAACCTCACCTGTTTCCCTCCCGAGCCGTCACTCTCGACCACACGCAGCGTCACGAGAGCGACATAGTGGCCGGGGTTGCTTCTCATGACCTCAGCAGCACTCGTTGACCAGTACAGCCTCTCTACCTTCCCTCCCGGATGATGTACCACTACAGTAGCCACCTCTGCCGCTTGACAATTCCCCATTTGCTCTTCTCCTCTTCCTCCTTTTTTCTTTCTTTCAAGGAGGCAAAATAGAAACGAAAATGATTGAGACGGAAGAGAGAAGGGATAGATTAATTAGAGAACAAAGGGGGGCTATGTTACCGTTTAATAATGCTGCTTTTATTTAAAAAGTATGCTTGCTAATGCTTATATAATTATATTAGGAGCGATTTCATGTATACCCCTCATAAATTTCAAAATTAAGTATTTTCTTCTCAAATTCATAATGTGTGTTTCAACCTTCTAAATATAAAAAATGCACAAATTTATCTATTTTATTGTATTTTTTTAATTAAGACTTGTTTTAAATTTACAAAAGAATTCCATTTTATCTTTTATTAAAAAATAACAAATATATATAAGATGTGTAAATTGAATAAATTGGCAAGTTTTCGAAATTTAAAAAGGATTATGTAATATGAGGAGGATTCAAATGCACCATGATTTTGTACTCCAAAATACTCCACATCCTTTATCTTCGTTTTCAAAGTCCGAATATGCTTGGAATTTGACGGAATAAGAGTGTAATTACTATGAAATAAAAAAGATGGAATAGAGTGAAGTATTAACAGTCATACCCTTTATTTGGTACTTAGGTCCTATTCATACAAAAATATGCAATTTTATTGGAGAAATGAAACTGGACTATTTATTATAGAAAAATGATGGAAGCTAACAAAGAGATACTCCACCTGTTTGAAAAAAAAAAATAGATTTATTCACCACTTTGCTGTACTCTTAATTTCACTGTTACCATTAAGTACCATCTTTAGTTGTAGGCCAATTGTAATGTGCCACGTGGAGTGACGTCAGCGCGGAATATGAAAATGATGAGCTTCTGAAAAGAAAAAGGGATTTATCATTAGACTTATGCACGGAAAGATTATGCAATTTTACATGGAAATGTTCTTCGCTTTACCGGGATGCGTGGAGGGGGGGGGGGGGGGTGGGACCCAATTGATGGAGAAATAACCTAGTAGCTTTTTCCCGAAATTTTTATTTATAACATTTATTAAAAAAAAAAAAACCAAAACACTCTTATCTGCGGTCTCAAATACTGAAGTCCGAACAATGCCAATGCGGCCCCAGCCAGAGGGGGAGCACAATGGCCCTGCGGCCCCAGGGCCGCCCAATAGTTGGCTCATGTTTCTTTATATTATTGTCTAGGAGAGAGAAATTCATTTCTCACAATCACCAAATCTCTCCCCTGGACAAAAGCTGATCTGTAAGTTTTTTTGTCTTTATTTTTTAATTTTTTTAATTTTTCAATAGGTTAATAATTAATTTAGTTAATTTTTAATTTTAGATTTCTTGTGTATTGAATTAAAAATGGTTCTTATGGTATCTATTTATACTGGTGGTAATGTTTTAACAAGCCCTAATGGGGTTTATTATAGTATCGGGTCTGTTACTATGATTCCGGTATTGCCAGGTACTGATTATGTGGAGATTAAATCGGGTATTTTTCAGAGTTTGGGATTGGATTAGAGTCAGTATGACCTTAATATTCAGGCCAAAATTAGCATGCTCACTAGTTCAGCACAAACCTGGTTTCAACTCTTTCCAGTTCAGAATGATGGAGTCTAGCAGGTATTGTACAACAAACCATGAGTTTTTATGGGGGTGCATACAAGATAATTGACCTATATGTGGAGGTTACCCGAGTCCGGCGTACCAACCTAGTTATGAGGTTAATCTAGGGTAGTAGTCGGGTTAACTCATCTGGCTCAAGTCCGTCCCTTGTCCAAATTGACCAACCGTCTAGCAGCTGGGCCGTAGTTCAGAGGGACCAACCGTCCAGTAGTCGGCTCCCCCGTCGGGCCCCACCCCGGATTGACCAGCCTTCTACCAAGTCAGACCGTTACTTGGGGTCAATCTTGTGATCCGGATGAAACTGATGAAACAGTGATCCAGAATTAGAAGAGGTAGAGGAAAATTGGGGTGATGTTGATCCTGAGGGTATGAGCGATCAGAGTGACCAGGAAGATACCAGGCCTGTGCTTGGATAGAGGTTTTTCAGGATGGATTGCGGGTTTCAGATAATGGATCGCGGGTTTCAGCACCCACTTTCGGCTTTCAATGACACATCAGGGTTTCAGGAAGCAAATGTGGGTTTGTTTGGAAGGGCAGCAGAGTATGAGAATGAATTGTCGGAGGGACAAACCTATGACTCAAAAAAGCAAATGAAGAGCGCAATTGCCAGGTTTCACATACTTTACAACAAAGAGATAAGGAATACGCACAGTGACATGACCAGAATGAGGTTCAAGTGCAAAGACAGTAGATGTGGCTGGTACATATTCACAAGGGCCACTGGTTACGGTACACAATAGCGTGTCTCCAAGTGCCCAACAAAACATTTTTGTCACGCGGATGCAACAAGAATAGATCATGCACAGTTGTCGGCCAGTATGGTCGCCGATTGCGTATCGGCTCACATGAGAAACGATGTTGATTTGAGTATCCAAGCTGTCAGGATCGATGTTGCTGAAAGATACAACAGTCAGATACCGGCATACAACAAAATGTGGCGTGGCCGTGAGTTGGCAATTGCCCACCAATTTGGTAGTTGGAAGGAATCATACGCTCTTATAGTTCCGTTGTTGGAGGCAATCAAGAGAAAAACCCAGGTACTATATTGTTCCTCCTATTTTTACGTCATTATAACAAAATCAACAATTGAACTTATTTTTTTTAAATTAATGACAAAAACATTGTTTGAGGTGACCTCATTTCCCACCAGTAAACCTGGACCATACAAGTATTTTCATAGGACAGCTTGGGCATTTGGGCCGTGCATAGCTGTTTTTCAACACCTCAAACCAGTCATCACCGTTGATGCTTGTTTCCTGTTAGGTTGGTACAAAGGTAATTAATTAATTTAATTTTCTTTATTTAATTTAGTTAATTTATTTTTTTTAAATTAATTTGATTGTTTTAATTGATTGATGGTTTAATACAAGTAAATTGTTGATTGCAATTGGGTACGATGCAGAAAATCAGCTTCTCCCATTGGCTTTTGCACTAGTTGAGTTAGAGAGTTTCGAAGATTATGCGTGGTTCATGCAATGGTTGCGATGCAACGTAATTCGCTCCAGATTCATGTGTGTCATCACTGATAGGGGAAAGGGTATCAAGAAGGTGTTCAGACAAGATGATCTGGGGTGGAACGATGAGGATGAGGATCAATGCGTTCACCGTCTTTGTGCTACTCACATAGCCGAGAACATGAAGAAGAATAGTTATAGTGAGGCGGCAATCAAGTTTTTTAGGATATGTGTGGCTAAGAGTAAGATGAGGAGATACGAGCAAGATATGCAAGCAATGGGGGATGTATGTGACCGTGCTCTCAATTGGCTAGACGGTGTGGGTAAGTATTTGGATCAAGATGAGAACGAGTGTCCAAAACCATGAAAGATATTCCAAGAGCTGGATGGTGGTTACCGTTGGAGAATTATGACTACAAACGGTTCTGAGTCACTAAATAATATTTTCATGTCATCTCGTAAGTTACCGGTGACGACAATAATTGAAGACACATTTTACAAATGTCCACATGGTTTGTGCAAACGAGGGCCAAAGCGGAATTTGAAGTCAAACAAGGTCAACAGTTATCGTGTCGTGTGCATAAAGTATTTTTATTTTTAATTTTTTCTTCATCTATTTTTATTAACTTCATTTAAAAAAATTCACTTCTTCATTTTTTTAATTGTTCGTAGCTTATTAACAAATGGTTCTAGAGGTCCAATACTATGAAGACGCTTGGGGGGTTTGGCAACTACAACGAGTTCGAGGTAACCTCCACACAAGAGAGAGTTCATGCTTTCCTGCCTGATGATTCTGGCCGGTTTACCAAGATCAATTTCAAATACACCGTGGTCATCAAGGATGATAACACGATGGAATGCACATGCCAGAAGCCTCAATTAGACATAATATCATGTTCTCATGTTTTGTTCATGTGCCGTCTCTGAGGCATCGATCCTGGCAGCTTTGTAAGTCACTATTACCACATCCAGACACTGATCAACACATGGAGGGGTGAATGGCATGTGTATGAAAATCAGTTAGAATGACCTGAACACGACGGCCTGTCCTTGTTTCAGGAACAAAAAAAATGTTACTTTGGGTACAAGACGACACAACAGAATTATGCAATGGATGGACGTACTAAATAATAGGAGAAGAGGACACCAAGCCGGCCAAGATACACAGGAAAGACAAAACAGAGCTGCTCGTAATGCACGAGGTAATTAATTTTTTTTACTATTCAATTTCAACTTTTAAAAAATTATTGAAACAATCAGATTTAACAGTCACTATTTGTTTGTAAATTTGCAGGTTGAGAGGCAATTAATGAATTGGATGTTTATCTATCAATGTTTTAATTGTATTCGTAAGAACATTGTTTATTTTAAGTTTATTAAACGTATTTTATTGTACTCGTGAGAACATTAGCATTATATTGTTCTATTGTTGGCTTCTTTATATTTATTTTTAGATTATTATGGCTTCTTTATATTTATTTTTAGATTATTATGGCTCATTTATATTTATTTTTATGGCTTCTTTATATTTGATCCGACAAACGAAAAATATTTTCAGATTAAATGACATTTAAAACAAAAACCAAAACAAATAAAAAACCTTTATGATAAAAAAAAACTGGGGCCGCAGGGGCATTGTGCGGCCTCCTGGCTGGGGCCGCATCGATATTGTGCGGACCCCAGTATTTGAGGCCGCAGATCACCGGTGCAGCCTGGGTAAAATTAGAAAACCCCGAAAACATGGGTGTTTTGGTTTTTTTTGTTTGTGGAAAAAATGTTATAAATAAAAATTTCGGAGCTTTTTCACTAGGGTGACATGTACGACAAACCAGGTGAAAAAAGGAGAAAAGCAACAGACTTGTTTATTTCTCGTGAGGGAGAAAAACAATGCTAACCATCTCTGTTTACATCACCCTCTCTCACTTCACACAGAAAAGGATTGTTCAAATATATTATAAACACAACTATTTTTCAGACTTCTTTCCACGAAGAGATATTTAATAAAAAAATAAAATTGAAATAAAACAATTTGTATTAAATATTTTGCTTTCGATTACTTTGAAAGTTTATTTGTACTCCAGACACATCTAGTCAGGGGCGGAACCAAGGCCTGGCCCCCCCTTGACCCAAAAAATATAGTAATAATTATATATAGTGTTAATAAAAAAAAAAACTGGTACACCTCTATCTTTCTCTCCGCACCTCCTCTGGCATCCCCTCTTTAATAAAAAAAACTAGCACCCTCTCTGTCGGGCACTCTTGACTCTTGGATTTATCAACCGCCTGTTGGCCGCAAGAACCTGGCCCCCCTACCGATCATTCCTGGTTCCGCCACTGCATCTAGTACATCTATTTTAACTAAAAAAAGGTATGAAAACACATAAATTCTTATTGAAATAAATGAAAAGAAAAGAAAAACACAATTATGTAAAAAGAAACATGCTCAATGTGACATATGAGTCCTAAATACACAAAATTTATATATCTATAATTTTTCGCCTCATCTCATGCGGGCCCTAAATGCACCAAATTTATGGCATGAAAAGTTGCAAAAAACGGATTGCTTAGGCATAGTGTTGTGGCTTTAATTATTAAACAGGAATAATGTCGTATTATTGTGACTAAAATGGTTTGGTATACGTAGCCCTAGATGGTTTAGTATTGTAATCCTAGAAATCAAAAGTTGGTATGGACTATCAACTAACAACATTATACATTCTCTTTAGAATAAAATATTATATATACGCCACTGGGAAAAAAATAAAAAGAGAAACTTTTGAGAGCAAATAGGTACTGCCTTTTGAGAGAGCGGTTTGAAGTGGGCACCAGACTAAATTCAATCTGATATTTGTTTGATTTGTTTTGAGATTCGAATGAAATTTAAAATTATAAATTGTTCGTAAATCTAAACTAATTAAATGAATTGTGATACAGATCGTGCGATTCAGATCATACATTGGACATATCCCTTCCTCTTGACTTATAGGTGGATTAAGGTAGTTCTAAAGTAAGCATTTGTCCTGATAATGATTTAAATCTCAATATTAAGAGTTCAAACTGTCAATTTGAGTTATTTAATGTGGTATTCTTATTAAAATTACATTGAGAAGTAACTTTTATATAGTTTTATTGATTTGAATTGTATGTGATTCTAATTACTATGATAACAGAGGAGAGATGTGGATGTAAATAAAATATGATTCAAAAGGGACTCCGCTGAACTGAGGATCTAAGGTCATATTTGATTATTACTTAAGTATAAGAAGGATTAAGTGAGCAAAGCTAGCGTGTGTTGTGTATCAAGAGGATTCGGTGAGCACAACTCGAAAAATTTATTGGATGGACTTCAAACAACGAATGCAAACTGTTAAAACCAAATCTATTTCACGAGTGATGCGTGCACATGCAAAATTTTGAAAATTTTGAATTCATTTAGTACAAAGTCAAGCGGTAAAAAAAATGAAGTTTTATAAGTTATTTTATGAGCTATTTTGATGCATTCATTTTTCATTATTCTTTTGACTGCTTGACTTTGTACTAAATGAATTCAAAAAATTTAAAAGTTTGCATGTGTAGTCCCTAACGGCGCCTAGAGGGGGGTGAATAGGGAGTCTTAAAGACTCTTAGACGTTTTTCGGTTAAACCTTCTAAATTAATAAGTCAAACAAGCGTATACAAGTAAAGTAAATAGAGTAGAGTTTAGAGAAATTTGACATGCAAGATGATAATGGAGTTCATCGTAAAATGCCTACGTCTCCGAGGTAGAGCAACCTCGTCGGCGTCCCTTTCCTATTACCCAAAAAGAAATGATACAACTCGTGACACGTGAGCCCAACAGTGGTGGGAAGTCACGGCCCAACTTGTTGTTGTGTATTTTAGATATTGGATTTTATGTCAATTGGATACACTTTTTCACTTTTAAATTTATAAAACCTTAGTACACAATGATAGGTTGGTTGCAAGCATATAACCTATCATTGTAGTAAAATAGGTATCAATCCAAAGATAACATGAAATATTACTTTATACTAAATTAATTAATTCTAAAAAGGTGCAAATAAAGTAAATGGGTTTGTTGCAAATTGGTTTGGTTGGGTTCAATACCTGAATGAGAGCTTTAACTAAAACAAAGCAATTTAAACAAACAAATAAAAAGAGTTTTTTTGTGTGTAATCAATAGAGAGAAGTCTAAGGGCTATTGACATTCAATCACTTGGTCAAATCCACACTTATTTGGTTTCTAAATTCATGTTTGCATTGACGGAGTTTCTAAGCCTAAAATATCATTAAGGGTCACTTTCGTGAATTAATGACGTGCCTAAACAACTCGAATTTCACGATTAAGTCCTTCACCCTAGAGGTCGAGACCATAAGCATATATTAGCCTAGTTTATCCCTAAATACCGATACTTCATGATTAAGTTCTTCATATAATATTTGGTTCAATTTTAGGGGTCCCAATCAAATATGAGGCTTCACGATTAAGTCATTCACCTCAATTCAACATTTGTTTATTGTGGTTTTAGACTAAGAATTAGATTTGGTCATTTCTAATCTCAAATCCTAAGGTATTCATGTACATAATTTGGTACCATCAATTCTTGATCCAAATCTACTGAAGTTGTTTAGATCTAAGCAGAATACTAATTATCAAGCAACACAAATCATGCAATCACACGAATAAATCGCATTGGTGCAACCTTCTGTGCGGATTGCCTCATGTTTTATAGCAGTTTTCGAAGATACGGTCAAGTTTTGGCAATAAATCGCATTGGTGCGACCTTCTGTGCGGCCTAGTGTGGCCGCACAAACTGGAATTTTCTTCTTTTTTGTGTTTTGGACTTTATATGGAAGCTCTCTTGGCTTGGGAAACAAAATAAGGCAATTAGGAAACGAATCGGTAAGATTTCATCAATATGACATAAAATCTGTCCAAATCTAGGCTTGTGCGGCGGTACAAAATTCTACATTCTGAATTTGGGTTTGTTCCTTCATGAAAGTTGTAGATATTTTTGTCTTGATTCCATCAAGTTTTGATTCACCCAAATCGGAGTTCGTATGACCAAAATATGGTCAAAATATGAACTGTGTATCGGCAGCTACGATTCTGTGCGGCCGGCCGTAAGTCCAGACAAGGCCGCAGAACTCTCTGGAGATTTTCTGTGAACCGAACTTTAAACGGGCATAGATCATCACCTGTAACTCCGTATTTAGTGTTCTACCATTTTACGGAAAGCTTGCGAGAAGATCTACAATTTGCTCTATTTCTTGTCATTTAAATAGACTTTGACAGTAACTTAGTTCTTGGCGTATTTTAACACAAAATTACACTAAAATACAAGAAAATTGGCTTAGTTTTTGAGGTTAAACCCTAATCAAAAGTATATATAATTGAGACTTATCACTCGTGTAAAAGGTGAGCCTGGAAGCTCGAGCTGGAGAGTCCCTTGGGATCGTCACACAGCTATGGATATATGTGAGCGGAAATGCTCGAGCGAGTGTACCCCTTCGAGTCCTACAAGCACAAGCATGATGCACTAGCTAGGATGGAAAAACTCTAGAACTATATCCTAGACACTAAACTATATCTCCTAAAAGATAAGTCGAGTGGATTTAAGAGTATTGAGAAGATATTGAAGTTTAAGCTCACTCAACAATGAAAGCTTTTAAGAGTTACACAATAAATATTTTTTAAATGTGGGAGATGGCTAGCTTGACAAATCTGAAGTGAGATAACTTTTTTTTTTTAGTGGGAAATTTAGATTTTCCAGATCCATTCTAACGGAAGTGATCCGTTATAACGGAGTGTACGAATATTGAAACTAGAGTTTTCGCAATTTTAATTTAAATTGATATTAACCGTTCTGAACGTTTATGTCCGTTCAGGACGGTTAGTACTATTTATCCCACAAAACTTGATAAGTGTTCCATACGGATGTCATCCATTCTGGACATAACCAAACTGGAACTCTCTATCTTGTTTCGGTTTAATTCATTCCATACGATTTGGTCCGTTCAAAACGGATGCTTCAGAAATCAACAATCCTCAAATATACTTTACTTAACTATTTGATTATTACAAATCTATAGCTTCGTAAAGTCTTGTTGACTTCTTAGGTTCTTCAAATGAATCTTGTAATCAGCACTTCATGTACCTTGGTTCTTCATTATAAATCTTGTAATTAAAGCCCTGAACCTATCTTTGGTTCTTCATTATAGATCTTGTAATTAAAGCCTTGAGCCTGCAAACTCACTCAATCATGTTGATGGTTAAATTCAATTAATGTATGTTTTGCAAATTTAGTCAAACAAAGTATTAGAAGATTGCATACAGCCAACAACATGTACACGCATCACTTGTGAAGTAGTTGGGTTTCAACGGTTTGGATTCACCATTTGAAGTTAATCTAATAAATTTTAAGAGTTGTGCTCACCAGATCTTATTGATGATCATAACACATGCTAGCTTTACTCAGATTAAGTTGCTTACGATCTCTATTGCACTCTTTATATTTTACATCCCGTTAATTTGGCATCTTAAGTCATGACTTAAATTAATCCATATAACAAAGTAAGATGTTGAGAAATGAATTTTTGTCTATGACAATGGATCCTACAAGCAGTGGCGGACCTAAGTGAAATGAATGGGGTCAACTGACCTCCATTTTTTTTAAAATTTTTAATATTTATATATGATTTTCTATATAATTTAGACTAAAATTTCATGAAATTGTAAAATTAATCTCCATATAGAAAAAATTTATATAATTGACCCCCATTGTTTGAAAGTCTGGCTCCGCCTCTGCCTACAAGCATAATAATTGAAGTTAATTAATCTGAAAAGGTAAAATAACCTATTCGAGATTAACTTAAATTTTATCTCATCTTACTTCTCTTGCTCTACAATCAAACACCAGCTAAACGCCAGAAACAAAAGTGTCTGTATTCTCTTCACTCTAAATCAGTATACTTGATGAGTTGATGGTATGGGAAGGAAATTTATGAGGCCATGTGCAGCTGCATCATCCCAATTCCATCCAAAATAAACAAGGAATTCACATGTTTCCAATGAGAATATTCATCACTGTCTATGTCTAGCTAGCTACTAGTGGAACTGGAAGTATAGGAATACATAAAGTTTTTTTTTTGTTAGCAATGGAGTATATTCAATTTTATTAATAGTTGGATTTTTGAGACAGAACTATGAGCGAGTCTATGGTACTATGCATATCACGATCAAGTTTGTTATACGGATCAATATTTTTATTTTCAAACTTCTATCGGTCGATCCGAACCATTCAACATGATTTTTATATGAATATGTACTTAAAGACTAAATTTTATATTTTTTAGAATTTTTTTACTATTTTTTAAAATAGATAGAAAATCGCTGTTTTTGGATGGTCCAGAATTTTCAGATCAAGTGATTTTCTACCTATCTTAAAAAATAGTAAAAATATTCTAAAAAATATTTAAAAAATATAAAATTCGGTCTGCAAGTACATATTCATATGAGAATTATGTTGAACAGTTCGAATCGACCGTTAGAATTTTGGAAAAAACAATATTGATCCGTATTACAGACCAATCTGTGATATGCATAGTACAATAGACTCACTCCAGAACTATTCATTCTCCTTCCTCCATATGCACGAATGATAATAGTACGAAATCATTGGAAATTTGGAGGCCACTCAAATTCTCTTTTATCAAAGAAAGATTCCGGCCCCAACAATTATACACCTTTAAATACAATTTTAGGGGTAACCTTATCATCAGTCTTTTTTATTTGATAACAACATTTAGCATAGGCTGTTAGTCCGTCAGCATCTTAATAACTTAATTTTTATTATGTTGACTCATTTATATTGTCTAACAGACTTCAAAACATTATACATATTGAATGTGTCAAACCAACCATTTTTTTTATTTGTATCATTAAAGAAAAATCTAAACATATAATACATTTTTTTTTTTTTCAAATTTCAATTTATATCAGGCATGCTCGCAATGCCAACGTGTCTCAAAAATAAAAATAAAAATAAGAAGTATGCTAGCAAAACTGTATACAAATGCCAATGGACCTAGCTTTCTCTTCGGACACGATGACATTGCAAGTGGAATTCACATCACCCCCGGTACCGTAATAGGGAATTTTTTACAATTACTTGATTTGGACCGTTCTTTTTAACTTGGCACGAATCTCAAAGCCCAATAATACTGCCCCCTCTGTCAGCCCGAATCCCAAACCGGCTGGGAGTTAATCTCAAACCGTAAAATGAAGGAAATCTTTTACGGTACCAGAGAGGATAGGCGCTCATTGCAAGCGTGCATGATAATATAAATAGAGATTTCCAAAAAAGTGTGGTATATGCTTGATTTTTTTTAATGATATAGATAAAAAAAACTTGGTCAAATTGAATCACGCTCTAAAATTTTATGATATTGGAGAAACATATGACACCACACCATTCTGCGCCACAAAAGAACTGGATTTCATCTTACCTTTTGGTAGTTGAGATTCTCAATTGCAAATGATGAGTATCATTTCTTGATCATTTAATTAAAATCTTCTTGTCAGCATTTAGTATCATCAAAGATGCTGCTGTTATATATCTAGGAGGCATAAGCCCCCAAAATTATAGACCCTTTAGGTTAGTTATTGCTTTTAGGTCAACTCATATCACTTTTCACTTAATAATTCAGATATTAATTAGACTTATTAATTTTCACAGCACATGGTTATTAATAAGTGTTGAGATCTTAATTAGTGTTTATGGCGGTGTTATGTCGGGTATAAAGCGTCACTGCATTAAGTTATTTTAGTATATAATCAGGACCAACATTTTGAATATAGATATTAAATTTCAAATCTGCAACTTTCATAGAAAAGATTTGGGGTTTAAAGAGAAATTAATTTGAGTTGAGCCAAGAATTAAAGTGAAATGAGTTGAAATGTGGATTAATGGCAGAAAAAAGGTCTAAAAGTGGGAAAATTTATATGGCAGCTACAGAGACAAAGAATTGCACGAGTAATAATTAACCCTGATTTAATTTATTTGCATTTTGTAATTCATTATATGTGTTTAAGAGGTTGGTTATTCTACTTATATAAGTATATGAGGGCATATGCTTATAAGTTATTTTTGTGTTTTTAAAGTTCAAATAGTCGATCTGAAGTGATCAACATGTTATCCATATCACTACTAGAATATTCGTTTTTAGCAATGGCAGAAAAATAGCTTGTTCCATGAGCTTATTCTTGGAATAAGCCCTAAAATCGTCATTTTCATGCTCTACCTTTGGGAATACTACCGTCGTAACAAGTCTCGATGGAAATACAGAGAAATATTCTATATTTCCATGGATACCCTTGGAAATAGTCTTTTCTGGCTTTTCCATGAGCCTCCCCTTGGAAAAAAGGCGCATGGAAATAGTTTCACACTTAGACCATGTCTGGATTATTTCCAAGAGCAACGTATGTGGGGCCCACTTGATTATTTCCAAGGGGTAGTGAACCTGAGACCCACTGAGTATTTCCAAGGCTGGTTAACGTGGGGCACATATGGTTATTTCCAAGGGGTAGCGAACCTAGGACCCATTGAGTATTCCCAAAGCTAGTTAACGTGGGGCCCATCTAGTTATCTCCAAAGACATCTAACGTGGGACCCACTAAGTATTTCCAAGGCTAGCGAACGCGGGGCCCATCTGGTTATTTCCAAGGGCCGCATAGGTGGGTCCCACATGCATGGAAATGTCTTTTCTCCTCTTGCTAAAAACAGAAATTCTAGTAGTGTATTAAAATGTGCTTGGAGATCAAATTTTATATATTTTTAGAATATTTTAAAACAGTGTTTCAATATAATAAAAAAAAATCAGAAAAACTGTTTTGAAATATTGTTTTGAAAAATAAAAAAAAATAGTAATTTTTTTCCCAAAAATGTAAAATTTGATCTCCAAGTACATTTTAATATGGAGAACATGTTGAGCACTTCAGATTGACTATTTGGACTTTAAAAATATAAAAATAATTTATAATTTTATAAGCATATGCCCTCATATGCTTATATAAGTAGAGTAGCCAGTGGAAAGAATACACAATAAATATACATCCTTTTATTATTCATAAAATTTCACAATAAATTGTGTCAGTGGAAAGAATACTTTCTTAGATGTCAACTAAAATATTTAGACAGTGATAACTACAATATCTCCGTGTACATGATAACTACATTGCTATAATGACACTTGAACTAATCTCATGTTATGATGTTAACAAAAAAGGAAAAAGTAGATAACAACTAAAATATTTAGACAGTGAACGCAAAGTTTTCCAAACGAGAAGAAATACTATATTTCAGTTGGCTACGGTGCTATGCATAGCATAGAGGGCCTCCGTGCTACAGCTCAATATTTGAGTTTTCAAAATCCTAACGGTCGATCCGAACCGTTCAACATGATCTCCATATGAATATGTACTTGCAAATCAAATTTTACATTTTTTAGAATTTTTTTACTATTTTTTTAGATAGGTAGAAAATCACTTGATCTGAAAATTCTGTACCATTCAGATCAAGTGTTTTTCTACCTATCTAAAAGAATAGTAAAAAATTCAAAAAAATATAAAATTTGGTTTGCAAGTACATATTCATATGGAGATCATGTTGAACGATTCAGATCGACCATTAGAAGTTTGAAAACTCAAATATTGAGCCGTAGCACGGAGGCCCTCTATGCTATGCAGAGCATATTAGCAATTTTGAGTTAGCATAGCATATATATATATATAGGGGTTAACACATGGTTACACGGATACTATTACCGAACTTCTTATTTGTATGTCATGTTTAGATTCGAAAAAGAAAATTGGTATGTTGATTATTTTTTATTTAGTACATGATTAGTTATTAAACCCGATTAGATACTGAAACCTGCATAGATATTATCTTGCCCTACCCTGACGAAAATTCTAGATCTACCCTGAGATATTTGAATCATTTTCTAACATCTACAAAAATGTTCAACAATTATTGTTGAAAAATAGTCTTGATAATTCATGTTTTTAATAGTTTGAAAGTTCAAATCTTTCTCGGATCAATCATATAAAAGAAGAATTTTGTTGGAGTGTCGTGGGTTCGAAATCCGGATAAAAAAAAATTATATGTTGTAATAACAGGAGTATAGAATTTGAAGACTTCACCATCATCTGTCTTTCAAAAAAAAAGAAAAAAAATAGTGAAATTCTTTCGGTCAAACAAGCCAAACAGGAAGAGGATAATATTCAATTTCTCTGGTGGATAGACATTAGTGAAAGAAGAAAGAAACTTTTTGGTGCAAGAGCAACTTGTGAAAGGAAAGCTCATTCTAAAGCGACTTCCGCTGCAAATATACTTTCAATTTCTTACATCCTGTAATATATGGAGATACCGACTCAATTTAAACAATGCTATAGCTATAACTATAGGATGACAAAGCTGAACACAAGTTAAAAATAGAAATGTATTTTTTTTTATAACCAACTAAAATAAGAAAGCAATCATAACAACTAAAATATTTGCATACAAAAGAGGAATTTCGTTTAAAAATATATTTGGGAATGGTACGGAAGCATATATTCGTTCCTTATCATTTTTTATTATCATAATTTTAACAATTTGTACAAATAAAGTTTATATTTAAAACCGTATATTATAAGTATGATCTATATTATTTTTTATGGTTGGCGGATGCCAACAAATATATTGATAAAAAAAGTTTAATACTTTTATATTATTCACATATATATCTTAAAAAAAAATACGAGAATGATACATATATTTATTGTATATCAAGTAACTTGAAATTATAACAGTGTGAAATTAACGGCATTGGATGCATCATTAAACAATAGTGTAATAATAGTACAATTGTATAAAAATTGGTTGTTAAATCATTTATATGTCTAATAATCTACCTATAAATTTACATTTTAATTTTTACCGTTATTTAAAATTCTAAAAAAGTTATTGTAATTCCACCTTCATATATAACTAGTTGGTGGTTAGGCATCATGTGCAGTGCAAACAGTGCTTTGTTTAAACGAAAAAGCAACGACTAGAAGAATAATCGGAAGATAACAATCATTTGCCCCTAGAAATCTTTATACCTAATAAATAGTGAAGCCTATTTAAATCTGAAACAAGTACACATGAACATCAGAATCGCAGAAAAATGACAAGAGAGAAGCCCAAAGAAATCTGAAACCAGTTATTGATTAGCATGTTGCATATTCATGCCATCAGACGACTACATTGATTTAGGTACTTGTAGGTTTCTTTTCTATTTGATTCATTATGACAAGGTTGTTTCGAACTTGAACTGTACAAATAAAATAGACTCAAAACTGTTACGAGTGATATCCAGAGAGGAGATTGAATTGTGGTAACCGCACAATTCAAAGAGCATTAATGGATATCTGATCTCATTCAACTGCATCCTCCATGCCGACTCAAACTAAATACACCACGACAAAAAATTTCAGATACATCACCCGGAAATGTGGGGACTGAACTTTGACTACTAACAAACTTTCCGGGACCTAAATGAAAAAACGGATAGAGAAATCTTCAGCAACCATTACCATTGCCTTCTATTATTATAATT
The DNA here is from genome assembly GCA_011114355.1 of Carex littledalei. Taxonomy (NCBI): domain Eukaryota; kingdom Viridiplantae; phylum Streptophyta; class Magnoliopsida; order Poales; family Cyperaceae; genus Carex; species Carex littledalei. Next base: position 11,066,471 of record CM022093.1, read on the forward strand.
CTTTTTTTAATTTATTTACAAAAATAGTTAAAAACTTTTAATTTTTGTATCAAAGAAAATACCGTCAAATATAATATAATATCAAAACATATACAATAATTTTGAGAAACAATCAAATAATATATTAATTATATTTATACATTAATCAAGTATTTATCTCGCGTTAATTGATGAATATTTATTAGTAAATAATTGAATTATTTTCAGGCATACAATTAAATTTGATAATGAGTAATCATTTATCCAATAATTTAAAAAAGTAGTCTATGATATGTTTTAGAGATTAGAAAACTTAACCATCTGAATATCCGGCGAACTTTGGCTAAATAATTAATAAACCACACAAAATGAATTATCTAGCACACTATTTACCTGAACACTAAATATATATAACATAAATTCCAAAAAATAACTACTTCTAGGATTGAAGCATAAATATAGTAATTTGCAAAATCTTAGAGTTCACCTTGTAAACCTTAGAATTCACTCAATTCACTTGTCAGTGTTCAGTTTAGTTAATCTCTGTTTAGTTCACCTTGTCAGCTGTTCTTTGTTTTTTCCAGATCACAAGCATGTAAGCTTCACCCCAGCTCTGTTTAGTTCACCTTAGAATTCACTAAATTTTAATCCAGCTTCTATTAGAATCTAAACATGAATTTTCAATATGGAAGATATGTAAGATACAATACAATCATCAACTTATGAAGTCGATGACTCAATGCCCACTACCATTAATTCGTTGGCAGCTGTGAATATATATTTATATCCTAAATAAGAAAAAGTTGAATGCACTTGGCGTATTAACTTTTCAGAACAAAACATGCGAGTAAAATTGCTCTTGTAAGCCAATCTGGAGAAAGTTCAATACATAGCACTGTAGAACCCATTAAACAATTACAAGTTTCTAATGCCTTTTTTAATTAAATTTATTAAATGGGAACTAGCTCATAGGCCTTTTTATTTTAATTAAAATCGGAATAATCTTAGAGCAGCTCCTACTAATAAGATCAAGTTCTAACCTTTGTTCATTAAAGGCCCATTAGGCCCATGATAATGAAGTTTACTCAGACAGAAAAAAAAAAAATTCTGATCTTCAATTAGACAATTACACTTTTCGCCATTTATAATTCAACTTCACTACTAATAAAACTGAAATAATTCTAGCTTTGATCCATAATAATGTCAACTATCCAGCAAAATACATACAAAACAGAGAACAAAAGAACAATTCACATAATATACTGAAGCAGTAATCTCCCTTAATCTAACATCTCAAAAATCCCCAGTACATTGCACAAAAACCACCTTGCATTCTATATATGACTAATTTCAGAAACATTTCAAACCGAAGGGAAGAACTTGTTGAGGTTGAACGGTAAAGAATAAAATTCTTCACTTCGTGTGTCGGTACGGAAAGACCTAAACTTGTCCCACCAGTGGTACCCTCTGTCTTTCCTTACAGTAGAATCGTGCCGATAGAGTGTGTTGTCTAAAAAGTAGGCCACAATTCCTGCCACGAAGGGCTTTGATGAAAACATCACATTTACGATATCATTAAACTGCAAAGATAAAAGCTCAATCATCAGTGAATTTTACTCCCAGGTTCATTATTTCTACCAATACTACTTGCAAATCTGGTACTACAATATAACAGCAGGTACAGATTATATACCAGTAGCATTTTCCTTGCATATCTTTTGTGTTCTTTACAGTTCATTTTAATTTCATAATGCCAATATGGATAAAAGGAAGGTGCATAATGTAAATTGATTGGTAGGATTGACGTACCCAGCGTGCACGGGTGTGAACAGGTCCGTAACCAGCAACAGATGTATACTCATTGAAGTACTGAGGCACAGATAAACCCATGAAAATAGAAAACCCTAGTATGAACATGGTTCTGAAGCTATTTAGATTGCAAAATTGAAGAAAGGTTAGGCCACCAGCACCTGTAAACAGATGATAAGAAAATTTAGCAAAGTACCAGATTGCATATATAAATAATATAACTGTCCTGATATTATCACGTACCAACATATGCAAAGAAGATGCAATAGAGAGCTGCAAATATTGGCAATGGAATTGATGCAAAAACAGCTCCGAACTTCCCTGCAATTTGCACAACGCTGCTCAATTATTACTAATAGACAAATCAGAGATATAAATTCGGTACTCTTTGCATAATACACGATATTCCGTGTATAACATGCAGTAATTATCAGAACAATTATGTTAGGAAATGCTAATTTACTAAATTAACACATTGCAAATTAAGAAGTCGCAAACACATGAAAATCCACATTTCAATTAATAATGGCCATTTTTGAAAAAATGACCCAGATTAAAATCTGGGCTGTCTTTTTAAAATAATGGGCTTATATGCATATTTGATACATTGTATTACTACCTCCATCCCCCAACTTAAATGGCAACAAAAAAGAAACAATAATTGACTTACCTAGGATAGAAAAGAAGATCATGAAACCAGCTGCTATTTGCACAACCCTCCGGCTCCCGACACGTGTCAGCGCTAACAACCCAGCATTTTCACTACGGAAGTATCAGGAATTAATAGTATAAATACACAAGGAGAAATGATAAAGCCGGTGTACTAACAAATTATTATAATATTCCCTCAAAGATCAAGTTTTATAACATGATTTTTAGCCAATGCAAATTTAGTAATAACACACACTTACACGGAAACAGACGATCCGTTTCCCGTCCCAAACAATCCATCGAGAAGAATACCTATTCCCTATTACATAAAAAGTTAGAGATGAGAGCAAAGTCGCTTCTAACAACAACTAAAGTTTTGAGGCGAATTATAATAGCAAGTATACCTGCCAACCTATACCACGGCTTAGAACAGAAGAAGGGACAGGTGTCGCACTGGCATATCTCGCAACAATGATAAAAGCACCAGTTGACTGCCAAATAAAGCACCTCTATTAAAAGCATTCAATATTCCAGTCGGAACCAAACTATGTTACAGGTGCAGTCTAGCGAAGTTCTGGGCTTTTTGACAACATTACGACCGTTTTTCCTTATTCATTCAGCCTTAATTGAGACATCCATGCACTATATATACCTTCTGGTGGCAACAAATTGTTATCACTTGGTTAACAAAATTAGAGAGAGATAGAGAAACCTCAACAAGAGCCACGAAGGAAGCCGCCATCATAGCAAACGCTTCACCGGCATCAAAAGTTGGTGCTCCCCATTGGAATGGATATGGAACTCTTATCCTACAGAATTAAATATTAAAACAAGCAGATTCATTTCCTTGTATAAGATACTTGTATAAAATACGATTGTGGTCATTCCAAAAACTTACCCTGTTATAACCATACACCAACAATTTCTCAGATTTTCAATTAGCATGAATCAGTTTTAAAAGACCTCGCCGAAATCTCACATGAGCTAATGTATTTTGGAACACAAATCTGAATAACTTCTTTTTTAGTTCACTATGGATGAAGAAAAAGATTTTTCATTGGAAAAGGCACCCAAATTACAAGCAATTAATGGAAAGGTACTTTTCTTGCACTTTATTAAAATACATCATGTCTGAGATTCAAATGAGAAAACGTGTTATTGCAAATGCAAAATAGCATTTGGTATTGTTTGCAAAAGATCTAAATGAATCTTATATCCAATTGAGTCATAAGATTTGGCAACTTACCAAGGGGCCCCACCAACCAGCCCAGAACGGTCAGTGCGGCAGTGGAATTGTGTCTTGGGTGCGGCATGCCGGTAGGCACCACCAACAGTAAGCAAGTATGCATAAAGCCATATGATTGGCACCGTAAATATGACAGCAAAGCGATCAAAGACATGCCGAACATGATGCATGACATGAGGTATGAACTGAATGCAAAAGAAATAAAGATTGATTTTAAAGAGGTTCGACGACGTAAATTCACACCACTTGCATGGTGATAACAACCAAGATTTTATTTTTGGACCCCACTTTCCAGGTAGCAGTTACTGCAGAAAAGGCATTAATGAGATACCAAATTGCACAAATTCGGCTAGTTTTCAAGTGGCCCCAATTAATCATAAAATTTAAAACTTACCTCTTTTATGAGTTAAGACTTATGACTAAAAGAACCTTCATAAACAAAAACTGTGTCACAGTACAACGGAAGGTACCCAACCAGTGAGTCAGAAAAATGACCATACCTAAAAGCTACTGGTGATATTGTACTGATACTGGTACTGGATCAGACCAAGGACCTGTACAGGGACTGGACTGGAGTGAAACTGATACAAAATTCAGTACCATATCACTTGAATTAAACACGCACCTGTGAGAACATTACTAGCAGGATGAGTTGGGGGAGACCAATTTCAACACATTTTGCAACCTGAATTTTTGAGGATTTAAAATTGCCAGTTTGTCACAAAATATATAAACTGTTGAGATATTTAAACCAGTACAGAGCAAATAAGGCATACCCCAGGAAAACCAAGCTCGTAAAGACCAACGCCCACAAGTGCAACAAGTGGAACTGCCGATAACGGGCTTAAATATCTGCATGTAAAATTTAGAAGTTGGAGTTATTGCAAAAAAATAAATCGAACTTTCCACGAACCTGTCAAAAAGGTTTAAAACCCCACAAAGCACATTGTAAATTTAACTTTTGTAGCTCAAAATTGCATCAGATAAGCTATTTATTTGGGATCGAACAGAAAAACACAAAGATTACAGTGTCTTATGTGAAAAAAATCCTTCCCACTAAAATCTTACCAACAGAGAGATTTTCAATTTAAATGGATAACTCTTTTACAAGGAGAGAACGGTTATTTGGAAAAGAGAAAACAAAAATTGAAAGAATATACTAACCTGGTGACATTCCTCCAAAGGCCACTGAAGCCAACTATTATCTGAAGTGCTGATGCAACTATAAGTGCTCCTTGGGTCCCACGCATGATTCTTCGAAATCTCTTTAATTCCCAAAATAATAAAGCCATTATCAGCATAAATATCCAAGAATGTAAATAAGATATTAGGTATCAATTCGCGACTAACCTCCCGTGGGTCAGGTTCATTGCTATAACGACCGGCTAAGATGATAGAGATTGTCGGCATGACAAAGGTGTAGGACCCACCAATGACAGCAGGCAAACGGGTCCCGAGGAAGGTTTGAAGAAGAGTGTTTATGCCGGCAACAAAGAGTAAGGTCTGGACAACCCTTGCTTTCTCATCCTAAAATAAGAAAAAAGAAAGTAGAACTTTGTAAAATTAAAGGAAATATATACAATACTCCAATAATTTAAAACATCCTTTGTTCCTTTTTACAGTGACAATAACCTCAATGAATTTTGAAAACAACCCGGTCCCGCCCCCGTCCCCGTCCCCACCAGTTACACATTACTGATAAAATCAGGGGAAGAACGGGTATAAGATATCTTTTGTTGTGCAATGAATACAGACCACTGTGGGGTTTTCCAAAGACATGTAAGAAATCGACCCCACATAAGGGAAAATATGCTATTTCAAAAAGTGAGACAGATGCTATTATTATTATTAGGGTAAATAATTCCATTTTTGGTAACCAAAGTTTGCATGCACTCATTGCTGAGCAACTACTTTACTGGTGTATTTTGCTAATCAATAGGTTTAATTTACATAAAGTTTGGACTATTCAACTTACAAAAATAAAAGTTGAGAGCTACATTGTACCAATCAAGGAATTGAATTTCAGAGAGAAAGAAGTAATAAATAGTAAAAAAGAAGAGCATTAAATCTTACATTTCCACCCCCCATTTGAGGAACAAGTGCGGTTGGAATAATTACAGTTGTACCCAGCATTACCAGAAAGTGCTGGAATCCCAATAGAACCGCTTCCGCTAAAAAATTGCAACAAGGAAAACAAATAAAATTACTTGATAATATATTTCTGACAAATGCAAACAAATTACACATTACCCCCACTAATGTAAATTAATTAGTTAACGAACGCATTTGGTTAATTTCTGCACTAAACAAACACCTCCAAAAATAAAAACCCAACGACTCCCGTGAAAGAGACAGCGGAATTTCAAATCACCTTTTTTTTTTTTTAAATATTCCCTCAAATAACAGAGAAAATTCGACAAATAAAAGGAAAAGAAATTAGAGAACTCACGCCATGGAGGAGGACTAGTGATGCAATAAGAGACGCCAGGTAACTGATCTTTGACTGGATGCGGCTGTAACTCGTCTTGCTTAGGAGCTGGCGCTCCACCCCCAGCCATTAGAGAACTATCTTTCTTCTGAAACCTCTAAAGAAGAAAGAAGAAAGAAGAAACGAGAAAGAGAGATAAGGGGGGCTAGGTTTTAGCGAAACAGGGGAGGGAAGGGGAGGGGTTGGAAAGAGAAAAAATACCAACAAACAAAAAGCATCAGTCAAAAAGGTGCTGTACTATAGTACAACACGGTGCAGTGTGTGTGTGTGGGTGCACTTCGTACATCAGTACTAGTGTTTCGTAGTTCACACACTCGACACCTCCTTCCTTGAATAATATTTAATGAAACCTCAAATTGTTTGCGCGCTCGCGCTCTCTCTCTCTCTCCAAAGGGAGTGTTAACTGTTAAGTAGTGAATAAGAGCGCCGTACAGTTTACAAAGTTGGCGCTTTTTTAATACAAAAGGAACCCTATGCTATGATACGGTATTATCCTATTATATTTTCGTATATCCTCCTTTTAATGAATGAATGATTCTCTTCTGAAACCTAATGATAGGTAAAAAGTAATAATACCTTTATTGAGATTCTAATTACTAGTTTAATAATAATTAAGGTACAGGAGGAGTCTAGGAGGGAGAGAAAAAGCAGGGATGTAACCGACAAATTCCCCATCCTGCTGGCACTCACCAGAGAGACAGAGAGTACATATTTCCCTGTGCCTTTTGCAACTTTTAATTTGTGTAGCGGGTCATACATATATACAGTAAAACGACCCGTGACATTAATATTATCGTAAAAGCGTCCCAATCTGTTGGGAGGTAGAATTTGAAATATTATTATATGCATGGAGACAAACTGCAAGGGTAAAAGAAAGGTGCAAAAGTGAAGGATAAATCATAAATGAGCAAAAAAAAAATATTATATTCGTCATTGCATTTATCTATAAACAAATAAAAAAATTGCAACAAAATGAGAGAGAGAGAGAGATAGAGGGTAAGTTCTGGAAATGGTTCGTCGGTCGGGTTCAGAAATCTGAGAGAGAGAAATGTAAGTAGATTAGGTCGGGTCATATCTGAAAATGACATGCGGATCCTTTGCCACTTCTTTTAACCAAACCCTCTGTCGCCATCTCCTGTTGCGTCGCGTTGCGTGCGCAGTTCGCTTCAGATTCCAAATTTCTAATCGAGTTTGAAAAAACAAGACCACAGGAGTATAACTATTAACTATAACTAGTTGAAAAGAATTTGTACAGCTGAACAAGCGATCAGACATTCAGACTCAGACTCCTGTGCTGTATATAGAGTGGAAAAAATGTGTCATGCTGTGTGACTTAACGTTGTGATTTTGGTCTCGTGTTGTGCCGTGATTAAATTAATTTTTCACGTGTCGTGTCGTGCCGTGATCAAAATATCAAGGGGTGGTCACGGCACGCGAATGGTCACGCCACGGGAGTCCGTGCCCAAACGTGTCGTGACTAAACGTGACTCATGTGACCAGTTGATCATAATTTATGTTAGTTTATTCAAGATTCACCATTTAGTAAGTATCTAACGGTCCTAATTATACGTGACTCGCGTGACCATGTGCCGTGCCAAATTTTCTAAAGATGGTCACGGCACGGGACACGCGAGTCACGGCACGTAATTGACTCGCGTGCCGTGCCGTAACTGTGTCGTTCCGTGACGGAGCCGGTTCCGCCGTGTCATTTTTCTCACTCTAGCTGTATGCAACACGCAAACATATAAGAAAATTAGAAAATCATTTAAATATATTTATTTTTTTAAGTAAAAATATTTATATATAAAAAGATAATTTAAAGTATGTGAAAATATAAATATATAAAAAGATAATTTCTTACCATCAAGTGACAGTGGTCCCACACCTGAAAAGATGACATGACAACACTCATGAGAATTAATTGCTATCCCGTCCAAAAGATGCATTGGTTACGGCACCAAGAGGGAGAGCTAAGAGACTGAATATGAAGTCCACCACATCTTTGCTCGCTTCGCCGAACAACACCTTGTTAGATTGGTTATCGATCAGAAGCTTTAGCGTCAATTTGTTATCGGCGTTCTCCATCTCCTAATTCTTTTTCTTATGTAATTTGGATGTAGTTAGTTTGAAACAAGGACTTCGCATATGAGATGTACATTTATAAACTTACCATGAGCTAATAACTAATGATTGCTCTGGGTGTGAAGAAACCAGGTGTGATGCGGCATGACAGCCAGCACTGAGCCCAAGCGTGACTCCTAATGGGGAAACCTTCCTCCTTCTCTAATGGTGTGACGCCTTCACCTCTCTCCTTCTCTCTAGCCTTTCTCTTCTCTCTAGCCTACTAATTCTCTTTCCTTACTACATCCCCTATCTCTCTATAGATATGCAACCCCACACTACATCCCACTAAGCTACTTCTCTTCCCTTTTTTTTACCATGAATTACCCTTTTACTCCCTTCATATCGGGTCAACTTTCGGGTCACTTCCCCACAACACCGTCTCAGCAGCTATTGGAGAATGACGCTTTGCACATGGTTCAAGTGTTTTTCCATCCGGGTGCCGGTATAAGAGACCCCTTGAGGATTGTCACTCAACTCAGTACTAGCTACGGGGGCCAATGGTCTGACTACCCTGTGCGGCGCCTCTCTCGACCACATACTTGATTGGCCTGCCTGAGCATATAGATAGGGAATCGATCATTCATGAGGTCAGGCATTGGGCGGTCAATAACTCCAGCACCATTTCACCCTGGGATCCTGGTGAGCCATGGACTGCAACACCCCTTCTTTACTATCTCGTGTACATCAGAGTACACAACTACCCACCTGAGTTTTGGCACCCCACCTATTTCCACCTTTTTACCACGGGTTTCGGTCAAATCCTCTACGTAGATGAAGCTAATGGAAGAGGCGATGATAGATCAACACTACGGCTGATGCTTAGGTGTTTTGACCCTTCCCTGGTACCAAAGCTGGTAGTCATCAACCATGAACACAAATGGACCCTGTGCACAATCTCCATTACTGGTTAGGCATTAGCTGGAGGTGCTCCACCGGATCAATATGACGGTCCCACATTGGGAGGGTCAATGGAGGAGATAAATTCGGTCCAGGAGATGAGACATTACATTCCGGGGAGTGACACCGTTGTTCGGGATAGCCTAGTTCATGCTCAGAGAAGAATTGAGCAAGCTCAGGCCGGTTATGGAAGGGTCCAGAATCATCTTAATGAACCTCGAAGACAACAACTACACCAACATAGCTCTGCTCTACATTAATGGAATGAGGTCCGACAAAGGGAGGGGAAGGATTGTGGATGCCGCCATGATAGAAGGGTGCTGGCAAACTTCTCAACGGTGCCTTACAAGATTTCAGAGCGCAGCTGTCATCTCATGACACGCCTAAAAAAGACAAAGGTAAAAGCTGCGTGGGTCTGGGTCGGGATCACTGCAGGGAAATGTGGTTTTTCTTATGTGGTCTTTTATATGGCAAGTAAATAAGCGGCATACAAAAGGGAGGCACCTCGTGTGTGCAGCACGTACAAAGGGTAATAGACGGGTGCAAAACCATGTGTGGAAGGTTCCCCCCTGCCGGAGATGACAAAAATGGGTATGAGTACATTTTCCTGCACACTGGGATCGCTGCCGAGCCAGAAGAAACAGAAGGCATCTCGCACCATATTCTGCCACGTGGAGACAATACACCAGATGCTTACCCCCTCACCAAAACACACCCCCACTAAAAGCCAAAATTTTCATGACTTGGAAAAAACAAAACAAAACCCAAAATACACCTTATACCAAATAAACCCAGGAACTTGGAGCCGTCAATCCTAGGACCCCCACTATACAAACAGCACCATATAAACCCTTTGTTCCCCATTAACCCTAAAACTACTCAACATAAACACCAACTTCTTTTTTCTAAACCTAAAAGCATCCCATACTAACACACCCTAACCACCTATATTCAAACAGTCAAGGTTCAAATGAGTTCCTTAGACGAAGAGTTGATAAGGAAGTTCGCTGGTCTGCAAACTAAGTAAGGAAGCCCCCCGATTGTATCCATTCATATCAATGAAACATCATCAAGGAGGTGGGAATCATGTCTAATGCTCAAGGTATGCACGGATAGGAAGGTGTTTGACACGCAGTTTGAAAGACAGATGAGGAGACGATAGGCTGTTGATCCAACCACCACTTTCAAGGCAATAGATGTAGGGGTGTATCTGGTCCAGTTTAGTACCGAAGAAGAGCTGAGAAGGGTACAGAATGGAGGCCCGTGGGTCTATCGGCAAGACCTGATTGTCATTGGTCAGTGCAGCTCTGTTGGCCATCTAAACAAAAATCACATTTCTCATGGAGAAATAGGTGTGCAGCTACACCACATACCCTCCGATGCACTGACAAAACAAGGTATCCGTTCCCTTCTGAAGCCAATTGGTCAGTTGAAACCAATGGTTGGATATAAAAAACAGATAGCAAATGAGGGGGGCCATCAACGCCATCGGTTGGTTAGACCGAACAGTCGGTAAAAAGTTCGAATTAATTACAGTGTTGCCACTGGTTATATATATCATCCGTGCGGAAGGACACCCGATGGTATAGGGGCGATAGTAAATGTGTTTTTTTGTAGTGTAGATTCGGATCTAGTCACTGCTTTCCCCTCTTTCGTAGTTTTTTCTTTTCTTTTTGTTGTTGTTGTTGTTTGTTATTGTTTATTGTTGGTATTGTCCATTGTTAGTGTTATGGTCTACTTCTCCCTCTTCTTTTTTTCTCTTCTCATTTCTTCGCCTCATCCTTCTCTCTTCCTCTTCGGTTCTTTTTCTTCTTTCTTTTCTCTTTCTCATTTTTTTTAATAAGACGTGAAATAGATTGTGGCTCCTCTTGATACTCCGATATTGCTTTGATTTATCACCAACACGCTTGTACTGAAAGTAAGGATGTATGATGGCTCAATAAATCTCCATGTGAGCATGACGAACTGATGACTTACTACCAGCACGTATCAATTCTTTGTTTTTGTTCTTTCCTTGCTTATTCATATCACATAGGATCTAGTTGTAATAGTTATGTACCGGTAAGGATTAATGGATATACTGGCACAGGCTGCTGGGTGTACTGTTGTGCATTGGTACGCAGTTGGAGCAAATATCAAATTTCATGTTTTCTGTGTATGTATACTACAAGTACAATAAAAATTATAGCTTGGTTTACTGAATCTTTAAACCTGTGTTGCACAAGTATTTTCAACAGATTATGTCATGACAAACTTATAATCAATTATTTAGTCTCAATTTATACGAGTAAGTTTAACGAGTTTGACAACAAATAAATAAATACAAATTAAACAGTAAATTTATAGATAGTTTGATGATTCATCAAAGATAGTTAAATTCGAACCATAAAATTTTAAATTATTTTATGTATAATAAAACATATTTCAAATATTATCATTTTATATGGGCAGACATGGATTGGTCTCCAATGTCATATTTCAAATTTAAGCTTCGTTATTTTTTTAAGATTGTCAAAATCGTCAGCGTACAAAATTGTCAAGTGATTCTATTTTCCATATTATATGACTCAAAGTTCAAATTACAAATTATAATTCAAGAAAAAAAAAAACAGAAAACTGAATCTTTCTAAAAGCCTTGTACTCCGAGGAACTTTAATTTGCTCCGGGCAAAATATTTATAGATTAGTTGGCTAACAAATAAAAAGAAAAAGCTAAAATTTTAATCCTGCAAAAAATACCTAAACATTGATCTATCGAGTAAAATGGCTGCTTTTAAATAAAGTTTGGAAGAAAATCTTGACGATAAAATTAGCTGATAATTATAGGAATAAGAAATATTATATGTAGTCCTCATTTCTCATTTTCTAAACAATCTCTAATTATTTGTGGCTGATGTTGTAAGAAAATTAAATAAACAAGTATGTTTTGGTGCAATTAGGGCTGGACAAAATTGCTCAAACTCGTAACTCGCTCATTTACAGCTCGCTTTAACTCGCTCATTTACAACTCGAGTCAGTTCCAACTCGAGTTGGCTGACTCGTTTAATTTAATAAATGAGCTGAGTTTGAGCTTACCCCAATTCGCTCAATTATAACTCGAGTTACATAGCATTGGTCACAATAAATCCCATAAATCCAGACCCTTCTAAATAACTAAACCCAATTGCTGGTGCTTATGTACTAAGTTGTTGTATGAAAAATTGATGGTGCTTATGTAATATTGTTGTATGAAAAATTGCTGGATACTGATAAATTCTTTTACTAGTAGTATATAATTAATTGGTTAAACGAGTTGTCAGCCAACTCGAGTTGATAACAAGCTGAGTTCGAGTTTGCTCTACAACTCATTATTACCATCCTAACTCGAGTTAACTCGCTCATTTATTTAATGAACTGAGCACAAGTTGAAGGTAACTCGCTCAAACTCAGCTCATTTACATCCCTAGGTGCAATAGTCGAGTATTTATTTGTGTAATGCTCAAGTGTGCAGCTTAAGCAGTTCTAAAATAAACATGTAAGATCAAATTAGCTGTTAGCAGTTGTCAAGATGCATTTGACTTTTTCTTAATTGAAATTGATCATAATTGTGTAAAAATATTATAAATAAATATACATCGATACTATAGACATATATGTACTGATACAATAGAAAAGTGTTTATTATAAATTGCTTGAAAATTTTATGAAAATATTTTAGAAGTGAATTCACGAGGATTGAAAGTGATTACGATACATGATTAATCAAATGAAAGTTGTGTTTGTATTTAGAAATTGAAAATATTTGCAGTTAGTTTCGCAATTTATTTGAGATCCGACATAAATATATACGAGTGAGGCTACGGTACTATGCATAGCACGGATTGGGTCCGTGCTACGGCTCAATATTTGAGTTTTCAAAATTCTAACGGTCGATCCAAATTGTTCAACATGATTATAAAATCAATATGTACTTAAAAATCAAATTTTACATTTTTTTTTATTTTTTTTTACTACTTTTTTAGATAGATAGAAAATCCCTGTTTTTGAATGGTCCAGAATTTTAAGATGATTTTCTACCTATCTAATCACGGAGAAAAAACGGATCTCGAATAATCTCTCACTTCTCGTTTATTATTTATTATTAATTCTGGTCCCCGGTGTTTTGTTGCGTACGTAGGCTACGATCAGAAGAAGGCACGCTTCATGAAATTATTTAATTCAATCTGTCACGGAGGACCCATGTTTGACAGAATTTCCTTTTGGAACCTTTTGATTTGCTTCATTTAAAAAAAAAAAAAAAAAATTGATTTGAAATTATAGTCAAAATTGATACGATAGAAAAATCAAAATGATAACTAATCAGGTGCAGGGATTGCACACAATCATCATGTTTGCTTTTGAACTTTGCAGCTGGCGGGAAAAAGTTTCAGAAATCTTTCTAATTGAATGGGGCTACAAAATTGATGAGATGAGATGAGATAACGGATATCCAAATTTAGATCCAGTGTAATACCTGACCGTGTAGAATGAGGTCTGACTCAGTTCGTTTTAATCTGGCACGAATCTCAAAGCAAACTCCTGTATTCTAACTAAGCACTGAATTGATATTAATTCGACTCTGTGTATATTCTGCACGGTGAACTACCTTAAAAAAAATACTCGCTCTATCTAAATTACCTTTATCTCTTTCGGTCTTTTCGTTTTCATTTTTTCCCCGTTTACATACTCATCGCATGTACATAGAAGTTATTTATTTGTTATTTTTATAGGAGAATTCATGCGACTTGAAATAATTTATTTTTAGCAAAAAGGGCTGGCTTGGCTCAACAGACTGCCCCTTCTGTGATCTTCCCGAACAACTGATTACAGCTTGTTGATCAATTGTTCCGTAGCAAGTCAAATATGATCATCGTTGACTAATTTCAATAATTTTCAAATTCAATGTAAAACCATATATAGATGATTTTTATTGAATTTTTAAGAGCCGATGTCCTGTGGACTATTCGGATAGAAATGAATTCTCTATGTTTTAGAAATATCTTGGTTAAATCTATTGTTTAGTTTCAAAGATAATTTATTTAGTTTCTTTTTTTGTCTAAATCAAATAGGGGTGTAAACATATCGGATATTATTCGTCTGGATTCCGATCTGTATTCAAAATTTTAGCGGATTCAGATATGCAGATACAGATACGGATATAGATACTAATACAGTTTTAATTTTAAAAATAAATACGGAGTAACGGAATATACACAGTCGAATTAATATCAAGTCAAATTAATTCTTAAGTAACGGAATATTAATTCATTATATTTGTGCATGATATTCTTACACAGTCTTTTCTTTTCTTTTTAATTTAACAACTAATTAAAAAAAACAATACTTACTGCATGCATGTTAAGAGATTTTTTTTGTTAGTGTATTTTGATTAAATATAAGATTATGTTAGTGACTAATTTTTGTTAATTTAGATATATATTTGTAATGACATAACTAGCTTAAAATGTGAAAAAATATATTCTTTTCATCATCATGATAGAATATTCAAATTATATATGTATTTTATGTTGTTTATGTTTTCTAATGAGAAAAATAATATGTTGAATAACAAATTAATATTGTTACAATATCCGAATTATATTTGTATTTGTATCCATTTAATATCTAATATGTATCCGTATTTGTTTAATATCTGATTCGTATATGTATTTGGAAAATAAAACCAATATTCATATCCATTTAATATCTAATATGTATCCGTATTTGTTTAATATCCGATTCGTATATGTATTCGGAAAATAAAACCAATACAGATATAGTTTTACCACTATCTTTGCTAAGTAGCTACTTGCAGTAGGGTCTTTTGAGCTGAGGATGTAATGGCTCGCTGTTTTGGCTACGTGGAGTTGTTATGGTTATGTTGATAATTTTTATTAATGTTTTAAATAGCGTTTATAGCGTTATAGCGGGAAGGCTACAAAAAAAGCTATAGCGGAAGCTATGCTACATAGCGTTTTTTTTTACAAAAATTATATTATATATTTGTACTAAATCTCAACATTATCTAAAGTCTCATAGAACAATAAATAACATCAAATTAATTAAGAAATTATAATATTCATATTGAACCAGTACAAAGTCCAAATTCCAGTTCAAAATATCCATAGTAATATCATAAACTATCGATCTTTTTCTATTCAAAATATCATAACTATCATGATTCATGACATAATCTATTTTTTTTCTATTCAAATTTCAAAAAACCTAAACAAGGATTTCCTTCTCGGTTTGGGCAAATTAAAAGATCTGTAGCAACAAAGCTTTTAATTGATTTCGGTTTGGGCTTTTATTTAAAGCCCATATAAATTGCCTAAAAAAGTCCATTATGCATAGCGCGCGCTATTTGCGCTACACGCTATGCGCTATAGCGGCCGTAGCTCAATTAGCGCATTTTGATGCCATAGTTTAGCGTTTAGGATCCAAAAATGCTATAGCGCCGCTATAGCGCGCTATTTAGAACACTAATTTTCATAGATACATTGTAAAAGCTTTGGCATAGATGGACTGGTGGTATCATTTCGATACCATCCCTCTATGCTATATTGATTTCTTATGGAAATTGGTGAATTTCATTCCACTTTTCTCAAAAAAAAAAAAAATTGGCAACTAAAAAGAATTAGTTATAGTAATATATAACTAATAAAAGAGAGTCAATCATAATAGATAAATTGTGTTGCATAATGAAAATTTCTATTTTTTTACTATTTTTTTAGATAGGTAGAATTTTGATGGTCCAGAATTTTCAGAAAACACTGATTTTTCTACCTATCTAAAAAAAATAGTAAAAAAATTCGAAAAAATATAAAATTTAGTTTGCAAGTACATATTCATATGGTTATCACATTGAACGGTTGGATCGACCGTTAGGATTTTAAAAAGTACCATATTGAGCCGTAGTACACTAGCCATCCGTGCTATGCATAGCACCATAGGCTCACTCAATATATAATATATCAAGTATTCATACCTAAGATATGAAGTATTAATATATAATATATCAAGTTTTGCGAATCCAAAACCGCGAACGACTTCTACACAATTTTCTCTTTCAAATGAAATTCATGATGACATACTTTCGGGTTGTCCATTGCACAAGTATTCATACCTCGTCATGCAAGTATTCATACCTCGTCGTGCAAGTGTGAATAGTTCATATATCAAATGTTTTGTATCTAACAAATTATATTAAATTTTTTTCCATATGGCACTGGATGATGTCTGAAAGTATTATCAAGTATTGCAAGTATTCATACCTCGTCATGCAAGTGGAATAGCTCATGTATCGAGTGTTTATATCTATCATTTTTTTTTCATATGGCACTGGATGATGTCTGAAAGTATTAATATCAAGTATTGCAAATATTCATATATTGTCATGTAGGTGTGAATAGTTCATGTATCAAGTGTTTGTATCTCACAGATTCTATTAATTTTTCTTCCATGACATTAGATGACGTTTGAAAGTATTAATACCTCGTAATTCAAGTGTGAGTAGTTCATATATCAAGTGTTTGTATCTAATAGATTCTATCAAATTTTTTTCCTTGTGTCATTGGATGACATTTGAAAGTATTAATATTAAATATTCTAAGTATTTATATTTTGTCATACCTCAATTAATTTATACCTCGTCAAATATTACAAGCATCTGTGCATACCTCGATTAATTAAGTACTTGATATGTTGTATATTTTAAAGAGTTTACAACTAGCGTGCACAAGTATGGATATCTTTGAGCGCAAGTATTAATATATAATATATTAAGTATCCATACCTAAGATACCAAGTATTTCTAAAAAAAATTGGACATCAACTTTCTTTTATCTCTCTCATCACATACCCATATTTTACACGTTTTTAGATGTTTTTTTTTCTTCGTTCAATCTCGCCCATATTTCTGACGACCTATGAGAAATTTTGTGAATCTAAAACCACGAACGTCTTCTACGTAATTTTCTCTTTCAAATGAGATCCATGATGAAGTATTTTTGAATTCTCTGTCACGCAAGTATTCATACCTCGTTGAACAAATATTCATACCTCGTCGAGCAAGTATTCTCGTAATGTAAGTGTAAATAATTCATGTGTCAAGTGTTTGTACCTAACAAATTCTATCAAAATTTAATTTAATTTTCTATATGACACTGGATGATGTTTCAAAGTATTAATATCAAGTATTGCAAGTATTTATACCTCGTTATGCAAGTGTAAATAATTCATATGTCAAGTGTTTGTATCTAACAGATTCTATGATTTTTTTTTTCCATATGGCATTAGATGATGTCTAAAAGTATTAATATCAAGTATTGCAAATATTCATATCTCGTCATGCAAGTGTGAAAGTTCATGTATCACGTGTTTGTATCTAACAGATTCTATTAATTTTCTTTTTTGCTTATGACATTGAATAACGTTTGAAAGTATTAATATCAAGTATTGCAAGTATTCATACCTCGTCATGCAAAAAAATAGAATCAGAATTGCAATTGACTTGAACATTAAGCTCTTGCACACTATTAGTACACTAAAAATTATTGAACTGATCAGATTCACAAACTTTTTTTTTATTAAGCCCGTAGACACAAAATTTCATTACCAATTGAAGAATACATAATGTTATAGGGCTTTGGAATTACCCCTTGAAGAATTGAAACTACATACTGGTACATACTGAATTTAAACTACTACTAAACATAAAAAACAATTGAAAGGTACATAAATGAAAGAAAGAAAAAAAGGAAAATCATGGTGGCCAAAACTGTTGGCCCCTTGATTGCAATTCATGAATACTTCATCTTCATCCTTCTCTAATGTTTTCCATAACAAAATATACCAGGTCTATTACTGTTTGTAAACTGCATTAGTCACAATCGGCTGCCCGATGTAGTACTTTGTGCGAGTTCCAACTAATAGTACTTGGTTTAATATAATCTGCAATATGACTCCTCTTATTGGTTAATAGGTAATGTAGTTCATATAAAAATTAAGGTACCTAAGCTGGCTGCTCTAATTATACCTCAAGCATGCAATTACATCTAAATTATATTCCAGCTATGTAAACTAGGCCTCATTTGACAAATATAGATCTTGTACTTCATACCATATCATAAGATACATTTGGAATATGCATTCATGTCAGCACAAGTACTAAACCTGAGCGTTATAAAAAACCAGCCTGGTTTGGTGTAAACAAGGTCATAGCAGTCAAAATGTGAGCGTCCCTCTTTCCTCCTTTCAAGGGCTCTCTATTACACTCCACACACCAGCTGGTACATAGCAATGCAATACAGAAACATTAAAGAGGCCTGAGAAATTATAAAACCAGACCTTGTCATTCACATTGGCTCCTTTCAACCTTTGTATATAGAGATAACGCCCCGGGTGCACTATATACTGCCTCGGAGGATGATCGGAGCATCATCGCCATTGAAGCCTCAAAAACTGTTGACTAATTGCATATAAACAGGACTGACTTGCCGTGCCACTTCATGATTAAAGCATATTTGTAAATGTTCAAATCAGGAGCACATTCTATCAGAGGCATTTCAACAAACACCTAAGCTGCAACACCAGAAGGGATAAGGCAATGAAAACATACTGATCAAATAGTGGCCTTGAAACAGGAAATATCTATGATGAGTTCAAAATAGACTCTTGGAGCTTGTCCGATTGTCCCTTCCCTAATTTTTTACTTAACGTTTGTGAAAATCAGGTGAAGATAACTAACTAGACAGAGTCATATCTGATTTAAGAATTAACTCACCTCAGTTACAATATTAGATCTCATATCCGATCCAAGGTTACAATAACAAAACGAAGCTATATTACAAGTATTCAGGCTATTTACTTTAGTAAGATTGTAAGAAGCCATTACATAATATTGAGATCAGAATTCAAAGGACTTCTCTGAAAATTTCTTTACTGAGTAACAACTACAAAACAGAAAGTCAGAAACCAAAGAGGAAGGTGGCGGTGGAACTCATATTGCCCCTGGCCTTTAATCTAAGGCCGTGAACGGTTTCATTAAGATAGGTCTCAGAGAGGCAGTTGGAGAGGGAGTCGAGAGCGGCGGAGAGCACCTCGTCACCGCGGCGCGGGTCGGTGGAGAGCAAGGCGGCGGCGGATGAGCGAGGTAAGCGGGTCTCTGCCGCCACAACCGTCGGCGCGGGAAGTCGGAGGCGAGTAGTGGCAAGGTGGGAGGGGGAGTGGCGAAGCAGTAGAGGAGAAGAATGGGGTTTTGGAGAGGATTCTGAGTTGTGTTGAAATCTCCATTTTTTTTCTTTTTCTTTCTTTGACCAGGGATTTACGGTGATTTACATGAAATGGGTTACGGGTAGCTTTACAATCACTTGATTTAGGAAGCGACAAATTATTATAGTTGTTAGAAAGGGAACCGTTAGAGTTTGCTAGTAATGGAGTTCGTTAGAAAACGGAGATGCGGGAATGTTTTGGAGGATACAAGCTGGGGATAATATAATTACCCTAACAATTAATAACGAAGTATGGCCCCGTTAAGATTTATAATTGAATGAAGCTTTAATTTCACATAATTGGACTCTATGTTTCATATTTCTGTTCTTTTATGTTTTGCCTTCTATCTAATGCGTCTCATTGCTGACAAGAAACGAAGCAAATAAGTTAACAAAATAATTACTTACCTAGCAACAATGACACTACAAATCAAGCATTCGTAAATTCCAAGAAATTAAAAAGGTCTACACATTAAATGCAGGTGCAAACATTTAAGGTACTATATATTCTTCTTGAAATACACTGGGACAGGAAGTAATTTTAAAAAAGAGAGAATTTCTAATGTGCCCTTGTAAAATTCTAAAATAGTCAATTTACTCATAAAAACACCATAATATCCAATATCCCCACTAAACTTAAACATCTTATCCATTATTGTTTTTTATTTATTCAATATTTTATTTAGTTATGTTACAAATTAAATTGACCAATATATACTTCATTTCAAACTCTCATCTGTCTCCTGATAACACAATACTTCGGATCCAAATCTGCTGAAATCCCAATACATGAACAGTGTTTCTGGAATTTCTGAAATTCAGAATCCAACCATTAAACTGTTTCGAGATACGTGCACAGAAAAACCAGCTGTTTCGAGATGCGTGCACAGAAAAAGTTGAACGGCTGAATTCAGAATTTCAGAAATTTCAGGAACACTTTGGATTTTAGCTGATCTGAATCCCAATACTTCAATTCTGATAACAGAGTCTACTTAAAACGTTGCCTCATCTTTCTTTTGTTGCTGAATCGCCAACTGAACCAAATGGACGTAATTACCAACATTTTGGTGATTCTGAAATCTTGGTTTATTAACATAGTCTACTCTGTTATCAATGTTGGTGCTGAATCACCAACATTACGGATAATACAATACTCCAAGCTCTGCAAGTAACACAAGGGATATTGTAAAAAAAAAAAAAACAATGTTTGATTTGGAATCACCAACATTTCAGTTGATGGGTAAATGAGATGTTTAGTTTTAATGGGCAAATAGGATATTTTGATATTTTGTTGGGTATATTAGAAATGAGTCCGGCTAGTATGACATCGGTGTCATATGACACAAATTATAAAATTGATTGGATAAACTTCAAACGACTAATTCAAACGGTTCAAACTGATTTACTTTATGAGTGATGTGTTTACATGCAAATTTTTTATATTTTCTAATTATTTTAGTATCAAATCAAGCGGTCAAAAATGTTGAAAAATGAATGCATTAAAATGAACTTAAAAACTCGCACATTTGACCGCTTGACTTGATACTAAATAAATTCGAAAAATTATTAATTTTGCATGTAAACGCACAACTAATGAAATAGATCAGTTTGAACGGTTTAGATTCACCGTTTGAAGTCAATTTGACAAGTTTTGGAGTTAGTGCTATATAGACTGAAATGACATTGATGTCATGCTAACCAGACTTTAGAAATTCTAAAAGTTTTGACGTGTACACCAGCAATTACCCCATTTCAAGAACTGCTGCCTCTTCCCAGCTAGAGGCCATAAAATTAATTTATTAATTAATGCAACTCATATAGGGCGCCAGTAAATGCGACTCAACATTTTCCAGTCCAAAAATGTTGTCAGATACATTAAAGTTTCGACCCAAAAAGGCATTAACTACTTTTCTAACATAAATTTTATTATCATCATCTTTACCCTCCAACATTTCATGTAAGCTTCCTTCCTGGATTTGGGAAAGAACACACCTGATCAATCCAAGGCCCAATCTTTTACCAGAACCCAATCAGAACAGTAAACCAGTTGGTTCTGGTAAACAGTACAAAAGTTTACATGAAATCTGAAATATAAAAATTCTACACCCTCTAATTGTTACACTGGACACCAACAAGAATATAAATATTGTCATGCAAGGTCCATAAAATGCGCACCTTGTGCAGCGTTGAGTGTCCAAATAATAAGCAAACCCAAAGTACATCATCCTAAGTGTCTAAATAAAAGATCAACCCAGCTCCCAGGCAAAATTACTACATAATTTTTATTACCTAATAACATTAGCACTAATCAGAGTTGACCGGGCCCACGTGCTTGCAGTCTCTTCCTTTCTGAATCAAGCTATACACATTGGAAAGAAAAAGTACAAATGAGTTTATAAATGGAGAAGGCTCAAAGTGTAATTTCTACAATTGGCTTATCTTTAATTTTATATATTGAACCAACACAAAAAATGTTTCCCTTGGAACCAAAAGCCTTAGAACCCTGCATACATTCATAGAAAAAAAGAAATTTCTGCTAGTTTATAAAGCATGCACGATATAATTTTTAAAATCTCTTCCCTGATTTCTCGCTGAACACTTCCATCAAATCTCATATGTTCAAAATTATCCAAGCAATCTCCTTTCTCATTCATAGAAATACCAAAGCTTCAGCATAGAAACAAATTGAAGAAACAAAATTTCCTCTTTGAAGTATGTGCGATTTCAATTTGTTTTAAGGGAGAATGCATGATCTTTCAGTATGACAGTTTAAATATTTCCAGTTTTTGCAGGGAAATACCAGAAACTCCCCTCTAATTAATAAATTTTTTTTAAACCCACCACTTTCTTGACACGTTCATTGGCAGCGGGGGCCCCACCACTGACGTTTTCAGGGAGGTAGGGACTGCATACACGTATGTCATTCATCACCACTATGTCAGTCTTGTCCCAGTGTACTGGAAGCCTATTTAAAGGAAAAAAAAATTGATGTAACCATTAGAAAAATAATTTACTAGCTTTCATATAAAAATACCATAGCAGTGCCAAACCCAAAAATATGTATTAACAAGATAGCAGAGGATATGTATTCAATGTGAGCATTTTTCCCTCATTTATTTTCTCTTGGCTTTCGTGGGCTCAAGGCAATAAAGATATTAGATATCCGCTAATGTCTCAAACCCAAAGATGAAAATTCAATAAATTTAAACACAAAAATCAAATCACATGAACCAGTATATAGTTTCAATGGGTTTTTGATGGTTAGCAGCAGTTATCTTAATCTCCAGCTTAAGATGTACAAAACCTATATCCTGAGAACATATAGCATATAGCACGCTTAACAAACAATGATGCCCTTATTTGAACAACACAACTATGACAAAGTAAATAAAAAAATAATCATGAGAGTAAGAACAAAGATGCATACGTCTTGGATAGTGCATCAAAAATGTTCTGAGCCTCGGCAGTGACTCCTACGCCAATCCTCTCCGCTTCCATCTCTGCTTGTCTGCCATTCATTTTAGTTCACCTCAAAATTAAATACATCGCATACTGTGGGTTTCTAATTCAGGATTTGATGCTTCAAAATATGTCCCCCTAAATTTTGCTATCAAAACAACCTTATTGAATCAATATCTGAGTCTGACCCATTTGGTAAAAGAATAATTTGTCTGGTATATAGAAGTACATGCACTGACTGTATGGTGCACAGAGAAAACACTATACACGTTTGCTGCATAATACAAAAAACAGTTCTAACTATTCTAACCAATCAAGGCCTCCAGCTAAAAAAAAAAAACTTCAGATCAGACCGGTGCGTAACTCTTTCACAGGTTATATAGTAATACTGACACAGCACTACTATGATAGCTGCCTACAGGCATGGTGTACACACACAAAAAAAAAGGGAGCTATAGTAGCAAATAAGCAAGAGAAAGGTGTACCGTGAACAAAAGAAATGAAATTTAAAAATTCACCTCAATGCAGCCTCCTCTCTGGCATGTATGAGACCGAGATCTATGTAGCACTTCTTCAGATCCAGCGGGTCTTCCCCCTTACCAATCATGGTGAAATCTTTTATGTAATTGGCCTTAATCAACCTCACATTTCTTCGATTTTGAACTGCTTCTTTAGATGCACCTCCTTCTTGTGATCTCTTATTACAATTAAAGATAACTTTTCAAATTCCACCTTACACTTTATTCACCCTATCCCAACAGCTCAAACAAACAAACAAAATTGCATCAAAACAGTATCTATGTCGTGCTCCTGAGCTTCAGAAACCGGAGAATATCAAATTAAAATAATTAACCAGAATGAATTGATAACAAAGGATATGAAGGACGAGGAGGTTGGTGAGGCGATCGAAGGCAATGATCTGTCCCTCCACTTCATCCCCGAGGGTAGTACGGAGGGACAGGATACATCCGACTGCGAAATCCTCGACGTTCGCTCCAGCCTCCGCAGCCATCAATCGCCTTAGGGGTTTCCTTTCCCACCACCGCCAAAAGAGAGGAGAGGAGGGAACAGGGAAAAAAAAAAAAAATAGGAGAGCAGAGAGGATAGGAGAGGAGAAGTGCTGTGCTGTCACAGTCGTGGACTCGAAAGAAAAACGATTCGGGCCTGGGTTAAGTCCCCTGGTATTAATTTGGGCTAAATTGGATCGGGTTCTCGAAATTTTTGAATAGTAACATTGGGGCTCTATGGGCCCACGGGCCACTTAAGAGATGTTTAATTTGTTTCGGAGGAAACCTATATTTGAAGTTGCAAGTATTAATCATCTTATCTAAGATTTGGATACTGGTAATTTGCTGAAATTGACATTTTCTTTTTTCTTTTTTGAGTGAACAGTCAGATTTATTTGGAAAATAAAGGATAAAAATTTCTGGCAAAAAAGACTAGACTCGTTAATGGCCTCTGTAAGCGGTACTTTTTCGTTGGGAAAATATGTAACTATTCTCATTAATAATCATAGAGGTAGAGAAGATACTTATTAATTAGTTGCTCGCTGCCTAAATAACTTGGTCAGCCTTGATTTGTCAGAATGAATGCGACATCACGTTTAGGTATGTAACCTTGCTCCAGAATTATATGTTGAATTTTGATAAAGCATAGATCAATATTCTTGGATATTTTTATTACTAGATTAAAGCATATGCTGCTGATTTAGTGTTATCCGTTTTTTACAAATCATTTGAATCATATGTCAAAATTGTCTCAGTATCATTTAAAGGGAAGGAAATGTTAGCCATGGTCAAAGTCAGTTTTGACGCTCCATTAAAACCGAGTTTGACTTGGTCAGGAGCGAGAAGGGTTCGCCAAGCATTTAATCAGAGATCAACGATAGGTGGACCTACCCGTCCGAACAAAATATTGTCGCTTGCACGTAATTAGTCAATCACAAACTAAGTTTGATGCTATAGTGCACAAAAGAAGTTGCAATTTCAAAGAAAAATATTGTTCAATTGCCACATTTTGTAAATTACAATATTGCTCTGCACAGTAACACAACGTAACGCTTCTATACCAATACAAACGAACAAGCTGAATTCAGATCAGTCCCGAGCTTAAAAACATAAAAAGAAAAAAGGGGCAAGCAAGAGGGAAAAATCTCATAGCATAGCATACCCCAAAAATAACAACAATGGGGCCCACTTTATGTTTCTCTGACCTCAATCAAATAACCAAGAGTCTGCGTCAAAATATACACCGAAACAGATAGTCTCTTGGAGCAAAACAGCACGCAGTTCCTCAGCACTGGTAAACCAATACATACTATAAAATATTATAGGAAAACAAAAGAATTAATAGAGCAAGAGAAATAAGGCTACAAGATTGCAACCGTTTTAATACGTCTCGTGCTGATACGGCAATCGGATTCAAAAGAGAGGAAACAGTCTAGAATAGCTCCTCCGAGTTGAATTTGTTCCATGCTTCCTATTTCAACATAAGAGAAAATTATATAAAATGACTACTACAATAGGTGCAAGAATATTATGAACTTGCTGATGAGCTCTTCAAAAAAATATTTATCATTTGCAGTACCAAAAAAATAACATTATCTTGTCAAAAAGGCATATTTTAGACAAAAAGATCATACCGCCTGAGTAAAATTGTACGTCAAAGAGGAGAGTACACATGACGTACCTTGAGAATATCAAAAACCTTTTCAGCTATATACTTTTGCTGGAGAGTAGCGCCTTTCTGTTGCACCTTATCTGGATGGATGCAAAGAGTTGCTTTTCTGTATACCTTTTTCACAGCCGCAGCAGTGATCAGGTCAGACATCGACACAGGCTGCCACCCAGATTCTTGCCACAATATCTGTTTCCGTTTAACAGCATAAGAAAAGGATTAGAGAAAAGTTTTTAATAATTAGTTAGGCAATCGTAATGAACTGACTTGACACTGCTCAAGTGCAACTCAGCTCAAGAAACCTCAACCAGATTTCATTGTACTATGCTTTTGGTCCTATCAGACATTATTATTTGAGTACAGCCAGCGTGTGCTATGCTCACCAAGAGGCTTGGTGAGTATAACTCCAAAATCTATTGAGTTGGCTTCAAAACTGATCAAATTCACGTGTTGAAATTTATTTAATATCAAGTCAAGCGGTAAAAAAAAAAATGAAGGTTTATAAGTTCATTTAATGCACTCATTTTTCATCATTTTTTTATTTCTCGACTTTGTAATAAATGAATTCGAAAATTTAAAAATTTTGCATGCGGACGCATCACTCTTGAAGTAGACCGATTTCAACAGTTTGGATTTGTCGGTTGAAGCCAATCCGATATATTTTGAAGTTGTGCTCACCAAGCCCTCTTAGTGAGCATAGATCACACTAGCTTTACTCTTATTTAAGATACAACCATCTAGTTAAATTATTATTGAAATCTGGATAAATATTACCAAAGTTTATGGTCTGAACCGAAACCAACCGATTAGTGTCACTAGCAATCCTGAAATTCTACCTACTGACCAAAACTAATTATACACAATACTACTCTTACATAATGCATGCTTGATAGCAAGGCACGCAAGTTGCCTTCTTTGCCAGCAGCCCACCGCTTAATCTCAAAATCTAGGGATTCACCGATCCTCTGAAATTACCAAGAGCAATAATAGCATAAATTAGAGGAAACCAAATGTATGCTTCATGCAATAATAGTTCATAAATAGATTAACATGGGCTACTTCACCTGTTATCCTTTCGAAGCTTTAAATTATCATTAATGTTAATAAAAATATCCAGATCTCAACAACGCATAGGGACTATAACGTATAACCCTATGAAAAACATGTTCAAGCTTACTCCCTCTTAGGGGATGGAAATTCCTGGTTATCCTTAGTCAATGTTTTTCTGAAATTTGGGTACATGAGAAAATATAATTTTAAAACAATAAAATATTCTGATCAGTATATATATGAATAAGGTTCCTATATACTATGGGTGCAAAAGATATTTGAAAGGATTTAAAGAGCACTTACATCTCTCTCAGCCTGTTCCCTTTGGACTTGCATGTCACGCTCATTCTTCTCTTGAAGAGCCTTTTGCTGCATTTTGCATCATTAAAACAAATTTCAAAGAATTAATGCAACAGACTTCTGATATAAATAAAACAAAGGAGTCTATAGTAACCATCTGTCACTTGTATCTAGTTTGCACCGCACCCACATTCATATTCATGGCAAAGGATCAGGAGATAGTATAATTAAATATACCAGATAAAAAAAATATAATGCAAAAGAGAATTACCGTACGCTCCTTAGTCCTCTGTTCACGATCCCACCTGGCCTTCCTTCTTTCTTCAGACTCGCCATTGATTTCTTGAAATTCTCCTCCAGATGATGAAGGGCCTAAAGCACAAAGAGAAAATAATAATAGACGCCTAAAACAAAAACATAGACAAAAAACTACACAACTAATCCTAATCTGACAGAGAGATATAAGTACCAGCATACACATGATCCATCTAGATAAGGATTGAACAAATGTGATAGTGATTCCATATGGTAAGAATATACTTAAAGAGGCATGACTCCTCCATTTTCAGTTTTGAAAGGAATGTTAAAAAAAACAAATGTACCTCCGAAAATAGCACTCAGATCATCCATCATATTAACTGACGAAGGAGGTTTGGGGATGCTAGCACCAGAAACAGAAGCTGCTCTCCTCGACGTGTCAAACGGATTCCTGGATGGAGTCTGGGTCTCAAATAATGATTCCTGAAAATCATGAACCACATCAGTACAACAATAATAGTTACATTTGACTTTTTATCAAGAGCACAACTTAAGCAGTGTGAAAAGAAGCAACTATTGGAATGTAGCCGTCAGGTACATAGTGCAACGATTTAATGACCGGCAGTCTTTTTAATTTATCCTTTAGCACTTGAGAAAAAGTGTTTGTGGTTTAGGAGGGGTCATGTAGACCAAGTTCATCTATTGTGTTCACTTACTGCAGCAGGAGGGGGTCTTGCTGGCCTGGGAGCACTGTTCGCACGGGAGCCAAAGAACGACTCAAGGTCATCTTCTGGCGCTCTCTGTGGCTGTTGCTGTGGTGGGTCAGGCCTTCTCTGCTGAACTGGGTCGGGCCTTCTCTGTTGGGCCTGGTTTTTCTGCTGGTGCCTCTCCTTTGCAGCCTGGGCCAGTCTCTCTCTAGCTTCTGCTGCAGCCCTCTCTACTGCAGCCCTCTGATCCCTCCTCTGCTTGTCTTTCTCAGCCTCGGCCTTCTCTCTCTCCAACCTCTCAGCTGCTGCTTTCTCTCTAGCTTCCCTCTCCCTCTCTCTCTCCATTGCTGCTTCAGCAGCTGCCTTCTCTCTTGCTTCCCTATCTGCTGCAGCCCGCTCACGGGCATCTACTGAAGCTCGCTCACGGGCCTCCTGTTGGACCCTCTGGACTGCCGCTCTCTCTGCCCTCAGCTTGGCCTCAGTGGCCGCTCTTTCTCTTGCCTCTCTTGTGGCGCGCTCAACTGCCAGCCTGGCCTTATCTCTCTCCTCCTTCTCCTTTCTCCTCTTTTCTTCCTCCTCTCTTGCGATTCTTCTCCTTTCCCTCTCCTCCCTATCTCTCTCTTCATGTTCCTTCTCCGCTATCTCTCTGTCAGCATCATCTCTCTCCTGCTGCTCAGCCTCTTTGCTCCTCATCTTTTCTCTAACCCCCTTGGCATGCCTAAACTTTGCCTCGGCCTTGTTCATGGCATCCTTCATTGCTGCAGAGCTTCTTTCCATCTCTCCTTCGTCAAATTCAAATTTCTGGGGATGTGGCTTCCCCATTGCAAAATCTTCTAGATCATCCATGGGAGATGAATCATTGTTAAAGCTGTAATTCTGTCTAGATTTTGGTTTTATAGTGAGAGGAGGTGGTGGCCTGGAAGGAGGTGGAGCACTAGATGGCCGAGTGAAGAGAGGAATCTCTGAAACTGTCAACCATATATCCTCTCCAGTCTCAGAGTTCTCACTTGAATCTGGTGATTGATCCTCCACCAGCCTTTTATTTCTAGAAAAGGAATCTGACCCAATGGATCTATGACCTGCCTGACTCCTAGGAATTTCAAAATCATCCAAAGGAGACCTCTCGTTCGTACCTTTCTTATGAAAACTACCCATTGGACTAGTGTCCCGAGAAATTATTTTCGGGTTATCCTTCTCCCTGAAAGAGCCATTCAAATCAGCACTCTTTTCCCTTTCATTATGGTTTGGACCAGATTCAAATGAATTGTGGTTCTCAGAAAACAAATTGTCAGCGGTTGGTGAAGAATCAACTTTGGTGGGCCCAGATGCAGAAGCAGAAGCGGCAAACTCGTCAAGTGGGTCAGAGAATAAGCTGGTTGAAGGGACAGAGGGGGTTGATGTGACTGTTTCAAAAACAGAAAAAGGGTCATCTTGAACACTCGGGGCCGCCTTTGGTGGCTTCGGAAGGTCAGTCTCATGGGCCTCCCTGTAAAAGAGCAAGGAATGCTAATTTTGACTTTTCTCTTCTCCTATTGTAAGCTCTAGCATTTAGATTTTGGGAAAAATAATAACTAAGTAGAGCATCAGATCTCAGAAGTACAATTCATATGAATTTGCAGGTTTTTTAAAATAGGATTTTAATCCGTAGTTTCAAACTGATTATAAAGTGGTGACACCATACCATAAGGATTGGTCATATCATATACAGTAATTGAATGAATAACCATGGGCACAGTAAAACACATGCTTCTTTGTTTGTCCCGATACTATACCACTGATATCAGATCATATCAGTCATATTGGCACAGTAAGGTATAGGCCCCTTTTACCTCAACCAGGCAGACCAAATTTGAAGCTGATTTCTCGGTATAACTAGGGCTTAGGAACATCAAAATGAAAGGACCCTAACAAATGAGTTAAAATGACAATACAGAAGGTCGTTTAGTAATAATTTCATAGTAGAAATTGTGGTGCTTTTAACAAAAGTAGGTAACTGATTGAACTATCTAACAATGAACTATAAATCTATAATAGATCTCAAATAAAGCTTCACAAAAGGGAATAATATTTATAAAAAATTAGCTGAAAGCATAGATCTATACCAGATCCGTAAAAACTTATAGTAGTTTAGCTCTTGCCAATATTGAGCTATATT
This sequence comes from Carex littledalei, assembly GCA_011114355.1. Taxonomy (NCBI): domain Eukaryota; kingdom Viridiplantae; phylum Streptophyta; class Magnoliopsida; order Poales; family Cyperaceae; genus Carex; species Carex littledalei. The sequence goes on from CM022093.1 coordinate 11,096,558, forward strand.
TTATTTTTGTCACCATATCAAATGGTTCATTTCTTAAGTTCATATTTTAAAACATCATTCCGGGGAAGCCCGATTCTAGGTGTAGTTAAAGTAGCAAAACAGAAAGTACTTTAAATTTTACAACCTCCTACAATTACTCTTCAACATAATTTCTCATTGGACGCATCATATCTCAGAAACACATTCCTAAAAGCTGCTTACAGTGAAATACAATGTAGGTCTGCCAAAGTGAACTAAACGGCAAGAGCCAAAAGGCCCATTTTCAGTGTATTGCAACCTATCAGTATGCGGGTAAACAAAAATTACTAACAACTAGATCCAAACCTTTTGGGCTGAGGAGGTCGGACATTAGAACCAAAACCGGGAAGCAAGTCGTCAAATCCCGAAAGGTCAGGGCCCTTTGTCTTCACTGATCCCTGTACCTTGTCATCCTTTCTCTCTCCTGTCCCCAAGCCACCCAAGAAATCATCGTACGGTGGCGGTGATGCAGCATGGCTCCGATCAACTCTACCCGATGCGCTGCCAAGACTGCCCAACAAATCATCATATGTTGGGGGTGAATCGACATGGCTCCGATCTGACGGCCCAGAGCCAAACACATCATCAAATCTCATAGTGGAGGAACTCTTGACACCGGGGACGCCGTCGAATATGTCATCATCATAGACCGGCGTATCAAAGACCGGGCCTTTGTTGAAGGTGTCTAGGATCGGATCGTGGGGTTGGTTTACGGTGGACTTGGAGTTGGCTGTGGCTGAAGGAGCGGTGGGATTGAAGAAGTCGTCGTAGGAGGAGGGGGATGCGTTGCCGGTCCATGTGGATGAAGAAGAAGTAGATCTGTGGGTAGACGCGGTCTTGGACGCCGCCATGGGGGCTGCCTTGCCTTGAGGGCGGATGCCGAAGTCTCGGGCTAAAATGCCCGACATGTCATCCATGGCGCGTCGACTCTAGGCGCGATCAGCAGATCTAGTAGATCTTAGTCTGAGAAGGAGGAGATGCGATCGCGAAAGGATGCGATCGAAACGGGGGTAGACGGAAGAAGAGGGAGGAGGAGGAGGTGATGCGATCGGCACGGGAGAAGAAAAAGGAAAAAGAAGAAAGAGAAGAGAAGAAAGGATGCGATCGCGAAACAATCCATATCCTCCTAGTCCTGGGTACCTAAATGATTAAATCTCAGCCCTTCATTTAATTTAACGGTGAGGATCTAATCTCTGAGCCTTCGTTGTTGTTTCCTCTTAATAAAATGAGGTGACCAGCATGGCAGCATGACCCGACATTTTTATTATATCCAAAGTTTAATAGAAATTAATTAATATACCCATGTTCGCTGGAAATTAATAAAAATAATCCTATCAGTCAGAAAATGATCGGTATCCTATTTAATCAACTACCGGTCATTTTTTGGCCGGTACCTTCTTTTATTAACTACCGGTCAAAAAATGGCCGGTACCCGTATTATTATTATTATTATTTTATATTTTTTGGCTGTTTTAGGGTTTATTGGAGTATTTTTTTCGTTTAGATTTTATGTTGTAGTATTTTATGTTTAGATTTTATGTTATTGTACTTTTTTCTGTTTAGATTTTATGTTGTACTATTTTTGTTATTGTTGTAGTATTTACTGTTTAGCATAATCATCATAATTTATTTTATTTTAGTATAATTTAGCGTAACTTAGTTTAATTTAGCATATTCCTGATGATTTATTTTATTTTAGTACAATTCTCATTAGTTTAATTTAGTGTAATCCTGATAATTTATTTTATTTTAGCGTAATTTTGCGTAATTTTGCATAAGTTAGTGACGAAAAAAGATCTAAAAGTATATTAAAATAGTACCATAAAAACACACATAAAAAGAACTGAAATATAAGATAATCCAAATATAAAACACCAAACATATTATACCAAATATAAATAGTACAAAACAATCATCGCCACGGATCGGGGGACAATCGCTCAGCTGGTACTCCGGCGTTCGTTCGAACCGGCCAGACTCTCACTCTCGGTGTAATGACATCAGCCTCGGCCTCGCTGCATATCCGCTTGGCGGTATCCCAGACTGGCTCATACGTCGGCCTAGAGATTGGCGGGGGTGTACAGAAGATGGATGCAGCGAACTCAGTACCAAAGCCAGGCTGAGTCTGGGACCCACTACCACTAGTTTCTCTATCATGTGACATCTCTGTCTCATATCATGGTACTGGCGGTGGCGGCATGTCGACCGGATCCTCCTCGAATACCCCGATCTCATTGAGCTCAACCGAGGAAAGATAGTGTGAAATTTGATAAAATGAATTGTGAGAAATTCGGCCAACCCTCCACACATATATATAGCACAGGTACCGGCCAGAAAATGGCCGGTAGTTGATTAAATAGGGTACCGGCCATTTTCTGACCGGTAGGGACATTTTATTAATTCCCAGCGAACTTGGATATATTAATTAATTTCTAATAAACTTTGGATATTAATAAAAATGTCGGCAGCATGACCAATTCTCTTTTTTATCGTCAATAAAAATGAAAACGAGAGAGGGAACCCTTGTACATGTAGTGTTGCTTCTGCTTGTAGTGTTTCACTGTTTGTGGTTTCAAAAATAATAAATTGTTTCTGACAACAAAACTTAATTAATCCCATTTTGCCTCAATAGTCAATTGAACCTAAATTGGATCCTATTAGATTTCAATTTTCTCATCATCTGAAAGGAACAAAGCCACTGTGAGGCGCCAGTCAAAGCTAGCTACGAATTGATTGGTCAAAGTTCGTTAGATTAATTAGTTACACCACTCAACTATTTATAGCTGTACACTTCCTCTATTACTCTTGTTGCTTTTGAGGGGCATTATCATTTTCAAATAATGTAGAAAGAGAATTTGTAATGAATAAGCCAATTGATAAATGCTTATTGTAAGTGCATTTGCTGAATTCACTACAGTAATTGGGTCCACTAGATACCCTCAATTATATAGACTGTACTAATCAGAATATTACACTAGCTGCAGTGTCCATTTCTCAAGGAAAGGTTATTAGATTTAGAAGAAACCTTAGTGGTATTTTAGCTAAAGAATGGCAGGAAATTCTTTACATTATTAGCTCATCTAGTTTTACACATTGTATGGATAAAATAGTTTGGAGATAGGATAATTCAGGACAGTTTACGGTTAAATCCATCTACCAAATATTGAACTTTAGGGGGATTAAAGCAAATAAGCATGCCATTATCTGGGACTTACCAATTCCACCTAAAATCAGAATTTTTATTTGGTTGGTCCTTCATAATCGTATATTAACTAAAAAAAACTTAAGGAAAAGAGGGTGGTCTGGAACCAAAATTTTTATTAATAGAAAAAAAAAATTAATGTCGACATAGAATAAAGAATTCGTCAGATTTTCAAATCTAACAAAGACGTTACCTTTCGTAACGTCTAGGGGACGTTACGAACCGTAACGGCCCACTTAACAAAATTACCATCGCTAATCGCAGCTGCAAAGAGATGGCCGTTCAGAACGATGACGTCCCGGGAGAGACGAAGGAAAAAAAAAAGATGTGGCCGTCCGCAACGATAACGGCCTGCGAAAAAAAAAATCGAGGCCGTCGCGAACGATGACGGCCAGCCTCTTTTTTTTTTTTAAACGCCTAAGTACCCGAGCTCTCTGTCCTCTGTCCGTAACCTTCGGAAAAAAAAACACAGAGAGACGCGGCGGTAAGAAAGACACCGACGGAAGCGGAAAAAAAAATGCCTGGCCGTCGTTCTCTATAACGTCCAGGTCCGCAACTATCTCTTCCCCGCTGACCTTTTCTGAGAAGGTAATTTTTTTTTTGAATATTTTAGAACTTTGTAAATTAACAATAATTTAAGGTTGAATTTGTTGTCAAGATTATTGTTAGGTTTAATTATGTGAAATTGTATTCGATTAGATTTAATTTTGTTAATTAGGTTAATTAGGTGTAATTAGGTTTAATTTTGTTAATTAGGTTATTGTTATTGTTAATTAGGTGTAATTAGGTTATTGTTAGGTTTAATTTTGTAAATTAGCATTCGATTTGGTTTTATTTTGTTAATTAGATTATTGTTATTGTTAATTAGGTGTAATTAGGTTATTGTTAGGTTTAATTTGGTAAATTAGCATTCAATTTGGTTTAATTTTGTTAAATTGCATCCGATTAGGTTAGTTAGGTTATTGTTAGGTTTAATTTTGCAAATTAGCATTCGATTAGGTTTAATTTTGTTAAATTGCATCCGATTACGTATAATTTTACGTGGTAGGTATAATTTTATGCAATTGTACCCGATGTCAAACATGTTGGATGTAAGATGTCAATGTTAATGTAAATGCAAACGTAACTGTTATGAGTTAGGTTTAAATGTAAATTTTTGAAAATTTAGATTGTTTTAATTTTAAGGTTAAATGTTATGCATGCAGGATGTCAAGCAGTTGTGGTCCGAGTAATCCTCCACAAGAGAATTTTAGCAACTTATTATGGATGCCGCATGCACAACATAAGGTCGCACTGTTATCTGACAATGTAAGTTACTCAATGAATCATCTCATATCCAAAATTCACATGTTTTTGAATAAAGAGATATAAATGTTTGAATTACGAGTTTTGATTTTAATCAAATTGTATAACAATAATAGGATTATACCGGGGTGGATGTTCGACACCACCGGTCTGTGATTCCACGCGACCCGCGCTGCGACCTATTCTTGTGTAGTCTCGGTTTGTATCAGATAGCTCGAATGGATGATATGAACATTGACAAAGGGCTCGTTGCTGGCCTCGTTGAGCGGTGGAGACCGGAGACGCACACTTTCCATCTTCCTGTGGGAGAGATGACGGTCACACTGCAAGATGTGTCATGTTTGTGAGATTTCCAATAAAGGGGGCTCCGATGATCGAGTTTGCAGACACAAATGCGCGTGCATTAGTGGAGCAGTTTCTTGGAGCTGGGAGTGCGGATGCGGTGCTTAAAAAGAAGAAGAGATCGCAGTCGGCCGATGGAAGTGCTATTCGCACGACGTCCGGATATTCTATATGTTTGAAGGAACTGCGCAATCGATTTGCTGCCATGCCAGTTGAAAATTCGGGTGAGCCTACAGATGAGCATGTACGCCAGTACACTCGGGCTTACATACTGGACTTGTTCGGGACTTTACTTTTTGCTGATTCTTCGGGAGATTCAGTTCCGGTGATGTATCTGCAATTTCTTGGAAACCTTGACGAACCGGTGCAATACAACTGGGGTGGTGCTGTTCTAGCACTAGTCTATAGGAACTTGTGCGTTGCCGTTGAGCGTCGCACACAGACTATGTGGGGACCAACTCTTCTTCTACAGCATTGGTGTTGGTCTAGATTACCGGCCGGCCGTCCTTATAGCAAAGGTGATTGGACTCCACATTGGGGCTACCCGAATCCAGAAAGGTAACTACAAAAAACTTTACAATACTTTAATTTGATGTGTTTTATGTTTATTAAGAATCTTAAATTTTTTATTACAGGTGTCCTGCAATCGGGGAGATGTGGTGCTGTCGCCATGTATATAATCAAGCTCACAATCGGGCTGGACCTGGCTACTTCCGAAGTCAATTGCAGGATCTTGAAGATTATATGGTAAGATGGGAACTTTACAAAGCGCTGTTGGACCAGGAGCCATCTCCGTTGCCAGCACGAGTTCAGGATGACATAGATGTGTGGCTAGCCGTTGTGCCACTGATACACTTTTGGATAGTGGAACACCATTATCCTAATCGGGTGATGTGTCAGTTTGGCTTTTCACAGCCCATCCCAGTAGCACCGCCGTTAAGCGAGGACGAGGTACGCCGGTTACATAACATTATTCATTATGTGCATGTGACAAGAAAAGATTGGGCTGCTGAGCACCACACCTACGTAGAACAGGCATCTCATCCTGCCGATCACTTGGTTGCTCCGACGGGACTATGGTCGGACGACCAGCTTTTTCCATACCGGACTTGGTTTCAAAACAATTGTATGCACAATGTCTTCTTGTCGAGAAGGTGCATACAAGGTCTTGATCATCCAATTCCAGAGTACAGGGATGAGCATAACGAAGTAGGGTACATTCCCAGTGCCCCGAAGGACACACGTGATGTAAGTTTCAATTCAATCATCAAAATATTTATTTTATGATATTAATCTTTCATACATGTTACTAAATTTTTTTTTTTATTTTGTAGGCACTACGAGGAGTGAAGATGGTGTCGTACGGTATAACTATGGCCAAAACAAAGACTCTAAAAAGGTGGGAAAGTTTTTCCTCATATTAAGTTGTGACCTTCTCAGAGACAATGGTATGGAGCCAAAATACCATGACATGATGAGAGTGACCGATCTTCCGGCCAACTACGAGGACATTCCAGATGGTGATATTCCTCCCGGTCAAGAACCCATCCCCGACTTGCCCGTAGATGATGATCCCCACTATAGAGAGAATTGGCTAAACTCGAATGACGGATTGATGGACTACCTCGCACGAGTCGTACCTCCTCAGGTCGATCCGGTAAGTGTACAAAACTTTACAAAATCTTAAGTAATTATCGATTGTATTTATTGAAATACTTATATATTTATTGTAGGAACCGGAGGGCAATGTCGGAGCCACACATGACGGTGTTGCACAGGACAACACAGGACCTAGTCTGCTTGACCAGGTAACTATTCTATACTGTAAGAATTTTGTTGTTGATTGTCGATTCTACATTTATTAAGTATTAAATACCTGTTGTAGGAAATAAACGAGTTCAATTGGGATGATACAACACTGACAGAGTTGCTTCAAAATGTGCCGTACCAGCAAGGTCATACACATGAGGGGCAATGCACGACACACCATGGCATTCCCGTCTAAGATTCCTCATTGCACATGGGTCACACTGGACCAAGTCAGGTCTACCAGGTATTTCTTCCAAACTTGTAAGAAATTTAATCATAAAAAATCATGGTTGAAACAAATTACAATACTACAATATTTATTATAGGGACCGAATGAGTTTGTCGGTTTCGACCCGTTTGGACACCAGACATACCATCAGGCCTCTGCTTACGATGAGCAATACACGGGTGATGCAGGACCAAGTCAGGTGTACCGGTAATTATTTCGAAATTACAAGTTTTATTTAAATAATCATCTCTATATGTTTGGTAAAGACTTCGGCGATTGTTGTAGGGTTCGGATGACCATTTCAGGATGCCCGGGCCAGTTGCTACTGGTACATATGACGATACGGTACCTAGTCAAGTCGTCACACCACATACACAAGCGGTCGAGAGCTTATTTGGCACCCCGTTACACAGTGTCGATGCATACAATAATGTCTACGTGAGGCGTAGGAGAGGACAACAACAACAACAACAACAAGAGCCAGCACGCAGATACCCACTCAGAGAGCGCCAACAGCCAGACAAGTTCACTTTTGACTAGGTATTTCATTTCATGTATGTTGTATTGTATGAACGGTTGTTTACATTAGTTTTTGTGCTTGTATGACCATTTGTTAGTTTATGTTAGTTTTTATGCTTGTATGATTATTGTAGTTTACGTTAGTTTTTGTGCTTGTATGATTATTGTAGTTTATGTTAGTTTTTGTGCTTGTATGCTTGTATTATGGGATCGGGCCGTTGGGATATACTTGTGTCATGATGAATTCGGCCATGATACATTCGGCATGATGTATTCGGGTTGGGGATTTGGTTTTTGTGCTTTGGTTTTATGGTGCTGTCAAAATTACAAAATGCACTCCGCCAAATTTTTACTAAAAATTAAAAACAAAATTTTGTCCAATTAAAGATTAAAAAATGGATTTGAAGTTCGGTCAATTATAAATGGAAATACAAATTACAAAATTATGCATAATCAACAAAATACAAATACAAATACCAAATATCAAAATACAAATACCAAAATACAAATACGAATATAACGGAAAAATAAGTACCATGTCCAAACAAATTACAAAATTATGCATAAACAACAACAATTACTAAATACTAGTAGTTTTTTATCGCTTCATCTCCGACTGTAACTAGAAGAGGTTCCTGCAAAGAAATAGACAAGACGAGTGTTATATCGCTTCAATAAGACCGATAAAACTGAGCAATTAAATTTAAAATATCAACAAACCTGCTGCATGTATGTCAGACATAGAACGCCGCTTGCTGTCCCATGCCCCGTCCAGAAGAAGCCTCTGAACCAATAAAACAACATTGAAAATTGATATTTCCAACGAGAATGACACCAAAATTAGTTATTGAAAATAAAATTAACAAACCTGCTGCACGCCTGTCGGACGTAGATCGTCTAGCTTGGTGTCCCACTCTCCTTCCTTCCATTTCGTCCATCGTCATGACTATACGGTTGTGCCTTCTCCTGCCATTTTTGATTTTGTCTTTGTCTGGAACAATTTTTGGACCGGGTATGGTTAGCCAGTCACATTGGTTGGCATAGCCGTGGAATTGGCCACTCCAAGTTTCAGCGAGTTTGGTCATGGAATACAAATGATGCACGAATAAATTGTGGTTGTATCTCCGGTCCCGACACACGGCGAGAACATGGGCGTACGGTATACATGTAAGTTGTGGCTTGAGACACACACATTCTGCTTTGTTTCCGTCACGTATGTCGACCCTGTACTTGAAGGTCTCCCTTATATAACTGAAATTCCCGTCTCGTTCTTTGTATACGACTCTCTCATCCCTGACCCTGACCTCGTGTTCACCGTGCTCACCAACTGGCATTGAACGCATATGTAAGCATTTCCCGATTCTTTTTGTTAATAGTTCTTCAACCCGCGCTGACCAAAGTTGCTGATCAGCTATGCGAGCCACTGCTTTCGCTCGTCTTTGGTTAAACCAAGCGAGACACTTGTAATATGTGTCTTCCACAAGTGCAATGACTGGCAGTCGTCGACTATCTTTGAATACAACGTTCAATGATTCAGATCCATTAGTAGTCATAATTCCCCAGCGGGGGCCGCCGTCCATGCTCTGATACACCTTCCATGGTTTAGGGATCTCATTATGGTTGGAATCTTGGTATTTACCGACATTTTCTAGGTATGCAACTGCATCTGGACTTTTCTTCCGCAATAGTTCGAAGAACTCTTCGAACCTCCGTGGCTTCTTTTTGTTCACAAGTATTTTAAATAGTTAGCAGATTTTTTTATTGTGTACATTTTTCATCAAATTCTCGGCGACGTGTTGCGAACACAATCTGTGAACACACTCGCCACCATCCTCGTACCAACCACCGTATCTATCGGTGAATACTTTCTTGATCCCCATGTGCCGGTCAGAAACAACACACATGAACCTATTACCAATTACCTCCCAACGCAACCACCTCATGAACCATCCCCATGTCTCGAATCTCTCTTCCTCGACTAATGCGAAAGCCAGAGGAAGCAACTGATTATCGGCATTATAACCGCACGCAATGAGCAATCTCTCTTGGTACCTACCAGACAAGAAGCATGCATCAATACTAATGACTGGCCTGAGATGAGGCACTGCAGCAATGCACGGACCGTAAGCCCACGCAGCTGCCTTGAACAACCTTTTTAGCGGATCATCCATGGGTACGTGCGCAACTCTATATTTTGTTCCAGGAGTTGATCTTTTAATTGCTTCCAACAATGGGGTGAGAAGGTAGTACGAGCCTTCCCAACTATCGTATTTGTGTGATTGCCAGCTCTCGGCCACGCCACAGCTTGTTATATTTGGGAATAACTCCCCCGTATTTCTGACGGACTAGCCCTTTAATGCTTTTAATGTTTTTTGTAACATCTTCCCTAAGATCTTGTCTTATAACATTGGTAATCACTTCTGCAGTTAATTGTGAGTGATCGGTACGAGAAGCATCGGCCTGGCACGTATGTGGTGCTCTAATTGTTTTAATTTCCCACTTAGATGAAAATATGCCGGACTTGGCATACAAATGCCACATACACCTGTTGCTCTTGCAGTCCATTATCAGTTGAGTTCTATTGCTACTGGTAGTTTTTACTTCAATATTATTTCTGATGTGATAATCATTTATGGCCAACTGTAGAGCCTCTTTTGAAGAGTACTCCTTACCTACACCAAGTGGATCATGGACGTGTTGGGTCTTGCTGAAGTATGATACATCTGCTTCCTGGAATCTCGAGGTGTCATTGAAACTTCCCACCGGGTGACTCGTACCGCGATCAGATATGGGAAAACGTCGAGCCTGAACACGTGGTGTTTGCGATTGTCTCTGAGTATCAGGCGGGACATCCCCTTCTGAATCAGGTTCGGTATCCCAGTCGGCATCATCCTCACATGAGTCAGCGTCATCTTCGTCGTCACTTTGCGGTACGTCGTCAGCATCATTACAAGGATCACCGGCCCTCGGCGGATCAACCCATGGACTGTCTTGATTATTGTGCCCTGACCAACCCATATCTGCCTGAACAGGCGGTGACAAGTCGTTCACATCGGGATAAGGACTCAGATAAAGGTCACGCCTCGGTGTTTGTTGTGTCTGATAGGGTTCGAATAGACTGGGACCCGCTTGTGAAACACTGTATTGGGTATGTCCAGGGTCTGGTTGTGTCTCTGGTACCACACTATCAATGAATAATTGCGATTGCATCGAACCGACAATTGGAACTAACTCAATGTACAAATCGACATAAGAATACTGGGTCCTGGCAAGCATACTTTGGTCATAAATGCCTCGCCACGTCTGATCGCACACGATTTCTAATATCTCATAATAACGCCGAGTTGTTGTACCAACATTAACCCGTGCAAGTGTTTTTAGGTTGTACTCACTCTCAGAATATCCAAGCTGGCGATAAATTTCACCTTTCACATCATGCCAACTTTGCTCACTAGTTGCCATCAATGTGAATCGAGGAGATTCGGTGTACTCCGCTCATTTACGACCTTGCCGTATTTCACCACCGAAATGAACTCTCACCATGAGCATGATTAATTATTTTGATGATTTAGCCTGCACAATAATGAATAAATTAGATATAATTTATTATTACAACAAACATTACTAATAAGTACTACAACAAACGTTACTAATAAGTAATACTACTTCTTACAATAAGTACTACTACTTCTTACAACAAACATTACTAATAAGTACTACTACTTCTTAGAACGAGCCTTGAAAGTACATGGAACAAAGTCATCATCGGAATTTATCGGATCTGGATCAGTCACAGCAGACGAAGTGGTGGCCTTACCAGTATAAGTACACGGAACAAACTCATTGTCCGATGCTGGAGGCTCTGGATCAACTTTCTTCTTTTTCAAACCAGAGCCGTAGGGGTTTTCCACAAAGTCGTCGTCTGAAATTTCATACCGACCATGCCGTCTATTCCATTCCCCCATCTTACATGTCACACAATTCCGGGGATCACGGCATACGGGCCAGTTGTTCTTTTCTCCCTCATTTTTACCTCGATCACTAATTGACCCTCCTCTCGCTACGCCACGATCTCGGTTGCTCTCTTTCTTACCTCGATTGTTACTGTCCATCCTTCTCGTCCAAAAAAATGAATTTAAAAAATATTGCCACTAATGAACAATAAATATTAATTAATTGCCCTACACAATAGTTAATTAATTGACATTAAAATTAACATTACTAATATTTTTTACACATTAACATTACTAATATTTTTTACAAATTAACATTACAAATTTACAATATTTTTACAAATTAACATTAGCATTACTAATACATGACATATAATTGAAAACATTATTAATATTACAACATTACATTAACATTACATTAACCTTACATTAACATTAACAATAACATTACTAACATTACAAATTAACATTAACATTACTAATATTATTTTAACTAATGTAAAAACAATTTTGATATTCATCTAATTAAATTATAAACGTAAATATATGACATATAATTGAAGATTTACCTTTTATAGGGAAGAAGTGTAGGCCAAGACGTAATTTATTATTTTTTTTTTTTTAGAGGAGAATTTTTTTTTTTGAGGAGAGAGTTGCGGAGACTCTCAATCTGAGAGAGTTGTACATATTTCAGTGAGAGAGGCGCGTAACTTATAGACTGTCTGGACGTTAAGGAATACAACGTCCAGATTTTTAATTTTTTTTCCGCTGGGACCCGGGAACTGCCTTCATCATTCTGCCCGTTACGAAGAATAACGTCCAAGGCTCCTTTCCTGTACTGCCGACAGTCCGTCATCGTTCCGAACGGCCCACATTTTTTTTTTCTACCGCAGGCCGCCATCGTTCGCAACGGCCACACCTTTTTTTTTTTTTCTTTTCTCCCTGGACGTTACCGTTCTCAACGGCCAGCCCTTAGCAGCTGCGATTAGCGATGGAATGTAGTTAAGCTGGCCGTTACGGTTCGTAACGTCTTTGTTAGATATGGAAATCTGACGAATTCTTTATTCTATGTCGACATTAATTTAATATTTTTTCTATTAATAAAAATTTCGGGGTCTGGAAGGTTAACTTGTCATTTTTGTACCAAAAAAGAGACTACCACTCATCTGTTTCTTAAGTGCACTCAAGCTCAACAATTATGGCTTTGGTTAGGCAATAGTAATCTCTACTTAAATACTTGGTCTTCCTGTAATGATATTTTTCAGTTTGCTTGCACTCTTGAATTAGTGAACAAAATAGGATTTTTAATTGTTTTTAGTGCCGTTTGTTGGACCATTTGGAAGCAAAGAAATGAAATTTGTTTCCAATCCAGTACTAAGTAAAAGTGTTAGAACTCTTATACTTCTAATAATATCTGTTATTGAATATTGGTCAGGAAATATGGATAAAAGAATCAAGGAGGCTGCGGTAGATTGGCTGCCAGTGGACATCAATGCCATCCCACTTCGGGTTTGGGACTCTGCTGACAACCATCTGGTAGTGTACCAAGCTGCGGCTGAAGAAGCAGGTCCAATGTTGCAGCTGAGGGATGCTGGAGATCCAGCTGAGTTACCATGAAGAAGTACAATGCTTTTTGTATAGATCCAAACTTAGGGTCATTATCTTACCATAGCCCTCTCAAATGTGGCTTAGCTTTAGTTTGTTATTTTGTTATTACTATCTTTTGGTGGACTATGAAACGCAGAGCTTTCGTATTTTGCTCTGTGTTAGAACTTTATGGCTTTCCGTAATTGAGCTTTGAACTCATTTTACTTGTAAGTTAACTATGATTTCATGATAATGAAATGGGCATCAATATGCCTTTTATCAAAAAAAAAAAATAAACTACAGTAATTGGGATATCGGCATCGAAAGCTGTTTTTTTTATGTGAGATTATGATTAATTCTCCTATTTTTGTTACATACGTATTCAAAAATTCATGACTCAGGTTCTTATTGTAATTCAGGTTTTTTTACCTGCTTTGTATGCTGAAAAATAACGAAGACCAGTCTAATGCATCTAACACACAATATTGTTTAGCACTTTTGTTGTGTATGCTTCTTATCTCATTATATATTTTCATCAGACTTGATTTAGCAAGATGTCAGGAATAGTAAGCTATGTTTGACAAGCTATATTAAGGAGGAAAAATTCAGTATTTAGTATAGAGTATTTTAGGAGGTGTCATTTATAAGTTTCTCTTTTTAGAGATTTATGTTGTTATAAATATATCTCATATGTACTCTATGTAATCATGAAGTCAAGAATACAATTAAGCTTTTTCATAAAATTTTGTCTATTGTTTCTGGCATTTTCTTCAAAACCCTAACAAATTGGTATCAGAGCCATCTTCATCGTCGGCGGTTGTTCGGTGATTTCAGGGTTCTTTGTTTCCGATGTTGTTGAGGGTTTCAGATTCGTCTATGTATCGTGGGAGAAACATTCAGGCGCTAGGTGTTTCCTCCGCGCACTCGTGCTCCACGTAAAGACCAAGCAAGAAGAGGTTTCATTCTTTCAAGATGGCATAAGGTACATCCGTTAAGGTCCATATTTTAGACTATACCACACTTCTCTATGACATGGAGAGAATTGGTATCAAGGTGGACCATAAGGATGAGAGACAAAAGGGGAAGAACTTGACTTCATCATCAACCTATTCGAGCTCTAAGTACAAAAATCTAATTTACAACTATTGTAGGAAGAAGTGTCACATCAAGGCCGACTGTTTCAAGCTCAAGAATAAACCAAAGGCATACGGGAATGATACTTCTTCAGGCGATCCTAATTTAGTTGAAATTCAAGATAATTATGTGTGTTTAGGAGTTTATTTTGGGATTTTGTTTCAGGATGAGATTTCAAGTCAAGAGGAGGGTTGTTGTGTATGCCTCTCATCTCATCATATATTTTCATCAGGCTTGATTTAGCAGAATGTCAGGAATAGTAGGGTATGTTTAATTTGGCAAGCTATATTAAGGAGAGAATTTAGTATTTAGTATAGAGTATTTTAGAAGGTGTCATTTATAGGTTTCTCTTTTTAGAGATTTATGTTGTTATAAATATATCTCATCTGTATTCTATGTCATGAAATCAAGAATACAATTAAGCTTCTTCATAAAATTTTATCTATTATTTCTATTATTTCTGGTCTCTTCTTCGAAACCCTAACAACTTTGACACATGAAGACGAAAATATTTTGTTTAGCCGTCAAAATTTCGGTTGATTCATATAAGGTTTTCTCCAAATCCAATTAAAAAATCCAAACCTTATAAAAATCTACTTGAATAGAGAGCTAGTCAAGGATGCAAAACATGTGTAAAAGCTTCAAATGAATTATGCAATAAAGTTCCTTTTTTTTCTTTGAATCTCAGATGTTCTAGTACTTGTGCATTATGTGATAAGTACCAGATGAGGTTTTAATATCTTGAGACACTACTTGTTGTAAAAAAAATGTGATTATAAAGTACACTAAACTAACTTGGTACAACTAGAATTAATGCATGAATACAGTGAGACACTAATATTGTAATTTAACCAAAAGACAAACAGCTTTAATAATTTACATCCATGCAATAAAACACTGTTATTTTAAATATGATCACTGTTGAAGATATCAAATCCAATCAAGATCAAACCCAATCCAATTAGATTCCTAACCGCTCTCAACCTTACATAAGTGACTCAAAATATTAGGAAATTGTAATTAAGCAATATTTAGTATTGTTAACGTCTATTTGTATATTAGGAAATGGTAACGGCTAGTTAGCCTTTATAAGCACATGTAATTTGTGTAAATGATACAACTCAATCAATACAGAAAAACATACTTTTATTCACTGTTATTTGAAATATGGTATCAGAGCAATAAGAATTCTAGCAATACCGGATTCGCTCGGAGAGAAGTCAAAATCGTCACGATGAGTGAAAACGAAACCACGATCGTTGGCGAGGCGACATCTGAGATGTCTGGCAACACAGGGGCAGTAGTCCGAAACCTCATCAGTAAGCCCAATGTCAATCAAGCAACCTCTAATGGCGGCCTGAGTGCTGGCAGCAGGGGGAGAGAAATAGTTGGAACAAATTCTGGTGTTAGGTGCGATCACTGCCACCGAAAGGGACACGCTAAAAAGACCTGCTGGTTCCTGTACCCCCACCTGCGACCAGAGAAGAAAGAGAAGACGGGAGGCATTCCGCACGCAGCGACTGCGCAAGCGAGCGGCTCGGGACAAGAGGCGTCCAGTGCTCTTCTTCTCCAACAGATCGGACAGCTGATTCAGGCATTCCGTGCGAATTCAAGTGTGGGACAGGAGGTGAGCGGCGAGCATCCTTCAGCAGGTGAGTATTTTTGTTCGGACCTCAATTTGGGAAGAAAGGATAGGGAATATTCTAATTCAAACCTTGGAAATAAACAAAATAACATACCTTGGCCAATTAGCGCTACTCAAAATGAGTATGTTTCTAAAACAGACCCTGAAAATGAATTGAATATCAGCGCACTACCTAAACCCAATAAAATTTGGAGTCCGAACCCTGTATTTATCCAGAATATTGATGGTCAGACAAATTCTAGGGAATTTTATAACTTAAACCCTGATAATGTCCAAAATTGTGTTCCAGAACCAGAATTGAATAATTGTTGCACATATTTAGCTACAAATAAAAATAAATGGGTAATAGATTCTGGAGCAACAGATCATATGTCTGGAAATATTGGAAATATTAAAAATCTAGTTAAAAATGAAATATCACCACATGTTTGTGTTGCAAATGGACATGAGGTACAAATTAAAGGTATAGGAGAAACCACATTATTTTCAAAAAATATCTCAAATGTGTTGTACATGCCTACATTCACCTCAAATTTACTTTCTGTTAGTAAAATAACTAATGAATTAAATTGCAATGTGACGTTTACACCAAATAATGTGATATTTCAAGACCGATTAACTGGAAAAAAGATTGGTGAAGGACAATTAGAAAATGGACTTTATGTTGTCGAGTCAACCAACCATGCTTTTCTTAGTAGCAACAATAATGAATTATGGCATCATAGATTAGGTCATCCTTCTGATGTAACTTTAAAAAAACTTATGCCATCTTTGAATTTAAATTCTAATAATTGTGACACGTGTCGATATGCTAAACAAATTAGAAAACCATTTAGTACTTCAACTAGCAAAACTGTTGAACCTTTTGAAATTATTCATTCTGACGTATGGGGTCCTGCTCCCATAGAGTCATTTAATGGTTATAAATATTTTGTAACATTTATTGATGATTTTTCACGTGTTACATGGTTATATTTACTTAAATCTAAAACTGAAGTTTTTCCAACATTCAAAGAATTTTCAAACATGATTTCAAATCAGTTCAACTCAAAAATTAAAATCCTAAGGTCTGACAATGGTACCGAATATATTAATAAGGATTTTTCAAATTTTCTCAAGGAACTTGGAATTTTACATCAAACATCTTGTGTTGGAACTCCCCAACAAAATGGAATTTCAGAAAGGAAAAATAGGCACTTACTTGAAGTCACAAGAGCATTATTATTTCAAACAAATGTACCTAAATTTTTTTGGTCTGAAGCAGTCCTCACTGCAACATATTTAATTAATAGAACTCCTAGCTACATCTTAGAAGATAAATCACCATTAGAAGTTTTAAATAACAAAAAGATAAACTTAGATCATTTAAGAGTTTTTGGATGTACATGTTTTATACATATACAAGAAAATCAAAGAAATAAATTGGAAAAAAGAGCAGTTAAAGGGATCTTCTTAGGTTACTCATCTCAAAAGAAGGGGTACAAATGCTATGACTTTAATAAAAAGAAAATGTGTATATCTAGAGATGTAACATTTCGTGAAGATGAACCATACTTCAAAGAGGGTAACTTGGTACCTAGTGTAGAGGGTCAGTCTGGTCACAACCAAGAAGAACAACCTAGGCCAATACTAACTATTTCAGGTCAAGTTGAAACTCCCAAAATTTGTCAAGAACAACAAATTGAAGATGAAGATGCATCTCAAAATGACACTCTTCAAGTCTCAGGTGACACAAATCAAAATCATGTCCGCAGGTCAGTACGTTCCATTAAACCTCCTAGTAGGTTGAATGATTTTGTTACATATCATACATCTGTATATCCTATTCAAAATCATATTACTTATGACAATGTCACACCAACATACCAGGCCTTTCTAAGTTCCATATCAAGTCAAACTGAACCATCAACTTACCAAGAAGCCCAATTAAGTCCTATATGGAAAAAGGCAATGAATGAAGAACTAGAAGCTCTTGAGAAAAATAAAACTTGGACCATTGTGAATCTACCTCATGGGAAAAAACCTGTAGGATGTAAATGGATTTATAAGGTCAAGTATAACAGTGACGGTTCAGTTGAACGATATAAAGCTAGATTGGTAGCTAAAGGTTTCACTCAAACGTATGGTATAGACTACACCGAAACTTTTGCACCTGTAGCCAAAATGAGTACGGTTAGGGTACTATTATCAATAGCAGTAAATAAAGGTTGGGATTTATTCCAAATGGATGTTAAAAATGCATTCCTCCAAGGAAACTTAGAGGAAGAAGTTTATATGAACCTACCACCTGGCCACCCTAGTGAACTTAACAAAAATCTTGCATGTCGGTTGCACAAATCAATCTATGGTCTTAAACAATCACCTCGTGCATGGTATGCCAAGTTAAGTTGGGCATTGTCAAAACTTGGTTTTTCTAAAAGTTCAGCAGACTCATCCATGTTCACCAAACACTCAAGGACCTCTACTGTTATTGTTTTAGTATACGTAGATGACATCATTATTACAGGTAACATGAATCATGAAATTAAGATAGTACAAGACCACTTAAAAGAAAATTTTGATATCAAAGACTTAGGCCACTTAAAATACTTCCTTGGCATAGAGGTTGCACACTCTAGTAAAGGTCTCTTTTTGTGCCAAAGGAAATATACCCTAGATTTGCTAAAAGAAACTGGTAAACTAGGTTGCAAACCAGTTACCACACCAATGGAAATGAATTGCAAATTAAACCCTACAGAGGGTGAACCGTTAAAAGACATAGGTCAGTTTCAGAGACTTGTTGGTAAATTAATCTACCTAACTGTTACCAGACCTGACATTACATATGCAGTTAGTGTAATTAGCCAATTTATGCATAGTCCAAGAACAAGTCATTTGAATGCCGTCAACCGAATCCTGTGTTATTTAAAAGGTTCACCTGGAAAGGGACTCTGTATGAAAAAGAATAATGATAACACTATTCTTGGTTACTCTGATGCAGACTGGGCAGGCAGTGTTGATAGAAGGTCTACAACTGGATATTGCACGTTTGTTGGAGGCAACTTAGTAACCTGGAAGAGCAAGAAACAAAATGTTGTGGCACGATCCAGCGCAGAAGCTGAATATCGAGCGATGGCATCCACCGCAAGTGAACTTACGTGGTTGAAGCAATTGTTACAAGACATGGGAATACAAGTCAAGCACCCCATGAAGATGTATTGTGATAATAATGCAGCAAGACACATTGCATCAAACCCAGTTTTTCATGAAAGAACAAAACACATAGAAGTTGATTGTCATTTCATACGGGAAAAAGTTCAATCAAAAGAAATCGAAACACCGTATGTAAATAGCAAAGAGCAACTCGCTGATATCTTCACCAAAGCACTGAATGGAAATACATTTCATACAATTACAAGCAAGTTGGGTTCTTTCAACTTATTCGAACCCAACTTGAGGGGGAGTGTTGAAGATATCAAATCCAATCAAGATCAAACCCAATCCAATTAGATTCCTAACCGCTCTCAACCTTACATAAGTGACTCAAAATATTAGGAAATTGTAATTAAGCAATATTTAGTATTGTTAACGTCTATTTGTATATTAGGAAATGGTAACGGCTAGTTAGCCTTTATAAGCACATGTAATTTGTGTAAATGATACAACTCAATCAATACAGAAAAACATACTTTTATTCACTGTTATTTTAAATATGATCACTAAACATTCATTTTTACATATCACCACCATGTACTAAAAGAGAACATTTTTTATACAAAGTTTAAGTGCATCGACTGGAGAATTTAATTTTTTATACAAAAAATGTGATTATAGTTTAAACTGAGAAAATGTTAAATATTTTTAATAGAATTAATTCGACATTCATAGCTTTCTTTTGGCTTGCTTTTCCGTTCAAGGTCACATAAGAAATTAATTTTGTAACTGATAGAATCATAGAAATTAATTTGGGGGAATGAGTGTTCTGCTAAATTGACCAATTCTGGCTTCAAGAAATGTAACGTGTGACAGATTTAGATCAAGACTCCGAAGGCGCTGTATATAATCTTATCTTTGTCTTGTTCGGATTTACATTAGTTGAAAAACCATGGCTCTAGGCCTCTCTTACCGCTATATCAAGACTGATTCAAGACTCAGAAAGAGCCAGTTTTCAGAATCACAGTTTCCTACAAACAATACATATAAATACCATCAAAATTATATCAATGAACTGGTATATATGCACTAAATTAGCAAGTAGCAAAGTTTACAGAAAAAGTTTACAGCTATCCAATTTACTGTTACCAAAACTCTTACCATCGACATCTATTGTGAAAAAAAGTCAGATGGGTCCACAACACAGTGGAGTGCTCATGAATCATAATCAACAAACCCGCACAATCTTGTGAGCCTAAGCAAAAAGAATGGACAACAAAATGTCTAATGACTAGCACCATAGTACATATCACCCAAGCACACTTATTAAATGGCAAACAATGCCATTACCACCCGAATCCCTATCCTATGCATTAACTCAGAATTTGAGTTCATGCAACTTGGCCATCCGATCAGAATCTGGACCAATCCGGTCCAAGGTGGAATGCACGGGGCCTTTCATTACCACCCCACCTTCCCACCCCTTCACAACACACCAGGGTAAACCTACACTGTGTTACGACTGGCATCAGATAGCAATATGGCATCTCGACTTGACTACCCCTCACGCCAGACTTTGATATTTTCATAAAAGAAGCCTTTTAGTTCCCATTTGCGCAGCTTGGTCAAGGAAAAGCGACCCTGCTTCGATCATCTCCTGTGGGTCCATGTAGTACCAGGACGTTTTATTTTCATAAGGCATCTGTCGAGACCCGGAATCCTCCAAGTCCAAATCAGAGTCTATTTTGCAATATATAATTAGTCGTTAACTTTTAATTAAAAGATTAAAATGACATTTTTATTCTTCTCAATGATATGACATTTTCTCTCACAGTTTTAACTCTCTTTGCAGAGTGCCGTAACATTATGACCTTCACTTGAGAGTAGGTCCGATGGGCATTCGTGGTTCGACGGGTTTAATCAATAGTAGCATTTGGGCTTTGGGCCCAAAAAGTTTGGAATGCATTAATCAATCAAAACCTATCCCATCTTCCAGCAGCCGACTAAAAAAAAAAAAAAAAAGAAATTTATTCAATAGTAACATTTGGGCTCAGTTGGGCCCATGGGCCACTTAAGATTTGATGTTAAAATTTGTTTTGGAGGAAACCTAAATTTGAATTTGCAAGTATTTATCTTGTTCAAACAATCTCATCTAAGATTTGGATACTGGTAATTTGTTGAAATTGGCATTTTGTAATTTTTTTTTCAAGCAAAAAGTAGTTACGACTGGGAGAATTCTTGTTGTATGACATAGAAACATGTAAATGTTGGATGTCTAGAAGGAAAGAAAATTTTAAAATGTTGAGGCTTATTTGGAAAATAAAACATAAATTTCAGGAAAAAAGAGAAGGTACAAAACTTTTAGCGCTTTATCGTGATAAAATGAAATCTGATAGATTATGCCAAATACAGCAGCATCGATCCGAACAATGTACTTCACAAATTAGAAAAATTGCATCCAACTCACTCTTTTTCTATTGTGTGAACCAACAGATAGCCCGCTGGCATATAAATGCACGCGCATATCTGCATATTCTCAAAAGATAACCTAAAATATCCCGAGTAGATGTAAGAGAGGCGGCGACATCAGACATATATATATACATATAGAGAGAGAGGTGCCTCTGTAAGCAATACTTTTTTCTTTGAGAAAATCTATATAACAGTATTTCATATGTATTGATAATTGCAGAGGTAGAGAAGAGACTCACTAGTTGCTCCTTGCTTGAATAACATGGTCATGCTTGCTCTGTCAGAATGAAAGCGACATCGCTTTTAGGTATGTAACCTTGCTCCAGAATTATATATTGAATTTTGATAAAGCATAGATCAATATTCTTGGATAAATTTATTACCAGATTGAAGCATATATTACTGCTGATTTGGTATTATCAGCTTTTTAGCAATCATATGAAGCATATATATGTCATATTTTCCCAGTCTCAGTCAAGTCCTTTCCTAAACCATAAAAAAAATGACAAGTGAAAATTGTATGCTATTTAACTACTTGTTTATATTTCTTAATGCACAAACCAAACTAAAATTTCTCAGTTCTCACTCGTTTTCTCAACACTGCTTCGGTAAGCGTCTCAATGAGGTTGATGCATGGATTTAGTGCAACTCAAAGTTTCTTCATATGTTAGCCTTAACTTTTGTTGGATCAGAATACATGGTTGCACCTAGTAAATGAAAACAGATACATATTTTATATGATAATTTCAAGTGACACCAGTAAAAGTAAAAAATGAGACTGGTACCAACTGACCCTAGTGAGAGAAACATATAGAATTTTAAAATAGTTGCTGTGCAGATTATTGTTATTATTTAAGTAATTATTATCTTTCACACAAGCAAATCTTTTGTCATTAAATAGGTTCATTGAATATAACTAGCACTGTGAACATTAATTGAATATCATCTACGTACCTAGAAATGACAACAAATTAAAGTATTTATGACTAACATTTCCTCTTGATTTAATTTATTTTAAATGTAAAAGCTTTCACAATTTTTATAATTTTTAATGGTGTATAGATCATGGTCATGCATTATCTTATGAACTTCTCTATCTATTTCAATTGAACATAAAATGATTAGAAATTTTGTTTTATTTTTTAGAATAAATGAGTAATAACGATTAACTAACAATTCGGGAACAAACAATTTAAGAAAATAAAATTTATATTATATACGCACATGCACACACACTCCACATGAAATTAAAACTTTGACACAATTAATTGTCATTATTATAAATGCTATAACTCAACTTTGTCACTCTCCCCTTGAGATTTTCTACCAGCAGCGTTAAACCCTAGAATCAATCCCTATATATATATATATATATATATAGAGCTGGGCTATGGTGAGTTGTGAAGTAAGAGGTTATTTTTACTTCACGCTCATATTTTCATTTTGAAAATTCAAACAACCGATCCGAACCGCTCAACATGTTCTCTATATTGAAATGTGCTTGGAGACTAAATTTTACATTTTTTGAAATTTTTGTACTATTTATTAAGTCACTTTGAAAATCGCTGATCCGGTGGGCCAGAAATTTTTACTGTTTTTACTGTTCACAGTGGATCAGCGATTTCAATGTGGCTTAATAAATAGTAAAAAAATTCCAAAAAATGTAAAATTTAGTCTCCAAGCACATTTCAATATTTAGAAAATGTTGAGCGGTTCGGATCGGTTGTTTGGATTTTCAAATTAAAATATGGCGTGAAGTAAAACAACGTTTTACTTCACAACTCACCATAGCCTATCTCTATATATATATATATAGAATCTGGCTAATATGCTACGCGTAGCATAGAGGGCCTCCGTGCTACGGCTCAATTTTTGAGTTTTCAAAATTCTAACGGTCGATCCGAACCGTTAAACATGATCTCCATATGAATATGTACTTGCAAACCAAATTTTACATTTTTTTATAATTTTTTTACTATTTATTAAGCCACTTTGAAAATTGCTGATCCAATGGTCCAGAAGATTTTACTGTTGTGTACAAATTACTGTTTTTTCAAAGTGGCTTAATAAATAGTAAAAAATATCTAAAAAATATAAAATTTGGTTTGCAAGTACATATTCATATGGAGATCATGTTGAACGGTTCGGATCGACCGTTAGGATTTTGAAAACTCAAAAATTAAGCCGTAGCACGGAGGCCTCTATGCTATGCATAGCACCGTAGACACTTCCTATATATATATATATCCTCTTTTAGTAACATCAGATACGATGTGTATATATATAGGCTAGCTGCCGCAACAATTCTAACCTTCATCACCACTTGATCTCCTTCCCCACCACCTCATTCCAATCTTTTATTTATATTCTGGGTTGATTTATACATGAGAAGGAAGCATGATTCGTAAATCTTCTCGTCAAAGGATATTTCGCTTCTTTAAGCTTAAGGTTTAATTTCTCTTGTCATTCTCCCTTTCTCTTGTTTTTTTTTTTTTTTGTCTTGCAATAACATTGCCAATGCGCTGTGATGTTTTGCTTATTTTCAATTATTGTTCTTTGAATATATGATTTTAAAATAACTAGCATATATAATCGATATTAAGACAAGAGGATACATATTTGAAGTTGTAATTTCAAGTTGTTCGATCGTGCCTAATTATATCTAGGGCTATGTTTATTTTTTAAAAGCAAAACAAAAATTAAGCTCGAAATAAAATGCACGCGCTAATCTCGTGCATAAAATAGCTAATGTTATACAATAAAAGAAAATATTGTCCGTTTTCCTTTTTTAAGAAGGATTTGTTTCTGTTTTCGAATCCACGTGCGCGCGCGCACATATATATGTACGTACTCACAGGTATTTTGATTGAATTTGTAGCTTTACATATGCATACAGTGTTGTAAATAACGGTATGCGGTCGTCGGACGGACAGGGTACCGCCAAACGATTAATCGAGAATAATCAAGAATAATCGGCCAATTAGTCAAGAAAATACGCGACGGTTTAGTCACTGCCAACGATTAATCGGCCAATTAATCGGTCTAAACGGACGTTTTTTACAACACTGATGCGTACATACATTAGGATGGTTGCAACTGTTTAAGAAAATATTAGCTAGATAGGTGGTATTTTTATTTTTTTGAAAACGAGATGGGTGCGGTATTTTCAAATGTACTCGTAATATATAGGTTAAAATATTCATAAACAACTTTTTTTTAGTAGAATAAACAACTTATTTCATACGTATTCATTATCAAATTAACTAAAAAGGAATGTTTTGAGCTTTAGATGTTTGGCGGGAACATACTGGGAAATCAATCAATTCGTTTGTATATTAATTTTAAATAAATGTGTACAATGTATGTTGACCTGATATAGTTGTCTCAGTAATTAGCCATATATTCAATTGATCTGAATTTGAGTCAAGATTTGCTCATTAATTAGTGACATGTAGAGTGGAAAAAATGTATCGTGCCGTACTGTGACTAAAATGTCAAGGGAAAGTCACGGCACGAGAATGGTCACGCCGTGCCCAAACGTGCCGTGATCAAACGTGACTTGCGTGACTCGCGTGACTATTTGATCATAATTTAGATTAGTTTATTCGAGATTCACCATTTAGTCAAGATCTACCAGTCCTAATTACACGTGATTCGTGTGACCATGTGCCATGTCGTGCCGTGACTAGATTTTTAGCTTGCCGTGTCGTGCCAAATTTTTAAAAGATAGTCATGGCATGGAACACGCGAGTGGAACCGAATAATCTGCCCATCTGTGGGCAAGAAAATACTGCCCACCATTAAGTTTAGCTAATCTCTGATTGACACGTGGCGTCTATCTTCTATATCATTAATGAGGATTAAAAAAATAACTTTTCAAATTAATTAATTAATGATAATTCTTTCTCTTTCCTTTACAGATTGGAATGTGCCTCTGTAGATCATACTTTTTGTTACGGAATAGTATAGATTTAGATAGAAATGTAACTCTATTCCAATTTGAATGTATTATAACTTAAATCTGGATTGTTTATGTGCTAATCTAATGCATACAACTCCTTGCACTTTGTATAGATAACAATGCCAGTACTTGTATTTATAGATCTATATTTTCAGTTGAACTTTAAGAGCCCTACATGTAAGATTTATGATGATACTAAGACCACAACAAGTACCTGATATTGTTGTTAAACTAATTTTAGTATTGTTAATAATTTTTATTTGGCAGCTTTAGTATATTTATGCATTGTTAATTACACGTTTAATGCAATTCATAATGTTTTTTTTACTGACAAGGAGAAACAGTCTAGAAAGTAATTTTTCTAATTAGTTTTGAAATGAAAGGTGAAGAGACAAAGGAAAGAGAAAAGAATTTCATTAATTAGTTTGGAAAGTTATTATTTTAATCCTCATTAATGAGATAAAAGATAGATGCCACGTGTTAAGCAGAGATTGACTAAACTCAATGGTGGGTAGGATTTTTTTACCCACAAGAGGGCAGAGGATTCGGTTCCTATGCGAGTCACGATACGTAACCAACACTCGTGCCGTGCCGTTCTGTGACGGAGCCGGCTCTGTCGTGCCATTTTTTCCACTCTAGTGACATGCATATGTGCAATATAATGGCTCTCTTTTGGTTACATTAATTCTTTAATTCAAAGAAATGTTTTGTGTTACTATGCATATGTATGGAACAATAACAAAGTGAAAAGTTTTATTTTTTGAGAAGTATAGTACCTATACATAAGTAAGAATGTCACGTAGATATCCTCTGTATATTTGAAAATCTTAAATTATTATTCAAATTAATTTTCTTTATTTGAGAAAATAACATCCTTTTATACGAGCAACCAGTTCTGTAACCTCCAGTCATAATTCCAAAAGTCTCCTTTACATCTTTTTCTAACCACTTACAAGTTGATCTCCATCAATTTCTAACTAATTATTAATCCTCATGCTCTCCATATGGATTCATAAACTTCTAGAAGAAAAGAAAACAGTCACAAACAGAGGAGTCTATATGTTGAGCAGTTCATCTGCGACAGGAACTGGAACTGGTATGGAACTGGTAAAATAGTGATTGTCGCTCCATTGTGTGAGAAATGGAGACCATCTGGCGGTGTGGTTTGTACAATTGTACTACCTGCGTCATGTTACGTGCTTCCAAGCCTCCCATCCATCCACATCACCACCCAAATCACACTTCACACGAACAAACGAAACAAAGAGAGGAAAACTGGAAACCTTCAAAAAATAAAAATAAAAATTTAATAGGCAACAAAAGGGAGAGAGAGAAAAGAAACAAACGAATGAAAATTGGAAGGAGCAAGGTGTTCGCATATAATTAAGAGTCCGGAACCTCTGAAGTAACTAAAATATTGAGTTTAGATCCGGACCGTAATCTGGTCCGAGGTGGGATGCACGGTTTCCTTTAATATTCGTGTCAAAACAGATCTGACGGTCGGGATCTAAACTCAAAATTCTAGTTACTTTAGGTGATATCAATTCATATAATAAACTCTGTGCACCCGACCCCTTTCCGACCTGACCGAACCGCCCCTTTTTCTCTTACCAAGAACTCCTTTCCGACTTTCTCTCTCCCCCTCTTCTCTTTCTCTCTCTACCAGATCGCCGAGCCCCGCGACCAAATCCATCTCTCCGTCTCTCTCTACAATTTGTTCAATTAACACCTCGATTTACCGAATTCCTCTCCAATTACCTCCAATTCGAAGCCACTGATACGTGCGGGCCCGTCGGAAATCTAGGGTTTCTGATTTTTGCGCGAAATAGCGACTCAATTTGTTGGGAAGGTGAAATCGATGGCGGATCTAGGGTTTGGAGGTGCTTCTTGATTCTAGGGTTGGTTTTCCTAGCTGGAGTAAAGGATTATTGTTGGATGGGAGCTTTATGCATGGAAGGCGAGAAGGTGAGGAGAGCAAGAGTC
The DNA here is from genome assembly GCA_011114355.1 of Carex littledalei. Classification (NCBI taxonomy): domain Eukaryota; kingdom Viridiplantae; phylum Streptophyta; class Magnoliopsida; order Poales; family Cyperaceae; genus Carex; species Carex littledalei. The sequence goes on from CM022093.1 coordinate 11,123,849, forward strand.
TTTCACGTCAGCACATGTGTCCTGTCGGAATAGATTCCGATAAATCGACGACTGAGAAAGTTTTTCCTTCTATTGCCGGCTCCTCTGTACCGTCCGATAGAAGCCGCTCCCTTACCCCCTCCGCTGATTATTTCTTGAAGGTGGATATTTTGCAATTGTTGGATTGTGTGTTTAGCTCTTATTAATTTGGTATTTTCCTCAGCTTCTATGGAAATTAGATTGGTTCTCCTAGGAATTTTGTGTAACTTCGCTTATTTGGTAGCTCTTTTGTATGTTAGATATGCCCCAAAGGATTGCCTCCTCTGTCAGGCTAGCCAATCACCGTGAGCAATTTCCCCCATAAAATTGCCTTTTTTGTGAAGACATCTCATGGTTTTGGTCTTTTGCGACTAAAAGCATCTGAAATTTCGACTTTTTTAGTTGAAGGCACATCAACAAGGCTGTCGCCCCTTTCTATGCAGTATTGATCATCATTAGGTGTTAGTAAAATCTTAGTTCGTTATCTCGGTGGGCTCAGAATTTATTAAGTGCAAAAAGCCTGTTATAGTCACTATTACCATATTTAGTAGCTTTGTCATGAAGCGGTTTACATGCAAAAGCCCTTTTCTGTTGTTGAGGAGAAATAGGTCGATCAAGCGTTTTGTGAGTTGATTGGTTAATTCACAGAATTTAGCCATCTGGTTTGCCTTTTTCTCGTTGGGTGCAAGCTCAAGATGTAATGATTATGCAATAAATTTCACTAATTAAATTCGACAAAAGGCTGCACTTTTAACAGCAAATGTTTTCTGAATTGAACTTCTTGTTTACGTTGTGTGCATGTTTGGTAACACGTGCTTTTGGATGCTTCAAGTCATGTATCAGGGATACTAATGAGCTATTATTTAATTTTTTACTATGTTGCCATTTCCATAACATTTTTATCTCTTTAACTTTATTTAATTTCTAAAAATTCTTTTAACTATGCTAGGACGGGCGCGAGATCCGCAGTGGTGACTGTGCTCTTTTCCAAGCCGGCAACGCGCCTCCTTTCATCGGACTTGTGCGCTGGTTCAAGCCTGGTGAAAAAGAACAATTTCCCAAGTTATGCGTGAGTTGGCTGTACCGGCCTTCTGACATCAAACTCTCCAAGGGAGCACAGCTCAACGCGGCACCCAACGAAGTCTTCTACTCTTTCCATACTGACGTGATATCTTCGGCCTCTATTCTCCACCCTTGCAAAGTTGCCTTCTTGAGAAAGGGAATTGAGCTTCCCACTGGGATATCTTCGTTCGTGTGCCGGCGTGTGTACGATATCGAGAATAAGTGTTTATGGTGGCTAACTGATAAAGATTATATCAATGTAAGCTCTTCCACTTCTCATTTCAACATTATGTATATTATTAGCTGAAAAGAATACAGAACTGTGCATGTCTCCAATGGTTATAACATGCCTTTTGTTATTATTTAGGAACGACAAGAGGAAGTAGATTGGCTCTTGGAAAGATCAGGAAAAGAAATGCATGCAGCAGTACAATCAGGCGGAAGGTCACCTAAGCCACTCAACGGACCTTCCTCACAGCAGCTAAAATCCGGGTCGGACAGTTCACAAAACATGGGTACTGGAAGCCCCTCCTTCCCTTCCTCCCAGCCCAAGGGTAAAAAGAGGGAAAGAAATGACCAAATTACCGAACCTGCAAATAAACGTGAGTTGCGAGAACGCTCCACCTCTATGAATGCTAGATCCGATGATGCCGACCCTGCTAGCTTTAAGTTTGACAGCATGAAGGCCGAGATTACCAAAATGACAGAGAAAGGTGGGCTGGTAGATACAGACGCCGTTGATAAGCTTGTCAGCTTAATCCAGATGGACCGAACTGAGCGGAAGCTTGACATGGCTGCTCGAGTGATGCTTGCAGATGTGATCGCGGCTACAAATCGGGACGAGTGTCTTGACAGGTTTGTGCAGCTTAAGGGTGTACCAGTGTTAGATGACTGGCTCCAGGAGGCACAAAAAGCAGGGAAGCAAAGCGGTGACAGTGGCAGCCCGAAAGAAGGGGATAGTAGTGGCAATAAGCTGATTGAAGACCTGCTTTTAGCTTTGCTCCGCGCACTTGATAAGTTGCCAGTGAATCTAAATGCTCTCCGCACTTGCAATATTGGTAAATCCGTGAATCACATGAAGAACCATAAGAACTTTGACATCCAGAGAAAGGCAAGGAACCTTGTTGATACTTGGAAGAAACGGGTTGATGCTGAGATGAAGAATAATGAGGGAAAAATGGCTGGCTCTGGCCAGACTGTTAGTTGGCAGGGAAAGCAGGGTTTTTTGGAGGGCCCACATGCAGGAAACAGACGGTCAGGATCTACTGAGCCGGCTATTAGGAGTCCTGCTTCCCATCTTGTTGGTTCAAAGTCCCTCCCTAATAAGGCAATGCTCACTCCTGTTGCATCGATACCCTCAAAGCCTCAGTCACCTCTTGCTGGGGCACCTGTTTACAAGCAAACTGGAGCGGGAAACAGCAGTTCAGAACCACCACCTGTTGCTGGGGAGGAGAAAAGCACGAGCTCCAGTCAATCACAGAATAACAGCCACTCGTGTTCCAGCGACCATGCAAAAGCTGTTGGTGGCGGTTCTTTATGGAAGGAGGATGCAAGGACTTCAACTGCCGGTTCAATGCATACTGGCAAGACATCTGGCAGTTCTTCACGGCATAGAAGGTCGGCCAATGGTCCCGGTTCTGGTTCGCACAAGGAGTCTAACACTGGCCTAGGGAAGTCCGGGTCTCTTGACAGAACTGGTGCTTTAGATAACACTTCACAATCAGGCCAAGCAAGTGAGAAACCTGTTGACACGCCAACTACTGCGCCAGACCATGGGAATAGCCACAACAGGTTGATACTCAGAATAATTAACCCTGGCCGCAGCCCTGCACGCGGCGGCACAGGTAGTAGTGGTGCTACGTCAGAAGATTCACCCGCTGCTGTCACCGATAAACACGAGAATGACCGCAAGGTAAGGCCAAAAACCAACTTATCTTCTCTTTCTAATAATATTGTCAATAAAACTAAGAGAGGTTTGTGGCAGAGTACTGATGCCAAAGAAGGGGCTGCCACTGTTGATGAAGGTGACAGGTCGTCTGCTGTTGTTGAGGAGGAGACAGGTAAGGCTGCACAAGGCTTGATAACTGGTTGCTCGTCTTCCGGGACTGAAAAGGTGGCCAGAAACTCCTTCAGCTCTATGAATGCCTTGGTAGAGAGCTGTGTCAAGTACTCTGAGGCGAGCACGCCCCCTCAGGCTGGGGACGATATGGGAATGAATTTACTAGCAAGTGTGGCTGCTGGGGAAATTTCAAAATCTGAACTGATTTCTTCATCTAGATCTCCCGCAGCTTCACCTGAATTGCAGTGTGAGGGTGGTCATAATAAGGGCAAAGCAACAGGAAAATGCGATGAAAGTGCCTCTACTCCAAATGAAGAGAGTAAAACCGGGTCACCTATGCATCAGAGTAAGGTGAAACCGGAGGATGGTGATAAACCTCCTATTGCTTCCGTGAGTGCACTTAAGGATGCTGACTCGGTTAGAAAACAAGGAGGGACTGTGACAGTTAAACAGGAGTGTGAGAAGCGAAATACAAGTCCAGTGGCAAAGGAGGATAATAAGAACAAATTTGCTGCCAGTGAGAAAATTGAGGGAAATTCAGCTGATACTGATCAGGACAGGAAAGAAAAAACTGAGAAGGTAACAACCAAGAAGGAAACAACAGGTGATGAGAATCTCCCTGTACTGAAAATTGAGAACAAGACTGGCTCCAGTTTGGAAGGTAGCAGGGCTGAGACTAAGGACGCAGAGAGTAAAGATGGAATTGGTACTGCACAGGGAGCTATAGAAGCAAGAATAAAAGAATGCTCCAGTGAACAAATTAATCAGGAGACAACAAGTAAGGCAGAGTCAGATATCGCTGGTAGAAGGAAAGAGACCAATTCTGTGGCTAAATCCGGGCCGGATGTCGCAACCATGCTTGATTTTGACCTAAATGAAGGGGTTCCGTCGGAGGATGTGCAGCAATGTGAGCCAGTCACCTCAACAGCTGCTCGAGCATTCCCAGCAGGGCACATGCCTGGCTTATCTCCTTCTCCTTTCCTCCCCCCTGCATCTGCTAGTTCCATACATGCTCCGATAACAGTAGTGGCTGCTCCGGCAAAGGGTCCTTTTGTACCACCTGAGACTCTCTTGTCAAGATCCAACAAGGGAGAGATGGGATGGAAAGGCTCAGCAGCCACCAGCGCTTTCCGTCCTGCCGAACCCAGGAAGGTCTTGGAAATGCAGCTTGGCTGTGCATCAGATACTGCCAGAGCTTCCTCTGATAATGCTTCCAGGCATTCACGCCCCCCTCTTGAGTTTGATTTGAATGTAGCTGATGAGAGGGTTATTGAAGAAGAGGTCTCTCAGAGCTCTGCTCAGACAACGGGTTCTTCAGCTCGTGGGTTTGACCTGGACCTGAACCGGGCTGATGTTTTTGAGGGACAGGAAAATGGTCTTTTCATGTCTAGTAATAATAATAACAATAGTAACAACCATAATATCCCTGTCCGCAGAATAGAAGTTCCTTTAATACCTTTGAGACCTTCTTCAAGTGGATTCAACAATAACAGTGACACTGAGGCGAACGGGTTGAGAGACTTCGATTTGAATAATGGGCCTGGTCTTGATGAAGCTGTTTCTGAACCTGTTCAAAGGGCCCAGATCACAAGGAGTAATGTAAACAACAATGTGCCATTTTTGCATCCCGCTGCAGGGCTGAGGATGAATAATGCTGAAATCGGGAACATGTCATCATGGTTTTCTCCAGGCAACTCTTATCCAGCAGTAGCAATTCCCTCATTCCTGCCAGATCGACCTGGGGAGCAGCCACAGCCTTATCCAATTGTTGCCGCACCGCAAGGGGCGCAGAGGATCCTGGGACCTGTGCCTGGCAGTGGGTCCCATCCTTTTGGAGCTGAAGCTTACAGGGGTCCACCTGTCCTTTCGTCATCTCCAGCCGCCATGGCCTTTTCTCCAGCAGCATTTCCATACAGCGGTTTCCCCTTTGGCTCCGCCTTCCCTCTAGGATCTGCACCCTTTGCTGGTGGATCTGCCCCAAATTATGCTGAGTCATCGTCAGCGATCCCGTCGATGTTTCCTGCGATGCCTTCGCAGCTCATGGGGCCTACGGGTGCATCGGGCATGTCATCGCATTATCCCCCTCCCAGGCCATACTTAATCAACCTCCCAGAGAGCAGTAGCAGCAGCGGTGGAGGAGGTGGTCATGACAGCAGCCGGAGGTGGGTCCGGCAAGGCGGAAGCGGTGGCGGTCTCGATCTGAATTCCGGCCCTGGTGGTGCTGATGCGGATGCCAAGGATGACAAAATGGGCCAGATTCCAAGGCAGATTCTGGGTGGTGTTTCACCGCAGGTGTTTGCAGAGGAGCAGGCGAGGATGTTTCAGATGGCATCTGGTGCAGCTTTGAAGCGTAAGGAGCCTGAAGGCGGGTGGGACCCAGAAAGATCTGCATACAAGTTCTCGTGGCAGTGAGGTGGGCCCTGCATCGCTCCCGGTTACTTCTTCAGGGCCTGGTATGTTTGTATAACAATTCTAGTTTTAAAATAATATGTTGAATTATGTGCCTTTGGTAGGATTATGGCATATGGGTGATGTCATGATATTTTTCAGGCACGTGTGCGATGGGACACTGGTGCTGGCATTGGAAATAATTAAGTTATGTTTTTTATTTGCACAGGCCCTGTGGTCATCCCGGTGCTTGGCCTTGAGGAGGGGATGATGTGTAACTTTCTTTCGGAGGATGAAAAACCGAAACTTTTTTTTAAGAAAAAACATGTATTCTGTTGTAAATGATCTTCAGATTTTCATGCTGTTTCTCTCTCTTCTCTCTTTCTTGCTCTGTTAAACAATTTTGCATGGCTGCTTGCGTTAAGGTTAGTTAATTCGTGTTGTGTGTTGGGAAAGCGGCGTGCTTTTCTAGGTGTAACTTGGAGAAAGGATAGCTGTGGAGGTTGGATGGCTAATTAGTGAACTAAATTCATGGCGAGCCTGTTGTAACTAAGCTGTTTTACCATAGTTTTTTTTTTACTGTTGTTTAAATAATAGGGTCAGTTTATGTCCGACTGTAGTTCTAGATAAAGGTAGGGATGTCAAGAGACGCGGCAATCTGGTGTTGTTGTTGTGGAGGGTTTAGGTTAATTTGATGTACTATATAGGGAACTATCTGATGAAACAAAAGTCTCTTCTTACCTAAATACCCTCGTTGGTGCCATAGTTTCTGTAACATACATATATTGCTGTTGTTGTTGTGGTTTCTGATTTCTAGTCGTACTAAAAATAAATAATCTACCTTAGAAGATGTGACTTGAGAAAACCTGCTTTTGTTAAGATGTTATTATGCTTGTATTTTTCTCTCTTCGAATGGAAGCAAATAATTTCATGAGAAGTTTTACTTTTCTTTGTCAGTTACCTTTGAGATTTATCCTTTGAATGATCATATTAAGTGCTAAGGTGTTAGCCTCGAAAACTTTTACTTGCTGAGGAATATACCTCTAGCTTGTTTAGACGGCATTCCAGATGTCCAAAATCATCGTTTTGAATTTTGGTAAATTGTATTGTTTGCTCCAAATAGGAAATTATTATCATAATTTCTGTCTTGGATTCATCAAAGTAACCAATGAGTAATCAGAATAGAAAGGTTATAACAAAAAAAAATGGATGAATATGCAGATATAACAGTGGAGGTCAATTTGTGTCCGATGCTCATCGGACTCAAAGTGAGTTCGATGGGTTTTGACGACCGTCCGATCTACTTTAAAATTTGCGTCCGCAACTTCTGCATCTGTTTTAAAATTCATGCGCACGAATCTTAAAGTAGATCGGACGGTCCCAAAAACCATCGAACCCAAATTTGAGTCACTGTCCAAATTCAGGTGAAGAATAAGCAGATTGTCGGGCCACTTCTTCTCCTCCAGTAGTGGTCGTGGTCACATCTACCGGTCTGTCGACCTGTTCTGCCAGATCAGCCTCATTTTTAGACTAGACTACACGCCGATAGATGCCCTGCATACGGTGCCATATGGGGTAGTCACCACACATACGAGAATACGGGCAAGGGGAAAATCGTGGGGATTTCTTATGTCCGAGGTCAGCTCCAGATGCTTCACGAGAAGAACATCACCTGATACCCTTATCATGCGTTCTACGAGAACAACCTTCTTTGTCGGCTAACATTGGAGCAAAAAGATCTCTGGTATTATCGGGGGCCGTGCATATGTTACTGATAGTTGAGTATCACTATCCTGATCGAGTGTCTCGTCAGTTTGGTTTGGATGTGTTTGTCCCGGACTGGCCATTAATGGACGAGCAACAGACCACTAAGCTGCACAAGTAAGTACCTACTACTTAATTTCATTATTTTTATATTACTTGTTCAGGCTTACACATTACTTATAATATATTTTAATTAACTTATATTGCAAGACTAACCACCATAAGCCCAAAGTTGACTGGAGCCAGCATCATGTGGAGGATTACCAGAAGGCACGATACCCATAAGATCACTTATGGTCCCCGCCTATGGCTGATGATGTCGGCTTGGGGGCTGGGCCTTGGGCATTGAGATATGCCGTCTGGTACCAGAGGTGGGGCATGTCGTCGGTATATCTACAGGGGCATTATGGTGAGACCCTTCGACGAAGACTCATGGGTGATGCTTTTAGGACTTATCAGAAACCGACATATTTAAAAATTAAATGTTTATTTATGCGTTTCTCTAATAATAATGAAAAAATATTTTGTGCAGCTTTTGTCCGATATTAGAGGGGTGACACCCAGCCTGGTGTGTATGGCGAAGATTGGTTGGAGAGCGGTAGGATGTCAAATGCTCCAACACAGTGCACCAGTCGTGGAGGACTCTGGCTGGGACGAGCCCCTCATTGGTATGTTGCACGATAGTGGGGAGAATATCAACTGGCGTGAGATAAAGTCCACACCACTAGATCTGGATCAGCCCCGAGTCGCTATCTACGATGATGAGATGCCGCCACCTCCTGCAGGTGATTACAAGTTAATATGAAGGTGTCATACACAATCATTTCTCTTTAAAAATCTATTCTTATTAAGTTATCTTCAATTCTGCAGAGGATGACTCGAGTTGGGCGTTCCACCAATGAGTGTTGAATAACAACGTATGGAGGGCTTACTGCAACAAATATGGAGTTCCGGTGCAGATTGGCGAGGTCAGTGAGTTTCTTTATTATTTAATTAACTTACTAGTTATTTGTATGTAGTAAAACTAACATTGTTTACATGCAGGATGAGGCTCATACCTAGCAGGCCAACCCCGAGTTCACTCTGACTGATCTTAGTAGAGATGATACCGGGTATGAGGTACAGAGCCTCCACTACACAGAGACTAGAAAGCACGACCACAAGGCCAATGGAGTGGGGCGTAGGTTGCAGATGCCTTTGCCTCTGCTATATTTGGCACACCGCCTCCGGCCATGTGTCCTTCTACCTGGGAGGCTGATCCATGGGAGATGCGTACACAGGCGGTGATCTAGGAGGATCTCCCATGGGTCCGCCGTACATAGATATCTTCGCAGGAGGAGGATCCCTGGGCGGCCGGTGCGACGTCGGAGATGGATGTCGACGATCTCCAGGATGACGAGGAAGAGGAGGAGGTTCACTTGACACGTCAGTTGCTTCCCAGGGACCGCCATTCACATGCTTGGTTGGATCTCTCTAGTCGTCGCCACTATCATCGTTAGATTTTTTATGTATTTTTAGTTAGATGGATTTGTAAGATTTTATGTTTAGATTGTTATATTTCATGTTTGAATTGTTAGATTTTATGTTGTAGACTTGCCATTTAGATTATTTAGTTTTGTTGTTTATCTAGTCGAGAAAAACCAATTTATAATATTAAACAAAATTATAATAAATAAACTACAATAATATATAACATATTATAAAATATTACAACAAATAAAGTTATAATCGTCATTTTAAAAATATAACTATATTTTATTATAAAAATTATAACAAATTAAAACAATAAAAGTATAATCATCAATTATAACAAATTATAACCATAAATCATTATAAAATTGGAACTATAAATTACAAAATTAAAAAATGACACAGAATTTAAAAAAATAAATAAATAAAAACCAAACCGCCCCATAGTGGGGCTGTCTTATATGAATAGGTAACCGCTCCACAGTTGGGCGGTTTGGTAGGGAGAGTGGACCGCCCAAACGTGGGGCGGTCAGAGCCTTTTTGAAAAAAAAAAAAAATTCATACCAATGGCAGATTTGTTATTTTTTTTAGGGTATTAATAAAAATCTCGGCAGTTTAGTTCCTAGACATCACATTTCCAATGTTTTTAATGACGCTTTGCTAACACTTATACGAAATAAACTTATTTTGGCTTTTAATCATCAGTATAATGGTTTATTTAACATAATATTTGACTAAGGATTTAGTATTTAAGTTTGAAAATTTTGAAATAAATTAATGCACATAAGAATCATATAATATTTATAGTCTGCTATTCTGCTTGTGCGATTTCATCTTTTAGATATATATATAATTACAAGGGTTAAATAAAAAAAAGTAATGTGGGGTCCACAGATAGAAAACAAAAAATTTAGAAAAGGAAGAATGATAGCGACAGTTCATGGAAGAAAAGGGACAGCCCGTGAATGGCTCTCTCTGTCACTCTCCATCAGACCATCACTGTCTCTGTCTCTTTCCCTCCTCTTTATATTATATTTCTTATCAAATTGAAGTAAATAAAGGGCATCATATAATTCCCGTTTTCTCCGTCTTCCCATGTTGTCACTTTCAATGTCTCTTTCTCTCTCACTGACTCCACCTTCCTTGCATCAAATTTCGCACTCAATCAACTACTATTAAAAGATCTAACGCAACTCTTCTATCATCGGTACTCTTCGTTGATTTGCTAGTCATTTAAAATAATAATTTATTTCTTTATTTTTTTATTTTGAACGAACATTTTGCATGAGTACCCTCTTAAAACTTTTATTCTTTAGTTTCCGTACAGTACAACTGTTCGTTAAGTACTAGAATGTTAGAGCAGCTTGGGTCTGATGGTTTCAGGACCGTCCGATCTGCTTTAAGATTCGTGTGCACGAATTTTAAAGCATACTCGAAAGTTGCAGGCTTGAATCTTAAAGCAGATCGAACCTATCGAACCCATCGAACTCACTTTGAGTCCGATTAACATCGGACTCAAATTAACCTCCTAGAATGTGTATTTTTTGTATGAAATAGTGTGTATTCATTTGTATATTATATTTTTTTATTAAATTACTCTTGTAAATAATGCAAACTAATATTATATATCGTTAACACTAATTTATTGTTGTAAAACGCTGACTATGAATGTACCTAATATCTATATAGAGAGTCTGAGATTGAATAATCTTCATGAAAACTATTTATTCGTACGCTACTTTATTTACATTTGTTAAGTTTCATTAATAATTTTTACTCGTGATGATATTGTGATTATAATGTATATTGTAAGATTTATATTTAAAAACTTAAAGGTTTATGTGTCATTTAATAAGCTGTGTATTAAGAAATATTACTAAGTGCTCCTATGAATTGAAGTTTTCATTTTTTTTCCCTTTAAATTTTTTAATTTTACAAAAAATATTTCTATTAACCCCTTTATAAAATAAAATTACGTGATACTTATTCATCTAGCTCATGTTTAAATGTGGGTTAAAATTATGATGTAATAAGTTACTTATTTCAAGTTACGACGCATAAGATTTTCTTGTTTGATTGGAACTTAAAGTTGAGTCATGAGAGAGATTCTAAAATAGTATCATAACTTTATGCAACCTATATAGGTGGGTTAATTTATGATGACATAAGTGGTTTCTTATACCATGCTATTTTATCTGATTTTATTTTTATTTGAGTCTTTAAGGACATGTTCGGCGCAAGAAGGGGAATGGACATGACACATGAATTGAACTAAATTTTACTGTGTGCGTGGGGAAAAAAAATTTAATCAGAGTGAATTTTTTTCCCCACAGATACAGTAACATACCCGAACAGGCCCTAAATATAAAATAAAATACTTCTAAAACTAATTATGTCACAATCACACATGAACCTAGTTTCCATATCTCAGTTTTGGGACTCTATGTCAGAAGACAAAGGAATATAGAGTTATTATTGCGAATGACTCAAGTCTCAAGCAATCATATAATAACTGAACGATGTTGCGTGTCCTCCAGGACTGGGGAGTGAGTTTAATTGGGACCAACAAGGACACCTCATCTTACACCTGATCAATAAATGAAACATCCAACTTCTCAAAAAAAAAAAAAAATGAAACATCCAGGCTCTAAAGAGGTTCAGGCAGAAAGAAAGGAACACAAAGGAAATACAAAGAGGGTAAACAAGCTTTTCTTTAGAGTGGAAAAAACGTACCGTATTGTAATTAACACACCGTGATTTTGATCTCGTGCCGTGATCAAGTTAATTTTTCACGTACTGTGCCGTATCGTGATCAAAATGTCAAGAGGTGATCAAAGCAAGCGAATTGTCACGCTACATGAGTCACGCCGTGCCTAAATGTGCCGTGACTATACGTGACTCGTGTAACCATTTAATCATAATTTAGATTAGTTTATTCAAGATTTACTATTAAATTAATATCTAATGGTCCTAATTATACGTGACTCGCGTGACTACGTGTCGTGCCGCGCCGTGACTAAATCTTTCACGTGCCGTGCCGTGCCAAAATTTCAAAAGATAAACACAGCACGCAAATAGTCACGGCACGTAACTGACACGCATGCCGTGCCATTCCGTGACGGAGCCGGCTCCGCCGTAACATTTTTCCCACTCTACTTGTCTTTCTTTCTTGCTTCTTCAGAGGGATCTTCTGTCCAAATGTCTATAATAATCGATCAAGAGTGAGGCTATGGTGCTATGCATAGCACGGATGGGGTCCGTGCTACGGCTCAAAATTTGACTTTTCAAAATCGTAACGGTCGATCCGAACCGTTCAACATGATTATAAAATGAATATGTACTTGCAAATCAAATTTTACATTTTTCCGAATTTTTTTACTATTTTTTTAGATATGCTGTTTTTGGATGGTCCAGAATGTTCAAATCAAGTGATTTTCGAAAAAAATAGTAAAAAAATTCGGAAAAATGTAAAATTTGGTTTGCAAGTACATATCATTTTATAATCATGTTGAACGGTTCGGATCGACCGTTACGATTTTAAAAAGTCAAATTTTGAGCCGTAGCACGGACCCCATCCGTGCTATGCATAGCACCATAGCCTCACTCATCGATCAAATTTTTTTTTTTTTTAATTGGTCATGAAATGATTTCGTACATCTTAATGTATGATACGACGTAATTAATAATCGATCAAATTTTGTAGTATTGATAATCTTCAGATCTAAATGATTAAACGAGAGGTTATCGTTTCTTTTTCTTTTTTCTCTATCTTTTCTAGTGCAAGCTCTATCTCAATAAATCTCAACAAATTTATTTGCCTTAAAAAACACTATTATAAGCAAGGAGTTCAAACATATATAATTTAGCATATTAATTTGAATTATGATGATAATTTCGTTTGTCATTAAGAATTGCTTTTCTTTTATTAAAGATCTCCCAAAAAGATTAATATGAACTCGCACATTTAGTACAAACTATGATAATTGATTTTTTTTCTCTCCAAACATGAGATAGAACATGTAACATATTCATACAAATTTTGTTGACATAAGATAAGGTGAAACTGGTTTAAGTGAGTGGATTTGGACAACCAAAACATGTAAACCCCCCCCCCCCCCAAACACACACACACACACACACAATGTCTGTCAGATCGGATCGGATCAGATCAAGATCAACTTACCTAGGTTCATTATTTCCACTTGTGAAATCATTGGGCTCCTTTATGTGTGTGTGTATATATATATATATATAGATGGGCTATTGTGCTTCGCGAAGTAAATGGGGGGTTTACTTCGGGTCATATTTTTATTTTTAAAAATTCAAATAACCGATCCGAACCGTTCAACATGTTCTAAATATTGAAATGTGCTTGGAGACTAAATTTACATTTTTTGGAATTTTTTTACTATTTATTAAGCCACTTTGAAAATCGCTGATCCGGTGGTCCAGAAATTTTTACTGTTTTTTACTGTTCACAGTGGATCAGCGATTTTCAAAGTGGCTTAATAAATAGTAAAAAATTTCCAAAAAATGTAAAATTTAGTCTCCAAGCACATTTCAATATTTAGAACATGTTGAACAGTTCGGATCGGTTGTTTGGATTTTCAAAAATGAAAATATGACTCGAAGTAAACCCCCTATTTACTTCGCGAAGCACAATAGCCCATCTATATATATATATATATAGAGAGAGAGAGAGTGGCTAATATCAAAACGTTTGTTCCTAGCCCCCGGTGCTACCAAGTTGTTTTCCGATTTCCAAAGTTCAAACAGTCGATCCAAACCGTTAGATGTTCAATCTATATTAAAATCTGCTTGGAGACCAAATTTTACATTTTTTGGAATTTTTTTACTATTTATTAAGCCACTTTGAAAATTGCTGATCCGGGTGAACAGTAAAAACAGTGCAACCAAATTCTGGACCATGTGATCAGCAATTTTCAAAGTGGCTTAATAAATAGTAAAAAAATTCCAAAAAATGTAAAATTTGGTCTCCAAGCAGATTTTAATATAGAGATCACATCTAACGGTTTGGATCGACTGTTTGAACTTTGGAAATTGGAAAACAACTTGGTAGCACCGGGGGCTAGGAACAAACATTTTGATATTAGCCACTCTCTCTCTCTCTCTCTATATATATATATATATATATATTTTGTACAAATGTACAATATTTGCCATTTGCGGGGAAGAGATGGTCATGCCTCTGCTCAAAACCCAGAACCCTGCTCCACACTCGCTCGCTCACTCACCTGAAATTTTTATTTATAGCACGGCTTAAAAAAAATAAAAAAAATCACTGTTTTTGAAAATTTCGAAATGTACCATGGCCGCACTGGTGTTGTGCGGACCCATTTAATAGAGACCACACAATACCAGTGTGGACTCTGGAATGGGTCTGCACAATGCCGGAGCGGACCCATGGCCGCATAATGCCGAAGCGGACCCTCTCAATTTATATTTTCTTTTTTATCAGAAATATTTATTTGTTTGGTTAGGGTTTTGTTTTTAAAGTTGTTTAATTATTTTTATTTTAAATGTTGTTTAATCTGAAATTTTTGTTCATTTGTCTGATCAAATATAAAGAAACACTAATAATAAATATAAAGGAGCCATATAAAGAAGCATACAATAGAGCAATATAATTCTAATGTTCTCACGAGTACACTAAAGTTACGTCTAATAAACTGAAAATAAACAATGTTCTTACGAATACAATTAAAACTAGATAAACATCCAACCCATTGATAGACTGTCAATCTGCAAATTTTGAAATAGTGACTGTTAAATCTGATTGTTTTAATATTTTATTAAAAGTTGAAATTGATTAGTAAAAAAAATTAACTACCTCGTGCATCTCGAGCTGCTCTGTTCTGTCTTTCTTGTGTATCTCGGTTGGCTTGGTGGCCTTTTCTCCTCTTATTTAGTAAGTCTAACCACATCGGAATCCTATTGTGTCGCCTTCTACCCAAAGAAATATTTGTATCCTCTGGAACAAGGACATGGCCCTCGTTTTCAGGCATTCTGACTGATTTTCATACACATGTCATTTCGCCCTCCATGTGTTGATCAGTGTCTGGATGTGGTAGTAGTGACTTACAAAGATGCTAAGGTCGATGCCTCGGAGACGGCACACAGACAGAATATGAGAACAAGGTATTATGTCCAATTGAGGCTTCTGGCATGTGCATTCCACCGTGTGATCATCCCTGATGATCACCGTGTATTTGAAATTGGCCTTGGTAAACCGGCCAGAATCGTCAGGTATGAAAGCGTGAACTCTCTCTTGTGTGGAGGTTACCTCGAATTCGTTATAGTTGCCAAACCCCCCAAGCGTCTTCATAGTATCGGACCTCTCGAACCGTTTGTTAATAAGCTATGAAAAATTAAAAAATAATGAAGAAGTCAGATTTTTTTAACGAAGTTACTAAAAAATTATGAAGAAAAACTACAAATAAAAATACCTGATGCACACGACATGAGAACTGTTGACCTTGACTGGCTTCAAATTCCGCTTTGGCCCTCCTTTGCGCAAACTATGTGAGACATTTGTAAAATGTGTCTTCAATTATTGCTGCCACCGGTAACTTACGAGATGACCTGAAAACATTATTTAGCGACTCAGAACCGTTTGTGGTCAGTTCGGGGTGGGGCCTGACGGGAGGGCCGACTACTGGACGGTCGGTCAATTTGGACAGGGAACGGACTAGAGTCGGATGAGTTACCCCGACTATGATCCTGGATTAACCTCATAACTGGGTTGTTACGCCGAGTTCTGGTAACCTCCATATATAGGTCAATTATCTTGTATGCAACCCCAGAAAAACTCATGGTTTGGTTGTGCAATACCTGCCAGACTCCCTCATTCTGAATTGGAAACAGTTAGAACCAGGTTTGTGCTGAATTAGTCGGCATACTAATTTTGACCTCAATTTTAAGGTCATACTGACCCTGATCCAATCCCAAACTCTGACATATACTGGATTTAAGCCGCTACATAATCAGTACCCGGCAATACCGGAATTACAGTAACAGTCTGATACTATAATAAACCCCATTAGGACCTGTTACAACATCACCATCAGTATAAATGGATACCATAAGAGCCATTTTCAATCCAATACACAAGAAACCTAAAATTAAAAATTAACTAAATTAATTATTAACCTACTGAAAATTAAAAAAAAATGAAAAGAAGAGAAAAAAAAATTTACAGATCAGAGGCTGTTGTCCAGGAGAGAGAATGGGTGAGAGTGTGAAATGAATTTTTCTCCCCTGGACGGATTATAAATGGAGAGGGTCCGCTCCGGCATTATGCGGCCATGGATCCGCTCCGGCATTGTGCGGTCTCTATTAAATGAGTCCGCACAACACCGGTGCGGCCATGGTACATTTCTAAATTTCCAAAAACAATAATTTTTTGGTTTATTTTTTTTTGAAACTGTGCTATAAATAAAAATTTCGGCTCACTCACACTTATAAAGGAAGTCAACAAAACTATCATAGTATGCATATCTGTACCAATTGCAATGGTCTTGAATATCTGCAATCATGTGATTTCTTGCTTTGTTGTATGTATTGGTGACCAAATGAACCGCAATTAAATAGTGGGATCAGGATGGCAAAAGAACAATGCCTTTTTTGTTTTGTTTTTCTTTTGAGTGAATTTCAACCAGCGTCTTTTTTGCATAGATTGTTGTAGATTTCTCTCTGTTTAAATCAAATTAGAGAAAATCGATCGTGAGAGTTTCCGATCATAATTCACAATTGAACACCGTTAATTTCGACAAGAATTATATGAAATTAATTTTTAGTCGCAATAATTATGTTTCAATTTTTTTAAAGAAAATTAATAAAATTGATATTTTTTTTCTCACTCAGGAACCGGGACTTGTTATTTTTTTTTCCACCATTATATATATGTTCATAAACGAAAACAAAAACTTGACCTGGGATAAGACACTTTAATGCATGCTTCTAAATAGCTAGCTATAGCTTTTTTGGACCCTAAAAGCTATGGCGCTATGGGCGATATATAGCTAGCTATCGGCGCTATAGCTAGCTACTTAGTGCAATGGCTTATTTTTTTTAACCGTCCCGCTATACCGCTATAATCGCTATTTAAACCATTGCTTTAATGTAATCCATGCTATGCTATCATGTCATCTGATTTGGTGAAGCTGTTTACTGGGCTCAATTACATATTTCCTGGTCTGGGCTATATTCTTAATTGGGCCTCACATTTTGGGCCCATTACCGAACGACATGTTACATAAATTCAGAATGAATTTCAGGTCCTCTGGGCTATAAACAGAGTCGCAAAATGTACTAATCGTTATACGGATGATTAAATAAAATTTTACTGACAATTATGCGTTCATGCTGATTTTTATATATAACTAGTTGAAATGTTGAGTACATTATATTGGCCTCATACAATAAGAAATATCTAGATATTTATATTAAATTGATAATAATAACAATAATAATAAGAGGGATGCTTCTATGGGCATAAGAACCTATTTGTAAAATGAACATATTTTTATTTTCAAAGTTCAAACAGTCGGGCCGACCGTTCAACATTATCTCCATATTAAAATGTACTTGGAGGTCAAATTTTACATTTTTTTTGAATTGTTTTACTATTTATTAAGTATTTTACAAAACTAGTCAAATTCAGACCATTGAATTTTGTACCCATCTTAATAAATAGTAAAAAAATTCAAAAAAAATGTAAAATTTGACCTCCAAGTACATTGTAATATGGAGAAAATGTTGAACGGTCGGATCGACTGTTTGAACTTTGAAATGAAAATATGCTCATTTTACAAATAAGTCCTTATGCCCATAGAAGAATTTGCCTAATAATAATATGTGAAAAAATAAGAAATATCTAGATAGTTATATTAAATTGATAATAATAACAATAATAATAATATGTGAAAAAATAATTTTATTTAAAAGAATATATTAATTGCATATTGGAGCTAAGTTATAATTTCAAAATATTCAATATATATTAAAACATAAACAGCTGTACAAGGAAAAAATGATATGGTCATTGCAAGCGAACATGTATTTAAGATTGTACAGCTGTGGTAACAGATCTGTGCCAGGAAGCCTGCAACAGCAAATCCCAATCCAAAATGTATACTTGACCGACAAGTGACAACGCCTGTTGAAATTTATATAAAGCAAACCAACATTAATTATTCCTTATCCCAAATTCCAATCCCACATTACTAGACTCAACTAACCATTCTCCTTATCTATTTATATTGTTAAGTTTATAACCAACAGGGAATCTCCACAGCTGCACAGAGTTTGTTTTTTCACATAATGTTTTTTATTATTATCATATCCAATTTTCTGAATCTCACTCACCTCATCTCTTGTTCTCTCATGCGCACCATGCCCTGGTGGCTCGGTGCTCACTCTCTTCTTTAACTAGATCAATTAATTTCTTTCCAATTTGTCTCTTTCCCCATTTCCTCCCCTTCACTTTTATTTACTTCCTAGTTCTCAGTTCTTACCAATGAAAGCGCCACACCAACAAAACCATCTCAATCCCAGAAAGCTTTTCACATATACTCTCTACGTTTTGATCCCATTAGCTCTTCTCCATTACTATCTCCTTAAACCCTATCCAGCCCCAGCTAGATTTTCTCCCCAGATCCACACCTCTCTTGACCCCTCTTCTCACATTCATCCCCATGACGATGATGATGATTTTGTGCAACCCCCAGAAAAAGGTAATTGCAACAACTCAACACGGCTCTCTCAATTCAAACAAACACTTCATCACCTTTTAAATTTTGGGTGTATAAATCACAATAATATCCATTTCTGTAGAATTAAAGCTTCAAAATCAGACGCTGCCGCGGTGTGACTACTCTGCCGGCACATGGATACACGACGAGCGGGGCCCACTGTACAATGGCACAAGTTGCAACACGATCAAAGAAAATCAGAATTGCATGGCTCATGGCCGACCTGATACCGGCTATCTCTACTGGCGATGGCGGCCCACCGAATGCAGCCTCCCACGATTCGACCCCTTGTCATTTCTCCAGTTAATCAGGAATCGCCACCTGGCTTTCATCGGTGACTCGCTGGCGCGCAACCAGGCTGAATCTCTCATGTGCCTGCTCGCTAGCGGATCCCATCCCGAGTTAGTGTACCAGGATAGCACTGAGAACCGCTACCGAAGATGGATCTTTGGGTCCCACAATGCCACTGTCTCGATCTACTGGTCGCCGTTTCTGGTAAAACGGATTGAAAAAAATGAGAAAGAGGGGATTCGCCACAATAGAGTTTTCTTGGATTCTTTTGACGAGAGATGGATCAGCGAGTTCGAATCAATGGACGTAATCGTCTTTTCGCTCGGCCACTGGTTTCTAATCCCTGGGATCTACTACGAGAACGAGCAAATAATCGGTTGCCACGTGTGCTCCGAGTTCAACCACACCGAGATCGGCTTCTTTGACGTGTTCCGCAAGGCGGTGACGAGAACCCTGGAGGAGGTTCGGAGGAGACACGTGGAGGGTGATGATAGGCGGAAGAGGCTGGTGGCTGTTACGACCTTCACACAGGCGCATTTTGAGGGGGAATGGGACAAGGCGGGATCTTGCGCCAAGAAAGAGCCGTACAAAGAAGGGGAGGTGAAGATGGAGTACACGGCGGGGGAAATGCGGAGAACGGTGGTGGATGCACTGGAGAGCTTGAGAGGAAACGGCGACGGGTCGAGGGTTAACGGGCTGCAATTCGAGGCAGTTGATGTCACCCGATTGGCGTTGCTGCGGCCTGACGGGCATCCGGGTCCGTATATGTACCCGAACCCGTTTGAAAATGGCAAGGCTGGGGATAGAGTGCAGAATGACTGTGTGCATTGGTGCATGCCTGGCCCCGTAGATACCTTTAACGAGATCCTGTGGCAACTGATAGCGCAACCGGGTCTCTTTTCCTAGATCCGTATTCTCTTGTTCCAGATCCGTAATCAATGATTTTGTAACATTTTCTTATTTTTGTGCCACGTTTTAGATCGCTAGTGATTTAATTATTTTATTTTATTGATTTATTTTCCATTAGAAACTTAGAGCTTCGTCTGGGTTTAGTTCTTGAGTATTGTTTTAAACTTTTAAATTTCAATATAGTTTTGTACTAGCAGTTAACCAAAAATGAGAAAATGTTTAGAGATGTAAATTGGAAGGACTAGATGACTCCTTTTTTTTTATTTCACTTACCTAACTAATGGTAAATGCCATTTGATTGGCTTATAGTTTGGGCTTCGTCAAATTCCTTTAAATTTTTTAATGCTGTAGTTATTTCCAAATGAGGCCTATCTAGATTTTTGTGCTGCATAAGTACTCCATTTACGTTAAATATTGAAATTCAAATTATAAATAGTGAATTGGTAATGGGGTGTCACGGTAGATGGAATAGGTTAAGAGTGCTTGAATTTTAAAAAAGGATGTGGAAAACTCAAATTTGAACTTCAAGAGGCTCCAAGAAGCAAATGCTTCACCATCCAATCAAGGTATTGATTTTTTTTTTTTTTACATTTTTTCTGGCGCTTTTGTTTCAAACCCTTTTTGTAGATTTATGCATTTACATCATGTATCTCTAGATAATTAATATGGAATTTGAGATTCAAGTATTAAACAAACAGCTGGAGGAGAAGTCTACATATTATATTAAATTGAAAAAGGAGGTAATAAAACAACTATATTTCAACTGTTCCCATTTAATACTAAAGTAGGAGCATAAACCACACCTGCTCCTCATTCATGACATGATACCAGTTTTGATGAGAACATTACAAAAGAGCGCCGCTCCTCATTCATGAACTGAAATCTAAAAACATCCAGTTACGTATTACTATTATTCCCTCACAACATCAAGCACAGGTGCAAACAAAGGGTCTTGACTTGTTCTAGCCACCTTATGTTTCTTTTTTTTCATAAATTCTCCTCTTTTTTTCTCAATTTTCTGGTCTTTCCTCTAAATCTTCTTTCATTCTCTCATAAGATAAATAAGATTCTACAGAAAACTAAGTTGTTTGACGATTATCGGAAAAACATCGTTAAGGAACATGTAACAGAATGGTACATGTTGTTAGAGAATAAAAGTATTTTATACTAAATATGTTATATGCAATATAACAATGTTGAGACACATTCATTTGGCGCTGCTACAGAAAATAAAGTTATATTCTTAAATTAAATGAAAAAGCAAGAGTGATATGGAGAGAGAGAGAGAGAGGAGGGGAAAGGGAATGAAACTTTGGTGCCCCCGGGCATTTTGTCAAAAAAATTGGAGAGGATATTTTGTTTGATTTTTTTTCTTAAGGAAGGTCAGTTTATAAAATTTCCCACAAGAATCTCTTGAACATACTTAATAGTATATTGTTTTGCTTGCTTAAAATGCAACATATATCTCAAAGTATTTAGTATTCTTTTTAACACGTACGTAAGCATGTTATTATTGATTGGAAGATTAAGGAAATCTCTACCAGTCCAGCCAGTAGTTTTTTAATTGGATAGACTTTCTGCATCCATCTGTGGTGTTTTGCTTTTAGAGTCAATAAAGAGCAAAATTATGTGGCTGAATTTGGAGTTGTGTGTGGACCAACTACTATTGTCTATAATAATAGCTAGAGATGTTTATGTTACTTCTGAAATGCTTGCTAATTTTGTTTTGTAGGAATATGTATAATTTTTTTTTGGCATTGGGAGGAAAGGAATAAGGAATCTCTCTCCAGTTTGATAAATTTATTGGAGAGACCGAGAAAGATCTGGACCGTCGATTTTAGATTTGATGGTCTATATCCACCCTAACCCTAACTGTATTATTCTCCCCATTTGCTAATGATATTGACTGTCCAATTAATTTTAAATAGATGGTCCAGATCTATCTGGAACTCTTCAATGAAATCAATCCCTACAGTACAACTGGAGTGGATGAATATTTGGATTGCAAGAAAAGAGCCAGTGTTGGTTAGTATTATTAATAGATAAATACTCTTACAAGACTGACTGAGTTGTAAAGGTTCCAAACTTTCATCTTGAAGCCCCCTTGTTGAACAAACTTCTCTGACCAAATAGATCACTGGAAGCTTCCTTCCCAAAACAATGCAAGTTTTAAAGTTTCAGCTTAGGGGCCCTTGTTGAACCAACTATTTCTCTCTCTTACCAGAACCTGTTGGTTGCATCAGTACTAGTTTTTAAGGGATGTCGTGAGTCATGAGCCCTTGTTGAATGAACTAACTAACTCTTGATTAAATTTTCAATGTAGTCACCGCCAGGTCATTACAAGATGGAGATAAGCCTTGGATTGGCCGGGAACAACGATCACATTATGGAGATCAGAGGCAGGAAGAATGATAAAATTAAGGTTGACATTATCGAGCTACTGACGCGTATTCCCAATACACATCTCAAAATCAGACGTGAGACGAATATCATTTCCTCATAGTGTAGTAATATCTGGAATGTTTGATGTTTGGTAACTGTGTGGTGGCTGTATTAATACTCTTTTCAGATTTTTTTTTTGTAGTGTGATAATGAGTATTGTACATTGTCTTTGTTTTAGTTGCTTCTCAAATCTGTTTTAATAATTTGTGTTTTCTTATGGTGTTTCATTTACCTTTAAAACAAAGTTAACTTACCTGGATGATTCTCACTGCTGGTTCCCTTTTTATGCAATTTTCAAATTAAGGTCTGAGTTTGTGCTTTCCTGCAGGCTCGGTTTTTCTTAATAGGCATAACTGTGATTGAGACGAAAAAATGCGAATATTGTTTAAATTAATCTTTTTTAAGCAGCATACAAATATTTTTTTAGGATGCTTTATTAACATGAAATTGTCAATAAATTTCTTGGTATCAATTTTGTTCCTCCAAGCAAAAGGAGATCCCTGTGATTCACTTTGAACTCCAAGGTACTTAGGTTTAATTGAGAATAAATTAATGGACCTATAGGAACTGCAAACTCATTGTTGGACCTTATGATATCTCAACACGAAGGAGCTCTTCATCGACGACCAGTATCTCTATGACGAGAAAGGCTTGGGTCCGATGGGTTCCGGGACCATCCGATCCTCTTTAAGATTCATGCGCATGAATTTTAAAACAGATGTGAAAGTTGTGGGCGCGAATCTTAAAGCAGATCGGACGGTGAACGAACCTGTCGAACTCACTTTGGGTCCGATGCCCATCGGACCCAAATTTCTCCCCTCTATGACTAGATGTGGCCAGATGGTGGCTTGGATGTGGTTGTAGATGAGGTACTTTAGGTTGATATGAATTGGAATAAAGGGCTTTCAGATTAACTCAGTTATTATTCCATCTTACTTCTCTTTTAACAACTTGATTATGGGGTAAGGGACTTATTCCACCTCTTACTCCAAAATCAATTTTTGACGATCTCTCTCTATATATATAATATAACAATGTACAGAGAATAAATATTCAAATAAATGGATTAATAATAACTATTATTTTTATTATTAACATGTAAGGGATCAATTAAGAAAATTTGTTTGAAGTCCTATTAGAAAATCACCTGAAGTCATATTTACAACGCTACTAAATTTCTAACTTTTACATATACCGGTACCTTCAAACACATGACTCATTTGATTTGATCGGTAGTTTACTAACATTTAATTATTCGAATAATATCCTCATTTGATTTAATCAAACACATGACTCATGTTTAATGCGCCCCATGAAAGTTGGTGAAATTTATTTTTAATTAGAGGTAAATTAAGGTCTTTTAATAATTTAGTTAGAGTTAACATTAGATTAATTGCATGAAAGATAAATAAGAAAAAATTGTAAAAGTTGAGAGATAAATAAGATAAATTTAAGTTTCTAGAGGCAAATAAGGAAATTTACAAGTTATGAAGAGTATATAGAAAATTATCTCTAAAAAAAAAGTCAAAACTAGGTACCACCTCATATGCACAATTTTCTGATGCATCTAGTCTAATGCTTACACCTCGCTCATGTAAAATATAAACAAGCAAATACACAAATAGTAGTGTTTGTATTGTAATGAAAAAAAAAATGATGCATTTTCACGCTATGTATCACTAAACTGCATAGAGAATGTGTAGGAATAATTTTGCAGAAAATAAATTATGTGATGCACCATTGGATGTTCAAGGAAGAAAAGCACTATAAAATTATAATTATATATATCCTCAATGAAGTTTAGAAGAAAAAAATAAGAGAGCAAATATACATGCGTGATATATAACAAATTAAATCAATTAAATCAAGAACTTGTCATGAGATTATGCATCAACATCTCATTCCACATATCTACTGGCCCTGGCAAGCACCAATGGAGGCAATCATTTGCATTATTAAACCATTTTTTGTTATAATATGCACCAGGATGCCCATCAGCTCTTATCATCATAGCCTTAGTTACATCCATAACCCCATAAATCTTCTTATTTTCATTATTCAACCCCTTTATTCTCTCTATTTCTTCATTTTGAATTTTTCTTATCTCCCATTCAATCCCCATTAAATTTATATCAGTTTCATCCAACGGTTGTGTTCTATTACAATCGCCTCCGTTGAACCATGAACCGTTTTCGAAATGTGATGTTGTGTAAGTCCTCAGAAATGTTACCAATTTATCACAATTTTGGCATGAATTAATGTTCTCCAAAGCCTTTCTCACAACTCTTCTGATTGCATATGCTATGCCATAGTCTTTTAGGTTTTCTTCTCTACAATTGACACATCCGATACGACTGCCGTTTTCATGCAAGTAATTTACCCTGAAAAACCAGTTACCGCCAGATATGACGAGATAATCTAAGCCCGGGAGTTGAGACGTCCACTTCATGTCGATTTTGTCCAAATGTATGTCGAAAGCAGATGTGGCAGTACCGTTTATTATGATTGGTATGCCTTGCACATAAAACTCCGACCACATTACCATAAGCGTGAAGTTACTTGACGGGAAATGCATAGTCCGAAATTTGTCAAAAGGATCACGGTATACGTCAAGTGGAGTCTCTGCCTGAAATTACTATATGACATTAGCAATTTAGCATATATATATATAGCAAGTGGAGTCTCTGCCTCACTCATATAGATGTCTTTTATTTCCCAATTTGCTTGTTAGGCGCATCTAAACATAGCAAGTTACAAGCTTTCAAGCATATTACAAGTCACAAGCCCTTGCAAACAAATCTATGCACCATTATTTGTTAGAATTTGAATTGCAAATTTCTCAGAAATGTGCGCATGTTACTAAATCTGTACCTGAGATAAGAGGCATAGCAGGGAGTCAAACTGATTGCGAGCAAGTGAGTCGCCGACAAAAGCCAGCTTCTTTCCTCTTACTAGGTCAAGAAACCTTTCAGGTTCAAATCTCGGCAAATCACACCCGTCTGGCTTCCATCTCCAGTACAAATAACCGGGAGGTTTACCGTATTTCTGGCAGTTCTTTGTTTCCGGTAGAAACGAGCATGTCAGGTTTGAATATACCGGCTCTCTTGTTTCTCTTACCCACTTGCCCTTTGCCACGTCACACGACTTAACTGTGTCAATGCATTTCAAAATTAAACAGTAATACTTGTAAAAATTCTTGAGAATTTATAAAAGTCAACTTACTTGCAAAGAGTGGATTGGTGTCTGAGATTTCAGAAGAGGCTTCAACAGAGGAATTCTCACGAAAGGAAGAACAATTCGGCGAAACGGCTTTGTCATGTGTTACTTGGAGAGTTGAATTTATTTGAAGGAAATGATCAGTAAGTAGAGCACTCTTTCTCAGAGCTTCTTTAGTACCTCCAAATGTGAAATTATGCGAAGAGTACCATACTGAGAAAAG
The DNA here is from genome assembly GCA_011114355.1 of Carex littledalei. Lineage (NCBI taxonomy): Eukaryota > Viridiplantae > Streptophyta > Magnoliopsida > Poales > Cyperaceae > Carex > Carex littledalei. Next base: position 11,149,464 of record CM022093.1, read on the forward strand.
AAACATTGTCGAAAGCACCAGTAACAGAAACAAGAAGGAAGCTACTTTCTTCTGCAATAGACTGATCCATTCAGTGCCATTCTGAAATTTAGGTGTACAAGGAGAGACAGGTGATGCCATATATGTCTTTTCTTTCTTTTCTGGTACCAGAGAAAGCACCAAATAAGTCACTATATAAATATTTGTGAAATTCTCAAGTAACTAAGAATGATATACACCTAAGTCTGTTTGTTGAACTGTTCTGGTACTTTGGAGACTTGCTAAGTTGCTCAAGCTTCATAATTTGAAATTCTCTTGTTGAAGGTAATATTTTAACAGAGAATTTTGTGGTGTACTGTGTAGATCGCCTAACCCAAGACTTCCAAACTTGGAATAAGAAAGGGAGATTAATTAATTATACGTGTAGTTTTAATTTGAGGTTGGTGAACCTAAGATACTGGCCTGTTATGCAAAGAATAAGAAAAGGAGATGATTTGTTAGGATCAATCACTTGATAATAATTATTTTTAAATAAAATTGAAAATTGAAAAGTAAATTTAAAGATATGTTATTGGATATATAGATAGTCTAACGATTAAATTTGATGTAATTTAAATATTATTTGATGATGTATCAAGATTCATTAAAATTTTAAGTTACTTGATGTACAATAAAATATACAAAAAATTTCATATTTATAGACCTGATATGTAGATGACCTAAATTATACTTATAATGTCAGATATCAAATTAAAGCTTTATTTTTTAAAGATTGTTAAAAATTGTTAAACTAAAGTATTGTAAAATAATCTATTATTTATTAGAATCTGTAAAATTTGCAAATTAGTTGAAGTGCTGGACTCTCTTATAAAAGGTTTAATTTTTTTATGTTGACAAAATCACAACTGAGTTAGTTGGGTTCGTTAAACCACTTTTTTTTTTTTCTTTCATTTCGAAGAGTAGCTTTGCCGATTTCTAAAATGCATTTACAGCATCCAAAAGTCGTAGAAATACATATAAAATTACGCATACATTTTTTCTAAAATGTATTTAAAGCGCATTGTGTAGATTTGTTAATGTTTTTAATAAATTAAGGCCATATGAATTTCACAATTACATTTTTATGGTTACATTCATGAATTTTAAAATATTATTTTTATGAATTCCAAAGTACGATTTCAAAATTTTATTATAAAACCAATAAAATAGTATATTAAAACAAATTTATCTACAAAAGAAATGTTAGTTTGAAATTTTAGGGGCATTTACTTCGAAAACGGTATGGATAATATCCGATTCGTATTCGAAAAATTAAATGTGGATATCCAATATCTGAATGTATATGGATACTGATATGGTTTTATGTTTCAATTATCTGTATCCGAATAGTAGATATATATCATATATTTTAATAAATATTGTTATTCACCATTAAAATTAGATAAATATTATAAACTTTAGTATTTTTTAATATTATTTTAATAAATATCTGATCCAATCCGTATCCGTATCTGTATCTAACTAATATCCAATCAATATCCGTAAAATTAAAAATTAAAAAGAGATATAGATATGATTTTACCACTATCCGCTCCGTATTCGCTCCGTTTTCACCCCTACAGACTAGAAATCAAGTCTATCTTGAGGGTCAGATTTTAAAATAGTTTAGTTTTTAGAAACTTTAAAGTTTAAACCAAACAAGTGTATCACGCTGTAGATTTGGAAAAATCAAGATAAGGCTTGATTTTTAATCTATCTTCCACATTATACCCAAACAATTAAGATTAAACATCATTAAAAAGTGACACTGATCTTAAACTTCCACTAGAAATGAAGTTGAAGAATTTTGAGAATCCAACAAAAATCGTCAACAATTCATCTAACATGCTTTTTTGACATTAACAGACTAAATTATCTACTACCAAATTGAGAAACTGAAAAAAAAAATATACATATCCCCCGACCCGTTACATCGATAGTTAACCCAAAACTCAGATTTGGGAAAATTGAATGGTGTATTGCATTCACCAAATGTCTTCATTTGAAACATGTAAAGCCCCTAGCACAGAAGATCCTGCAATTCAACACGATGCCAGTTAAGAGTTTATACATGTAACCTCTCTAACTCCGGGTAAATATATTGACAGAGCAGTTTATACTTAATGCAGCGCACAAGTCATATGCAGCACTGTTTTGGTTCTATTGTTCATGCGCTGCATGGAGCAAAAACTACTCTGTCAATATATTGATCCCTATCTCTGCTATTGTTAAGATTTCAATTTGATACAAGTGGGAACAAACATTCCAAATGAAACATTTGAAATCATATGCTTAATTAATTGAAATAAATCGGGTTTAAACTTACAAAGGGGAACATCCACGCTGTTGCTTCTTTTTCTTCTTTTCCTTTAGTTTTTGTGGCGGCTGGATGACAACCTTGATCGCCGCATCAAAAACAGCTTTCACATTCTACACATTAATTTCACATATCAGAAAAAAAATAAAAGGACCCTATGACCCGATCACAGCCTTTGTAATTTCACATTCTACATATTATTGCTAAGGTCTGAATCTCCATTTAGATCATATTAAATATCTACATCTTTTAGATTAATTTTCTTTCCTCGGGATACAAATTCAAAAATAAAAAAAAAGGAAGTTGTTCATCCAGGACCAGGAGACAATGTAGGTGGCGACACATGTATGAAAACATACATTGTATTTATTACTTTCTATTATTTATTTTTCTAATTAATATAACATTTTCTGCTAGAGACGGTGTATAGGATTAACCTGCTGAGTCTTTGAGCTACATTCAATGTAATAAGCAGCACCAATTTGCCTGCGTAGTTCCTCCCCCTTAATTAATAAAAGGAAAGGTATTAGTACTATTGATACAACATTTATGTGACTTTTCAGTTTACAGATGCTTCCAGAAAATCTTGAAATCATAGCATCTTTTGTGAACTATTAACTTATTTGGAACTTTCCGCAAACTGTCAACGAAAGAGATCACTCGCAAACAAAAATTGCGTTACATATGACTTTCCTCGCTGATAATACTTGCGAAAACACCAAGCTTACAGAAATTTTTGCAAGAATTTATTTATTGAAAGCTATTTGTAATTTCTGCAGTTGCAGCTGTTAATTTTTACCTGAGCAGTAGTTACAGGTAACATGCCAGGATGGTCCATTAAATAATGCTTATCCTCTCGCAAATCTGTGCAAAATTAACCAATCATAAGTTAACAAGTCAACAGTTAATGGATAGTTTGTCTCTCCACCTCCTCGCTAAATATAACTTTAACAAGGTTAAGGTTGCTATCATACTGTTATATTTTATTTTACGCTTGACATAATCTCATCTTGGAATCTCAGGTAAAACAATCTGAATGAGTTGACACATCATTCAACTGAACTTGAAACAATATTTTTCAAATGACAGCATGTGGCACTGACACATCAATGACTAGGATATAACATTATTTAACCTAATTGTTTTGTTTATCTGTCTCAGCTAACATAACCTAAACATATTTGACAAATCATTAAAATAGGATCTAAAACAGTATCTAACAACATAAGTCAGTGACACAATAATACGCTATGAAAATGCAACCCTAGATTTAAGTATAAAATTAACCCCACAGCCTCCTCTCATTATTAGAAATGGATAAGCAAACACTAATCACGGGATACAAAGCCAATGGTATAAAAATTTATAAATGATAAATGCATTTCATATTTCAGACCACAGTGCTCCAAAAGCAAACAGCAAATTCAAAAACCCAAATTAGCACATATACCATCTCGGGTTTAACTTAAACCAAATCGAATGTACTGAGTGTTATAATGACACCAAAGTAAAACAAGGTAATTTCCAAAAATGTAACAAAACAAACAAATACTAGCTGTTATTAACATAATTAAGACATCTTATAATAGAGAGTTAAAAAAGCAAAATAATTTGGATGCCTAACTTAGATTGAACTGAAAAGGGAACCTGAGCCCACCATCAAACAAACTTATGGAACATTAAGAGCATTTAACTTGAAATAATATAGAAGACAAGGTGTTATTAAATAATGGGGCCCAAATTTGCCAAAATTCTATTAATTCAAGACAATTCATTACTTTCCCCAATTGTTGCTGAGAATGTAGGTTTAAGTCTATACTGCAATTGTTAGAATCTCTTCAGAAATATAAAAACAAAGAGATATGCTACCCACCAGCAACAACTAAAAAGAAAGAAAAATGTAAGAACAATTTTAAACTGGATGCTAATTAATACTAAATAAGTTTAATTATTTATAAATTGTCAAATAATAGCTTACCAAATTTAGTGCCAACCAACACTATTGGAACCCCAGGAGCATAGTGATGGAGCTCAGGTATCCACTGAAAAAGAAGGAACAAAATTAGAAAAAATTAAAAATAATAAAAAGGTAGTAAAGATTAGTAGAGAAATATGAAATTAGACCTTTTTCAGAACATTTTCATAACTTGCACGGCTGACAAGAGAGAAGGCGAGAACAAATACATCGGCACCGCGGTAACTTAAAGGCCTCAATCTATTGTAATCTTCTTGCCCTGTTTTGCAAATATCACCCCGGTTAATCAAAAAATTGCATTAGTCAGAAAAAAAAAGCCACACAAATTGAAAGAATTCAAGAAAATTTTATAGCACAAAATAAATACCAGCAGTATCCCAAAGGCCCAGATTTACTGTGGTGCCATCGACGACGACATTTGCACTGAAGTTGTCGAACACAGTTGGTATGTAATCCTACATTAATTCGATGAAATTATAGCAAGCACCAAAATCATCAGATAGTAGTAGAGATTTGGTGAACAAAACTTTCAAATTGAGGAAAAGGGTGCTTTACGGTTGGGAATTTGTTGCTGGTGTAGCTAATGAGCATGCAAGTTTTCCCCACAGCGCCATCGCCAACTGTAACACATTTGATGAATTTAGAAGCAGTTGATGCCATATTTCAATGGGATTGCGCTCAGCTTTTTGTAAAGAAAGGTGGAGAGAGAGAGAGAGAGATCTGGGAACTGGGCAGCTTTAGGAAGATACTGTTGTGTTGTATTGTAACAGTTGAACTAATAATAATCAGTAAAAAGAAAAAGAGGGGGGAAAAGGAAAGGGAACGAAAGGAACTAGCTTTCGTTTTCAGATATTTGGGGTGGTTGGATTGACAATTAGCATTTCCTTTTTTGTTTACTGAGAGAGAAAATAAAAAAGGGGTCGGGTTGATTCTATGTTTTGGGGAGAAGAAAAGGATGAGAGAGAGAGAGAGAGAGAGACGAGTGAGAGTAAAGATACCACCTTTTGATGCGTGAAGGGTATTTATGTCAGGGAGGTGAGAATTCGTGAGACTACCTCTCAATTTTACAAACTTGTCAGCAAACCAAGTTAAATTGTAAAATGAGGAGGGTTCAAATGTCTCTATTTTTTATGTCTCTATCATGCTTTCATTTTTAAAAACTTTAATAACTCAAAATTTAAAACTTAAAAGTTAAAATAAAACCGTTGGATATGATCTACATTATTTTATCTATACACGTGTAAAAAATTATGACATTTCAATTTTGTTTTGGTTGTCATCAAGAGCTTGTAAAATTCGTACTAATGTGGATAATTTCTAGACGTTGATTTTTCAAATTGTTGATTCACATAAAAATAAAATCGAAATGTGATAATTTTTTATGAGCACATAGATAAAATGATGTAGATCATATCCAACGGTTTTATTTTGACTTTTAAGTTTTAGATTTTGAATTATTAAAGTTTTTAAAAGTGGAGGCATGAAAAATGGAGGCATTTGAACCCTCCTCTTGTAAAATACCGCGTCAAAAATATATATAGTAGTACATCATAAATATATACGGTAGTATATCCATAAAAAAAATTCATAATTTGAATATTTTAGTATTTTACCCATTCAAACAATAAAATTAAATATTACCCATTAAATGTTCGGTTGTGTTGATATTTCCATTAGAACAACAACCTACATTAAATTCAAAATACGACATAGTAAAGTTTGAATGACAAACCCTCCCTAATATGCATCTCCTCTTTTACGAATATGAAGAATTTACAGTTAAATCTCTCTTTTAATGGGCATAATAACATATGTGAATTCAAAGACAAAACTAAACAGAAAAAACAAACTACATGTTTCGTAAGCATTCGATTGGTTTTAGTACTCATATGCTTGCTAGACGGGTTCCATATCCTCTTTGGTACCGTAAAAGATTCCCTTCATTCTACGGTTTGAGATTAACTCTCAGTTGATTTGGGATTCGGACTGACAGAGGGGACAATATTATTGGGCTTTGAGATTTGTGCCAAGTTAAAAAGAACGGTTCAAATCAGGTATTGTAAAAGATTTCCTATTACGGTACCGGGGGTGATGTGAATTCTGCTAGAGGGGGGAGACAGATGAAGATAAGGAAGGGTCATTTTGTCATTTTCATATTTACTCTTAACACATTTTGAATTTAATGTAGGTTATTCTAACTTAAGGGGAAGTCTCAAGACAATCGAATATTTAGATTAAAAAGTTTCACGAACATATACCCAATTTTCATTAAAAAAAAAACATTATACATATATTCAAAATATGTATAATGTTATAATTGTTCGGATCCTTGTGTTATTCATCCATAAAAAATAGGAATAGCAAGAATTTTATTGCCATCCCATTTCAATGTTATAATTGTTCGGATCGAATTTTCTAAAAAGTTCAAATTAAAAATATTCTTATATAATATAGGTTATTGGTGATATCGATCTCATCTGTTCATAATATCTGTCGGATGGAAACCATAATAAAAGTCATCAATGCAAATACATGCTGTTGATCAGGCAATAATTAAAGTAGTAATAGTTTTTTCCTCGTTTCAATTAATTAAAGCTGACCAAATCATAGAATAAGCATGATAATTTATGACCGTTGTATTAAATAAGATTCAATCAAAAGCCGATTCACAAGTCTCTTTGACTATGCACAACACAACAGGTGGAACGGTTATAAAGTGAGCTTCCCATCTAAAATAAAAGAATCTAGAAACGGAAATGGAGAGGAGAGAAAAAAATATGAAATGGAGGCAATGTGGTACATTGAGGCTTGTGATGTAAGCATAAATTAATATTAAATTTAAATAAATGGTATTGGGGAGGAGCCAACTTTTAATTAGCTGGAATTTTGTTGACATCTTACGGGGGCAGTGAATGCACCTCTACCACAGAAGACCCGTGTCGGTGTGGGTCCGGCCGTGCTAAATAGGCTACACTCTCCTAGTCCTTTGGTTGGTCCCCGCCTGGGGCCACCCAGGAACCGATCAGATCACGTGAGGGAAAGAATGACTGACTAGTGGACGGCCCAGATTGAAGAAAACCGACCCCTGTTGCTTTTCGAGGTGGATCTCATACTCTCCTACGAACTTTTTGGACCTTGCTTGACTTCTCTAATAAGGCACTTTGAAACGCGGTGCACAGTGCACCAGGACTACCTCGGTCAGTCGCTAGTGAAGGTGAGCTGGTGGAGTGCGAATCCCCTGAGATATCTCATATTTTGCGTGACCGACGTGTCCGGTGCCTATTCGGGGATAGCGCGGGGGCCAGTATTATTGAGCTTTGAGATTTGTGCAGAACGTATTTAAACGGTTTTGATTTTTTCAAAAAATCACGCAAAATATGAGATATCTCAGAGGATGCGAATTCGAGCTGGTGAGCACAGGAAAGGATTCACGTGACCTCTCCTGATCTCCTAAAGTAACTGAAAATTAATTTGAGTTTGTTGACAACCGTCTGATCAGAATCCGGGCCAACCCGGTCCAGATTAGAATTCACGGGACCATTCAATATTTCGTACGGATTCTGATCGAACGGTCCGTATTTAAACTCAAATTTTGAGTTACTTTAGGGATACCAATTCCGTCACGTCAGCCTACTTTCAGTTTTGCTGCTTGTTGGTGAATCGACGGTCATAGTGACTGTAGCATTCAGCGCTTTGAGATCCGTACGTGCAGCCACGCGAACGGAAATTTTTTTTTGGGAGTAATTAATAGAAAAGAAGAGATAGAAAATGTAAGAGTACAACAGTATTTATATTGGTAGTAAGATATATAACAATTTTATTGATCTTAAAAATTAATAGAGTTTGGAACAGTATGGATTCCACCGATTCTAACTCACTTTATATGAGAGGAGAAAGCATAATATTTAATAAAAATATTCCTATTGTTTCTATCGGTCTGAATTTTACTGATCAAAACAATTGAATCAGGGTTTCAAAAAAAATTATAAATGTGAGTAAGGATCGGTGAAATCCATACCGATCCAAACTCTTTTGATTTTTAAAATCGGTAGAATTGCTGCCGATTTTACTACCAATATAAATACTGCTGTACTCTTAATGTTTCTCTCTCTTCTTTTCAATTAATTACTACGAAAAACAAATTTCCCGCTCGAACACTGAATTTCTCAAAATTAAATTCTGACAATATATTTTACGTTTAATTAGAGTCGTTGATTATTAAAAAAAAAAATCAGTCATTTTCTTCTGTGAAATTTATGCTTCGTGTTATCACAATTTGATGAGTTTTCTGTGTTGGTTCTACTGTGTAATTGATTAAAAAAAATAGGAAGTAAATATTGATTAAAAAAAATGTTAGCATAACGGATGAGGATACATGTATGAAAAAGATTTCATTAATTTATCAAATAAAGGTATGAATAAGGATAATTTTATATCCGTTACTTTATAGGATAACGGATAACTATAAAAATATATATGATAATTTTCTTTCTTACATATAACTATATAGTATTTATTATTATAATTAGATGGATTTATACAGTATTTAATATAGCTTTTTAATCGGTAAATTATGATAAGATTTTATTTGTACAACATTTCTATAATTTTAATTAGTTAGTAGTTTTTTTTTTAAATAATAGGATCATTGATTGTAAACCTCTTATATTTTATGATACTATGTGCATGATGTTTAAAGTAATATATAATTATTTGATAATTATTAATTATTGTTTGTTATTTGTTAATTTTGACGAAAGACTAATATTTAGTGAATAAAAATAAAATTCGGATAAATCTAATTAAAACGTATACATATATGAAAATATATCGGTTCAATTTGTATCGTATCCAATAACTATCACACTTCAGATTTTGACCATCCGGAGTCAGCTACAAACCTCAATAACTGGTTATATAACTATAATTGGTTTAATTTAACAACCATTCAAACAAGCCGGATTAATCCATACAAATACACATCAAATTATATATGCATATTTAACCAACGATAGCACCTGAATCTAAGTTATTCATAAAACAAGTCACATCATATTCACATAGTTGGAATCTCATCACACAGGCGATTCTCAACTTACACAACACATAATTTCTTAAACCGCCAATCCAATGGGAAATCTATCCAACATTGGAAGGCCGCCAACCCACTGGGAAGTCCAACCAACAGTGAGAGGCTACAATCACAAATTCAATTCCAACCTTAGACCCGCTATCCCGTTAAATATGTCATCACAATCCAATATGCAATACCGATATTCAAATCAACCGTACAAATCGAAAACACAGATTATAGAGAAGTTCGGTTACCTGATAGCGAATCATTTCAGAAACTGAAGTCAGATTGCAGTCAATTAAACAGATTATCAATCGCGACGTAGGATCAAAATTCAAATTAGTATGCTACAAAATTATGTTTGATTTTCTCTTTCGTTGCTGTTTGCTGTTAATTAAGGAGGAGGATTTAGGGGGGATTTTCGAGGGCTTATGAAACATGGCATGTCAGCCACAGAGAGAATTATCAAGGGAAACAATTAAGGCATGGGGAGGAAGCGCCGACATTTTTATTAATATCCAAAGTTTAATACAAATTATTAATTATACTCAGAATCCCATCTGATTTCGAAATATACCCAAGCCGGCCATTTTTTGGCCGGCTATGTTCCCTCCCTAAGCCGGCCATTTTATGGCCGGCTATGTACCTTTTTTTTTTTTTTTTTTTTCCCCGCATTTCACCCTTTATATACCCCTTTTTCTCTCTCTCCTCTCACAATTCTCTCATCTTCAACCGAATTCTCTCTTCTTTAAGGTAAATTTTTTTTTATCTAATTTAATTTTTAATTTATTTATTTTAGGGTTTAGGATTTAGGTTTTAGGTGTTATAATTTAGATTATGTTGTTGTAATTTAGTGTAATTAGCTAAGTTAACCAATATTTAGTGTAATTAGCATAATTGACCAATATTTAGGGTATTTTGGTTTTTTTACCATAATTATGCTGATTAAGCGTAATTTTACCGAAATTAGCACGTTTGACCAATATTTAGGGTATTTTGGTCTTTTTTACCATAATTAGGCTAATTAAGCGCAATTTAGTGTAATTAGCACAGATGACCAATATTTAGGGTATTTTGGCCTTTTTTACCATAGTTATGCTTATTAAGCGTAATTTCACCGAAATTAGCACGTTTGACCAATTTTAGGGTATTTTGGTCTTTTTTACCATAGTTATGCTGATTAAGCGTAATTTTACCGAAATTAGCACGTTTGACCAATTTTTAGGGTATTTTGGCATTTTTTACCATAATTATGCTGATTAAGCGTAATTTACCGAAATTAGCACGTTTGACCAATTTTTAGGGTATTTTGGCCTTTTTTACCATAGTTATGCTGATTAAGCGTAATTTTACCGAAATTAGCACGTTTGACAAATTTTTAGGGTATTTTGGTCTTTTTTACCATAATTAGACTGATTAAGCGTAATTTAGTGTAATTAGCACAGATGACCAATTTTTAGGGTATTTTGGTCTTTTTTACCATAATTAGGCTGATTAAGCATAATTTAGTGTAATTAGCACAGATGACCAATATTTAGGGTATTTCACCGAATTTAGGTTATTTTAGATATCAGGATGCCTAGAGCACGGCCTACCCAGCGTCCAGTAGTGGACGAGCCGATCAGTACTAGCAGCACGGAGCACATCAGTCCTCTCCTGTGGATTCCCCACAGCGAGCACCGAGTCTCACTGGCTTCTCGTGAGGTACGTTCCTTTTCTTATATTTTTATTAAATTTTGTTGGATTTAAATTTTATTATGTTGTCACCATGCGGATTACATTTTTCAACGCAGGACACGGATCTTCTAGATGTGAAGTTGAGGTGCGTTCACATGAGGTACTACGAGGTGATGGAGCCGTACCTCGTCAACCTGGGTCTCTACCAGGTTGTGGACATCGTGCGGACAGAGAAGAGCATCATCAATGCATCTCTCATCGCTGGACTGGTGGAGCGATGGCGTCCCGAGACGCACACGTTTCACATGCCATTCGGAGAGATGACAGTGACTCTCCAGGATGTGAGTGCTCTCTGGGGAACATGGGAGGTCGAAGTTTCATTTGCAGATGACGAGGTTACGGCAGCACTTCATCGCGGGTCTCTCGGCAGATTCCACCGAGCTGGAGATTCAGAGGTAAATTTTTATTAATATCTACTAATTAATTTATAATACGATGATTCTATTAGAATTTTTGTATGTTTTGTATTGCAGATATACACGGGGCTACGTGATGGACCTTTTTGGTTCTGTCATGTTTCCTGATTCCAGCGGTGATCAGATGCCGATGATGTATCTCCCGTTGCTGATGAACATTGAGCGGCCGTCGTCGTACAACTGGGGTGGAGCTGTCCTGGCGTATCTGTACTACCACCTGTGTCGTAGTAGTGAGGTAAGTCACCAACTCTTATTTTAGTGTAAATTATTTAATCAATCAATCCATCAAAATACACTGACGTGTAATGTTCTTGAAAATGAAGCCGACGGCGAAGCAGATGTACGGGCCGGTACTCCTGCTTCAGCACTGGTCGTGGTCACGGCTACCGGTGGGCCGTCCTATCCCCAATGAGGCGCCGGATTGGGGAGAGCCAGATGTGTTTCACTGCCCGGCATACGCCAAGAAGTGGCACGGTTTCCACCACTACCAGGATCGGACCCACGGTGCTACCGTGGGGATCAGGCCAGTCTGGTCAGAGCTTCAGAGTTTGCCTGAGCCTCTTGTTGAGTGGACGCCGTACGATCAGTTGTACGAGGAGTTCCTCTTGCCGGGCAGTGTGACTGACGAGCAGGAGCGGGAGATGTGGTTCTATCGAGGTCCACTCATACATTTCTGGACAGTGGAGCACCACTATCCAGATCGGGTGCTCCGCCAGTTTGGTCGAGCGGCGTTGATTCCCATAGACCCATCTTTGCCGAGTTCCACGCACAGAGACCTGCACAGGTAAGTCGTAGTCTATTGTATTTATTGTTAAATACATCATATTACTTGATAGCTTTTTATTGCAACTAACGTCTTCCTTACAGCGTTACCCACCGAGGGCGACTGGATAAGGACTGGAGCACTCATTTCGATCCATACTACAGGACGGCCCAGGATCCTCAGTATATAGACTTCTATCACGAGCCAGATGTGTATCAGCAGACCCAGGGGGATCCCCAGTTGAGGTACGATGTATGGTACACGCAGGTCTGCATGGCGAGTGTCTATCTGCAGGGTGATTACGGTGCCCATCTCCGCGACAGGATCAAAACGGATGACGGTTACCATCCCAACGGTCGTGCATGGGCTCGCCAGGTAAAGCACCTAAAACCACATAGTTTTGGTCTAACTTAGTAGTACATCAAGGTTTGATCTGACATGTCAAATATTTTTCAGCTTTTGGCCGCGATCAAGGAGTGCGGGCATGGGATCCGCATGCTAGGAAGGAAGAACTGGAGACGGCTTGGGTACCGCACACTCAAGAAGAATGCGAATGTGGTTGAGGATGCCGGGCACGGTGGAAAGATCATCGGTATGCTGCGAGACGCCAGAGAGAACATCAACTGGCGTGAATAGATCCGCAGGAGCCCGATCCGACCCCGGTTCTGCTTGATGATATGCCATCTTCTCCCGATTCACATCCAGAGTGGGACTACCATCGTTGGGTATTGTCCGACATTGGGTGGACGGCATGGTACGACGAGCATGGACGTCCGGTGCAGCCTCATGTATGTCATACTTCAGTATCTGTCAGGTTTTAATAAATTTTTTCATTCAGATCAAATTTAATAATTTATGTGTATGATTGCAGGGTCCAGCAGAGATGCCACCACAGCCACCACCTGCGGAGACCGATACTTCTGAGTACGAGTCCCTCTCGTGCAGTCTCCAGGACTTCGGGGTATTCGATGACAGTTTCATGTCGGCACCGGCATGGCCCCGATATGGCACAGAGATGCCGCATAATGGAGATGCTAGTGGTAGCGGGTCTCATACTCAGCCTGACTTTGGGACTGGGTTTGCCGCATCTACCTTCGCTACACCTCCGCCAGTACCGACAGTCTCCACGGGCGATGCCATATGGGATAGTGCCGACCAGATACTCAGGTCTGCCGATGCTAGTGGGGAGGCCGAGAGAGAGAGAGAGCCTGGCCGCGCGGCGCCGGGCGAACGCCGGAGTACCGCCTCAGCGATATTCCCCCTCTCCGTTTTAGTTGTATTTTTACTAGTTTTGTACTATTTTATTTCATATACTATTTATGTTTGGTATATTTGGATTATCCTATATTTCGGTTCTTGTGTATGTGTGCTTTTATGGTACTATTTTTATATTTTACAGATCAAAATAAATTATCATGATAATGCTAAACAGAAAATATTACAACATTAAAATTGTAGCACAACATAAAAAATAATATAGCGTATTTCAATTAATATAGCGTATTTTAACGTAAATTAATGTAATTTAACGTAATTTAACATAATTTAGTATTATTCAACATAATTTCAATTAATCTATCGTATTTTAGTATAAATATGCTAATTATACATCAAAGAAGTAATATAACAAATAATTTAAACAAAAATTTTAAATTTTCAGAGTTAGATTTCAATATTTTGATCTTCATAGTGTCTCTCTAAAAAAAAAAAAAGGTACATAGCCGGCCAGAAAATGGCCGGCTTGAGTATATTTCGAAATCAGATGGGATTCTGGGTATAATTAATAATTTGTATTAAACTTTGGATATTAATAAAAATGTCGGGAGGAAGCGTGGTTGTATTGTCTGTTATTTTATTTTTAATTTTAATCGTCAGAGAGAAGGCACCTTTTAAAGAGGAATTTAGGATGTTGGTTATTGAAGAAGTCGGTTATTTAGGGGTGGTTCAATGCATGCATGGTATCCGGGAGTTAAAAAAAATGGAAATGAATATAATGAAAATAAATTTGATCAAATTAATTATTTAGAAAATCAAACCAAAGATGGTAAGTTTATTTTTTCATTATTTACTTTCACTAGACATATAATAGTGGTTTCAATATTATATGAAAATAATATTTAAGCATAAATAATCATAACTCAAAAATTTTGGGTTGTTACAATAACAACCAATCTTAGGTACAGAGTCCAATGTCTCTTGACTTAGGTCTCACAGAGTCACACTTCCCGCTATAAAAATAAGAGGGAATTTCACGTATACCTCTCAAAAACTTAGAAATTATGCATTCCCTCCTTTAAAATTCTTAATATTATATTTATCATTCTAAACTTCAAGAACTCACATATTTATCCATTTTAATGTCTCTTATATTAAAACTCATTTTAAATTTATGAAGTATCCATTTTATCATTTTTTAAGAAAAAAAAAAATGTAGTAAATTTAAAAAAATGTTAGTCAATTGATTGAGTAAATTTGTGAGTTTTTGAAATTTAGAAGGATAAATATGATATTAAGAATTTTAAAGAGAAAATAAGCAATTTCCAAGTTTTTGAGCGGGTATACATGAAATTACCTCTAAAATAAAGTATTGGAGTAGTCAATTGATGCCGAAATTTTTATAGATATCCAAAATTATTTTGCAGAAATAGAATTTTCTGGTTTTTTATTTTAATTAAATAGAAAATGTTATGATTTTTTTATTTTTTATATTTTTATTGAAATATTAGAAATATTTTTATATTTCTTTGAAAATAGATGAAATACTATATGATTGAATTTATTAGAAAGACTACGAAAAATAACCTGGATCAAAAATTTTCAGGCTGGATTTTTTGCGGCTGTAAGAAAAATTAAAATATTTCTTTGTGTGTTACTGGAAAAAAAATAAAAATATTTTGGACCTGAGTTATTGATCCCGGTACAAAAGTCACTTCTGGATAATAAAAAAATTATCGTGGTCTTTCTAGTACATTCAAATTTTAATGTACTCCATTTATTTAAAAAAAATGATTTGTAATCATTACGAATGTCAAATAATTTTTTTTTCAAAAATAGATGGAGTATCTTACAATTTGAATGTACTAGAAGAATGACGATAATTTCTTTGTTTACTCATAAGTGAATTTTGAACCGAGATCAATAACTCAGATCCAAAATATTTTTATTTTTTTTCAGTAACACACAAAGAAATATTTTAATTTTTCTTACAGTCACAAAAAATCCATATTGAAAAATGTTGATCCGGGTTATTTGTTACAATCTTTCTAATAAATTCAATTATATAGTATTCCATCTATTTTCAAAGAAATATAAAAATATTTCTAATATTTCATTATAAAATGAAAAAATCATAATATTTTCTATTTAATTTAAATAAAAAATCTGAAAATCCTATTTTCACAAAATAATTTTGCAGAAATAGGAATTCCAAAACTGCAAAATAATTTTGCGGAAATTCAGCTTGAGCAGATTCCGAAATTTTTGGATCTAGAATGTGATGTTTGGTATTTTTTATGGATATTAATAAAAATTTCGGCAATTATGAGTCATGATCCTCCGAAGTAACAATTTTGAGTTTAGATTCAGACCGTCTTATCACAATCCGGACCAATCTGATCTATGATGGAATGCACAAGACCCCTTCAATATTCGTGCCGAAGTAGATCTGACCATCTGTATCTAAACTCAAAATTTCAGTTACTTTAGGTGATATGAATTCGTCAATTGATAGCATCCCCTCAGCTGAACAGAAGAAAATAATAATAATTATTATAATAATAATAATAATAATAATAATAATCACCTTCGGATTCTCTCTCTGATTTTTATGATCATAAAAGGCAATAATACCTAATCGATTTGATCATGAAATCCAATTACACACTTGAAAGAAAGGTATCCTCATAATCCATTTTGAAGTCGTGGCAAAGGGGAGGATCAAGTGGTTATAAAAGTGGAATTATTTTATGTGTGTCTATTCTATTGAAGAAAACTATTGATCAGGTTATTTTTAAAACTAATTCTTCCATTTTATTTTGTGCGTGTCTATTCTATTGAAGAAAACATGTAATAAAAAATTAAGCACCTCAATAGCTAGGCGCTTTGCTCTGTTTTTTCTCTTTACTTTATATTCAATCAAATTTTGGATAATTGGGTTGATAAAAATGAAGATACTTTATATATATAAAAAAAATATGTTCGAGGAAAAAGGAAGCGTGAAAGATGAGAAACAAGTCTCTCTTGCATTTGAAGGTTAATAATTTATCTTGCCTCTGAAGAAATCACCAAGACAAGTAAGTTGTATTATTGTAATTTCAATTTCATAGTAAAAAAATAACGGAATCTGAGAAGGATCAGGGGAATGGGCAGCACATGACATGGTGCGCAAGTTGCTGCTTAGATTTAAAGCAACTGTGTCAACACAATTACAACTATATGTATACATAGTGTATAAAACAATCGTTTTTCTTTCATTGACCACACGCCGATGTGTTTGAGTTGTCCCATTAATTTGTCATTAATGAATGCGTTTCTATTTTCTTTGATAAAAATGTGGAAAATTGCAAGGGTGGGGGAAGAGATGATTTGGAGGTGGCATAGTACCGGCTTATATTCAGCCAAATCATTTTAAGATATTCCTATACCTCTTCCTGCAGGACAGAATCTTGACAAAAGAGCTTAAGATTGTTCTTTGAATGACTTATGATTGTTAGGAAATTTAATAATAGGTTAATGTTAATATTGCTATTAGTGTAAAATTAGTTGGAGCTTAAGATAACTGCGAAAGAAAAATGAGACGAAATATAATTTTAATTTTCTTGTTAATTATAATATTTTTCATGAATTGTTTTACTGTGTACCATTCCTAATGTTAAATTTGTCCCATATAGTGTTTTTCAGTCCATCTATGATGTTATACTAGAAAAAAAAATAGTATCTCAAAGGTTTCCAATTTAGATAAAATTCCTACTAATAAGATGAGTTGTAAAGTCTACTTTCTCCTTTCTTTTTGCAACGTATAGGATCTGCCAAAAAAATGTAAGTGTTGTTTTCGAAAAATTACGATTTATAATTCAACTAAATTCTATTTACTTACCGTTGCATTTTAATAAAATCCATACTAGTATTGAATCCAGTGGCGGAAATTAGGTTTCTGTCACTGAATTCAATACTAATATGGATTTCTGTGGCAGAAATCAGGTTCAAATGTCTTATTGGATTTAAATTCATTAGCTAATTATGTACTAAGTTCAAAGAATTTATGGTATAAATCCAAATTTATAGTATAAATCTCTCAACTAACATAATTTATGGTACAAATGAATTGGTACTGGATTCCGGAGCTGGTAACAAACTATTCCATTCACTAGTGGAAAAACACAAATCAGGATCGGGTATATTCGCACATCAAGATCGGACCTACAGCCGATCCTGTTCCAGCCGATACAAGTAGTCAATCTCAACTGTATCGGTTAAACAACCGATCCAGATAGAAACAATCTGGATCGGATAATTAATATAAACCCGATCCTAGTTTTAGTTATCGCGATCGGTTTTATTAAGTAACCGATCCCAATCATCCAGAATCTGCATTGGTTATTTATTCCAACCGCTCCCGACTTCATAGTATTTGGATCGGTTAAAAATAAAACCGATCCCGCCTTGTCCAGTATTTGCATCGGTTAAACATTAAACCGATCCCGGAATGTAAGTACCAAGATCGGTTTATTATCACGCGATCCTATATTTATTATCTGGGCAAATTAATTAAACAATTGGATCGGTTTTTAACAAACCGATCCAATATTCCGGCCAATATATAAAATATTTTTTAATATAACAACAGAGCAACTGGATCGGTTTTGTTAAAAACCGATTCAGATAACTAGCAGGTTCGGTTTATTTATACGAACCGATCCAGAAGGTTGTTATCACGATCGGTTGTGTATAAATAACCGATTTGGATAGTGATCCGAATCGGTTAATAAATTAATAACCGATACTGATTTTTTACAGTGTTTTAAAAAAATTTATTTTATATTTGGCCAGCTTCCAGTATATTTTGCTGGCCTATATAGGATATCACATGCATCAGGAATCACCACAAATCGATACACATCCTAAATTATTAGAAAAGTATCACATCCTAAATTATTAAGCTCCTAAATCCATACACCATATCTTAGAATTATTAAGCTCCTAAATTATTACAAATTATTACAAATTATCACATTCTAAATTGTTTTACTTTTTTGAATGATTACCTCCTTTAAGAAAAAGTTACACCACGAGTTGCGAATCTCGTCCATTCTGTAAACCGGGTACTTAGTGGGAAAGTCCTGCATTTTTTAAATGATATAAGAACACAATTAAATATGTACTTAATTATATTTGAAGCAACTATGCTTACTTTTGGAAAATATATAAATGTATATATACCTTCATTTTCGGAAAATCACGGAGGAAGCGATGTATTATGTCGTGCATGAACATCATGACATAATATCCACATTCCCAACCTCCATTTTGTTGTGGGCACTACATTACACATCAAGAGAGTTAAAAAAATTAAACAATTTTTGCACATATAGATTTTGACCAATTTTAATTTGCAGCTAGGTCCCTATAATCATATCATAACCAAATTTCACCATTTTTTACATCTAAGTCCCTCGTTTAACATCACCAACTTAGCAATTTACAAACAACAAGAGAAGTTAAAAAATAAGTACTTACCCTGCAATAATTAGTCTTGAAATTAGAGCATTTTCCAGTTCCTCCAATCATCTGGTCCAATTGGTAGGGCCTGTTGAAAAAAATACTACCAATTCTAAGAAAAATATTAATGAAAATCTATAGATTTGACAAATAAAAGCTTGAAAAGCATACATTTTGAGCGCATCGATGATCTTCGGGTGAAGTGGAGCCGATTTCTTACCAGCGGTCTTACTGAGAGAATCGAACACGTACGCCTGACTCTCGCTTGGCATAAGCACGACCAAGAGCCAATGTGTTCTGCAAATTAGGTTTTGTATCATCTCACATTCTATAATTTGGGTCCGGCTAATTTGCTGCCGGCAGCATTCTGGCCAGCTGCTGCCGGGGGCATTTCGGCCATTTCTGGTGTTCAAACAACAACTTTTTTTATATAGATGTTCAATCTATATTATAATCTACTTGGAGACCAAATTTTACATTTTTTGGAATTTTTTTACTATTTATTAAGCCACTTTGAAAATTCCAGATCACTTGATCCAGAACATCTATATAAAAAAAGTTGTTGTTTGAACACCAGAAATGGCCGAAATGCCCCCGGCAGCAGCTGGCCAGAATGCTGCCGGCAGCAAATTAGCCGGCCCCAATTTGATTTATACGAAATGAAAGAAACTTAATAAAATTAGAATGTATATATAGCACTAACTTCTGATGATACGGTATGAATATCAGTTTCTTCCTCCGGTTTTCTCTCAGTACATCCTTTAAGTATTTCTCAACGTATTCTATTGATTGGGCACCACCCTCCAACAAGTGTAAATTGGTTTTCATGGGGTCCATGAAACCAACACGCTCATCTTCTCGATGTTCCTCCTTGTTGTATTTCTGCAGATACCTGCAAAAAAAGGCATACAGGTGATCTCGATTTTTTCATTTTGGATTAAAAGTAGTACATTCTACCATTATTACGAATGTTAACTCACATCATGAAGATCTGAATAATCGGTCCGGTGAGCCACTCCTCTGGTTTAACCAACGTCAAAAAATCATCTGCATTGACTACCAGGGGTTCTTCATGATGGAAAAGGTCAGGTGGCTGGTTGACGTGAAATGCTTTGTTAGGTTGGCTCAAGAACCGATCACGCAGATGGGTACAAGACTGTGGAAAACGGACAAAATCGATACCACCAAACATGTTTGTTTCAGTTTGTACCACATCCCCACCAGTACGAACATTGGGTGGTTCCTGCAATTAAGATAATACCATCAACTAAAACTCTACCATATAGATACAAATTTATAACTATAAGAAGTTGTAATAATAATATGCATTTTTTACCTGATCAATATTTATCATAACTATCGGCCATGCGGTGGAGCTGCCAACGGCTGAGATGATGGTTGGCATGTCTTCATGTGGTACAGGTAGAGGGGTGTCTTCTTCACCCGGGACCACTGCATCCACCATTACCCTTGCATGGTCAGGTGGTAGAGGCCTCGTGTGAATGGTCTCTCCAGGATTTACTGGAACATTAATTGTCCCCGAAGCCACTTCAACCTTCTTCCCATCTCGATGCATGAGAAGTCTGCATACTCGTTGCGACGGCTGTACATGCTATAAAAATTCATTCGAAGGAATAATATGTATAAAACTAAGGCATGTACGTAATAGAATTATTTTTTTTATTTGGATGGAAAAATATGTATTTATTTGCATTACCTTCATCGGGAAAAAGAGGGAAGTCCGTGGTCCAACTGACTGGCAGCTGCTCGCTACGGCTGTTGGGCTGTGAGTGGCTGTTGGGCTTTCCGCGAGTATTCCTCGGCCCATCAATGTTTCCATCTGCTCCGCTAACATTACCTTCATTTTCTCCGCCATATCTGCCTTTATTCTCGCCTCTGCAACTTCTACTCTCACCGCCACTTCTCTCTCTATCCGCTGTTCAATGTCCGCGCCAGACCCAGAAAGCACATGTCTCCTCCTTTTTCCGCTTCCCTGATATGCCTTTTTAATACCCACCAGAGCTCCAAGGCCTCTCACCCTCCCAGCATGTTCCGGATTCGGCAGAGATTTTTCTAGAACATCGTCGTAACGATCGACGGGCAACAAGCCTTTGTTGAAAGCCTCCTGTTGTTCTTCCTGAAATGACAATGGCAACCTGTTATCACATAATAAATTAGAGTTGAATTTCAAGGAATGAAAATATCTAAATCCTCACAATAGTCTTGACGATTGCTTCTGTGTCCGGGTTAGGATGAAGAAGTTCCTCGCCATCGGCTGACTGCTTCGTGTGTCCTAGTGTCCACGAGACATGCCTATACTGAACAGACATATCAAGAAACTGCTCCTGTGACAGTATAGTAGTTGACCCCTGGGTAGACGGATCACTACTTACTGCTTTATCGTTTGCAATTTTCTGGAATGCTTCTTTGAGCCTATTCTGGAATTTCTCACCGCTGTACCCTCTGGATCCCAGGTAATGTTTATACTTGTTCTTGGACTGATTCTCCTTCCCCTTATTGCTTTTATTCTGCAATTTACCCAAAGAAACAATTACGAGTTATGAAAATCGTTGAACAATTAAACAATTAGGTTCATTGAACGTTTATAGTTAAAAAAAGTGACCTTGAATTCATCCGACCGGCGGGACTTGACAAAGGCATCCCAAGCTTCTTGTGTGATCGAGAGCTTCTTAAGGTCGGGCGTCGTACCTGCGTTGACGTGCTTAGTCAGAGCTACTCTGTACTTTCCTTGCATGGTTTGTGGTGGTTGTAGTAGAGATTGAAGGGCTAGGGTGGCGGAGAGAAGAAGAGAAAAGAAGAAGAGAGGAAGAGTCGGTTCGCAGGGGTCGAAGAGGCGCCGAAAACGTCTCGGACGATTATAAAACGTCTCACAACGATTTCTTCTGGACATTTGAAGATGAAAATTTTGGTTTTGAATTTTGATTTTAACATTAAATCGTCAGGACGTTTTACAAATCGTCAGGACGTTTTACAAATCGTCAGGACGTTTTACAAATCGTCAGGACGTTTTTGTACTTTTTGTCATAATTAAAAAGCTATTTTGAAGTCTGAGAATTTAATTAAATCGTCCAGACGTTTTGACAATCGTCCGGGATGTTTTAGAATGTTTTGTACCTGCGTTGACGTGCTTAGTCAGAGCTACTCTGAACTTTCGGTGCATTTCTGCCATTTTTTGTATTATCTTCTTCTTCAAATATTGATCATCACCATCAATATTCCAGTCCATCTGCCAAAGAAACAGAAATTAATCAAGGTTTACGTGAGTTAAATTCAACTTTGCTAGCTTGTGAGCTTAGGACCATGTTATTTACCTGGATTTGGTTCCATATCTTTTCCTTCACGTCGTCTTCTACCTGAGACCACTCTAGGCACGTTATAGGAACGTTCCTTCTTACCAATATCCCAAGGTGCGAGGGGTATTTAGTGGTTTGCCTATTAATAATAGGCCTCCCAAATGCATCAAATTCAACATGCTTGCCGGTCTGATTAACGACGGTAGCAAGTTGGGAAGGCCCTCTTACTCGCTTCTCACCCGAGGCGCGCTCGCTACCGCCACCACTAGCCTCACCAGCACCACTAGGCATGATAGGAGCAGCTCGATGACCAGCACCACTAGCCTCACCAGCACCACTAGCCATCTGAACGGTTAGATAGAGAATAAAAAAACAACCAATT
This sequence comes from Carex littledalei, assembly GCA_011114355.1. Classification (NCBI taxonomy): domain Eukaryota; kingdom Viridiplantae; phylum Streptophyta; class Magnoliopsida; order Poales; family Cyperaceae; genus Carex; species Carex littledalei. The sequence continues at coordinate 11,172,177 of CM022093.1, forward strand.
TAGAGTGAAAATTTGATTTATTTGGATTTTTCTGCTATTTTTAGTGAATTTTCAAAACTGGAGCAGCATGTGTATTCGTGCTGTTTTTTCAAAACTGGAGCAACATGTGAATTTTCTAAACTTGGGGAAGCATATTACTTTGAACAATGTAAACCTTGATCCCAATATAACTTTGAACAATACAACTTTGAACAATATAAACTATGAAAACCAAGTCCGGTACCAGCAACAGCAACACAGTGAAATTAGTGCGAAATTAGTCCAGTTAAATTAGTTAAAAGGTACCAGTTAAAAGGTGAACTCAAGGTACCAGTTAAATTAGTCCGGTACCAGAGGTGAACTCAAGGTACCAGTTAAAGGTACCAGTTGAAAGGTGTTTGAGCATTTACCCGAAATTAGTGCGAAATTAGTCCGAGAGAGATGGAAGCACCACCGATAGCACCGGCACTGGAGGTGCCGGGGAGAGAATGAGCGGCGAGAGAGGCGGCGGCGTGAGCACCGTAAGAATACGAGAGAGGCGGTGTTAGCACCGAGAGAGGCGGTGTTAGCACCGAGAGAGGCGGAGTGCACCGAGGGAGGCGGAGTGCGCCCGAGAGAGAGAGATTAGCGAGAGAGAGAGGGATCAGTGAGCTCAGATCGAGTTTTGAAAATGAATTCAGGAGACCAATTTTCGCTAAGTAGCCAGAGAGGCGCCAAATTAAATCACCGCGAAAATATATCATCATGATCGGTTTTTTGTTAAAAAACCGATCCTGCGTACTGTGATCAAGTTCGGTTAACTTAATAACCGATCCTGATGCATACATATTTAATCCAGTACTTTGAAAAACTAAATCACTGTTTACATAATTTCAATGGATTTATGTAATGCATCAAATATACATTCACATAATTTACATTTACATGATTAGCATCACATTTGTATAATTCAAAATTTACTAAATAACACAATAATTTACTAAACAACACAATAATAACACAAAAAAGTCTAAATATTTATGACACCTTGCATGCAACCCCCATAGTCAAGTAATTATAATGCCTCCTGGAAAAAAATTAATAAACTCATTAAGTCAGGAACATTGAAGTTTTTTTTCAAATCGGAAAAGATTAAAAAAGTCTAGATATGACATACCAATAAAACATTGAATATCAAATTTATTCAATCCATTCTCCTTCATTATGATCGTTGCGCATGTGACTTGTTTCATTATCCACGACAGTTGGTAAAGATGCCATGCCAGTGGAAAAATGAGGTATATCATCAAAATGATCGTACGCTTCTTCGTCGTCTACATTATCAATCCCGACAATACGTCTTTTCCCGGAGAGGACAACATGTCTTAAACGATCGGCCGGATCAGTTATGTAGAACACTTGTGTGCCTTGTCTTGCAAGTATAAATGGATCATCCTTGTATCCAACCTTATTGAAATCCACCAAAATGAAACCATCGTTGTCAACTTTAACGCCCTTACGGTTGTCGACCCATTTACACTGAAATATCGGGATCTTAAATTTTCTGTAATCTAGCTCCCAAATTTCTTCGATAAACCCGTAATACGACATCGAGGCATGCGATGGTCCGGCACCTTTAGCTCCTGAAAAATCACTCGACATGGCTACCACAGTCACTCCGCTGTTTTGCACGGTACTCTTCAAATCTTGACTTCTTGTGTAAAATGTATACCCGTTGATGTCAAATCCTTGGAAGGTTTTCATGACATGGACTGGACCGAGAGCCAACATTTTGACAACTTCTTTAATGTTTTCTCCCTCCGGAGCTTTCATGACTCTACGTGTAAACCATCCTTCGAACTTTTCATTGTGTTCTCCAATCAACAACTTATCGGATTTCCTAGGATTCTGTTGACGCAAGAAAGTCATGTGCTCGTCCAAATAAGGATGAACGTCGGTGAGGTGCTGCAAAACATGTAAATGTGCTAGGGTCATCGTTGTATGTAAGGGCACGATTAATTTCGATCCCAAGGTGCCTACCCCGTGAAGTCTTCCGCCGTGCCGAGGTTTAGGGATGCCGATGGCTTTTAAATCATCCAGATAATTAGTACAATACTCAATCACCTCTTCGGCAGCATATGCTCTTACAATGCTGCCCTCAGGACGATATCGGTTCCTCACATATCCCTTTAACAATCCCATGTATCTCTCAAACAGATACATGTACCGCAAGAAAACAGGCCCACACATCTTAATTTCTCTAACTAGATGAACAATTAAATGAACCATTATATCAAAAAAAGACGGCGGAAAATACATTTCAAGGTGACAGAGAGTGACGACAACCTCCTTCTGCAAAGCATCTAACGTATCAGGATCATTTACTTTGCAACAAATGGCGTTGAAGAAAAAACAAAGCTTTGTGATCGTTTGTCTAACGCACGGTGGCAATATGCCCCGAATTGCAACAGGAAGAAGCTGTGTCAGTAAAACATGACAGTCGTGGGACTTCATACCTATCAATTTTAATCCCTCCAGTGAAACCAGGTTCTTAAAATTTGAAGAATATCCAGATGGTACTTTTACACCATGAAGGCATTCACATAAACTTGTTTTTTCTTTTTTTGACAACGTATGCATGGCGGGTTTTAGGTATGTGCAAAGTTTACCCTTTTCTCTTTCCTTCTCTGCCGGTTGTAGATCCGGCCGTATGTTCAAGAATTGCATGTCTTTTCGGGCATTGATACCGTCCTTAGTCTTTCCCGGAATATTCAACAATGTTCCAACCATGTTATCACACACATTTTTAACCACGTGCATCACATCGAGACAGTGTCGAACCTCTAAATGCTCCCAGTATGGCAAATCCCAGAATATTGATCTCTTCTTCCATGTAATTTTCGGAGACCCTTTCTTTCTCACCGCCTTTTTTTTCCATTTCCCAAACTGATTTTCAATATCCTTTACTCTCGAATAAACTTGTTGGCCGGTCAATGGATAATTTACTGTGACATTCTCGGTCTTTCCATTGAATGCTTTCTTTCTCTTTCGGTGTGCGTGGTTGGCAGGAAGAAATCTACGATGACCCATGTACACATTTTTCGAGGAATGTGGTAGCCACATATCGACTGTATCATCCATGCAAATAGGGCACGCTTTTTCCCCTTTAACACTATAACCCGACAAATTACCATAGGCCGGAAAATCATTAATGGTGCAGAAAATCATGGCCCGTAAAGTGAATTTCTCCTTGGTATATGCATCAAATATCTCCACTCCGGGATGCCATAACTTGCTTAAATCTTCAATTAACGGCGCTAGATACACATCTATATCATTTTCGGGTTGTTTGGGTCCTGATATCAGCAAGGTCATCATGATGTACTTGCGTTTCATACATAACCACGGCGGAAGATTATAAATGCACAAAAGAACCGGCCAACTGCTATGCTTACTGCTCATGCTACTGTGCGGATTCACTCCATCTGCACTCAGCCCGAGCTTTAGGTTTCTTGGGTCACCGCCAAATTCGGGAAATCTTCTGTCAATATTTCTCCACTGAGGAGAATCAGCGGGGTGCCGTAATTTTCCGTCCCTTTTCCGGTTATCGGCATGCCAACGCAATAATTTCGCATCTTTGGCATTTGAGAACAAACGTTTGAATCTCGGTATCACGGGGAGGTACCATAGTACTTTTGCCGGAGGTCCTTTATCCGGTTTATCACTCCCCATTTTATCGCTGGTTAGATGCTTTCTACTATAACGTGATGCACCACATTTTGGACACTCGTGGAAATCTTCGTACTCATTTCGATATAATATACAATCATTTGGACACGCGTGTATTCTCTGAACTTCCAAATCCACTGGACACAACATTTTCTTCGCTTCGTAAACATTATATGGTATCTCGTTTCCGTCCGGAAGCATTTCTTTCAATGTTTGTAATAACGCAGTAAAACTTTTATCACTCCAACCGTTTGATGCTTTAAGGTTATACAATTTTAATACACCTTTTAATTTTGAAAATTTAGAATAACCGGGATACAATTCCTTATTAGAATCTTTGTACAAATTTTCAAATACAGAGTACTGCTTATCATTATCAAAATCCTCTTCTAAATCACGTAACATTTGATCAACATTCTCAGTTTCATCTACCACTGTATCATCGGTCCCATCGTGTGGTCCATCACCACTTCCGTCACTCCCACCAGTATGGTATTCCTGATGCTCACTACCTATATCGGTTTCCAAACTCTCGCCATGCCATATCCAATGCTTATATTGTTGCTTGAATCCACGTCGGATTAAATGGTTCCCCACTTGGTTGGGATTGGAAAATTTATTCATATTGTTACAATCACGACAAGGACACGACATCAGCCCAGTCTCATTCTTCGCCGTATCTTCCGTAGCAACTTTCATAAATTCATCAACACCGGCCATATATTCATTGGATATACGTGATGTTCCGTACATCCAACTGCGGTCCATCTGCAATTATAAGAAAAAACAATTAAGCACAAGGGAATATATGGTACTTTAAATGTTCACACTAGGGCTTACATGGGGCCGGTTACCATCCTATCCCACTCTTTGAATACTTTGTCTCAGTAGTGACCACTTGTTAGTCGTGTTTTAGTATTTAAGGGAATTTCGGCAGCATTTCCCCTTAGTTCCCCAAATATTCGGGGAACTAAGAGGAAATGCTGCCGAAATTCGCTTAAATACTAAAACACGACTAACAAGTGGTCACATCCTAATTGAGACAAAGTATTCAAAGAGCAGTCCCAAAACGGGGACTATTCAAAATTAATCCCTAATGGATTAATTTTGAACGGGTTTTATGACCTAAAGGCATTATTCATTGGGTTGTGGCTCGTAAGACAATACTCTAGCTAGATACCTATTGGTGAAAATACCTTTAATTAACTATATATACTATTATCAAAATACATGATCAAGTTTCATTCACAAAGCCAAACACGAGGTTCATGTTGCACTTACAATTTTTTTCGACGCCGAATCGAGTGAGATGAAGATCGTTGCACCAGATTCCTCAATAATAGCCAATCTACAAAAATAATGAGAATTGAGTTGAGCTTTTGAAGCAAAATACACCACATGAGCCCTAATATAAAAACAAATTTACCATTCTTGAGTCTCATCAATCCAAGTTAATTTGATTGATATGTGCTTGTAGAACGAGAATTATAGATCAAATATAAAACGTACACTTGAATTTCCTAATTTCTTGATTCTCTATGGGATTGTGCCTAAAATTAGTTAGCATTTTAAATTAAAAATGAAGGAATCGGGTTTATATTACCTCAATCAACCATCAACCGAGATAGATCAACAAATGAGGAAGAGAAACACTTGTTTCGGGTAGAGAGAGTTCAGAGAACGAAAACACCTCAAAGAGGGCAGAGACAGACCGCGTACTGGAAAGAGAGCAAATTAAAAGACCTCGTATTGCGGAAAGGGAGAAGAAATTAACAAGGTATCTGGATCGGTTAAGTTATAATACCGATCCTGATAATCATCAGCACCGGTTAATTTGTTAGCCGATCCTGATAATCACCAGCATCGGTTTGTTATTAACCGATCTTGATGAGTATCAAGAACGTGGTGATATATTCTGCCATAAAACGTCCCAACGTTTTGTAAAACGTTGAAAACGTTTTAGTTTAACTTAGGTCAAAAATTCAAATTTCTGTGAGAATTCTTAAAACGTCTGCGACGATTAAAAAACGTCTCAGAACGTTTCCTCTGGTTAAATGCTTGATAAATAACTTGATGATTTCTTCAGTCCAAGTGCTCTAAATTGCAATTCCAATTGTCTTGAACATGCATATCATCACAAATATAACCATACGAAAGATAATCAATTTAGGATTAAACATGCAATCATATACCTAACAAAGTTCAAGTCAAATACCATAGGAAAAATAAAAGTGCAATCATACAACATAGAAATAATAAAAGTTCATGCAACACAAATAACATAGCATAGCAATCACTTAGCAAATTCTAATTGTAAAAGTTCATAGAGATTTAAATTTCGGGATCATCGTCATCATCTCCTTCGTCACCCTCTTCATCATCTTCATCATCATCATCTTCGGAAGGTATGTGAGGGGCACTAGTGGACGCACCACTAGAAGCACCATATTGCTTCACAAAGCGCCGAGCGAGTTCCGAAGTGGTGAGATCAATATCATAAATTGCTTCGGCGTTTTTGCGACCTTGAATATGGATTTTGCGTGATCTTGACTTCAAGATTTTAAGATCGTTGTTGATCGCGGTAAATTGGTTGTTATTGGCTATTTGGTATTCTTGCATGTGTTGAACAATCCAAGCCAATTGATTTTCCGCTCCTTGAGGAAGTTCATCTTGAGCCATTGGTGGTATTGGTGGTTGTTCAGGTTGAGCCGGCGATTCTTCTTCATACGGATCCCAATATTGGTTAGGTAGAGCATTTGGAGCATTTATCCAATCATTGATAGGTCTGATGTCAGGTTTTATCATTGGTAAACCCGAACCCGATACACTTTTGACCCAACCATGTTTGGGTAGAATATCAAGCAAATGATTAGGCTCATTTTGAATGAGATGACTTGGGACGGTTATGCCATGTAGGCGAATCATGCGATGAATTAAATGGCCATAGGGGAGATTGGCAACAGAGCTAGAATAGCAAGCAATCATGTGACGAAGAATGATAAAAGGGATGTTGAACCGTTTTTCATCCATGGAGATGAGGTGCCTCAAATAGTACATTGGACCTCTTTCAATGTTAGATTTGATCGTTGCTTTGTGATACCTCGCATATTTAGTCTATTTTAGGCCTGTTTTAGTACCAGATTCGTGCCATAATTCACCAGAATCATGTGCATTTCATCGATATATCTTTAGAATTTGGTACTGCTGAGTGTTTGTTTGTTTTCTGCAGGTTTGGAGCAAAACACACGAAGAAACGGCGATTCAGATGATGAGGTACGTGTTAGTTTGTAATAATCTAGAAGTCAATAATACGATAATTATATAAAGCTTTGTTCATGAATTGAATGATTAATAAAATGTCATTTTGTTTCCTTGAGTATTATTGAATTTATGAATCATTTCGAGTTAATGACTGGAATTATGAAACTTCATAATACAGATGATATATACTCTTAAAAGGTCACTGACCGAGGTAATTAGCAGGAACACTAACTGCCGCTACAAGGTTAGTATGTGGATTAAAAGATGGTCAAGTTTTATAGACCATAGACACAGAGTTGTCATTTTAATCACATAGATACATGTTCCAGGAACATGGTATTTGACAGACCCCGAATGAAACATTATACGGAATTGTGTTCGTGTCATTAATGCTTTCATTCAGTGTTAAATTCTAAAGTATGAGGTATTCATCGTTCCTACATAAGAAATGTATCTGTGACTGTTACCTAACGCTATCCGTAAAAAAGTAGCTATAACGGTAGCTCTTCGGTATACATAATTTATGCTGAGGAAGTGATGGTCTACCAAAAGTACTATTGTTTCTCGTATTTATTATACGAGTTATAGTGTCACTGGGCCCCTTGATAGAATAAGATTATCTGCATGCGGTATGATTAACAAGAGTTAATCATATTTGATAATCTGTTCAAGATCAAGAAAAGATTAATTTGCAAGGATGACACAAACCTACCTTGAAATTAATCTGACAGCTATGATACGAAAGAATTAAACACAAGTAAAATAATTTACTGGATCGTGATATTGTACAGTACAGCATCATCTGTGTAATTGGATGGTCATGATGCGTTTTGCCAGATGCCTCTCATGATTATAGAAGTTAAAAACAGTTTTAATTCTATTTACCAACATAACACAGATCCTATCAGGTCACACCGTATAGGAGCTACTCGGAGAATCTTATTGTGATTGATTATAACTTGGTTATGATCAATAGTAAGATGGTTATAATTAATTATACTTGATATAATTATATTATAAATGTCATGTAAAATGACAAGCAAAAACATTGGTTAATTTATAAACGTACACGGTACGTTGTATAAATTTACCGAAACAACGACCGTAAGAAATGTAATTGTTCAGAACAATTATATAATCAACTAATGGATAAATATATTAATTATGAATTAATATATATATATATTTGGGCCTAAAGTTTTTTTTCCCTTTTTCGGCCGAATTTGATTGAAATCAAATTCGTTTGATTAAATGAAAAGGCCTAATTAATTTGATTAATTAAAAGCCCAAAGCTAAAGCCAAATAAGATTGAATTTTGACACGTAAGATAACAAATTCAATTTGATACACAAATCCAATTTGATTTCTCATTGCCGAACCGACTATCTAGGGGCATTTTGGTAATTTCATTACCATGCCATATGCCTATAAATAGAAGGTGCCATGAAGAGAGAAACTTACTAATTCACATAATCGGATTCAGATCTGTCTGATCGATTCGAATTATAATTTCTCTCTTTCTCAGTTACGGTAGTTCTCGGGATTACGGCGTTTTTGCATAATTCCGCGGTTTACGGTATTTCTGGCAAAAGAAATAAACCGCTCTCCGGTTAGTCCTGGTGGATAACAGATAGAGGCACCATACGTTTGGTGCTACGAGACGCGACTACAATCCAATTGGAATTTGGATACAAGGTATAAATGTTATATTAATCTATTTAATTGTTAAATAGATTTAATCTTTTAGAAATCAATCAAAGGAGTAGATCTATAAACTGATTAAAATACAAGTAAATACGGTTTTACTACTTTGGGTCTATACAGGATTAATCTGGTATGTAACTCTCGGTTATTATCCGACATACTACTTAATCTATGATCTGAATGAGTAAAGTTTTATTTACGGCTTTTAATCTAAGAAACGGATTGAACAGGTATGTAACTCTCGGTAGATTATCCGACATACCACTTCAATCCTTTTGGCTTGAGTTAGACGTAGAAATTTTTGTTCTACGGTCTTTCCGCAGCTTGAGCTTAAAAGTTAATCAATGGGTTTGAACAGTCAAAACCCGGGTTTGAACAGTCGAAACCCAACAGTACGACCCTTACCAGGCTTGGTACGGGTCTCACCAGACTTAGCCGTTTTCAGCTCTTCACGCCTGGTACGGCCAGGCCGTACCAATTTGGTACGGGCCGTACATAAAGGCGGCCTGACAGATTCAAATTTTGGCAGAGGCTATTTAAAGCGGGGAACTCTCCAATTTCGACATCCATTCCATTCCAGATCTATTTGAGAGCACAGTAAGAGAGAGAAAGAGAGCTAAGGAGCTAGGAGCAAGAAGGAAGGAAGAGGAAGAGGCGAAACTCGACGGATCTAGCTTCCTCCTCTCGATCCCTTCGATCCATGGCTATCTCTATCCCTTTTATTGTATTTTTAGATCAGATCATGTGCTGTGAGTAGTTATTTTAGTTTCTAGGGTTTAGAGATGGATTCTTGATTTGTTTTGACTTTCTTTGACTTGTATCTTGTATGAACTCTTTTGATTGATTGATTGTGATTTCTTTGCTATCTCTTGCTTTGTTTGCTGTGATTGTGTATGATGAACCTCTAGGTTTAGATCGAACCTATCAAGGTCATGTGATCATCTCAATCTTTCATCCAAATCAAGTGCTTAGGGTAGAATAGTTCGAATTGAAGCCGAGAGGTTGAATTCTCCTCTAATCGACAGATTAGAGGGTGCCTTAGGTCTCCAATCAACCAGCTAGGGTAGATCTGTACCAACACACGAGAGTTGAGGTGTAGAAATCCCTAAAAGGCAATCAATTGCATTCCAACCTAGATCTTGATCCAACAAACGACAGTTGAGGCTTAGGAACCTTAGGTATGGTCAATTGAACATTTCTAAAGAGTTTAGCACAAGGTACCAGCAAGGAAATGCATCAACTCGAACTGGTAAGCTCTGTTCTGGGAAGCCAGTACGGGTCTTACCAGAGTGGTACGGCCTTGCCTTACCAAGTGAAGTACGGCCTAGCCGTACCAACTTGGTACGGGCCGTACCACTAGAGGCAGATCACAGATGAAGTCTGAAACCCTGGAAACGCCTTTTATCCATAATCAAAACACAATTTACATTTCTTCTAGCATTTTATTACATCTTCCTGAATTGTTTGAATTGTTTGAATTGACCTTTTTAGGAAATTAAATACCAAACAAAACCTTTCTCACTTCTAGTTTTTAATCGAGTTAGGTAGATTCTAACCTAGTAATTGCCCGTCCCTGTGGATCGATACCCGATTATACTACTCGATAGGGGTTGTGCACTTGCAACCCTTACTCGTGGAGTGTAAACGCGGTTTTAAAAGGTACGCCCTCAAGCGTATCGAAACTTACGTTGCGCTAACCAGCGAACAAGTTTTTGGCGCCGTTGCCGGGGACGGTAACCAATTGCCTAGTTAGATTTTACCTTACTTAGTTGATCTAGATTTTATCTTGTATCTTTCTTGCTTTTTCTTAATCAAAATCACTAAAAAAACTGGCTTTTGAACCCCCCCTGCAGGAAAATACAGGTTGAAGTATAATCTGAGAAGCAAGGGCCCACTGTTCGATCAAACTCCTCCAGACTCAGCCGAGACTGCTCAGCCACCCTCTGGTACGGCCAGGCCGCACCAATCTAGTCCGACCCGTACCAATTCAGGCACGGACAGGCCGCACCAATCTGGTCCGACCCGTACCAAGGAGCCTGAACCTGAAGAGATGGCTGGGGCAGAGGACGAAGCCCGAATCAGACTGGAGGCAGATGCCAGGGAAAGAGAAAGAGAAAGGCGAGAAGAAGAAGGCCGTCTGACGGACGATGATGAGGATGTTTTCATGCCTCGAACGCTGCGAGAGTTCAACGTGCCGAGAGCTGGAGACGTGCGAGGTGCAATCCGGCTGCCACACATTCCAGGACAGCAACCGAACTTCAATCCGGGGGTTGTCAACATGGTGCAGCAGAACACCTTCCACGGACTCGACCACGAGGACCCGCACGCTCACCTCCAGACCTTCCTCGAGTGCATCACGACCATCAAAACCAACGGTGAGAATGCTGATTACACCAAGCTTGCTTTATTTCCTTTCACTCTTAGGGATAAGGCCAAGAAATGGTTAGGATCTTTGCCTAGGGACTCGGTTAGAACTTGGAAGGACTTGTCCAAAATGTTTCTGACCAGATTTTTCCCTCACAAGAGGACAGCCAAGGTAAGACATGACCTGACCAGCTTTAGGCAGATTTTTGATGAACCCCTGAACGAGGCTTGGGAAAGGTTTAGAGAAATTCAGTACTCTTGTCCACACCATGGTATACCCGACTGGCTTTTAATTCAAACGTTTTACGACGGCCTGAACGAGAGCACACGTGCTTACGTGGACGCTGTTGCGGGAGGCGCGCTGATGACAAAGGAGCCTTTAGAGGCTATGAACTTGATCGACAGCATGGCGCAGAACCAGCAGTGGTCCGGCCGCGACACGTCACGCCAGCGAGGAGGCCAAGGAGGTAGCCAAGGAGGTGGCAAGTACGAGCTCGATCACATCACAGCTCTCACCGCCAAGATGGACGCCATGCAGCGGGCGATGGACAAGCTCAGTGTCAAGGCAGTCGAACAGCAACCTCAAGTCTGCGTCATGTGCGGAGACGAGAGGCACGCATACGAGCAATGCCCGCTGGTGCAACAAGACGAGGAGAGTGAGCAGGTCAACTCTCTCAACAACGAGCCTTCCTTCTTCCCGAGGCCTCCCTTCAGCCGATCCTACTCCAAGGATCCGGTTGAGCAGCAGCACTGGAGGTCGAACCAGAACAACCCTGCGCCTTTCAACAACTCTTTGTTCAGACCGCCCTTCAACAACAACAGCTTCCAGAGGCCGCAGTACAACAACAACAACTGGAACAATCGGGCGAACAACACTGGAAATTACCCCCCTCCGAACAACAACGATTGGAGAGCCCAAGCTTCGAGCAGCAGCAACAGCAACAACAATGGCAACAGGAACTTCTACCAGAACGCTTCCTTTCCCAATCAAGGCAACCGAGCAGCTCCGTCTGGCCCCTCAAAGTCGATTGCGCCTGCCGATGTGAACGACTTCACTCATGAGCAGGGCAAGATGAATCAGATGATGTGGGAGCAGATGCAGAGCATGAGCACTCAAATGGCTGCCCAAAGCAAGTTGCTGGAGCAGCTGAGCCAGATGGTCACCTCAAGCCACTCTCGACCCGGGAAGCTTCCAGCTCAACCCGAACCAAATCCAAGAGAAGAGGCTAAGGCGATCACTCTGAGAAGTGGGACCCAATACGACGAGCCACCAATGCCAAGTGAGGGCACAGTTGATCCGATCCTTGACGCGACACCTGACGCGACCCCGACCCCTGTGTCAATTCCACTGAAGGAGGTTAATCCAGAACGAGCTGAGGTCATCCAACCTCAAGCGAGTGCAGACTGCACCAGCTCGGCAAGACCTGCACAACCTCCATCCGAAGCGTCAGGTAGTCAGAAGAAGAAAGGTGCCGAGAAACCACCTCCATACCGGCCACCTGTTCCATTTCCCCAGAGATTAGCTGAGACGAGACTGAACGAGCAATTCGCCAACTTCGCAAACGTCATCAAGCAGCTGCAGATCACCATCCCTTTCACCGACGCTTTGACCCAAATGCCCACCTATGCCAAATTTCTGAAGGACATCCTTTCCAACAAGAGAAGCTTAGAGGGGCACGCGACATTCAAGCTGACGGAGCAGTGCAGCGCAATTTTGAAAAGTGAGCTACCCCCCAAATTGGACGATCCTGGAAAGTTTTCCATTCCATGCACCATTGGGAAGGCTACGATCAAGAAAGCCCTGTGTGATCTAGGAGCGAGCGTGAGTCTCATGTCACGCACCATCTATGATCGCATAGGAGTGGGGGAGCTCAAGCCCACAAGGATGACACTGCAGTTGGCGGATTCTTCAGTCCGACTTCCACTTGGTGTGGTGGAGGATCTGCCAGTTCAAGTTGGGAAGTTCTTCGTGCCCGTCGATTTCGTCGTCATGGAGATGGAAGAAGATAGTCCCAATCATCTTGGGGCGACCTTTTCTGAGTACAGCTGGCGCGATAATTGACGTGAAGCAGGGCATCCTGACTCTGAACTTTGGAGGAGAGAAGGTGAAATTCCAAATCGATCGCGCCATGAGATATCCGTCACGATCTGAGACATGTTTCCGAGTTGACGGGATAGAGAAGTGCTTGGCTGATCTGGCCAAGGACTACTTTCTTGAACAAGTCAACAACTCGCTGCGCCAAGACGCTGAATTCCTCTCCAAGTTGCCAAGCGAGGCGAGCGAGTCAATTTGTGCAGCAGATGCGATTCCTGAGGATCTGGAGGATCGTACATCACACTCTGAGACGAGGAGTGGAGCGGAGTCTGCCAAGGCCGACGTCTCGACAGCACACGAGTCAGATCACCCAGATGCGACTCGTGACAACGATCAGCCTGAGCGTCCGACTCCCGAACTCAAACCTCTTCCAAGCAATCTCAGATACGAGTTCCTCGATCCAGAAAAATCATGTCCTGTGATCGTCAATGCGAGTCTAAACCCCGATCAAACCGCCAAACTTCTGGAGAAGTTGAGATTTCACAAGGGCGCGATTGGGTACTCGATCAAGGACTTGAAAGGGATCAACCCAGCCATCTGCTCACACCGGATTCTTCTCGAAGATGATCACAAGCCGTCTGTGGAGCACCAGCGGCGACTCAACCCCAACCTGAAAGAGGTGGTGAAAAAGGAAATTCTCAAACTCCTGGATGCAGGCATCATCTATCCCATCTCTGACAGCAAGTGGGTGAGTCCCGTTCACGTGGTGCCCAAGAAGGGAGGCACGACAGTGGTGAGAAATGAAAAGGACGAGCTAGTCCCTACTCGTGTGGTCTCTGGGTACCGCATGTGTATTGACTACAGGAAGCTCAACGCTGCCACGCGCAAGGATCACTTCCCACTGCCGTTTGTCGACCAACTCCTTGAAAGGCTTGCGACTCATTCTCATTTTTGCTACCTTGACGGGTACTCAGGATTCTTTCAGATCCCCATTCACCCGAACGACCAAGACAAGACCACTTTCACATGTCCCTACGGTACATTCGCATACCGTAGGATGCCATTCGGTCTCTGCAATGCACCTGCCACCTTCCAAAGAGCCATGATGGCTATCTTCTCCGATTTCATCGAGAAAGAGGTTGAGGTCTTCATGGACGACTTCTCTGTCTATGGGACCAGCTTTGACTCATGTCTAGCCAACCTCTGCAAAATCCTGGAGAAGTGTGAAGAGGTCAACCTGATCCTGAACTGGGAGAAATGTCACTTCATGGTCCAAGAGGGAGTTGTCCTTGGACATGTGGTGACCTCCAAAGGAATTGAGGTTGACAAAGCCAAGGTGAAGGTGATCGAGAAGCTGGAGATCCCAACAAATGTCAAAGCTGTGCGAAGCTTTCTGGGACACGCTGGCTTCTACCGCCGATTCATCAAGGACTTCTCGAAAATCGCGAAACCATTGACCAACCTGCTCATCAAGGATTCTGATTTCATCTTCACGCAGGAGTGTGTCGATTCGTTTTGCCGATTGAAAGAAGCCCTTGTCTCAGCACCCATCCTGCAGCCTCCAGACTGGACCTTGCCATTCGAGTTGATGTGCGATGCGAGTGATTACGCTGTGGGAGCGGTTCTTGGACAGCGGAAGGAGAACAAGCCATGTGCTATCTACTACGCTAGCAAGGTGCTAGACCCTGCCCAGATGAACTACACAACAACCGAAAAGGAGCTTTTGGCTGTTGTGTTCGCTCTCGACAAGTTTAGATCCTATCTGGTTGGTTCCAAGATAGTGATCTACACTGACCACGCCGCACTCAAGTATCTGTTGAGCAAGCAGGATGCCAAACCTCGCTTGATTAGGTGGATTCTCCTCCTGCAGGAGTTTGACATCGAAATCAGGGACAAGAAAGGAGTCGAAAACACCGTGGCTGACCATCTGTCCCGGCTTCGCTGGGAAGATGAGGGCTCTGGTAGCCTGCCAATTGATGACTCGTTCCCTGATGACCAATTCCATTCGATTTCTGCCATGGAGGAGATCCACTCGGTTGGTACACCGATGCACGCGACTCATGCGGTGCAAGATCGGACGTTCCACGCAACTGACCGAGTGAACACCAAGTCAGCGCCCTGGTATGCAGACATTGCGAACTTTCTCGCCTCAGGAGTACTTCCTCCTACCATGTCATACCAGCAGAAGAAGAAGCTGCGATCGGACGCCAAGTTCTACTTCTGGGACGACCCCTACCTCTTCAAGACTGGCGTTGATGGCATCTACAGACGATGTGTGCCATACGATGAGACGCGCTCCATTCTTGAGCACTGCCACTCCTCAGCCTACGGTGGACACGCTTCATCCTCCAAGACTGCTTCAAAGGTCCTGCAATCCGGCTTCTTCTGGCCTTCACTTTTCAGAGATGCTAGGACCTTCGTTGCAGCTTGTGACAAGTGTCAGCGCACCGGGAACATCTCCAAGAGGAATGAAATGCCTCTCCACTCTATTCTAGAGGTAGACATCTTTGATGTCTGGGGCATTGACTTCATGGGACCGTTTCCACCCTCTTGTGGGAACGAGTACATCCTGGTGGCTGTTGACTACGTCTCCAAGTGGGTGGAGGCAGTAGCGTGCAAGAATGCGGACTCCAATGCCGTGAAAAGACTTTTCACTGACATCATCTTCCCTCGCTTTGGAGTTCCACGAGCCGTCATCAGTGATGGTGGCAAGCACTTCATCAACCGCCAGTTCGACAATCTCCTGAGTCGCCATGGAGTCACTCACAAGGTGACCACATCCTACCATCCTCAAGCCAACGGTCAAGCCGAGATTTCCAACAGAGAGATCAAGTCTATCCTAGAGAAGACCGTTGCTCGAACAAGAAAGGATTGGTCGCTCAAGCTGAGTGACGCACTTTGGGCCTACCGTACAGCCTTTAAAACTCCGATTGGGATGAGCCCTTTCAAATTGGTGTACGGAAAATCCTGCCACTTGCCCGTGGAAATTGAGCACAAGGCATACTGGGCCACACGGGCCATCAACATGGACTTGCTCTCAGCTGGAGAGAAACGCATCCTTGACTTGCATGAGTTAGAGGAGATGCGTCTCAATGCCTACGAGAACGCGAGAATTTACAAGGAAAGGACCAAACAGGTTCACGACAAGCGCATCATGCCTCGTGAGTTCCATGAGGGAGACCTGGTCCTCTTGTTCAATTCTCGACTTAGGCTCTTTCCAGGGAAGCTGAAGTCCAGGTGGTCCGGTCCATTCCGGGTGAGGGCAGTGTTCCCATTTGGCGCCGTGGAATTGGAAAACAAGGAGGGGCGGACTTTCAAAGTCAATGGTCAGCGTCTCAAGCACTACATTGCTGATCATCCCCAAGAAATGCGAGTGAGCTTGGATCTCTCCGATCCATCTCCAACCAAAGCCTGAAGAGAGAAGGTCGAGCTCGAGACCTAAAACGAGCGCTCCTTGGGAGGCAGCCCAAGCCATTTTTACCTGTTTTGCATCTTAGGAACAGATAGACATGCATTCATTCTTCTTCATTGCATCACGAGCGGCTTGAGAAGTCACGAGAAAGAGAAACAAAAGAATTTTGAGGTTGGTACGGCTAGGCCATACCACATTGGTACGGCCTGAAAATTGATGGGTTGGTACGGCCCGTACCAATTTGGTACGGCCAGGCCGTACCTAGGTCAGGGACGCGAACCGACGCCATAACTGCCGCCTTTTTCTATTTAAACCCGATCCAACCCGCACCCCTTCCCCTTCCCAGCCGCCCCTCTCAATCTACTCTCTCTTCTCTCCCTCTCCACTCCATTTTCTCTCCTTCTCCACTCATTCTACCTCTCTTCCACCCTAACCGAGCACAAGGAGCACCGGCCACCCAACCGAGCACTTCACCGGTCCAAGCCGCACGTCTTCGGTCCGACCCGCACTTCTCTTCGGTCCGACCCGCACCTTCTTGCCCTCGGTTAGTCCTTCTCCTTCCATTTTCTTTGTTTCTCTCTATTTTCGTGCTTCCCTCTCTTCCTTGCTCGGTTCTGCCCAGTTTCTGTCAAAACCCTAGCTTGGTACGGCCCACCCGTACCAGCTAGGTACGGCCCGTACCGACCTTCTGACCTGACACCAAACCTGTACCAGTTTGTACCAATTAACCCTTCCCAGCCCATTTTTGTGTTGTGTACTCACCTTGTCTGGTTTAGGGGTTAATTGGTTGCAAGAAACCCCAAATTGCCATTGGTACCAGTTGGTGCGGCCCTTACCAACCAACACCAAAACCCTAAGTTAGGTACGGCCCGTACCAGCCTGTGCGGCTAGGCCGTACCAACTAGGTCAGACCAGGCCGTACCTACCCAATCAGGCCCTTACCACCCAACGCCACGAACGTCTGAGAGAGATGCGTCGGCAATCCTCTCGCTCCTCCACACCCTCTGACGCCTCCATCCCTTCCGCCACTGGCCCGATGGCCAACGTCCCTCCTGCTGATGCCCCGACGTCATCTCATCATTCCCACCGGAGTGCGTCTCGGAGTGGCTCCCGCGCATCTCGCCACTCCCGGGAGAGTGCCGCCAGGACTGGGTCCCGCCAGAGTCCTTCCCTTCAGGACGCCGTCACGCCCATCTACTATGAGGGAGAGACCACATCCAGTGGCCATCAGTCCGTCTACCGGAGCCCACAGGAGAGCCCCTCCTACCATCCATCTGGAGACCAGGACCAGGGCTCTGACGAGGCCTCTGACCACGCCTCTGACTCCTTCGGCACTGATGCGGCCCTCTCTGACGCCACCCAGCGTGCCGATGCTTACACTGAGGAGTACTTCTTCATGCCGACCCGTCGGCAGTTCAAGTACTTCGATATGCTGCTGAAGAAATCGATCAACAATACGAGGATTGTTGACTTCTCTGCTCTTCAGACGCTGGGACTGGAGGATGAGTTCCGCCGCATCACCACCCGGGTAGGGATCACTCCAGCCTTCTGGGAGATCGCCCAGAGGGGATACAAGAGGCTCACCATGGAGTTTCTTTCCTCTCTGGAGCTCAAGTACTCGCGGAACGATACCCCGTTCATCAGGTTCCGCATGCTGAGTGAGACCCACCGCGTCTGGCTGTCTGACTTGAGGGAGTGGTTTGGCTTTGAGCCGAACCCGACTACTGATTCCCTCTCTTTCTCTGGGGACTTGGAGCGCGACAGCTTCTGGCAGCTGATCTCTGGCGCCCCAGCCGGGTCAGCTGTCAACAAGGAGTACAAGCAGCTCAATGTCCCTCATCCAGTCATCCGGGTCCTGCTGCGTATCCTCGGTTGCACCATCTTTGCGCGTGGCGAGACGTTCGCCCGCGCCAATGTTGAGGATTTGCAGCTGGTGGATCATATGCTGCGCCCCGACAGCAGTCTCGAGCGGCCCGATCTGATGCTCGCCATGATCCACCACTGGCTCGGCATCCAGAGGCAGCCCAAGCCGGGTGGCGTTGTCTACATCTCGGCCTATGTCACTCTGATCGCCGAGCGCTTACACCTCCAGATCATCGGTGACGAGGAGTGCCGGAGCTCCCGATCTCTCTCTCTCACTCAGTTCACCACCTACAAGTTCATCGAGTCAGCAGCAGGACGCGATGGGCGAGGTGCTTGGGCTTGGCGCATGCCTGACATGCGGACCAGATATATCATGCCATTCCCGGTCACTCTCTCCTTCACTGACCGGAGCACTTGGTTTTTCCGACGTCCGCCCCGCGTGCAGCCTGCCCCTGAGTTCCCCCCTCCACCTCCTCCACCACCACCGCAGGGCGATGAGGCCATGATCGATGCCGCCACCTCTCCAGTCCAGGCTCCGTTTGCGCCGCTGCATCCTCTCCCTCCTCCTGTACACCCTTTCCCCGGCCAGGCTCCCCCCTACTCCGAGCAGGTACATCCTTCACCCTTTGGTGCAGGTACCTCTTTCTATGGAGCTGGCCCATCCACCTCCGCCTACGCTGCCGGCCCATCCACCTCTGCCTACGCAGCCAGACCCTCGACCTCCTACAGTAGACCCATGTATCCCCCTCCAGTCGATGAGCCCACCATCCAGGATGTCTACCATATGATGTACGGCATGCGTCAGGAGCAGGGTGTTGCACTCTATGAGCAGGGTGCTGCCATTCGTGCGCAGGGCGCCGCACTCCATGATCTCACGCGGCGAGTGACTGGGATAGAGCAGCGGTTTAGCGACTGGCTCTGGTATGACCCCCCTGAGGACTGATCAGGTTCGCTCTCTTTTCCCCGAGCTTCTTTTATCTCTTTTATCTCATAGTCTTGAAGCATTGAGGACAATGCTCAGGCTAAGCTTGGGGGGATGACATTTGCATTTAGGTCATGTTTACTTTACCGTTATTTTTCTTGCATTTTTTCGTATTTTCGTGCATTGTTAGGTGAAGATTTGCGTGAATTGCTAGAATTGCGAATAACTTTGAAACAATTTAGTTGTGATTAGGATAGACCTGAGTGAATTGGAACTAACCCATGATTGGTTATTGAACTACTTAGGTTGAGATGTTTTTAATAATGGAAAAGATGAAACAAACTTAGAATTGAATCGAACGAGATTATTCGAAAAAAATTGAACTATGCCTTTAGGAAAAATTAAGAAAGTTTGGAATATCCATTGGTATGAACGAATACCAATAGATGTGTGTATTCATGGTATGAGCAAACCAAAAAGAAAAGAAAAAAAAAAGAAAAAAAAAAAAGAGAAATGAAAAAGATGGAGAACATAAGAGTACTGGCAATAAGCCTCGAATGGGCGCCTTTGAGCTCGTCTCCCAATTAGAAATAAAGAAAGAAAATTTTGCTCATACCAACACACTTCGTTCGCAACTTTCTTACCCTTAAGCTTGATTCAAGCTTGGGGGAGGGAAAATGAAAAGAAAAATCACCTTGAATAAAAGCACTGATTCGGAAAAAAGAATGAAATTGTTTCGATCAAACCTAGGTAATTAGTCTTTCCATTGTTAGAAGCATCTCAAAATAAGAAGTTCAATTGACCAATTGGTGGAGTGAATCAAGGTTTATAAAGGGATGTTTGAATTACAACCGAATCGATTCTAGAAATTCTTGACTATAGCAAACTCACGTAGGTTTTCACATTTAGACTTGTATCTGCATTTAGATTTAGTTGTCCAGCACTTTTACCCGAGTTTGAAACTTTTTGCTTGAGGACAAGCAAAGGTTCAGCTTGGGGGAATTTGATACCTCGCATATTTAGTCTATTTTAGGCCTGTTTTAGTACCAGATTCGTGCCATAATTCACCAGAATCATGTGCATTTCATCGATATATCTTTAGAATTTGGTACTGCTGAGTGTTTGTTTGTTTTCTGCAGGTTTGGAGCAAAACACACGAAGAAATGGCGATTCAGATGATGAGGTACGACCCTTACCAGGCTTGGTACGGGTCTCACCAGACTTAGCCGTTTTCAGCTCTTCACGCCTGGTACGGCCAGGCCGTACCAATTTGGTACGGGCCGTACATAAAGGCGGCCTGACAGATTCAAATTTTGGCAGAGGCTATTTAAAGCGGGGAACTCTCCAATTTCGACATCCATTCCATTCCAGATCTATTTGAGAGCACAGTAAGAGAGAGAAAGAGAGCTAAGGAGCTAGGAGCAAGAAGGAAGGAAGAGGAAGAGGCGAAACTCGACGGATCTAGCTTCCTCCTCTCGATCCCTTCGATCCATGGCTATCTCTATCCCTTTTATTGTATTTTTAGATCAGATCATGTGCTGTGAGTAGTTATTTTAGTTTCTAGGGTTTAGAGATGGATTCTTGATTTGTTTTGACTTTCTTTGACTTGTATCTTGTATGAACTCTTTTGATTGATTGATTGTGATTTCTTTGCTATCTCTTGCTTTGTTTGCTGTGATTGTGTATGATGAACCTCTAGGTTTAGATCGAACCTATCAAGGTCATGTGATCATCTCAATCTTTCATCCAAATCAAGTGCTTAGGGTAGAATAGTTCGAATTGAAGCCGAGAGGTTGAATTCTCCTCTAATCGACAGATTAGAGGGTGCCTTAGGTCTCCAATCAACCAGCTAGGGTAGATCTGTACCAACACACGAGAGTTGAGGTGTAGAAATCCCTAAAAGGCAATCAATTGCATTCCAACCTAGATCTTGATCCAACAAATGACAGTTGAGGCTTAGGAACCTTAGGTATGGTCAATTGAACATTTCTAAAGAGTTTAGCACAAGGTACCAGCAAGGAAATGCATCAACTCGAACTGGTAAGCTCTGTTCTGGGAAGCCAGTACGGGTCTTACCAGAGTGGTACGGCCTTGCCTTACCAAGTGAAGTACGGCCTAGCCGTACCAACTTGGTACGGGCCGTACCACTAGAGGCAGATCACAGATGAAGTCTGAAACCCTGGAAACGCCTTTTATCCATAATCAAAACACAATTTACATTTCTTCTAGCATTTTATTACATCTTCCTGAATTGTTTGAATTGTTTGAATTGACCTTTTTAGGAAATTAAATACCAAACAAAACCTTTCTCACTTCTAGTTTTTAATCGAGTTAGGTAGATTCTAACCTAGTAATTGCCCGTCCCTGTGGATCGATACCCGATTATACTACTCGATAGGGGTTGTGCACTTGCAACCCTTACTCGTGAAGTGTAAACGCGGTTTTAAAAGGTACGCCCTCAAGCGTACCGAAACTTGCGTTGCGCTAACCAGCGAACACTTTGGGTATGAGAATATTGTTAACGAAAAGAAATAGCAAACGATGTAAAGAGGGAAGAGATGAGGCATAGAGGGGTTTAACGCCAAAGTTACGGCGAGCAAACCAGGTTTTGTAGTGATCGGATGATTCTAAAGCAAGTTCGGGCCAATTCCGAAGAAGATAGGCTTCTTCACCTTCATTGACTAACCCAAGCCAATTGGCGACATTGTCCAAAGAGAGAATGATTTCTCGGCCACAAACATAGGACTTGACAAGAAATGGGTCTTCGGAGAAAGTGAGATTGCAATAAAAGGTTTTGGTAATCATCTCACTATAGGCTTCATCACACGTGATCAAATTTTCCCAAGGCCAATGACGGATAAACCCGATAATTTTGTCATCCTCGGGAAATGAGAAGGTAACCGAGGCCTTGTTGAAATAATAACAATTCGATAATTTTCGATCCGAAAATTGACCCGTGAAATTGGTGTGAGCAATTGGATTTCTAAATAAATAGGTGTTGGATCGATAAATATTGGTATCCTGTTCAATCTCAGTGGCACTAGATTGACCCGCATCGTTGCGAGACCTCTTCTTTCGAAGGATATTCAATTTGGAGAGTTTTGGTGCCATTGATAGAAGAGATCGGTTAATTATGGTGCACCGATCCCGATACTATCCCGATCGGTCTTTTATTTGAAACCGACGCCGGTAGTGCACACACAGGATCGGTGTATTATTAATAACCGATCCTGATACGTAAAGGTGGCACGTAAAATGAGGCGCCTTCCCCTCTTCCCCTCTTCCCCTCTTCACACTCAAACCTTTCAACTTCAATTCAAAAATCTGCCATTTTCTCTCCTTCAACACTCACCATTTCTTGCAGTAGGTTTTCATTGATCACTTTTTCAAGGTTTTAATGTCCTTCCTTTCTTTGATCACTTTGTTTTCATTATTTTTTACGTTGTACGTGTATTTTCTCGTATTAGAAATGCCTCCTCGCCGTCGGTTCATAACCAGCAAGGGCGATGACTTTGCACAGCACTTCACCAAGCGAGAGTTGAAGGAGTTCTTCCACAGTGATGACCCGGCCTTGGCACTCCTAGCTGAGTGCATTCTCGATTCAAATCCTTACCTCGATCCGGATAGTGACGGTGATGAGGACAGTGAGGGTGAAGAAGTTGAGCTCGAGGTGAATGCTCTTCCAACCTTTGCTGAGATGGTGGAGTGCTTCGAGTGCCTCTTGTTGGCCAAGGAGGATGCCGTGCTCCGTTGTGAGACATGTCGCAACACATTCCATCCGGAATGTGTTGGCGAGGAGGAGAAGAACAAGGACCTCCGACTTGTCGAATGGAGTTGCCCAACATGCATCGACGGCCCTCTTGAAGACTAAGTTTATTTTTTTTTGCAACTAATTAAGTTTATTTTGAGATCTATATGATCTAACTTCTTATATATATATGGTATGAATTTGTTAATTTACTTCTTTTGGATATGAACTTGTCATTTTGAGATCTATATGATCTAACTAAGCAAGTTACCTTATTATTGATATTATGGTTGTTTTTATTTATGGTTGTGTGATGCTTGATTAAATTATGATTTGTTTGGCATATTTGTTTTAATTGCATATTTGTATGTCATGTGTGAATAATGGGTGTCAATCACAAATGAGTTGCTTGAATAATTAGTGTGGATAAGAAATTATATGATTTTCAATATACATATATATCTATATCTGCCTGAAAAGGAAAAAAAAAATGGCAGAAAGACATTCATTAGGATCGGTTTTTTACGTTTTCACCGATCCTGGAAACCATGAAGATCGGTTATTCTTAAACACCGATCGTGATAATCATCGGAATCGGTGATATTAAAACACCGATCCTGAATGGCTTATCTGCAACTTTTTGATTTTTTTAAAGCAAAAAACGATTATTTCTTCAAATTTTTATTTTTTCTGCTTACTATATGGATTTATATTGAAAATGCCAAATCTGGACAAATTGGCGCTCATTTCTTTCACCAAATTTAGGTCTGGAAGAGGGGACAAGGGGGTCTACACAAGTCGGTGGTTCTTCTCTGCTGTTGCCATCAGAGTTTACTGAACTTAATATGAAAAAAAAAATTAATAAATTATATTTCATGTTCAAGAGTTGAATGAAGGATAAGGACCTTCAAAAAAAAGCAAGAGTCCGATGAAAAGTTCGAAAAATCATATGTTTCTTATATGGAATCGAAAAAATTTGAATCTTATTCTATGGAATCAAAAAATTCATATGTTTCTTCTATTCTTAAATTTTTTTACAGGATCGGTTATCTATTTAGCCGATTTTGAATGTTAACTGTCAGCATCGGTTAATAAAAAAAACCGTTCAGGATACTTGACAATCAAGATCGGTGTGTTTTTTACCGATCTTGTTTATTAGCTGGATCGGTGTATAGGTAAACCGATCCTGATACACATTATCTACATCGGTTAAACCTGTAACCGATGTTAATACTTAACAATCACGAGCGGTTATCGTGTTTGCCCGATCCCAAAGGTATTAGCGTCAGTGTTTTATTTTAACCGATCCTGATGAGGCGATACTGTTTGCACATTTTCCACTAGTGATTATGGTTTTGACCATTACTTGATAAACTTTACATTATAGTATGATAGTATAAAGTGAACTCTGTAACAAAAGGTTAAATTGAAATAGTTTAATTTGGTATCAAATTGTTTTCCTACGGTTGGTCTTTGCTTTATTTCTTATTGCATAAGCTCTGAACAAGCACGGAGCACATTATAGTAGGCGTACAACAAAGACATCTGCAAGTCAAGCAGAGCTATATGGAGGTCAAGCAGGGCCATATGGAACCCACACAAGGCCATCTGGTAGCCAAGCAGTGCCATTTGGTAGGACATCTTCTGGAAATGGTTTCTTTCGCGAATTTAGTTTTAGGCGTGGTAGTAATAGGTGATTTATATGCATGTTGTGAACTTTTTTATTTAGATGCTTCTTTCAGATTTTTGTTATTTGCAATTTGTGTGGACTTTATTTGCAAATTGTGTGGTCCTTTTTATTTGCAATTTATGTGTACTTTACTGTTTTGTACGAGACTCTGAATTGGCGGCGAATTTAATTGTGACTCTGAATTGGCTACGAGACTTTTTTTTATTTGTAATTTGTGATGCAAGTCTGACTTGGCTGCGAATTTAATTGTGACTCTGAATTCTTTCTCACGCCTTCATCTTTAAAGGAAACAACACGTGACTACTAAATAAAAAGTAATTCTTATTTAATTAATACTAAAAAAAATTACAACTTAATTCATCCAACTACAATAATACTACTTAGAACCCAGCTCAAATGCATCTAAATTTTAAACCCTAATAATATTACTTCTTAGAACGAGCCGATTTTGCCGGATCTGGATCAGTCACAGCAGACGAAGTGGTAGCCTTACCAGTATAAGTACACGGAACAAACTCATCGTCCGATGTTGGTGGCTCTGGATCAACCTTCTTTTTTTTAACCCATAGCCGTAGGGGTTTTCCACAAAGTCATCGTCTGAAATTTCATACCTACGAAATTCCTCCTGTATGAATGATTGACATTCCTTTTTATCACGGCATACTGGACAGTTGTTCTTTTTTTCCTCATTTTTACCTCGATCACTAATTGACCCTCCTCTCGCTAGGCTACGATTGGACGACCTACCTCGGTTGCTATTGTTCATCCTTTTGGCCCTTCAAATATCGGCATTTTCACCTCAAAAATCGCCTTCTTTTTCTCTCTGTCCTTTCCTTCATTTCTCTTTTGTGAGTTGAGTGAGTTGTGAGGGAAAGAGAGAAAGATGGGGTATAAAAAAAAAATAGAGTACCGGCCGAAAAATGACCAATATTGAAATAAATAGAGTACTGACCATTTTATGGCCGGTAGGGGTATTTTTATTAATTCCCAGAAAACCTGGATATATTAATTAATTTGTAATAAACTTTGGATATTAATAAAAATGTCGGCTAATAGGCTAATATCAGATGCATGTGAACTAGATATATGCATGAGAAAGCAATAGGTTTGCTGCAATAGAGTAAAACTCACGGAACGTATATGTGTAACAATGGTGAAATTTAATGCAAATATATTTAAATAAATTTATTTATAATAAAACTAATTGATGTAGTCTATGACTCTATGTTGCAATTGTGGAGTGCATGCAAAGTATTTTGTCACTATAGGTCCACTTTGATGGTATATCAAAAGCTTAAAAGGAACAACCAACAAACCGTGGTACATGTGCACCTGATACTGGCTTCTTCATTTATTATCTAGAAAAAAAAACGAAAAAACAATGAAATAATATAAATCACGAATCAGAGCCCTGGAGCAGTAAAATAAAATTGTGTTTTCTTTTTTTTGTGAAATGTCAGATGATGTTAAATCTACTTTGTGATTTCAGAACTGAAACCTGGTCCTTGTCACTTTGTCAGAAGGTATTTGCAGTCACAACTTAATCTTGTCATATATTTCTGCTCCCTTTCTCTGTGCTGAAAAATCTTTATGATATATTTCTCCTTTTCATGAAGATAATTTCAATCTCCCAGAAACATTAATGTACATGGAATTTTCTGTACTATTGTTTTGTCCTACTGGTTACCCTTCAGTGCAGTTCCTTTTAATTAGTGTGAATAAAATCGACTATAAATCTTGGAATAGATGACCCTTTGTTGCAATCTCGAATCCTCATTGTGTCACTAGTTGTTTGTAATATTAATTACTTAATTGTAATGGAGTGTTTTAGTTGGATTATCCCTTGAATTCAGTCTTTTTATAAGAGAACAATGTTAGATCTAATAATTGGGAATTGCCTTCTTTTATTACTAGATTTGAACTGGAGGTAACTTACAAGTATTTACTTGTATTTAAAATAAATATCAAGTCAGGAGATTAAATGAGAAGCTAAGAAACATGAGAAGGTAAGAAAGAGAGAATAGACATTTTCTAGTTAAATGGAGAAAATAGAATGATTTGACTAATTATTATTTTTAGTTTTTTCGAAGGGGGTGGCTCGAAGAAAAAACCAAGAAGTGAATTGGGAAATAAAAGGCTACAATGCATATAATGTGTTTGAGAAAATGTCTCTGTGAAGGCTGAAAGATTGCAAGCACAGTTCGTCTTATTGTGATTAGCCCAAATCATTTCTTTTATTGCAGGTAAATTTTCTTACTTCTTTCTTGTATTTTGTTCTCCAACACACTACGCAATATGCAACCCCTTGATTGATTATTTATTTTCTGAGCTTAGATAATTATTTTCATTAGTTGCACCATCCCCCTCTTTCCCCTCCTTTTACAAAAGCAAAGCTAGAGATAACTGGGTGATCTGATCCTTATAACACAGTTCATACTATTATTATCTTATTGTATTCTTTATTTTTGAGTTGAAATGGATTATTTGTGGTTTTGTTGTATTTTAGAACAAATCATGGATGAATGTTGATTGGGAATAAGTCAGAACGGTTAATGATTGCAAGGCTAAGTTTCTGCAAGTTGTTAATTAATTGCTTCGAGAAACATTACCACTGGATACATTTAAAACTGACATGGTGGGTCAAATTTAGCTTCACAAATATCAATCATGCTTCTGAGTTTCTTCTTCGTTCAGCAGAGTGCTTGCCTTGTTTCTGACATGTGCTTCGGATGTCGTTTCCCATGGACATTAATTCTGACAATGCAGGAGGAGTCATTCTTAAGAGCATGTCATCTCTTCAGATGTCGTTTGATAACCAATATTTATCAAATTCTGCTAACCAGTACCTGATGCTTCTTGGCAGCCTTTCAAACATTACAAGTCTATGGCTTTATGCACATTCTTCCGACATACTGGAACCCTCCGCTAACCGCTATGCTCTGCAAATCCTAAACTTAATCAATGAAAACCTGATTTTTCATGCAAAAAAAGGAAAGAAAGAAAGCAAGGAGAACTTAATTAAAAGATATCGAGCATTCAATTAGGAAGGAAAAAAAATCTAGAAATTGGCAAATAGTTGGATTGGGGTTTCAGGTCTTTGGATTATGGTCCAAGGATAATTATTGGAGTTGCATATAGCATGGCGGTCAGATTGGGCATTAAGTGGGTACATATGGTGTCATGTCAGACAGGTTGAGTTTGTATTATGGTCAGCTCAATTTTTTTTTTTCCTCTCTTGGAGTAGCACATCAGGTTTAGTAGTTCTAGTAAGATTTGGTCAGCATAGGTTGAAGGTTTAAGTTGGTTTTCCGTAAGGTAGTGTTTCAGATTTTTAAGTTAGTTCGGGGGCATCAGTATCGTGTTTGTGTGTGCTTTTTCTCTTCAAATCAGAATTGTATTTGTCACATTTCAAACCGGAAATTCCGAATTAAGACATGATCAGTCCTCGCCTCGTGTTTATTAAATAAATAAACACGCAAGGCTAAACAAATACCAATATAAATGAAGTGCGGAAGAGTAAATAATATTAAATTGAGTATCAGTCATACAACTCATAAATATACATATACATATACATATCAATCCATACAACCCACATGATAATAAAACATAATCTAAGGAAGGGATACATGAACTACGATCCCGATGTACAAACAAAAACATCGGGACTCATAAATCCTAACAAAAGTCCTATCAAAGCTAACTCAAACAACATGGTCCTCGGATAGCTCCTGGCAAATTCTGCTGCTGATCGCCAGTCTCTGTACCTCAAATTCCAATTAAAAGGTGGGTGAGCGATCAATCGCCTAGTATGTGACCCATAATTACCTCTTCAGAAATCCTCTATGGTCAAAGCACTTTTAATTGTAAATTATGTAAAGTTTTAAAAACGGTAATTTATATGCACATGATTTATTATAAATACCCTAACTTATTAACTTAATAAGAAAATATAAATAATAGATGCCATGATGCGATTAATCTATTATGCCAACATGCAAAGATACCCAAAGTAAAACAAAAGGAGAGTATTATATTCCTATCCAAATCGGGGTCTAGTATGTGAGTACTGTGTGTAAGAATTAATATAATAATAGTACGGATAGAATATCACCCCGTGCCGTGCAATTCAAATTGATAGTTCCAATATGATATAATCCAAGTACTGCGATCATGGGGTGCAATGATACTCGTTGCCTAATGACATCGAGCATTTCCCCACAAGATATTGCACGCTAGCAGATGGTTATATCTAAGTTCGTGTATTTTCCTTACTCTAAAACGATTCTTCAACCAAGCATATTGTTTGAGCCTAAAAAAAAAAAGTTCCGGATTTAGAAATAAAAAAAATAAGAAATGGAGATGTCCATTTAAAATGTCAAAATGGAGTGATGGATAGATTCATTATGGAATTTGGAAAATGTGTTCACGGTTTGTGATTGAAAGAATTAAGTGGATTGAAATGAAATAATTGCAATTGGGCTTGGACCAAAACAAAATATCAAATCAATTAAAGGAATTGATTGGAGGCTCACGGCTTGGACCAAAGCAATATATCATATCAATTCTAGATCGGGCCGAGCCTAGAAAAATGAATTGAGGAGCCCAAATTAAAAAAAAAACAAAGAAGGTTGCTGCTGGGCCGAACCAATAGCTGAAGAAATTGAAAAAAAGAAAAGAAAGGGAATGAGTCCCACGCCTATCTGCACCTTTTAATCATCTGAACTTGGTCCATTACAAACCTTCAGCTGGTCTCTGCGTGGTCTACAAACACCAAGCTCACATAATCTAAAAGGATCTTCTCCTTCCCCTAACAGACAAAAAAAGTCAGAAGAAACGGTAAAAATCCTGGCGCCGCTGGAGATGCTCTTCGTCCTTCACTATGCTACTCAATTAAAGCCGTTAGATGCATTCAACGATCCAGATGCTGCCAACTCATCAATCCGTCCAGCTGCTGAAATCATGCCTAAAACCTAATTGGAAGGCTATAAAAGGAGCCTCTGTTGAAGAAAAGATGATATACAATACAAGACCGAAACCCTCAACCTCATACCTCCGTTCAAATTAAAACCCGAAAAGCAGTAACAAAAATACTGTAAAATCCTTTACTGCCTCAAGCCTAAATAGAATAGAAGAAGCTTTTGATTAAATTCGCAATGTAATGCCTAAGAGGCTTTGATGTATGTGTAAACGATGCCATGGATAAATAAAAATGCTCTTATTTGGAGCTTGAAATCTGTCTCGTTTCTTTACTGTTTTGGTTTTTGTTTCCTTCTTCTTTCTTTCTTTCTTTCTATTCTTCTTTCTTGTAGAACTCATTATTCTTTCTTTCTCTATTTTCTCTTTAATTCGTGATCTAATAGTGTTTAATAAGAGAGAGTTCGGGTTCTGGTCTCAATCATGACCATGAACTTGAGTTCTTGATGAAAATAACAATCCCTTCTCTTTGCAATCAATGCAACAGTGAAGGATAAAAAAATAGAGACCCCCTTACTTAAAGCTTTGTTTAGTAAATAAAAATAGAAGTTCAAGGTTCTGGTTTATCAATAACCAAAGATCTGAATTTTCTGATAAAAAGAAAGGTGATATTTCATATAGTCATCAATGCTATTGTGAAATTGATCTAAAAATGTGGCGAATGGATGAGGCAAGTAATAGCTATTATAGCTGATTTTAATAAAGACCCTATGATTCTAAAAACAAAATATATTCATATGTATCTTCTTCTTTCTCTGCCTTTTTCCTTTTTCCTTTTTCCCCTTTTCTCCTTTTCTTCTTTTTTCTTTTTTTTCTTTCTTTTCTGTTGCAAAGAGAAGGACCAAACATGCATAAACACACGTAACAAAATATAATAAAAGGGAAATTTTATATTATAAGAAATATAAAAGAAGAAAGATATTAAAAGTTGATGTTTAACTACATCCTTTCAAATATCTAATTCTTACATAATTCTTTTAATATAAAATCAACTAAAAGTGCAAAACAAATGAAAAAGAATTTAAACAAAATTAAATAGTATATTAGGGATTGATGTTTGACTACATCTCCCTATTTATGCTATTTTTGACTTTTGAAGGACTTAAATGCATTAAAAGAGAAATAGGGCAAGTAATGTATGAAAGATTGATGTTTTACTACATCTCTTTTATATATTATGAACTTTATTAATCTTTTGAAGGACCTAGATGCATAATTATTGAAGGAGAGAGCAAATGAAAAGAGGGAAATAATCAATCCCCATGAAATGATGCTCAAAGACCTTTCATATAATTATGTAGATGACCAAGGACCTATATGCACATTTACAATGGTATTGGTAAGTGACAAATGTGATACCAATACCCTCTTTGATTTTTATGACCAAATCTTGGTACAAAGGACTACATGTCATCTAATTAAACCAAATACCATATGGTACCAGTGTACAATACCATCTACATTCAATATAGCCTATACTGGTACAGTACCAGCCCCAAAAACGCCCCAAATGACCTTCTGGTACAGATCAGCCAGTGCAGGCTGATCTGAAAATCGAATCAAAAATCTGTTTAAACAGTTAGATAGGGGATAAAAAGACAATTAATTTAGACTCAAACTTTGCATTTTTATGATTTTTCTACTAATTTCTAGCTAATTTCAAAGTTGGTCTTCAGAAAACAAAAAAAAAACAGCAGCAGCACATATGC
Organism: Carex littledalei; assembly: GCA_011114355.1. NCBI lineage: Eukaryota > Viridiplantae > Streptophyta > Magnoliopsida > Poales > Cyperaceae > Carex > Carex littledalei. The sequence continues at coordinate 11,203,549 of CM022093.1, forward strand.
ATATATGCCCCCTCTGTCTATCTGGTACTTTTAAAAATAGAAATAAAAAGCATAAAATCATGAGATATCATATACTTGTTGCTAACATATCATGCTACAGCCAAATGACCAAAATGCCCTTTTTCTCATATTTAAATCATTTCCTCTTGAATAAAATATAAATAAAATATAAATATATTTTCTAAAACACAAATATGTTTCTAAAATGAATAAAAAGGTATGATAAATGTATTTCAATAATATTCATTGCCTCTCATGCATACATATTAATTAAATACCCCAAGAACAATGAAAATCAAATGAAAACTAAAAGACTAAGTACATGAGTTCTCTCCATTTTAGCCCCATTATTCAATTCACAACAAATAGGCCCCAAATTCCGGAATGGACGAGGTGTTCAGTATGGCTTGGAAGGGTCACAGCGGGGGCTTGCGCCCGCTGGGAGTTAAACGTCCCACAATCAATAAACTCCCTCGATAGACCGATTATGAACAGTAGGTCTGTCGAGGGTGAACCAGAAGGAATTGTAGAAAGAAATGAATGTTTCAAATTCGATATTTCTCATCATGTCTTGAAAACCGAGAGCATTGAACCTTGAGACATTTCACACATATGCACACACCTTCCACTGCTGTGCAACTTTCTGCGCCCTACATATATAAAATAGGAGAAATTATACAAGCAGGTCGTAAGAATATGTTGACCCGTTTCCTCATGAGCAGACTATGGGACTCCACCGTCTAGCCAGACCAATGGGAAACAGCTCGAGTCCGACCCTGTGCAATAAAATAAAATATGCCACCGCAACCGCGGAATCCGTTCTAGGCATGTAGCTCCTAATGTAGGGGAGACAAATCTCGAATCGTTTTCGTGTCTCTGGGCTCGAGTCCGGCCCGCACGTAATGGTAAAATGATCGAAAAGAATATATAATATCAACTTTAATACATATAATAGTAGTCATTCAGTGGCTACGGGGCCGACTCGTTCCATCACAACAAGCCGGAACACAGTCACCCGGTCTTCTTCTTAACACTCACCAATGCACATGCGTGACTACATAATAATATATTGTCCTCTACGAGAAGAGGACAACTAATATTCTAAACTAACATAATAATATAATATATAATTAAGTTACTCTACTCCTAAAATACAGTAAATTATCATTTATCAGGGATTATGCAAATCCTATCTACAATACAAAAAGGATAAACATGCTCTACAGTTTTCAATGCAACAATTTAATTTAAAACGGATGACGGGTCAAGTGGTCGATTGGTAAGAGTACGCCACAAAAAGTAATTCATATATCCCACACCTGAATCGTAGGCCGAAAGCAAACGCGCTCTAATCCCCGTCGTAATCTGCACGATCCTCGCCTGCTTAGGTATAGCCGTCAGCGGGATCGTACCACGGGTCATAATCGATGTAGGTCTGATGACCTGTAATTCGTACGTAACTTAATTAAATTCTAAACTAAGTACCCATAACCCAGTTTCCCCCGTTTGAACTATTTTAATTACGCGTTCGAACTTAATTGTTCAACTACGGAGTACAATACTCAATCGGTTCAATTAGTTCAACTCAGTTCTGATTGAGCGTAAGTAAATAGATCGGCTTCAACGGTTTGGATGCATCACTTGAAATCAATCCAATAGATTTTTGAGTTAAGCTCACCAAGTCCCTTTGTGAGCTTAATTCAAAAACCTATTGGATTGGCTTCAAAAGACGCATCCAAACCGTTGAAATTGATCTACTTCACGAGTGATGCGTTTACATGTCAAATTTATAAAATTTCGAACTAATTTAGTATAAAGTCAAGCAGTAAAAAAAGATGGTTTATAAGTTAATTTTAATGTGTTCATTTTTCATTATTTTTCGACCGCTTGACTTTATATTAAATTATTTTAAAAATTTAAAAATTTGATATGTAAACTCATCACTCGTGAAGTATATCGGTTTCAACAGTTTGGATGTGTCGCTTGAAATCAATCTAATGAGTTTTTGAGTTAAGCTTACAAAGAACCTTGGTGAGCTTAAGAACACCCTAGTTCTACTCATTAAACTATCTAGTTAATTATATTGTTGCAACAAATAATAGCAATCTAATGTTCTACATGTATTTTGTCATATTATATAGCTGACCGGAAATAACATTATTGAATCCATGATGTCAAAGATAGGTCTGATATAACTCACAAGTGATGAGTTTATATGTCAAATTTATAAATTTTTAAACTAATTTAATATAAAGTCACGCGGTAAAAAAATGATGAAAAATGAACACATTAAAATTAACTTATAAACTATCTTTTTTTTACTGCTTGACTTTATGCTAAATTAGTTCGAAATTTTATAAATTTGACATGTAAACGCATCACTCGTGAAGTGGATCGGTTTCAACGGTTTGGATGCATCGTTTGAAGTCAATTCAATAGATTTTTGAATTAAGCTCACAAAGGGACTTGGTGAGCTTAAGAACACCCTAGTTCTACTCATAACATAATGGATTGCTATTTGTATCATAACTTGGTGAGCTTAAGAAAACCCTAGTTCTACTAATAACATAATGCCAGAAATTAACAGCCATAAATCAAACGCTACTGTATCCTAAACAAAATAACTATGCTAAGATGCCAGAAAAGGAAGGAACAAAATTAGCATGAACAAAATACAACAAACCATTAACCACAGGCTTTGGTTTTAAAAACATAGCCCATGTGTTTCACTATCTTTGGTTTTAAGATAAAAGAAATGAACTGTTATTTAACAGTATAATAAAAACAACATCCATGTCACCTAACAAAGATTTGTAGGCTATCATTGCAGCTAACAATCAATATATACAAAGAAAAGAGATCATAGCATCAATCGACAAATATGAAATATAATGATTACAAGATTGCAACAGGTCCCCTATAGAAATCGCTTGCAAACAAGGATATTTTTTAACAATACTATTTTTTCTTCACATCTTTTTCTCTTTTATTTTAATTATTCAAACTATCTGTTCAATAGTTACGAAAGTAAAAAAAAAAAAAATTATCTTTTTTTTTATTTCCCTTTTTTTTTGCATAGTAAAAATTGATTATTATTCTATGTCCTATAGATCTATAAAAAAACATGTCTAAATACATCATAATATGGAGCCAAGGCCCTGGTTGAACCTTGGTATTTCTCAAATAGAATAAAATAAATAAACTTCCTTCTTTATTTCTTTTTTTTGCATCTCCTCTAAAAAACAAATTACTCAAAAAAGTAGTTTTTTTTTTACAATAAAAAGTATAATTCTTCTTTTGAAAAATTTTGTTTTTTTTGTACCATAGTTTTGTCCTCCTATTTTACTTGATAGTTATAAAATTTATATTATATTTTAATTATTCAAACCATCTGTGTCAATAGTTACTAAAGTAAAAATTCTTTTTTTTATATGCGAGTTTTTTTCATATGTTATTGAGTGAAAAATAAGATAATAATAAAGTAAAGTTCTTTGTAGAACTTGTGAAAATTCTTTTTTTGAATTGATTTTATTAATGGATTTTCTCTCCTATTAATGGATTTTCCTTGTCCTATTAACTTAACGAATTAGCTATTTTCGAAAAAAAAGTTCATATTGAAATTTTACTTCGTGCTCCGAATGAATGATGGTTTACTCAATACAATATCTCTTCGGCGAAACAGAGGATATCTCGATCGGGGAAGAGAAGGGTAAATCCCATATGACCCAATATATTTGACAAGTCGCACTATATGTCAAGCCAAGCTTTTCGGTTCGAGGACGTTGAAAAGATACTTTTGGAACTAGTTGCCTCACACTCAGTTTTGAACTAGTTGTCGAAAATTACAAACTCTATCTTCAAAATAAACTGCGTACTCGTGTTGAACTATGTGCCTCACACTCAGTTTTAGGTTTGAAACCTGCAGTACTCGAATAAACTTCGAATCCATTTTTGTTTGCACAGCAATACTACCTCTTGCCTTTTGCTAGAACAAGCAAGCTATTTTTCATGCGTACCTTCGTCTCATAAGAAGTATCGATGTGTCAGAATAATTCATAATTATTGATACGTCCTATCTCCGAGGAGGTTAGGCCATATGTTAGTCTGTGGTTAGTTTTTTGCGAGTTAAGGTATTCAACTCTTCCTTATAGATACCTTGCGTAATGAAAATTCCGAACCCCTCATTCAGCTGAGTTTGAGATCTTATATAAGTTTGTCCATAATCACCGCATAGAAGCGGTTATGATAACTTGCGACTCCATAATCTAACAAGTCACTGTACGTACGGAAGCGGTGACACTCACATGGTAGCGGTCACCATAGTGTGATTGTCTCGAGCAGACTTGGTGTTTGGGCCCAACTGCGTTGTCAGACTTATCGAGCATGTCTTACTGGACTGTTGCGGGAACTCCCGAGTTCAACTGTGTTGTCGGACCCAGAAAATCTTCGGTAATGGCTCAGTACTCGCCCCACAAGTAGTTCGTACAACCTTTGGTACATAGCCCTATCAATTACCGATCATTTAATTTGTGCAGTCACTGTTGAAGTATCAGATATCATCATTCTCTTCTTTTGCGGAGTGACACGCATAGAAAATACCTTCAACATTCTCTTTTCTTTCTATGAAGTTTGCCGGATCATTAATTATTGATTTGCACATTTTTACGATGCGGTGGAGCTTGTTACATTTGTTGCACTTCTTTTTTGACCAACATTAAAAGTTTGGCCGCATAACAAAAATGTGCAGATCAAGAACTAGCGACGGAGCAAACTTCATAGAGTAAAAATAGTGTTGTAAGTATTTTTTTTATGCATGTTACTCTACAAAAGAAGAGAAATTACAATATCTAATATATTTGGTACCTTGATAGTGCCTGCACAAATCATATGACCAGTTTTCATAGGGGTGTAAACGGATCTGTAATATTCCGAAAATTTAACAAACCAAAGACAAGTTCTTGAGCATATGTTTCTTTAAAACAAAAACCTTTGAATCTGACCATGATAAATAGGAAATTAAGTTTTAATCGAATTCTGACCTTGGGCCTTGGGAGAAATAGCGAGCTGAAGATATCTCGGAACTTGGGACTTGGAGAATCCGAGGAAAGACAAAGAATAAGTCGCAGGAAACGAGTTACTCAGCTAGACGGTTCAGTGGTTATTAAAAAAAAAACGGCTAGTTTATCCAGATTTATCCAATTCAATTACCCAAGCTATCACTGTAAAGAACCCAACCGGATTGGTACCCGGATCCGGTTTTTTTCAACCCACAAAATTTGAGTATACACCAGAAGCAAACTAAATCAAACAGTTTAGCATTGTTGAGGTTCGTTGCAACAAATCATAAAATAAACAAAAATACATGAATAGTATCCTCAAATCTAATAATCACATTTGAGTAGACAATAATCTCACCTTTCAGACGGAGATCATATTACAAGACAGTTACTATGACAATCATGTTTCCAAGTCAAAATATTGATCTTCTACATTTGATATAGAGCACAAACTAACCACTAGTTTCCGGAAATTAAGTACCTCAAAAGTTGGCGAAATAAAATAATTTGCTACTGCACATCTAATAGACATACAACATATGAGGCAAAAATAAAAGCTTACTACTATCTGCTTCCACCTCAGCATATGTAAGCCCTAAATGCTACTGTTTTTCAAATAGCAATTATTCATGTCTTTAGATCTTCTGACATGGCAGAAGGTATGCAATGTGTCGTCAAAATGTCGTGCGTTGCTGCCTTTGCACTCTTTGTTTCCAACACAACAATCTGTCAAAAGAAAATTATATAATAGTAAAACTAAGGATTGTTTCTATTAGAAAAAAGTTAAAAATTACTTTTAAAACCCATGGTAATATGAGAAAAACTCCAGTATACAAGCAAAACACAACTCCTATTTTTTTTTTCGTAATCTAAAATCAGGGAATTTAATCTTAATTTTTCTAATTGTAATCGAATAAATGTGTAGTTTCAGAGAGAAAAAACACTTGGCAATAGGTCTTCTTTGAACATTTGTCCACATTTTCTTCAAAAGAAAAAAGAGAAGGCATATTTCAAGTCTTAAGCCAGTTTAATAAATTATATATTATGAATGATAAATTGCATATCTTCAAAGGAACCTGCCATTGCTTTTGTTTGTGAAGTGTCTTTAAAGTTAAAATATAAGTCTTAAAAATACAAAATGCCGCATCTCAAAGTTTCGACATACTCTGATAAAACATAGGTCAGCCATCATTCCAGACATTATCATCCTAATGGAGCATTTGAGCGCTTTTATCAGCTTTTGTTTGCAAAAAAAAAAAAATGGCTCTGCAGCTCTGCTTGCCAGTTCCCAAAATTTTTCTCTTTAATTAAATACTCCGACATACATCTCCACACGTAATTATTTGCAAGGTGATTATTGAGTTCTCAATCAAGGAGTATTGTTTTTCTTTTACTCTCAATGGGCTTCACAAATATCCAACAAAACATCAAAAACATATTTATTCAAAATGAATGCGATTATATACCTGCTGGTACTCCAAATCGAATTTAAGAAATCCCTCTTTGCACTTCTCCACCATTTGCACCAAGCTTTTCAGATTCTTCACTGGCTTGCCGTTGAAAGAAAGCACCTACATACAAAATCTTGCATCAAAAAACAACCCTAGAAATATAACGAGCACTCTTTTACATTAATCAAGAAGTTTGAATAACCTGAGTGTTCACAATATCTTCGTAACCAATGTTGATGTCAGCAACAAGCACCTGATTAAAAAGCAAAAGAGTTCAAAATAACTCATTGTAACATAATTAGAAATATGACAACTCTAATTTCTTGGTTAAAAAGATTAGAACCTGAGAAATAACTACAAGTTGTTCCCCTTCAGACTGTGCCATCGCATGCAAGTGCTTGTCTAACAACTTAACTGGTGCATCATACTCATAATCCTTCCCATACTGTAATTAAAAAAGCAAAACAATCAACATTCATATTTTAATTCATAAAATTCAAAGCAGTTTCCAAATGGTTTTCTCTAAGCATAATCAATTTGGTCCTTATAGTCTATATTATTGTAATGTTCTTCCTTTAGGTCTCACTATAAGGGCATGTTCGGTTATCACAGGATTATGTGGGCTCGGAACCCACAAATTAAAGGAACCCATACTCATGGGTATGCAATGGAATAGTTATGGGAAAATACTGAAATTAATGTTTGGTTATACCATGGGAATAGTTATGGGAAATTCTGATTCGTCTTGAAAATATGTATATCTATTCAAGTTTTCATAATTATTTTACCATTGAATTTACTAGAATCAAAATTATATATATATTTAATAATGTTCATAAAAAATGGTTCAAATATATAAAAAAATTGTTGGGAAAAAATTAAACAGTAAAAATGGAGGAATTTATGAAAGTAAAACGTTAATTACCAATATAAGTGTAAAGTATTAGTTTAACTTTTAAATTTTCTTGTATTTGTTATGGGTTCTGTCAACATAAGAATATGTTTATATTGTCTAACTATGAAGTATATACTTAATTTTTATCCCATTACTTGATATTATTTTGTGAAAGAGAAATGATGCTTAGTCCGTGAAAAAAATTCTTGGGTTGGGACATTTTTTTTTCCTGATGTTTTGACTTGCAATGGGATTTTTGGTGAGAAATAAATCCAATTGACTGTAAAACCCACGAAATCCCATGGAATTTAGTTCGTCCGTACAGGCCCTAAATGATTGTGTATATAAAAAATTCAAATCATTAGCAGGATTTACATAATATCATAATTTATATGAGAAATTATTTTCATATTCAATTGAAAACATTTTTTGATATACTGATGCAAGAAATCAGCAAATCTTATTGTCAAAATATCTTTTTTATACATCTCAAAAATCTAACTTGACAGCTCATTTACTACACGACTGAATTTGATCATTGGCTTTTAAGGATATATCTGATGCAACTGAAACACAAGTGACCAAAACTGTAACTGCTTCAGACTCAAAGAAGCCTTGCAGAGTTGAGTCAAAAGGTAAGAAGGACTAGAAGAATCGGTAAAAAGTACCTCAGATCGAAGATACGGGACAGAGACAGCTGTAAACACAAATCCAGCAACAATGTAATAAGATGGAGGCGTTCCCTTTATGTGTGCAGGGACAAGTCTTTTGTGAGTGGCAAGCTTTATACTGAACTCCAGAACTTTTGAGTCACGGAACACTCTGACCACTGCCTTCTCACCAGTATATTTCTGAGAGACGAGGTAGCTGAACCCTATTCTCTCTCCATGCCTAAATGGAACTGAAAAGGAATGAAACAAAAAATTTGAAGCAAGTGCATGACTCCTTTGTTTTTTAATATACAAGTATTATACTTTGTTTGCGGTCAAACAGTTACGGAGTATTTGAGACCGACATCCATGAGACTGGGGTTTTACAAAAGGTTTCTTTAAATTAAAAAAAAACAATTTTCATTACATTGAGTGGTAACAAGGAATTGTCACTCGCCCTTGCCCATAACAGGCCTAATTCCTTCTGGAAGCCAAAGTAGAAATTAAATCAAGTAATTATATTGCTGCTTGCAAGGTAATTTTTTTTTTTTTTTTTTGAACAAGTTAGCATACAATTTATTGAGTTAAAAAAAAAATCATGGGCCATCCGCTCGGCTTTTCTTTGACTTATCTCACTTTTAATGTAAGGATGTCATCTACAAAATCTCCAAATTGGCGACGGTATAAATCTACGACATGTGACTTTTTTCACAACAAATTTGTGCAATTTGGAATAAAGAAGAAAGTATAACTTGTAAGTATAATAGAATTATGTAAAGAAGAAACATACCCGTTCCATCATTAGCAATATCGACACCATCAAAGCTGAGAATAATATCTGATGGGTGGAGACAACCAGACTCTGGAGCGGTGGGCTCCACTCGCCTGACACGGACCCCTTTCTGGTCTGGCTTCATTCCCATAGACTTCCGCAGATCCGGGTTCTCCATTTTTTGCCATTCTACACCTAGTATAGGAAACCCTAGTAACAACAAACAAAGAGGAAAAGCAACACATTACAAGACATATTTTGACAATTTTAGTTGCTATTCTTGCTTATCAAAGCTTTCATATAACAAAATATCTTTCCTTATATTTCTATTTTATTTTACTTATATTTTAGTTTTAGATTTACTCGTATTTGATGATTTCCAACAGGTAAATATATCCTCTGATCAAAGGCAATGCTATGGAGAGAGATATTATCAAACTACCCATGAAAGAAATATAATAAAAAAAAGTACCAGTATATTGTCCAGATTTTTCATAATCAGTAATGAAGTGCGTAATCACAGGAGTAGGAATGACATATCCTATATTCTCAACATCTTCATGCTTAAGAGATTGAAATGCTATTCCCACACACTGCCCCTTGTCATTGAAAGCAGGTCCCCCTGAATTTCCAGAGTTTATTGCTGCATCTATCTGTTCAAACCATTTGTAAAGGTTATACATAAAAAAAAAATATATATAAAATAACAGTAGCACCTCCTGCATTAACCAGTCTAAAAATCAATTATTGAGAACTTTCATATTGTTTATGCATGTTTTTTTTTTAAACTAATTTGGGAGAAAACTGAAAATATCAAGGGCCATTTACAAAATTTAAAAAGAGAGAGACAAAACCATGCAAGGAGTCGAAGTTAAAGACCTGTAAGCCTAGAAGCTCAGTGGAGCCATGGACGTAAGAGAGAATCTCAATCCTAGAGACAACTCCACTAGTCACTGAAATAGTATCCCCGCCTATCGGGTACCCAACAACTGTCACGGCATCTTGTAAAGCAGGTAATGAACCAAACTCTAAGGGTGAAACATCTTCCCAAAATTCATCATCACTGACTGTTAACATGGCTATTGAATAAAAGAAAAATGAATGTAAGTGTTGGTAGCAGTTATTCTTGATAACAGGATACAAATTGCGGTAGTAAACTAGCATGGTAATGCGAGAATTTATAAACAATGAGATAATCTACAACTTGTAAAAAATATAGAATTTCATCAGTTGTAGGTCATGGTTCAATCCTACACTTAACATATCACAATATTAACATATCTATACTCCAGTATGGCTATGATAAAAGCATTAGCACCGATCCATTGATGCAATGCTGCACATTTCGCATTTCCTACTCTGAATGAGCAATCTGAGGCTTTCACTTTGATCTCAATACAATGATAAATTTGTTTTTTTTAATATTCATCTCATCAGCTGGATTAGGACAACATGAGTTATTGAAGGACAACTAACAAAGCTTTCATCAATTTTCGGTGAAATATACACCAATACATTAACATTTCATCAGTAGGTTATCAAGGACATGATAATCATGTCTATTATGGATTGCTCAAGGGATTATACCTTGCAGTATTCTATGTCTAAGATTGATTCATATTTTTGTAAGGTTTATTAGCTAATTCTATTATAGATTGCTCACTGGATTATAATATGCATTCTGCATGTAGTAACAGTTTTATGTGCTTATTGACCACTTTATGATTCTTGAAATAAGAAACAATCTTTGATAATAACTAATTAAAGTAACAAGATAGCTAATAGTAATGATATGCAATGCAGCTCAGAGAAGTAAGAACATAAGATAAATAAAAACAAACATATAATGATGGTATTAAGGAAATGAAACATTTTATCTCTTACCAATATCACACTCAGTCCCGATGGCCAGAACAGTGGCGAGATACTTGGTATCAGAACCACGCTTCTTGAGCTTGACCTGAGTATGGTGCTCAACCGAATGTGCATTCGTCAGAACCCTCCTCCCACCGAGTATAAACCCACTGCTGCTCGAGCTGTACTGTCTCTTCCTCTGCCATGGCAGAGAGAAATTAGGCTCGGTGTGGACACAGAACACCTTCACAACCGCATCCATGGAGGGGACCACCTTCACCACATCATCCCACTTCACTGGAGGCGGGACGGTCTCTGAAACCGGCACGTCCACAGCGCCACCGTTAGCGGATTTGAACTCGCTTGACCGCGTGCGGCGGGGAGAGGAAGGGGCGGGATGTTGGTGCAGGGGCTTCTTCCGACGGTTGCGCTTGTGGCGGGTCGATTGCGGGTCGGCGGGATCATTAGCGGCGGGGGATGGGGAAGGAACGATAGGCGACGGAGAGAGGTCGGTAGTCTCCGACGATGCTTTTGCCGCCTTGCGACTTCTCTTCCGACCGGGCTTGTCGTCGCCCATGGAGAGTCGAGCGCTGTGGTTAGGGTTTCAGTCACAGAGAGAGGAGGGAGGGAAAGGGGAAGAGGAGGCGGGGAGGGAGTACGGGCGGTGATAGGGAGGGAGAGCGGAGAGGATCTATTAACCCGTTAAGTTGTCCAGTCCGACCGATTCTTTCGGCCATTGTTCCAAGCTGTTCAGATTTCAGAAGCCACCAGGTAAAACTACGGGCTTTATTGGGCTGGATTGCGATATCGATTGGGGCCCAAATAAGCTGATACATTTTTCTAGAAGCTTACTTTGATGGAGGATAGGCCTGTTTCTGTCAAAAAGAAGAAACAAACATCAATTAAGACCACATTTCGTTTGTAAAGTCTTAATTCAAAAAAAAAAAGTCACTGAAATATTAATTGTGCAAGTTTGAATTATATAGAAAATTTTGTGTAAACAAAAATATTAGAATGTATTTGCTGCACACTGTGAATTTTTATATTTTCTTAAAACCGATTAAGACCACACTAGGTGCATCGTTGCGGCTACGCCGCAACCGTTTTCTTTTGTGTATGTTAGCGTATACGAGTGATATTTTTGTTCCTCTTCTTCTGTTTACTTATTGCAGCACATATTTCTTGCAAAATTGAAATGTAAAAGAAATACAGCTGGTACAAAATAAAACCAATTTACACAAAAAATATAAATAATAACAAACAGGTTATTGCTTCCCCTTTTTTTTTTCTTTTATCAAGGTTGTGTAACATCAAAGAAAGGCTCATTATTGCATATTTAATCCAATAAAATTATCAGTACTATGCACGCTAAAAAATTATCAAGAGGTCCAACTTGCCATAGAGAAAGCCAATGCTTGTGGGCCCACACGTGTGACACATCTGAGATATGTTTAGTTCACATACTAAATACTATGTTTCCTTCTGTAGATAACATACTGCAAAATAAGCTAATCGATATTATTAAAATGCAACAATATCACTTATATACTAAATACTATATATGTTCCGATTCTATTATAAAGAGGGTTCCGATTCTATAAGCTTTTGGTACCATAAAATGCAACAATATCACATTTTCATTTATATTTCAAAATTACACTAAGAATCAGTAACTACCAACTACTGTTCGATTTTCAAAATTATATGACGCGAAAAGAAAGCAGCTTACTTGAAAGGCCACTCTAATCAATGCATTAGACTAAATTTTATTAATTATTCTCCTTTGAGTTAGACACATTAACAAAGAATCAGAGAGAGACCTTCAGAGCTTGAGCAGTGGATGAAGAAGCTCTGACAATTAAGCTTAACATCAAAACAAAATAATTTAATCCATAAATGACAATCCAAACAAAGACATTCAAAGCAAAAGAATTACTACTGCAAACATCAATTGTAAATATGTATTCTACGTACATGTATACCTTGCAGAATTTGGATCTACTCTATTCTCCTATGAACCGTGCTATTAAGAAAAACCTTTGTTGACAATTATTTAAGCACTTACTAAGAGACGCATTGGTGCCATCCAAGTATTATCACCCTACCCTAATGTAAGTTTCTCTCAACAGGTTAGGCACACTAAGAAATCCATTCTTTTTAATAAAACTATACGATGACCATGTCAAAAATTTAGTTAACAGTATGTGATGTGATTTATTTTCCTCTTGGAAGTTGAATAGGTGGGGAGTTGTCCTGCAATCTGTTGGTCATGTAGGGCTTTTTCTACAAAATTCACTAATTGAAACAATTATATGAATATCTCTATCAGAAATATACTTCCTTTTTGAAAAACACTGAAAAACAGTGATTTTGAACCTATCTACAAAAATAGTAAAAAAATTCCAAAAAATTTAAAATTTGGTCTCCAAGCACATTTTAACATGGAGATTATGTTGAGTGGTTCGGATTGACTGTTTGGATTTTGAAAACAGAGATAATGATGTGAGGCATTTGAACCCTATTCATAATTGTATGCAATTTGACTTACACCTCCAGTTGCAGCAGCCCGCAAGGCTGAGAGAGTGACAGTAGCATTGTGATAGTCTGTTAACAACTTGAATGCTTAATCCGATAATTTACCCTGCAATTTTACATTACATAGTTTTAATGGTGTACATACTCTGATACCAATATTGAACCTGAATGTACCACCCCAATTAATAGTTTTAACAGTGATGCTACGGTACTATGCATAGCGTATATTAGTCCGTACTATGGATCAATATTTTATTTTCAAAGTTCAAACAATCGATCTGAACCGTTCAACATGATCTCTACATGATAATATACTTGTTGATCAAATTTTACATTTTTTTACTATTTTTTTAGATAGATAGAAAATCACTTCAAATTTATTAGGACATACCTTATGGCAGGCATGCAATTTTGACAGTTCCAAATTATCATCGAGGTTCTTCACTAACAAACCACTATAATAAACAATAAGACAAAAAATCAGTTGAATTTCAATATGATAGATAAACAGGAAAAAATTACGGGCAGTATGCATCATTTGCTAAAGCTCTTAATGCATCCATAAAGGCATCTACACTGTCACATAAATTAAAAAAAAAAGGTCTTCCAATTCATAACAAACATAGAGATCAGAACTAATTAAATATTTAGATTGGGTTATATAGATAACATTTCCCTCTAATGCTTCAATCAAGGATTGCGCCTTAACCGACAGTGGCTCAGGCAAAGCTTTTGCCTAGATAAATTAAACAATGACATTGCATTATGTACCAACCAAATAATAAAATATTCACCAAGAATACCGGTTAATACATTTCAAGAAAACATTACCAATGAATTATGATCAACAACACTAAGTGCCAAGGTCTCATTTGCATTGCCTCCAATTTAAACACTACTTTTCAATTTGTTACCCATATCCTACAGAGAATTATCATCATTTCCTGACAAATTCACAACCAAAAAGGATTTTAGAAAGGAATGGTTACCAAAGTGTAAAGGAACTTATTGGCAATAGGAGCGGCCACAGTTTCCAAGAGATGTTTGTGTAAGACAGCCTACAAATTTGTTAAGCCAATTAAATTAAAAATTAAACCTTTTGTTTTTGAGAAAATAAGAAGACTATGTTAAAAAAAGTGAAAATTAATATCATTTACAAAATAAAATAATGAATTTTGAAAATTTACAGTATACAGATGTAGAAGGGTTATCTTGAAATAGAGGAAGAGATCTCTCATATATTTGCAAATCTAACATGGCTTGTTAAAAAAAAGGACAAATGTAACATCAATTAGGTTATTTTTTTTATTAAAATCCTTAATTTGCATGTTCATGTTCGCCTCTTGTAAAACTGAATTTAGGTGAAATTAGTACACTGAGAAATAATCACAAAATTGATACAAGTAATATGAAATGCAGAAATAATGATTAGATGAATGATAATGGTTACCCCTTTTTCTCTTTGGTAATTTAATTTGGTTTTTCTCTCACTGAAATAATGAAATTTGCTTGGATTGGAGACAAGCATCATCTGTGCCTAATAATTGGAAACACTTCCACTCAGCCAACTGCAGCTGCTGGCATTTCATCATTACCTCTTTTTCTTTTTTCTTTTGGTTTTTGAGTCCTATTGATTTTTCTGTTAAACCAAATTTGGTTGCCCTGTGTTGTGCATGGACTTTTCCGAACAAAACCGCCTCTGAAAGGACACCAGTTGTCAATTAGATCTTGACCTTGCTTTTGCATAGTGGAACTACCTTTCAAAGCCATTAATTTATTTAAGGCCAGCTAATAATCATCCGAATATAAGATTTGTTTTTAAATTTATATGGATTTATTATTTAATTTTATATGGATGTCGTCATGTTACTTGGAAGAAAGTTACTTCACTTTTCATACCTCTACTTCTTTTTTAAAATCTTTAATAATATTTGTTGAATTTTGGAATTTTAGAATTGAATACGTCCCTTCACTTTATATTGATATTTGAATTAGGTTCAAAATAGGGCTTCATCCCATCAATGATATGACACAACCAATGAGCTTGATGCCCATCAGACCTACTCTAGTTCGATGGGTTTAATCACCGTCGATTTGTTTTAAGATTCGTGCAGAACACTTTAAACTTCGCGTGTATCTGTTTCAATTTTCGTGTGCGCAAATCTTAAATTAGAACAGACGGTCATGATGCTCGTTGAACCTAAAAGTAGATCCGATGGGCATCGGAACTACTCCGTTCTCCTAAGGTTTAGGATAAATGTACAACCAATGAGCTTGAATATGACACAAGATCAAGCATAGTTGAACAATTATTTTCCTTCATAGGGCCTGAACTTAAATAATAGTGGGCCAGGGAGCAATGATGATCCATCAAAGGAAGTCTGCTCATGCCATGGGCCTCTGCTTCCTTCCCTTTCAACATATATACTCAACAAATCAAAATGACATATTCAACAATGAGTGAGGCTACGGTACTATGCATAGCACGGATTGGGTCCATGCTACGACTTAATATTTGAGTTTTCAAAATCCTAACGGTCGATTCAAACTGTTCAACATGATTATAAAATGAATATGTACTTGCAAACCAAATTTTACATTTTTTTGATTTTTTTTACTATTTTTTTTAGATAGGTAGAAAATCACTGTTTTTGGATGGTCCAGAATTTTCAGATCAGTGATTTTCTACCTATCTAAAAAAATAGTAAAAAAGTTTGAAAAAATGTAAAATTTGGTTTGCAAGTACATATTCATTTTATAATCATGTTGAACGGTTCGGATCGACCGTTAGGATTTTCAAAACTCAAATATTGAACCATAGCACGGACCCAACCGTGCTATGCATAGTACCGTAGCCTCACTCTTCAACAATTATCTTGTATAATAATTAATATTTCTTTCTACTATCCATTACCAAAACCCAAAAACTAATATGTAGCATCTTTGCTGTTTGTTGAGGAATCCATCAATCAAAAGGAGAAAGACAAGCACCTTGTGTATTTATATAAAAATGGACATCAAATCACAATGTAAAATTGTATCTTAAAAAAAAAAAATAAGTCCCATCATTGATGGGTCCCTAATAATTCCCTAGGAAACACAGTTTCTAGTATGCATGTGAGATCCCCTCTGTAAAGAGGCAAAAGCTCAGCAGGATTTTTGGGTGATGAACTATCTTATCTTATGTTGACTATGAGGAATAAAATTAGTTGTGTAATGTACAACAGGTTATTGCCGCTAGGCATATCCATGTGCTCGTGGCTTGTCCATGATAGTTTATAGGTTAGTCAAATTAGTTGTCAGTGGGACACTTGTATAGAGTTTGGATTCAATAAGATATATCATATATCGTAACTCGTAGAGTTAGATCCGAACCATGCATTCGTGCATTCTAAGATAGATCTGAATAAAATTTCAGCCCAGTTTTAGATAATTCTACGAGATGCGGTAGCGTAGAGGATATTTTTTCTGTTTCAGACTCTATAAATACTCCTTTCTCTCTCCTCCCTCTCACAACTCACTCAAAATCAAAGAAGAGAAAGAGATAAAGAGAAGGTGATTTCTGAGACGAAAAGGCGATTTCTGAGGCGAAAGAGCAATTTCGGAGGTGATTTTCAGATTTTTTTTAAATTTTTTAAAAAAAAAGTTTATTTTAATTTTATTTTTTTCAGCAACCTATACATTTAAATTAGTAACCTAACAACTTTGTACCATTTACCAAAATGTAGTTTGTTAGCCATGTCAATGATGATTTCATTACATTGTGGTGGGAAGTTTTTGACTAATATATATGGGGTTTAATTATTACTCCAAAGAGACAATTAATGCATTCATGATTGATGATGATACCTCAATTTGGGACTTGAAGTCTATGATTTACGAATACACTGGTTATAACCTAAAAATGTGAAACTTAGAATTGGCAACCTGAGTGAACGCTGGAACACTCCCAACCTATACCATAAGTCCGATATTAAGTGATGCTGCATGGAGAGGCTTGTACAGGCGGTTAAATGCCACTGGAAATTTATCATAGAAATCTATGCCAAGAGAGTTCCAATAGAGTCAGGGGTTGGAAGTTCTGGCAAAAATTTGGTTGCGCCAAATTATACATCACAACCAGAACCATACAGTCTTATGGCTCCTTTATTCGTACCTGAGTCAGAACCATACAATCCCGTGGGTCCTTTATTCATACCTGATCCAGAAACATACAGTCACTTCACCCACCAGCACCCCAACCACTACCTCATACAAGACCTCAATCTAGACCCGTGCATGTGACGCCTTTATCATTACATGCACTAGCACCTCACCCCAGACCGGCACCAGTAGACGACGAAACTGGGTCGAATTTTGAAAATATTAACGAAATTCCGGAGGAAGATCTGCAAACTGGGGATGAATTTGAGAGAGGAAACTGGGACTCTGATCACCTGGAGGGTTGTGATGAAGATGGAGCCGTCCAATTATAAAGGTGAGCTGGGTTATGATCACCTGGAGGGTTGTGATGAAACTGGAACTATGATCACCCACTTAGTAGCTAGACTGATATGCACCCGTTCGCAGACTTAAATGATATATTTGTTTTTAAAGAAGCATATATTGGTTATTATGGGAGGCGGATTGAGCACAAAGGTGAGCTGGCGCCAGAACAATATTTTAAAAGCAAAAAAGAGCTAATAAAGAAGATTAGAGAATACCATATTGATAAGAATCAGGAGATTAGAATGAAGAAAAGTGAGAGGGATCGTATTCAGGTAGTGTGCAAGACTTAGGAGAAAAGCAACGGGTTTTGAAGATGCATGGGTTATAACAAAGCAAGACAAGCCTCACACATGCATGTCTGAATACTCAAGAAAAGACCATGAATGTCTCACGGCATCAATCATTGTCGATATCATTGAGACCTCCATTAAGAAGGACCCCTATATGAGCAATCCAGGGGGTGGCAAACTGTGTGAGGGTTAAGTACGACAATGTAACCCCGAAATACAATCGACTGTGGAGGGGTCATGAGCTTGCAATAGCCCAAAAATTTGGGAGCTGGGAGGGTTCATACAGCTTGTTGGAACCACTGCTGATGGGAATCTGCGACAATAATCCCGGCTCTAAGTACTAATTTCTGATATGTCCTATACGAGATAAACACAGAGAGCTTATTGAAGGAGTTGTTCAATTCAGGGCGGTAGCCTGGGCTTTTGGTCCATGCATTGCAGCGGTTTAGTACTTGAGACCAGTGATTAATATAGATGCATGCTTCTTATCTAGGCGGTATGGGGGGAGACTTTTGATAGCTTGCGGCTATGATACCGAGAACCAATTGATGCCTATAGCATTTGCAATTGTGCAAAAGGAGGATGGTGAGAATTGGGATTTTTTCTTGCAGTGGTTGAGGAATGAAGTGCTTGAAGCTGATAGATTTGTCTGTGTTATATCGGACCAGCACAAGGAGATCAAATCTGCACTGATAACAGAATACGAATGGTCTCCATAACTTTTTGTGTATAGGTTTTGTATGCAACATGTTGCTGACAACCTGGTCCAGAATTGTGGAAAAGACAAGTGGTTCGGATGGAGGTTCAAACAAGGAGCCAGGAAAAAGAAGCCAAGAAAGTTGAAAGAGATGTTCGAAGAGTTTGTTGTGGTATGTTTAATTTATAACACTTCGTTTAATTATTTTATAAGTAGATGAGGCAAATGAAGTAACACATCTTTGTTATCGTGTAGTTAAATCTAAGGTGTAATGCATTTTTAAAGAATGTGGGCAAAGTACATCCCAATGATGTGCTGGAGCCGTCCAATTATGAGAAGATTTTCTAAAGCTGTGATAGAGGATACTGATTTGGTATCATGACAACAAACGGCTCCAAGTCGTTGAACAATGTCTTTCGGATAAGCTGGAGAATGCACGTGGCTGCCATTGTAGAGGATACATTATATAAGTGCAACATATGGTTTGTTGAGCGGCGGAAGCGAGTCATGGATTTAAAAGATGCAAATCAATTATTTTCCGAAACGGGTGGAGCTCAAGCTCAGAAAACGTTGGCTCAAAGTTGTAAGAAATGCATTTGGTCCCTTATTCGCACGGCGAAGGTCAATACTAAGTTTCATCCCCAAATGAGTACGTTCCAGTCACCCGCGGCTCCAGTGGAAGTATGGACATTATTCATAGGGAGTTCCAGTACATTGTGACATGCGGGGGCCCAGCAACACAATGGAATCTACATGCAGAGGTATCCAATTAACATTTATTCTGTGTGCTCATGTCTTAGCGGTTTGTCATGCAAAAAACTGGAGTGAGAACCAATTTATTGCAGACTGGTATACTGTGAACTAACTTGAAAGTACTTCGAGTGAGGTGTTTATTCCTTATGGCAATGTGGGCGAATGACCAGTTTACCAGTCTTCTAGAATTCTCCCTGGCAAGGCTTGGATTAGGGTTGGGAAGAGAAAACACACCCGTCATGTAATGACCATGGACGAAATGCAAGGTAGGCAAAGGGGGCATCAGCCTCGCCGTTCTACTACTGACAGGAATAGAAGAGGTATGTAACATTCATAAAAAAAAATATTTCATTATAATTTTGACTAGCTTACTAAGTAACAAATGCAATGCAGAGGCCAGAAACCAGCAAATGCAGTAGAAAATGAGAGACTTATCGCAGAGGCAACTGGGTCACAAGGGTCACAGCATAACACAGCTACAACCCGTTTAGATGCATCTGCTATGTTTGCAGAAGCAATGAGAGAGGCAGTTGCTATGGGAAGAGAGGTGGTTGGGGTGCAAGCAGAGCCATCTGGTAGCCAACCAAGGAGGTCAACTGGTAGGCGTACAAGGGCATTTGGAAGCCAAGCAGGGGCATCTGGGAGCCAAACAGAGCCATTTGGTAGGCTATCTTCTGGAACTGGTCGGTTTCTCGGAATACCGTTTAGGCATAGTAATAGGTGATTTAAATTGATGTTTGTATGCATGTTGTGAACTTATTTATTTAGATGCAGCTTTGAGAACTAATTTATGTGCAATTTGTGTGGATTTTATTTAGACTAAGTTATGAGTTAGTTGAATGTTAGTTTTTATAACCTTACTATTTTTTACTATATTCAAAAATTAATTCTAGGATGTCTACAAAACCAATTTTTTTTTTCTTTTAATGAAATTGTAGAGAAACATCAAGTCTACATGCATGCCAATTTTCGTGATTTATTGATGTATTTAACTGGGTCAAAATCTTGTCCAAAGGCAGGGGCAAAATAGATAATTTGCCATTCTAAATAAATGAACTTCAAAAATACATTAAGATTCAGTTACAATGTTACATCCAACCTACAAAAGAAACACTAAATTAATGAAATAAGACATTATAGTAGCTATAGACTTTGTGGAGTAAATTACAACACAACAAGCACTAGTAATCATACTCCTTAGTAGGCGGCTCTAGATTAGTACCAGCAGACGAAGTACTAGCCTTACCAGTATAAGTACACGAAACAAACTCATCGTCCGATGTTGGAGGCTCTGGAACAACCTTTTTTTTTTCAAACAGTGGTCATAGGGGTTTTACACAAAGTCATCGTCTGAAATTTCATACCGAATAGGTCGTCTAAGAAATTCCTCCATTAGACATACTTGACAGTTATTTTTATCACGGCATACTTAACAGTTTTTTTCCCCTTATTTTTACCTCGACCACTAATTGACCTTCCTCTCGATACGCCACGATAGGACGATCTACATCAGTAGCTACTGTTCATCCTATTGTCACCTAAAAATTGCCTCCGAAATCGTCATTTTCGCCTCAGGAATCGCCTTCTCTTTCACTCTCTCTTCTGTGATTTTGAGTGAGTTGTGAGAGAGAGGAGAGAGAAAACAAAATATTTATAGATTCTAAAACACAAAAGAAAAATTCCCAACTGGCCAAAAGATAGCCGGTCCTAATTTTAATCCCGGCCAGCTATTTTTTGGCCGGTTTGGGCATTTTTAAAAATACCCAGCTAAGCTAGGTATAATTATTATTTTATAATTAATTTTGAATATTAATAAAAATGTCGGCTTGTAAATTTATATCTTCCTTGACATTTACGTGTTTAATATAAGAATAGAGATACAAGATCTTATATAAATCAAGCTCAACAATAAAAAAATTCGAAACATGAATGGTTAATTCGTCAAGTAAATCAAGATTGATCTGTTCAAATATACCCATAAAACAGATTCGTCAAGTATATCACTCTAATTATTCACTTAGTTTTTTTTTTCTATCTCCAAATTAACTAGATCATTCTTTTCTCTTAAAGCCGAAATTTTTAAAAATACTCCTGTCAAAAAAAAAAATTAAACTGAAAGATCACTAAATTCTCAGAATTCTAAATTTAACACATCCGCCATTTCACGTTGCGGACCTCAAAAATGAGTCTGCCATTTGTCGTTGCGGACCCATAATGAATTTAGTGGACACTAAGAATGACCCCATAATAGATCCGCCATTTCACATTGCGGACTCCAATAATCATATTGCGGACCCCATGATAGGTCCCATAATGTGCTAAATCTGAAATTGTGAGAATTTAGACATATAGTGATCTTTTGATTTATTTATTTTTTAACAGGAGTATTTTTAATAATTTCGGCTCTTAAAGTCTCAGCACACAAAATGCGACTGATTGCGTAGTTATTAAGCAACTCATGTGCATTGAGTTACATCATTTACATGTGAAGTACCTGGATTCAATTCAGATCAGCTGAAATCTAAAATACATAAACAGTGTTTTTGGAATTTCTGAAATTCCGAATCCAACCGTTCAACTTTTTCTGTGCACGTATCTCGAAACAGTTCAATGACTAGATTCTGGATTTCAGAAATTACATAAACACTGTTCATGTATTGGGATTTCAGCAGATTTAGATCCGAAGTACCTAATTAAATAACTTCTACAATTGAACTGAATTAATTTTTTTAAAGATGAGAACCACGCTTAGAAAAAAAAATGATTTTAGACATCATATTATATGTAAGATATATATGTGGATTTAAAATTCGGTTTTAACTATTTTTTTTTTTAAAAGGTAAGGAAAAGAAAATAATATAAAATGCTAATTTGGTATTAGGTAGTTGTTTGTCGTGTTGAAAGAGGCATTTTTCGGAGCAGTGTGCCACCAACCTTACTACTTGCCACTTCCCAGCCAGCAAGGTACAAGTACAAAGAACCCTTTTTCTTTTTATAATGATTAGTAATTTATTTTGGTGTGCTCTAACTCTAATGAATCAATAAACTAAAGGATCTCAACCTTTTATTTTATATGATTATTAAGACGACAACGATGTTGATGGGACTATTAAATTAGATATATCACGTGACGGACTTGGATTTTTGCCGAGAAGAAAGTGGAGAGGTTGGATCCAGCAATCCCTTTTATTTCAACTAGCATTGACCCAAATTTGATGTTGTCTTTGACCAATATATTGGGGAACTTCATAATTTTCCAAGTGGACTATTAATATAAATTTAAATGATTTTTGTAAGTCTGTCGTTCTTAGAGTACATTATTGCTTTCCGTTGACCGTCAACACCCTTCTTAGAGTACATTATTGCTTTCCTCGTATCAATTACAGAACTAGATAGGTACAAATTAATATATGGAAAAGTACAAGACTGGGCATATATATATATAGGAAATTGCTAATATGCTATGCATAGCATAGAGGGCCTCCGTGCTACGGCTCAATATTTGAATTTTTAAAATTCTAACGGTCGATCCGAACCGTTCAACATGATCTCCATATGAATATGTACTTGCAAATCAAATTTTACATTTTTTAGATTTTTTTACTATTTTTTTAGATAAGTAGAAAATCACTTGATCTGAAAAATAGTAATTTAGATAAGAAAATTATGTACCAGATCTGAAAATTCTGTACCATTTAGAATTTTTTTACTTTTTTTTTTTATTTCCTTCAGACGTGATTTTCTAATTTGTTGATTTGCCATAAATTTTAAATTGCATGTAGACCAATTTTAAAATATAGAATATTTTTCAATTGAGGTTGTATCGTTTAGTGCATGTAGACCAAGTTTTAAATCTCATATACTTTTTTTAGACGAGGACGAGATTAATGATCTAGTATCAAATATTGATAAGAAATATTACTTCAGCCACTAAGTCAAAAGATAGTTCTTAATCTCGCTTTACTTTTGATTTAATGATAAAGGTAATGTTTATCGTGTAGGAGATTGCAGGTTCGAAATTCAGATAAGAAAATTGTGTATTTTTTTATCTTATTTTTGTTTTGTATAAGATGTATTTTTTTTTGTATTATTTTTATAATGTGGGATTTGGTAGGGGTGTAGGTTCTGAACTTGTGTGATGGATAGATAAATCCGTCATCTATTCAAATTCAAATTTATTTAAAAACTGTTTCCAGCATTATCAAATGGGTAACTCGTGACAATGTAGCCTCTTTTCAAACCTTTTGGCTCCACCTCCACAAATTATTACAAATTTTGAAAACATAAAAGGCAAAATAATTCCTACATGGGCGTAGAAATACAAGTGTGTCCCCTTCTATTTCTGGAAAAATAAATTTAAGGATAAATTCTCAAATTTTCATGTATAAATATTTTCAAGTACATATTGCAACAATCTAACTTAAGAAATCAATTTGGAACCTTCTATTATTAATAAAAGTTCTATCTATCTTTAGTATAAACATTTTTGTAATGTCTCCAATGATATGTTAGATCTGATATTTCATAGGTGACCAATATTGTAGTCCTTATCTTGTATGAATAGTTTCATTATTCTTATAAACCTTTTAATTATTTTTATAACAACTTTCTACTATAATCATTTTAATTATTTTTATAACAACTTTCTATTTTAATTATTTTAATTATTTTTATAACAACTTTCTATTATAATCATTTTAATTATTTTTATAACAACTTTCTATTTTAATTATTTTTAGAACAACTTTCTATTATAAACATTTTAATTATTTTTATAACAACTTTTCAAACAGAGCATTTCCGAAACTTTGTACGTGCTATCTTAAAAAGTGCTCATCCAAATGTCTCAAAATACTTGTATGCATGGCCTGTGTATTTGTTATGAATGAATTGCATTAGCGTTATAGCAACTTTATTTATAATGTATAAATGTTCATTATAAAATGAAAATAACATTTTACAATATATCCCTTCATTTTTTTGCCTTCATCATACCTCCATTTTTAGAACATTAATAACTCAAAATTTAAAACAAAAAAAAAAAAAAAAACTGTTATATATCAGATATATAGATTTTCACTACGTGCTCATGAAAATGATCACATTTTGATTTTGTTTTTATGTAAATCAATAAATTGAAAAATGAATGTCTAGAATTATCCACATCAATGCATTTTTACAAACTCTTGATGACAAACACAATAAAGTTGAAATATCATAATTTTTTATATGTGCATAGATAAAATGATGTATATAATATCTAACGGTTTTATTTTAACTTTTAAGTTTTGAGTTATTAAATATTTTAAAAATGGAGACATGATAGAGACACAAAAATGAAGGCATTTGAACCCTCATCTTTTAATATATTGTATAAAACCTTTGTTCATAAAATATATATAAGCACTTTTGTCTGTAGTTATAAACAAATTGGTTGAGAAGAAAGCACAGTAGATGTGGGATATATATATATAGGATGTGTATATGCCATATCCAAATCATCTGAATCATGTCTCATCTTACATCTATTCAAGCCTGAGATGTCACAATAATTTAGTGAGAGAAAGCACATTGTGTTGATAATATATTTTCTGACAAAATGATTCTTCTTGACAAATATTTGATGAGCAGAGATCATGAGCAAACTAAAAAAGAGACATAATAAAGGGATCAGGATGACGAGACATTATTCAAAAGATCTATCATACCCCTAAGAATTAGTGTTTGTCCTTTCATGCTGATAATTTTGTTTTGTATTTTTCCCAAGGTTCTAAATAGCGTTTATAGCGTCGTAGCGGGAAGGCTAAAAAAAAAGCTATAGCGAATAGCGTCGCTATAGCGGAAGCTATTCCAAATAGCGTTTTTTTTTTTTACATTTCGTATATTCAATATTTGTACTAAATATCAATATTATCTAAAGTCTCATAGAATAATAAATAACACCAAAGTAATTAAGAAATTATAATATTCATATTGAACCAGTACAAAGTTCAAATTGCGGTTCAAAATATCCATAGTAATATCATAAACTATCGATTTTTCCTATTAAAAATATCTTAAGCATCATGATTCATGACATAATTTTTTTTTTTCTATTCAAATTTTATTTTCGATTTGGACTTTTTTTCTATTCAAATTTCAATTTCTATTCCCAATTTCAAATTGATTTATCTGTAGCAAGTAGCAACAAATTCAATTTCGGTTTGAGATTTTTTTTATCTTTATTTAAAACCCATATAAATTGCTTTAAAAAAAAAAACCCATATTGTATAGCGCAAATAGCGCGAATAGCGGACCGCTATAGCGCTGTAGCGGTCGCTATAGCGGCCGTAGCGCAAATAGCGCATTTTGATGTCATAGCGTAGCGTTTGGGGTCCAAAAACGCTATAGCGCGCTATTTAGAACACTGATTTTTCCAATTAGCAAAGAGCATTCCCTTTTATAAGGGCTAGCTTTTCCAAACGCAATGGGATGTTTAATTGGAAAGACAACAATTTCATGATTAAGAATTAAAGCTCAATGAGAGGTTGAGGCTTCATGCTCTAAAATATTTTGATGCACAATTTCTTGTATCAGCAAAATTGATGTTAAAAAATTGATGTTCAAATCGATTTTTTTTTTTTTTTGAAAATTAGTCATTAATATAGTGATAAAAGACAGTGTCATGCATGTGAGAGGTTGTAGGTTTAAAATATAAATGAGTAGATCTTAGGGCTATAAATGAGCCAAGTTTGAGCGAGTTACCTCCAACTCGAACTCAGCTCATTAAATAAATGAGCGAGTCAACTCGAGTTGAGATGGTAATAACGAGTTGTAGAGCCAATTCGAACTCAGCTCGTTATTAGCTCGTTATTAACTCGAGTTGGCTCACAACTAGTTTATAACTCGTTTAACCAGTTAATTATATACTACTAGTAAAAGAATTTATCAGTACAATTATTTATACAACAATAGTACATAAGCACCAGCAATTTTTCATACAACAGCTTAACAAAAACAATCTCTGGGATTTATTGTGACCAATGCTATGTAACTCGAGTTATAAATGAGCGAGTTGGGGTAAGCTCAAACTCAGCTCATTTATTAAACGAGTCAGCCAACTCGAGTTGTAAATGAGCGAGTTATGAACGAGTTACGAGTTTGAGAAATTTTGCCCAGCCCTAGTAGATCTTCATCTTTCTCTAAAGAAAGAAAAATTGAAGCAATCAGAACCTATATAAAGTTTTCCATCTTTCCTTTCAAAATGGCCCCAATTTAGTTGAGGATTCTACCTAGAAAAATTGCCCCTCTACATACTCTTTCCAAAATATTATTAATTAGGTCATCATGAGTTCAAATAAAAAATGAATCTGGCTGCCTTAAGTCATTTTTACAAGTAAAACATTCAGCATTTTATCTATTATAATCAACATTGAAGCCCTACAACGCCCACCCCCCCCCCCCCCCCCCCCCCCCATTTTTTTTTTATAAATTTAGCAATCCACCTTACATATTTTTCAGAAAAGCCCATTTATTCTGGAGTTTGCAATAATTACCTCCAATTATAATTAATAGACAGAAGTTTTTTTTCAAAATTTAGTTTAAACAAAACCCTTCTTTTCATTTTTCACAGAGTGCATGACATTATATAAATTAATTGCACTATCTAATATGAATCTGCCTCTAAGTAAAACACTTTAATTTAAATGTCACCTATAATTCTATCTAAGATAGGGATCAATATCTATTAGCCAAAACTTTACCGAATGTTTTATAATTACAGTTCAAAACGGCAGATTGAAAACAATAGCATTTAAAACCAGGAGGACCTAGTGATTTTTCAGGATCTGGCTATTTGAAACACATCTAATTTAATTCAGGATCCTAGCCAAGTTTTTTAATAGGGCGAGGCATAATTTTTAATTATTTTGTACATTAATTATTATTTTCATCTCTAAAAAAAGATTTTTTTTCTAATTTTTCCGAAAAAAGCATAAAAATAGATGTATATTATGAAAAAAAATAAAAAGTGAGACATAATTTTTAATTTTTAATATCTTAAGTATAGTTTTATAAAAAAAAATTAGTAAAGCTTATAAATAGAAGCAGATTTTTGAAATTTTTTTAGGAGAGGGAGGCAGGGGCGAATTCACGTATATCAAATGGGGGTTCATTGATCCCATTCATTTTCAAAAACTAATTATTATATATGTTACATTTGTATATTTTATAGTTAAATGTTAAGGATACCTAAAAAATGACCTCCATAGATTTTTTGAAAATTTTATATATTTTTGACCCCCATTCATTTTTCAAGAAAAATAGACTATTAAAATGTGTACAACTTGGGGACTTATAGCATTTTATACTATTTTTTTTCCAAAATATGAGAAGGTTTACATTTTATTGATTTTTTTTATATTTTTGACCCTCATTATTCAAAATTTTGTCTCCGCCTCTGGAGGGAGGCAAACTATCTTTCTTAAGACTCAAGTTTTCATCTTTTACCAATATCCTTTTCCTCGTGAGACAAAATCTTAGATTGAACAGTATTAGAATTTAAAATCTTCACTTCATTAGTAACCAAACTCTAACCAATGTGTAATTAAGTTATTTTTCCTCCTATTAGAGGCCACTCTATGAAGAAAATATGTGTTTATATTTATTTCTTTTAACCAAAGAATCTTAGCTCTTTGATGTCAATATACTTTCAATTTCATCCTTAGAAATGGCTACAACTTATTTTGTATCATAAGAGATCTTCATATTCCAATTCATAAAAAAATCTTCATTAATAATTTGTTATTTCGGAGACTGGTAACTGTTGTATCTTAAAAGATACCTTTTATAATAAAAAAATGTGTTATTTTTCACAACTAATTTTACAATACAACCAAACATTCATTTTAACACATTTTCATAATCTCATACATACTCATATGTATGGATTTCTGTAAATTAATTTATAATTTCCGTACACATCATAAAGAGCGCTGTTACATCAATTGAAAGTCTTCTTTTTTTAATTTAGTTCCATTATTAGTAATACACTAATATATGATATATTACTGTACAGTATAAAAAACTGAGACAGAACTGTGAAAAAGAAAAGAAAAAGTTTGACAGTAGGAAAAAAAGAAAAAGAATATATTGTCAGAAGAAGCACTGTTAAATGTTTGGAATGACGGAAACCTTTTGCTCCGTCTTCGTCATCATCTCCGTCCCATCCCTAATCCCTTGTTGTTTGAGTTCTGACAGACAGTTACCACCTACTGACACCCGGCCCCACTTTGTTTGCTGCTTTGTATAGTTGCGCAACTTAAAAGAGAAAAAAAAAACATAGTTAATTAAAATGGATAAATGTTAATTGCAGAATGCTAACTTAACAAGTTTTTCCTAACATGAGTAGTCATTAATTATTACATTTTCTGTATCATTATCAGGCTTGCCCTGAAAATTGTAAATACATATGTTAATTGCGAAATGAAGATATATATGTTAAAATGAAGTAGCTAAGCATTTACAAGAATACTATATATTTTTGTTAGAAGTAATTAATTTAATGTTACATAAACATAGTCATAATTTTTTTTATTATTTTATATGTTAAAACTTAAAAGCAACTAGCTTATTGTGAAGAACAACCAGTAAAGTGTTTACATGTATAACATATTTGTCAAAAATATATACTACACGCATCTCATCTGGAGGTGACCATGACACTACTACAAAAAAAAACACATTTACTATCGCACATTTACTATCAGATGTCCTTTGGCACAGATGGTGTTTGTAACAAGAGGCAGCGCTGTAATTATTTGGAACATTTTACCAACTGTTGGGTCTAACCAACCGATGGCGTTGATAGCCCCCCTCCTTTGCCATCGGTTCATTTTGTCCAACAGTTGGTAAAGATATACACTACACCATCGGTTGAGGTAAACCAACCGATGGTGTTGATGGGTCCATATTTGCCAACTGTTGGTCATATAAGCAGTTGGTGTTGGGTAGATCAACACCAACTGTTTACTATATTGAACAGATAGTGATGTTCTAAATATAAAATAAGGTGCTCCATAGTTTCTCTCCCACAACCGCCTCTCTCTGTGTGAATTAAAATTGCTTCTTTGTTTTAAAATGACCATTAAATGGAGACGTCCATTCATAATCAAGACAACACATCACCTATCAAACGACTAAAATTTACATATGTACAAATTAGATTATGCATGTACTACAAATAATATGAAAAAAATTCAAAAGAAAAAATACATTCAAATTTTTTACATCTTTTATGGCCAAATCATACCTATAATTGTCAATTTTATATAATCATCATTATTTATCCCTTTAATGTGTGTCGATATTTTTCTGGACCGTTAATTTTCACATGCAATCGACGGTCGATCTGCGATAAATGATTCAAATTTTGTTTTAAAATGATCATGGAAAAACATTGAACATAACTAACATAAAATTTCTGAAGTTTGATTATGTCTGAGCTTCGATCCAACGTGAAGTGTTTATAGCCCTTCGATGTTTAAATATAATGTCAACTGGATGGATAGGTAAATGAAAATAAAATTTAATCAAATTTTGCTACAACAAAATGAATGTGATGCTCTTTAATTTGAACGGTTCGGATCAACCAACGGATGACATATTTATGTGGTCACACAACTAGAGTTCATGTTACATGTTCATGCATATAAGATATGAGTCATAAACTCTAGTTTTGTGAGTTAATGAAGATACATGAAAATATGTCGTCCATTGGTTAATCCGAACTGTTGAAATTAAAGAGCATTGCATTTATTTTCTTGTAGCAAAGTTTGATGAAATTTAATTTTTATTTACCTATCCATCCAGTTAATGAAATATTGAAACATCGAAGGGCTATAAACATTTCATGTTGGATCGAAGCTCAAACAAAAATATTTTACAGAAATTTTATGTTGGTTATGTTCAATATTATCCCTAGATCATTTCAAAACAAATATAGTATCATTTAATTTTAGATCCACCGTCAATTATCTCATGTAAAAATGAACGATCCACAAATAATAACATATATTGAATGAGTAAATTAATAATGATAAAATTCTATCAAATTGATATTATAAATATAATTTTGTCATACAATAAAAAATGAAAATTTATTTTGTTTCACTTGTAATATTATTTTTACTAAATAAAAGAAAACAAGTAACATTCAAGTGTTGTTGCACTCGGTAAGTTTTCTTTAATTTTTGCTTTTGGATATCTTGACTTTTTTTCATGTTCCCTCTGATTTTTTCATGTTCCCTCCTTTTTTTTTGTTTTTTCTTATGTTACTTCAGATTTGGTGGAAAAACCCTAGAGCCCTGATGGTGTAGGCGTGTTGCGCTGAAACCTCTCTCTTTCCCGATCTAATTTCACCCTCTTTCTCTTTAAAAATCTCACACTCACAGCCGCCTCGGTGCGCTGAAATACTATCTCGTCTCCATCAATCTTGCTCTTTATCCAGAGCCCCACCTCGCCTCCGTCTTCCTCTCACCGAACCTTCCTTTCTTCAGGGATCGCGATCGTGCCTCTTCTCTCTCTCAATTTTCTTCAAAGATCATGATCGTTCCTTGTGTTTGTGCTGGTTATCTTTGTTCATTTATGAATTATTTTGTACTCTGGCAAACACTAATCTTAATTTATATTTTTTTAATTTGTAAGGAAGAGAACATGGCAAAAATTGGGAAGCGTTCTATTTTTTTAATCGGTCCGCCACCGCAACCGCTCTCTCTTCTCAACCGCCTTTGCTACCCTCAACCGCTTCTACTCCAAACCGGTTCCTCTATTCTCCCTATTTTTTTTTTTCA
Source organism: Carex littledalei (assembly GCA_011114355.1). Taxonomy (NCBI): domain Eukaryota; kingdom Viridiplantae; phylum Streptophyta; class Magnoliopsida; order Poales; family Cyperaceae; genus Carex; species Carex littledalei. Next base: position 11,234,819 of record CM022093.1, read on the forward strand.
AAAATTGGTTTGATTTAGGTGAAAATTTGTGGGGTAAAGATTGTCAATAAGTATGCTATATGACTATATTCTTGTTTTATGTGCATGCATATTTTGCATTAATGTAATATTTTATTTTTGTTTTACTGATTTTTTGTCTGTGAATTGATTTGGTTCCATTGATGTTTCACTAAATATCTGATCATTCGAACTTTGCCAAAATGTGGAGCATGACAACAATTGAAAGCATATGTTTTTTTTTTCTTTTCAACCAAACTGTGCCTATAGTTATTATGGGGTTTTATTCTCTGTCATATTGAAGTTGTGGATTAATTTGAGTTGAGTTTGTGGATTTAAAGGTTTGAAACCTAAACTTGAACTGATATTGTGTCGTACTAGTCAGTACTTATGTTTTTGCCATCTTCAGTTATTACTGCTGCTGCTGGTATTAGATTGGTTCTTAATTTTTCTCTTCTTCATCTAGTATATGAGGAGATAATTAGATCTTATCACGGCATAGGAGGTGACTGTTCGACTTTGGTGGACATCGGTAAAAAGTATGTTACAGTAACTTCTTTGAATTCCATATTATTTTTCTTTGAGATAATGATCCAAAATTATCTTTTCAAAAACACCCAACATTTCTCATATTTTCAACTGACACCAATGATTTTTTAGTTAACACTTCTATTAAACTTTAAGTTAATATAGAAATGACTTGACTATGCGCTAGTTACTCTTGTAGACCCAAAACAAATGACTTTTTAGCAAGTGTGTGAAACATTGTTTCATTAGTGGGGGCAAAAATGAATCAACAGCATGATGCTAGTAAACAAAAACTGAACCAAAACAACTTTTATCAAACCATTTTAAAAAAAAAATCTGAATTTCTTGTATGTTTTGTAATTTGTGCTTGTGCTTGACAGAAAAGTCATGGAGTGCCTGATTCAATGATCAGAGAAGTTAGAGATATAAGTCACATTTTCTTTGCACTTTCTACTAAGGAAAAATTGTAAGCTGGGTTCAATATTTAACCCTACTTATATCTTATACCTGTGTTGTCATTAAATTAATTTGGAAATCCTTCTAGTGTTATAGGTCAATTTACCTGGACAGTATGGAGATCTAGCAAAGTTGTTAAAGGAAATAATATCTGGTATGTTTACTGTGAAGATTTTTTTTCTTCATTTCAGTTTTTGTTTCAATTTATTTTTACTGTGAAGATTCGTAACATGACAATGTTAATATATAGTATTTTACAACCATAACTTGAATTAAGCTTGGGGGATTTTGATAAGCATAAATTATATATACATTTGATCTTGATTTTATCATAAAACAACCTCAAATATCTTGTGTTTAGAATATAAAATGATTAAAATACACCTGGAATCAAGTTACTGCGGTTATTTGGCTTTTCATTGCAGGAAATAATGCAAAATGGCGAAAATACCTCTCAGTGCGGATCGTTGACACGCACTGCGGACTAGTTCGGACGCACTAGGGACTTAGCCGCATTTCCAACCTCTCAGCCCTGAGCAGGATTTTTCCCGAGCCTAATGCGGACGCACTGAGAGCCGCACTGGGAGCCGCACTCAATACTTGGCCAATTTCAGAAACTTCAGAACACATAATCCACCCGCAGTGCGGGTCATCCATACGCAGTTCCACCCGCACTCATGTGAATTCGCAGAAGATCAGGAAAGTTAAATAAGGAAACTTAGACCCACTGCGGGTGAGACCACCCGCAGTGCGGATGAACATGACCCGCAGTCAGCCAGATTTACCCAATTTCAACACGGATTCTATTTTTGGCATTCCAGGGACACGATTTAAGAAGACAAAAATAGACATACTTGCCAGGAAAGAAATGTAAAAAGAGCACCCACTAACTCCACATTCTAGCCTCTAAATTGGGCATGATCTCTTGCTTTAAAAAGGGGGGCTCATCTCCATTCAAGGATCCCTACACACAACACATCTCATTCTCTCTCTATACACAATTCTTAGCCATAATTTCTGAAGGAGGAAAAGCTTTCAAGCAAGGAGAAGAAGGGTTTCCTGAGCAAGATTCGGCAAGATAGAGGTTCTAGATTCAAAGGGTGTAATTATTCTTTTCATTTCCTTTTATTCTTTGCCAAACTTTGCAATGTTTCCCTCCAAGAGGGAGTAGTTCTCTCTCTAGGGGTTTAGGTCAATATGCATGAACTTGTTTAATTCTATTTTATTCGATTATTTGCTTTTATTATGATTGTTTTATCGGATTTGATTGTTAATTTCTGTGATTTAAATAATTTGTGTTAAATACATAATTAGTACTTGAATTGTAGCATCTCGTTTTGGTTTCAAAAGGACCAAAATTGACTAGGATCAATAGGATAGTACCAAAATTATGAATGCAAATACCTTAGGTTTAGATTAAGATTCTAACCAATTTAATCTAAGCCGGAACTATAGAAATTAAGGTTAGGGATTTGGTGAAGAACCTAACCGTGAAGTCAAACCCTAATTAGGACATCTCAAATCGAGTCGGATATTGGTATCATGGACTTAATTGTGAAATGCCAATATTTGAGGAGAGGAGAGACTAACAAGAGCTTATGGTCTAGGTAGCTAGGATGAAGGACTTAAACGTGAAATCCGAATTACTTAGACACGTTATTAATTCATGAAAGTGACCCTTAATGACATATTAGGTTAGAAACCTCATCAAATCAAACATGAATTTAAGCAAATACCGAATAAATAGAGTTAACAAGGGATTGTAGACCAAAGACCCCTAGATTCTCTTAACCTTGAAAACAAACCGACTTTTCTTCCTTTTACTTTTACTTTTAATTGTTTAAAAACTCCTTTCTTCAGGTATTGAACCCAACCTTAGGATTTTTAGTACAACCCCCCCCCCCCCAATTTACTTTATTGCACTTTACTTTCTTTCTCTTCTGAAATTTATCATCTTAAGTTGAAAATTAAGTATTTATCTTACTCCTTGTGGTTCGATACCCGATAATATACTACACGGTAGGATTGTATACTTGCAATCTAAATCGAAAGTGTATTTGAGGATAAAACTTTTTATATATACCCTTTGGACGTATCATCACTCAAGATTGAAGATTGTCTATCTTGTCAAAGGTTATAATAATAACTTGAATTAAGCTTGTGTCGCTCCTGTAATTTTACTGCTATATGCTATTCTATTATTTTACTTTAACTTGCAAGTTTGTCTTTAGGATTTTGTTACAGATCTTTTATGTCAAGTAAATAGATTTCTTTTTCTTTTTCTTACTATCCTTTCATTTTAAACTTGCAGATTAGTGTTGAGATAGACACACTTGGTGTTGAAGAGGACTAACACGAGTATGTTGCCTACTTTGCTTGATTGCAATTTGTACTAAGTTTGTACATAACATCAAATTAAAAGAGTAAGCTAGATGTGTTGTACACTATTAATTTATACGAGAATGCTGGTTTTGCAAGAGGTTGGAGTGTCAGTATACTTTGTCGAATTAACTCATGTAATTTGGATAATGTAAATGTGATATTTAGAATTACATCATGTGATATTATTATTGTGCTATTATTATTATGATATTTGGGATTGTGATTGTTGAAATGAAATATTAAAAAAAAAATATGTCTATGTCAACACTAACTGTTGATTCACACAAATACACACATGGTGAAAGGGATCAACCCCATTTGTTAAATCGTTAAGTCAAACCGATGGTGAAAGTGATCAACGCCGACTGTTAATTAAGTCTCGAACCGATGGTGAAGTGATCAACACCATCGATCTGTTTTCAACCGATGGCATATGTACATACTTTTGCTATCAGGGCGATAGCCAACGGTTCAAAAACATATGGTAAAGTGTAATTTGAACCGATGGTGAATGTTTTTTTTGTAGTAGTGTGATGAACATTTATTCGTGTTTTTTAATTCTCTTGCTTTGTTAAAAAAACAATTTAGTTGAAATTGATTCCATATTTTTTTGTATTAGTAATGTGATTGCATATGTATGGAATGAATGAGTTTTGATGTTCTATTCGTAAAATATAATAAAACTAATAATTATTTTATTAGTATTATTCATTATTCACCTGTTACCGTTTTGTTAAATTATCGGGTAAGAATAAGATAGAATAAGATCAATTCTTAATTGGTAAGGGTATGATATGGGTAAGATTAATTTTTATTGGATATAGTTATTAAAATGCTTTCAACCCTACCGTATCGTAGCCATTGACACCCCCACTTGTGTATATACTACTGTTGTGATCTGTGACGCAGTATGAGAAGTATGAGAAGAGAATTGTTATTTTATAAAAATAGTTGAACTTTAAGTCTTAGAGAAAAGCTAAATCATCAAATATATTTTCAATCATTGGTACTATTAAATATTGTCAAATTTAATTGTATGAATGAGAACAATTTAATTTTTTACTAATAAATATTCGTTAATGTGTCGGATGTGCCTAATTCAAAGTATTAAATTAATTACTTATTACGTGATTATGTATTAAATTTGTATTTTTTATGTTGCATTCTATTTGATATCAATGTTTGGTTTAAAAATTAAAAATTCCTCTCATTTTTTTTTAAACGAAGTTCGAAATATAGTTCTAATATAAAATAAAAAGATTGAAAAAGAATTTTGCATAGTCATTTTCAATTGGGGAGAGATGGGGACTGCATATTTTTAGAACTATTTGTCTCAAAGCTCAAAATTCATTTAGTTTTTTATGAAAAGTTACTTGTGCACTTATTGAACGGTCTGAACGGTATATATTAAATGGTGGAGTAAACCCCTTACTTCACAATACTTAAGCTGTTAAAAGAGGAGTAAAATAGAAGTAGTAAGATGGGGTAAAAGGTGAGTTATATGAAGTTACTTCATCTTTCTGACGGATTAACTTACTCCACCTGCCTGTAGGGCCCAATGTCATAAGTAGAGTTTTATTTTCCAATATATCTTACTAATTAAGCAAGACAGATTAATTAATTTAAGTCATAACTTGTTAAACAATTTGTAAAATATAAAGATTAAGATAGAGTAATTAAGCAACTTAATCCTCCTTAAATTTAAATAGCAATCAAACATGATCTAAGATGATTAGTATAAAGTATTATACCTTTTTGTTAATATTAGAACAAATATAAAAATAGAAAAGCAACGGCAGAAATTGTTGGCGTGCCTCTACCTCTGAGTTGTCGATATCGATCATTGGCTTGACTACAAGAATTAATGGGACAGTATCCGCGAGGGTACACTAACAGAAAAGTGTTATTTCTGAACGTGTTGGTATTACCGACAAGAGTATCTGCGACGATACCGTCGCGAATACTGTTCCATTATTATATATATATATATAGAGTAGAACTAGGGTGCTCTCGAGTTCACCAAGCCCATGGTGAACTCAAGTCCAAAACTCATCGGATCGGCTTCAAACGACGAATCCGACCGTTGAAACCCGTCTACCTTACGAGTGATGCGTCTACATGCAAAAATTTTAAATTTTGAAATTAATTTTGCATATAGTCAAGTGGTCAAAAAACCTCAAAAAATGAATGCATTAATATTAATTTATTAACCTTCTAATTTTGACCACTTGACTCTATGCAAAATTAATTTCAAAATTTAAATTTTTTGCATGTAGATGCATCACTCGTAAGGTAGACGAGTTTCAACGGTCAGATTCATCGTTTGAAGCCGATCCGATGAGTTTTGGACTTGAGTTCACCAAGGGCTTGGTGAACTCGAGAGCACCCTAGTTCTACTCTATATATATATATATATATATATATATAATTGTACACTTGTACGTTTGAAATCAAGGTTACGTCTAACAGACCATTAATAAAATTAACCAAACCCCGTATTTATTTATTACTAGTTATCTCAATAACACAACAAAAATATATATATATACATTGACTTGAGAAGAGATAGGTATATATGGCCGGGCTCTTAGTTCGGAGTTACTATTCACCGATTTATTTAATCTTATTTGTAAAAGGGTAAAAAACGATATACAGTGATATATATATCTTGACCCCTAATTATATATACGTACAGTCATGATCTGCCATACCACTAAAACACATATGCCCATACTCCCACCACCCAAACACACAAAAACAGTACACATCAAGTCTCATGACATTTGTGATTCCACATCCATGTTATTAAAATCTTTGCTGGTTTATTATCTGGTTCAGTGAAAGAGAGCTTGAAAATAGAAATCAATAAAAATTATATATGATATATAAGAGATAGATATCAAAGATGCCATTTGCAAATAAAGGCCCCCATGCTTGCCAAAGTTAATTGCCTCCCTCTAGCATATGTCACTCTCATCGTTTCTAGCCATGCAGATGCACTTCACATTTATTGGTGCATATACACAACAGGAGTAGAACTAGGGTGCTCCTAAGCTCACCAAGCCCTTCGTGAGCGCGACTCTAAAACCTATCAAATTGACTTCAAACGACATTTTCAAACCGTTAGATGTTCAATCTATATTAAAATGTGCTTGGAGACCAAATTTTACATTTTTTGGAATTTTTTTACTATTTATTAAGATGGTTTGAAAATCGCTGTTTTCCAATGGTGCAGAATTTTAATAAAAACAGCGATTTTCAAACCATCTTAATAAATAGTAAAAAAATTCCAAAAAATGTAAAATTTGGTCTCCAAGCACATTTTAATATAGATTGAACATCTAACGGTTTGAAAATGTCGTTTGAAGTCAATTTGATAGGTTTTAGAGTCGCGCTCACGGAAGGGCTTGGTGAGCTTAGGAGCACCCTAGTTCTACTCTACACAACATATATGAAAATTTACTTTATCTCTCTCTCTCTCTCTCTCTCTCTCTCTCTCTCTAAGGGGTGCAGCTTCTCTACAATAATTCCTCTACAATACAACCACGTACTGGATTTCGTTAATTATGCTAGGTATATATATCAAAATGTTTTCGGCATTAAATTGCTACTAATTAGTAATGTTAAGGATATTTAACATGAATGATGTAGGAGTAGGACTAATATTTTTTTCTTCACCTAAGGAATTAATATATAATTTAACATTCCTAGCAAGTAAGATTCTAATTTCTATCCCTTGGTAGCTCCTACGTACCAAGGTTTAAAAAAAAAAAAAAAACAAGTAAGATTCTAGGGTGAGAACCCTAGCTAGCTATAGCTCAAAGTAAGAAGGGAGGTGGAATTATAGCAAGGAATAGTGCATGTCCTTGTCAGTACAAAAAAGCTGAGAGAGATGCTTTGAAAGTGAATGGTTATAACTTAGATATTATTTTTACATAGCTTGGTTTGGATCTTACGGTCTAATATTGATGAACGGAGCACTACCTCAACTCATACCAGTTCTGCCACGGTACCAATAATTGTACCAACGTACAAGTGCACTAGCTAACGTTATATATATATATAGGTGCGGTCAAGGCACAAGCCAGCTAGCTCAGGCTTGGTTATCATATATATATTCTATAGACTCAAATTTGACAGTGGTGGTGTCGTTAGTGTGTTGGGTCAGAATATATATATACCTTGAAAGAACTTAGGATGTACAAACTTGCTATAATACCTTGACTCAAAAGAGTATGGGAATTTGAAACGTAATTATAGCATTCATCATTGATCTATGTTCACATTTGTTATCATAATCCCAATATGATATATGTCGTAACTACAATACATGGCGTGAGTCGTGGTGCCATTACAACTATTGAAGTAGAGGCTTACTACATGCACTGATCGATACGGATTCGGATCAGCTGAAATTCCGAAACCAATAAACAGTAATCTGAAATCCCTGCAATCCGAATCCAGCCATCGAATTTTTTCCGATAACGCATCTCGAAACAGCTGGTTTTTTCTTGCACGCATCTCGGAATAGTTCGACGGCTGGATTCGGATTGCAGGGATTTCAGGATTACTGTTACCGGTCTCGAATTTCAGCAGATGCGCTTCCCAGACTGTATGTGACAAAGGAGCTACCAAAATGCCAAAATTGAACAGGATATAATAAAGATTTAGTGTGTAACCAAATTAAATCATAGTAATAAGAACAGAATTAAAAAAATAATCAAGTATTATAAAGTTATATAATGTTCCACCACAAAAAAAAAATGTGAGTAAGTTTGAATAGAAGAGTATAGGATGTATATGAAGCACCACAGAAGATCAATGGAGGATTGGAGGTTGAGGTGATAATTTTGAAAGATAATGTCTGGGTCAAAAGACTGGAAAACTAAAAAGAGGTTAATTAATTAGGCCCAATGGTGGAGGCTGAGGTTTTGCTTTCAGTGTCAGGGAAAAGGAGAGGAAAAAAGTGGGAAAAAGTAGAAAAAAGTGGAGATGAAAAGGCTGCACTGCACTAGTAACTAGTTTTATTTATTTAGTTTGACATTTCACTATCTCAATCTCTCAGAATTCTGAAAGAGAGGGAAAAAAAAAAATTTAGAAATTGAAAAGACAAAGAAAATCACTCTTTGGTCATCATGCAATCTCAGGGGACAGAGTACACTGCCTCATTTTACACTCTCTCAAATCCATCCTGTTTCTATGTGGCGATCACCGTGTGTATGTTCAAACAGTCAATCCAAACTGTTAAATATTATTTTTATATTAAAATGTATTTACATATCAATTTTTTTTTTATATTTTGTTTACTATCTTTTAGATATGTTGAAAATCACTATTTTCGGATGGTCCAAAACTTTTATATCAATAATTTTCTATCTAAAAAAGTAGTAAAAAACTTTTAAAAACTGTAATATTTAATCTCCAAGTAATATGAACATATGGAGATCATGTTTAACTGTTCGGATCTAATATTTTTTTTTAAATAGAAATATAAATTTATAACACGAGGAAGATCCATAATATGCATGTTACCATAATCTTACTCATTTTGAAAGTGTTGCTTAAGTGAGATATCGTGTGAACTGAACCACTAAAAATTTCCATGCATGGGCCTGTTATATATAGTGATACATATTCTGTGAATAAAGCTGCTGCTGGGGGCCCACCAATTCCTTAAATTCTGGTGGAGATGCCATGACTACTCAAAGCAGCATTTCTTGAAATTTCACAATATATATATATATACATATGAGGTTGGTTATTCTACTTATATAAGCATATGATGGCATATGCTTATAACTTATTTTTTCGTTTTCAAATTTCAAAAAGTCAATTTGAACCGTTAGATGTGATCTCTATATTGAAATGTGCTTGGAGCCAAATTTTACATTTTTCTGAATTTTTTACTATTTATTAAGTCACTTTGAAAATCGCTGATCCAACGGTGGCTTCTGATTTTACTGTTTTGTTAAGCCACCGTTGGATCAGCGATTTTCAAAGTGGTTTAATAAATAGTAAAAATATTCAGAAAAATGTAAAATTTGGTCTTCAAGTACATTTCAATATAGAGATCACATCTAACGGTTCAAATCAACTTTTTGGATTTTGAAAACAAAAAAATGAGTTATAAGCATATGCCATCATATGCTTATATAAGTAGAATAGCCAAGCACATATATATATAGGACAGTGCTACGGCTCACTTTTTGAGTTTTCAAAATCCTAACGGTTGATCCGAACCGTTCAACATGATCTCCATATGAATATGTACTTGCAAACCAAATTTTACATTTTTTATAATTTTTTTACTATTTATTAAGCCACTTTGAAAAAACACTAATTTGTACACAACAGTAAACTTTTCTGGACCATTGGATCAGCGATTTTCAAAGTGGCTTAATAAATAGTAAAAAAATTCTAAAAAATGTAAAATTTGGTTTGCAAGTACATATTAATATGGAGATCATGTTGAACGGTTCGGATCGACCGTTAGGATTTTGAAAACTCAAAAAGTGAGCCGTAGCACGGAGGGCCTTATATACGCGTAGCATATTAGCCAGATTCTATATATATATATATATATATATATAGGATTTGGCTAATATGCTACGCGTAGCATAGGGCCTCTCCGTGCTACGGCTCACTTTTTGATTTTTCAAAATCCTAACGGTCGATCCGAACCGTTGAACATGATCTCCATATTAATATGTACTTGCAAACCAAATTTACATTTTTTAGAATTTTTTTACTATTTATTAAGCCACTTTGAAAATCGCTGATCCAATGGTCCAGCAGATTTTACTGTTGTGTACAAATTAGTGTTTTTTCAAAGTAGCTTAATAAATAGTAAAAAAATTCTAAAAAATGTAAAATTTGGTTTACAAGTACATATTAATATGGAGATCATGTTCAACGGTTCGGATCGACCGTTAGGATTTTGAAAACTCAAAAAGTGAGCCGTAGCACGGAGTGCTCTATGCTACGCGTAGCACGCTAGCCATGTCCTATATATATATATATATCCAATTTATATATGATGAGAGGTTATTTTCTAATGAGCAGACCACATTGGTAACTAACAAACTTTGTTTCTTTCTTGTAATGTACGGATCATCACTTTCTTTATAGTTTCTATAACCTAAAATCTGCAAAAGCGAGTGTTTTAATGGAACTACTCAATGGATTGATTTGTCACATCCAAACAACCACCTGACCTAGCTACTTATTCATATATATATATATATATATAGCAGTCAATTAAGAAAGCAACGTTTGTAATTTGATAATTATGTCAGCCATTATATATTATTCTCATATAACTTTGAATAAGGACATATATTCTCATATATGTTTGAATAAAGACATATATATAAAATTTTGATTCTTATCGCATGTTAAAAAAAAAATTGCAATTTCAAATTGTTGAAATTTGGACGTAAATGTAAAAATACATAATGTGTGGTAGTTGCAATTTGAATTCAAATTTTCACAACTACGAAGTAAAATTATAACCACTAAGTTACACTACAAGTATACATTTAGCATTTTATAAGAGGGTTTTCATTGATTTTTAGATTATACATAAGTACATTCCACGCACATGCAGCTGTGTTATCTGTCAAAAAAAAATCTTAAACTTCATTTAATTAATTAATTAATGATCCGAACATTACATTTAACATTTCAAACAAATTAATTAAAAAACATCATATAAAACAATATTGCAATTAATTTCTGCATCAATTATTTATAGATGATCATGATATAAATTAAATACCACCGGAGCAGAATAGAACCAGATCATGACAGGTACTATACTAGCGGCAGGCAAAATAATGATTTCGATATTTCAAAAAATAAAATCATATAATTTTAGAATATGTGCTGGCCAATGGGGCCCAGTTACATCGGTCGTAGTCAGATCTATGCAATGTGCTGGAACTGCTGCTTAATTGTGTTCTATTTTTTCAAAGTCAAGACAAACATTTTGTCAAGTAACATTGCCTAACAACGGCACGTGATTTTCATGCTAAAGAATGCAACTTCTTGGAAATTGCATAGTTAATTATATAATTTTTGGTATATAAATACGCGCTGCAAGAATGAGACAGTATTCGCGAGAATAAAAAGTGACTATTCGTGAGAGTATATCGACAAAAAGGTGTTTTTTTCTATTAGCGACGGAAGTATTCGCGAGAGTATACCGACAGTATTCCTCGCAGATACTATCTCACGAGTGTACATATCACGAGAGAAGGTTTTAAGGAATTATATATTGACTTGATAAATATATGCAACTTGAAAAGAAATAACACTCAATACCTAATTAGTTTGTACAACTTGAAAATAAATAACACGTACATAATTAATACCTAACACTCTACAACATGAGAAGAAATCAAGAAATAACACACAATACCTAAGATCCCACAAGCACGTATATATATATATAGTTCAGAAAACATCAATTATTTAGCATACTAATTCTAGGTGATGCACACAAGTAGCCGTTAGAAGTGTTTAAGATATGTGGTAGTTTAAAATTGGACAATCCATAGAAATTGCTTTACTATTTGTAATTATTTTTCTAAGAAATGAACAATACATCTTTATATGTTGTGTCGTGATCGAGTTGATACTTATATGCAATAAAGGGCACGAAAGAGAATACAATACAGATACAAATAATTATACGTATATGCATATTTTGAAAATGCAAATGTTTATTTAGGAAGCTAGAAAGACATTACAAGAGCAAGCGTAAGTGAATACCAAAAGAAAGCTGCGAGGCCTGCGATGTAGACAATTTTATAGTTAGATACATAATATGAATTTTAGTTTTGTTACAATATTTGTATTTATTTATAGATATTAATATCGAAAACATTTAATAATAAATTTGATGCATTTTATAAAATTTAAACATTTAAGGGCCAAAACGAATCAGTTACGTACGCAACGCCACATGTTGCACTTTGTAGGGATATCCCCAAGATCTTCTACCACTTATCTTGTGTATACTTCGGTGTTACTTTCTGTGTGCATCCTTAGATCAGACTCATTTTGTGCGGATGTCAGTTGGAAATGGCCTCCTCTATTGCATTGCATCAGGAGTTGAGGACCCACAAACAGAGGTCTATACTTCCAACTCTGTACCACCACTGTTCGATCGGGTATATTACTATATTTCATTTTAAAAAGGCTGCGTTAGATAGACAGATTCTGTAAATTCTCGATGCATGGATGTTGATACATGCATCACACCCATTATTGTTTGAGTAAAATTGGTCAATTTTTAAACACAAACACACATATATATTCAGCGTTAAAGTCCAAATAAAACCTTTAAAATATTTCTTTCATTCCAAATAATAATATCAAAACACATATACTCCCGTGAAATGTGACTTGATCAGATAAAAGGTAGTACAATTAATCAGTGGGGCAAACTAATTAAAGGAGAATCTTAACCTCCTGTGCATTCAATGTCAGAATGTTATTGAATGTACTGGTCATTATCCAATAATGAATTAATACGAGACAGTGACTCATTACATAAGATAATGCACCAGGAGCGTCACAGAAACCTTGGAGGTGGCGATGGAGGAGACCGTTGGGAACAGAAAAATTGTGGGGCTCTTGATGTCAAATTGCTAAAGGCGAAAATAATTATGTTTAATTGGTTGCTCGTGATTTATTATAGTAGCAGTGCGCCCACAACACAGATATAAATAAAAGAGATCAGATCATCAGAGAGAGAGAGAGAAAGAAAGGAGAGAGAGAGAGAGAACAGAGAGGGGGGTATATATTTGGGGCCAAGTGTTGGTTCCGGCCCTCTGTGGTAGCCTCACAATTCACAAACAAAGAAAAGCAGAGAGATAGATATAAAAAGAAAAAGAAAGGATAGGATAGAGTATAGAATAGAGAAGCAAAGATTTAGAGGGGAGCTAGGGGAGGAGATCTTAAATTTGAAAAATATAAAAGAGAAAAACAAACGGTAGGGATTGAATGGAAGAGCAGCTCAATCCCTTGGCTGTTACACATCTCCTACAGCACACACTAAGAAGCCTTTGCACCACTGAGAGTTCACAATGGGTCTATGCTGTGTTTTGGAGGATCCTGCCAAGAAACTACCCCCCACCAAAGTTTATAAGCTCTTTTACTAGTAGTTAATATATAAAAATTAATGGTTGATATAAAATAAGTACCTTCTTGATCGAAATTATATAGTCTATTTTTTATTTTTGTAATTTCCGTTTTGTTCTATGTATGTATAGGTGGGATCTCCAAGGAGGAGCTTTTGATAGAACCAGAGGAAACAGAAGGAACTGGTACTTTCTTTTTTCTCTTCATTTCTAATGTTTGCTATGTATATTTATTATGAAGTCTTTTATAAATTATATATCTTCTTCTTTTTTATTAATAAATGTGCTCTTTTGCATATAGGATTTTGGCATGGGAAGACGGGTTTTGCAATTTCGCGGCATCGGCATGTGACCAGGGCTATGGAGAATGCGAAACGGGAGGTCTCCAGCCGGAGCTTTTCTTCAAGATGTCGCATGACATTTACAACTATGGCGAAGGGTTAGTACATTTCATTTCAATATGTTAGGAAATATGCTCCCAGCGCTATATACTTGTATCAGTGCAGCAACCATTTGCAATGTTATATATAGTTTTATAAAAAAAAAATGATATAGAAAACGGTATAATATTGTTGATTGTAGCAAATATAATAGTATGTTACCATTAGAGCACTAGTATATACAGGTACATGTATTATATATATTACACAATCAGTATCTTTGTGAGGTGCTTAATAATGTATTAATTTGTTAATTATTTGGTTAGCATGATTGGGAAAGTGGCAGCTGATCACAGCCACAAATGGGTTTTGAAAGAGGCACAAGAGCAAGAAGCCAATCTCCTTTCCTCCTGGAACAACCCTGCTGATTCTGTATATATATGTCTCCTCTCTTTTATTTTCCAATTATTATTGCTTCTTTTTTCTCTGAGATATAATTATTACTACTACCTCCCTTTCTTTCTTTCATACTGTCTCTCTCTCTCTCTGGACACCAGTGACAGTGCCACATTATAATATCAGATATGGAGAGAGAGAGAGAGTGTGAACACTAAATTTACGCGGCATATATTTATCAGTTCATGGATATGTAACAATGATGGAGCTAAGATTTGCTCAATTAAATACACACCTAGAGTGTGAAAAATGGCACGGCGGAGCTGGCTCCGTCACGGAACGGCACGGTTACGGCACGGAATGCGTGTCATTCACGTGTCGTGACTCGCGTGTCCCGTGCCGTGCTCATCTTTTGAAACTTTGGCACGGCACGTCACGTAGTCACGCGAGTCACGTGTAATTACGACCATTAGATATTGATTTAGTAGTGAATCACGAATAAACTAACATAAATTATTATTAAATGGTCACGCGAGTCACGTATGGTCACGGTACATCTAGACACTGCGTGACTCACGTGGCGTGACCATTCGCGTGTCGTGACCACCCCTTGACATTTTGGTCACGGCACGGCACATTTTTCCCACTCTATACACACCTTATATATACATATTGCATAGAGTGAGGCTACGGTACTATGGATTAATTAATATTTTCATTTTTCAAAGTCCGGACAATCAATCTGAACCGTTTAATATGATCTCATATGAAAATGTACTTGTAGATCAAATTTTATATATTTTTTTTAGAATTCTTTTAAATTGGTACAAAATCATCATTTTTAAAAGATCTAGAATCTTTAGATCAAGTAATTTTGTACCTATCATATGCGCTATGCATGATTTTCATTTGTTATTATTATTTTATTATTTTTAAAGATCATAAGTTTAATTATTAATAAATTGTTATGGTACAACCTTTTTTCTTTTTCAGCAACCAAGGACATGGGAGGCTCAGTTTCAGTCCGGTATCAAGGTCCACAGATAGTACCACTCTTTTTAGTCCTCTGTTTTTCTTTTCCTTTTTTATTTCCTTTGCAATCACATCCTTTAAACAGCTGACTTGCTTTGTTTTGATTCTCTCTGTTTTTCTGGCAGACTATTGCTCTCATAGCAGTGAGGGAAGGTGTGGTACAATTAGGATCCATGAAAAAGGTCTCTCTCTCTCTCTCTCTCTCTTCATTTTCTCCTCCTACCAAACCAAACTTCATTCACATCTCATCAACTGGTCTCATTTAATTCATCATCAAATATTCTCATTACCTCATCATGCATGCATTTCTCTCTGTGCAATCATGCGCGTGATCAACGACATATATGCTTCTTCTTCTTCTTTTTTATTTTCTTGTGACACGTTTTGTTAAGTGTTATAAATCATAAAATCCTTTTTAGAGTAGGTAGAGATTAGAGGCCCCCAGTTGAGACCATGCCAATTCATCCTCCATTTCTCCTTTTTCAAATTCTTAATTTCCCCAATTTTAAAACTTTTATTAGCTGTTGCGCCAGTGTTTGAACCTGACGCCAAACGTGACAGCAGATACCACACCTTTTATTATATAATAGAGTAACAGTTCATACCTTGCTATGTTAAATTGAAATCAGATTTAATAGCATGCATATTATAATAATTTTTTGTTCCATAAAACATAATACCCATATTATATATAGGTTGTGGAGGATTTGAGTTACGTGGTTCTACTTCGCCGTAAATTCAGTTACCTTGAGAGCATTCCGGGAGTGCTTTTGCCGCACCCGTCTTCCTCCGCATTCCCGGCATGCGCAAGCGGACCTGAATCTTGGCCCGTGGGCCCGGCAGGTCTAGTCCCGCCCATGGAGTTGTACGATCCATTTAACAACCCGGTTCGCATCATGCCTTCAATGAGTAGCTTGGAAGCACTTCTCTCTAAACTCCCGTCTGTGGGGCCATCACCGACAGGCTCCTCATCATCTCAGGGACAGTACGACATCCCAGTGTTCGTACCGGGACAGAGATCGGTACCAGTGGTGGCGAAGGAGGAGATAGAGGATGAATATGGACATGAAAGGGTGGTACATATAGGAGGAGAGAATAGTAGTTCCATGTCATATTATGTGGATGTGGCCAAGCATAGTGAAGGGTTTTAGTGTAGCAATTGCTTATTGCTATGATATATAATTAATTAATACGCAGTTGTAATTGCTAGTACTAAGATCAGCTGTCAGTCAAAGCAATTAGTTTAATTTTATGTACTTGCTTATATATTGTTATGATATATAACATGCAGTAGTTGCTAATGCTAAGAGCTGTCAGAGAAAACAGTTAGTTTAATTTAATGTATTAATCCAGTAATAATTAATTGTGTAGTGTGCTTTTGGTAAGTGTAGTTGCAGGTAGGTTAGGTATAATCTCTCTTTTTTTTTCTTCCTTTTTTCACACCTGAGGAAGTACATTGTAGGCCTATTTAATTTGTTGTGGTTAATTATTATTATAAAAAAGATATGAGAATGTCTGTCTACCTGGCCTAAAATTGTATATTTAATTTAACATTTCCTAGCTCTCTTTTCATTATTTTTTTTTTGTTTTATTTAATTAATTTGACCTTTTTTGGCTGATCCAAGCTCATTGTATGGCACAATTATATCAAATCATCCAGTGTTGTACTTTCAATTAATGCCATAAAAAATTTCGTCACTCTTCCTAATAATTATTCTTGACATGACTCACTATATGTTAGCAGTGAAAATTATCACCTATGCAACTTAAATTTACAGAAAATATATAATTAACACTATTACAGTTTGCACTTGCTAATACTTACAAATACAATTTGTTTATAATTTTATACTTAAATTAATTGATCATTGATAATTGATAATTGATACTTAGACGAATTAATAAGTATTAACGAGTCTGGCTAGTATGACACCAATGTCATTTCCGCCTATATAACACCAATTTCAAAATCTATCGAATCGGATTCAAACGGTGAACCCAAACCATACAAACCAATCTACTTAATTAGTTGTACTTTACATGCAAAATTTATAATTTTTGAATTTATTTAATATTAAACCAAGCGGTTAAATGTGAGAGTTTTTAAGTAAATTTAATGTATTTATTTTTTCAACATTTATGACTGTTTGACTTGGAACTAAAATAACTCGAAAAAATAAAAAATTTACATGTAAATGCATCACTCATAAAGTAAATCGGTTTGAACAGTTTATATTAGTCGTTTGAAGTCTATTCAATAAGTTTTGAAGTTAGAGCCATGTAACACCGATGTCATACTAGCCGGACTCGATATTAACACTTATTGTTTCTACTTTCTATTTATTATTTCTTTGAACAAGTCCCACGAGCAAAACCTTTCCCTTGGAAGAATATTTTAAAATTTCCATATATATATATATATACACACTTTCTCCTTGCATCTCGACTCATGATTTTTTTTTTGAAATCATGAGTTGGAGGTCAAGACATCCAACAAACTTTCAAACCTTTATGTATATTATAGAGAATTTTTTTACTTTTTGGGTTTCGAACCCATGACCTCTCACATGAAATCGAATTATGTGTTTTTGCCACAAGACCAAAGGCAAGTTCTTTAATTAGACTCATGATCTTCTTCTATATATATACTTTAATAGCAATAATTTTACGAAAATTAATTGACCGTCTTTTGCAGGTAATGTGTAACTGTGGGAAACTATCACATCCGGAACTGATGGAATGATGTTCAATTGATAAATAATAATAATAATGAGTAGGGTTAAAATGTATTATTGATTTTGTGCTTCAATCATACCTCACATTTCTATCTCTGTTTTCAAATTTTAAACAGTCGATTTGAATCGCTCAACATGATATCCATATCAAAATGTTCTTAGAAATCAAATTTTTTACTATTTTTTAGATAGGTACAAAATCACTATTTTTGAATGGTCCAGAAGCAGTTATTTTGTAACTATAAAAAAATAGTAAAAAAAAATTCAAAAAATATAAAATTTGATGTCTAAGTACATTTTAATATGGAGATCATATTGAGCGGTTAAAATCTACTGTTTAAACTTTGAGAACAGAGATAAAGATGTGGAGTATGGTTGGGGCACAAACCAATTAATGGTGCATTTTAACCCTACTCAATAATAATTGTATTAAATAATTTCTTGCTTGTCCGTACAATAATGCATTAAATAGAGCTAAAAAGTAATAAATAAACAAAAAATATGTACTTAGTATATTTCTAAACATGATATTTTTCAACCATAATATATACTTTATTATAAGTAAACAAACTTGAGCGGTAAGGATGTCAGTTTTAATTGACTCAAACATATTCAAAAATAATGTCTTAAGTGTAGCCCACTGTTGTTGTCTCGGAATCTAATGTACAATGATAACGGATGAAATGAGCATCAAATTCTTGTCCAAATTGAACATCATCATGACAAATTACAATAATTTGGTTTGACATATTGTTGCAATTATTGATGACATTGAATTGGGGTTTGAATATTGTTGCAATTAACTGAAAGCGCATTGATTGATACACAGCAACAGACAGCAACAGGAATTATGATTTATGAGAGTTGCTCCAAAAATTCATGCAAAAATACAAAAGAACTAAATCATATGCTATCAATGACAACCAACTTTATATAAATATATATTATATATACCGGATACGGCCTAGGTAACAATGTCTATGTGTTGATAGCTTGAATATTTCCAAAGCAAAGTCATCTGTGTCATAAACAGTAGTAATAATGCTCTCTGTGGCACACCATGAAAGTTTGTGTTGCATTACAATGGACACAATCAGGAATGATATTGATATTGATTGCAAGCCTCAATGTAACAATGAAAGAGCAGCATGTACCTGATCTGACATATATACATCACAATTTGATATTGTACCACTCCCGGATCGGAATGGATTCTCTTGACTATGATTGTTTGAATGCGGTTGAATGGATCCCTCCAATTTTGTTTCTGACTGGAGAATTCCTTTGTATTGGATTTGGGAAGTCATGAGTCAAGCGGAGCAATGATACATAAGCAAACTTTACATTAGATGCATAGTCATGACTGCAGGTGGGTCCCACCGCATTCATTCATTTATTACTTAATCTGACAGTGGTTAGGCATGTTCCTCGCATCTGTGCTCCCCCTCTCCTAATCATGTCATGGTACCCCAAAAAAAAGCTGCTGCCAGCTGCACCAGTGCGCTAATTGCTTTTACCATTGCCATTACTTCACATCACAGTGACTAACATAAATGGAGGAATAGTATGGTATACTACTAGGTCTAGGCATGTGAATTCAGATCCAGTGAGATAAATGATTAACTAAATAACTAACACCGAAATTTTTATTAATATTAAAAAAACAAAAATTTAATAATTGCAGCCTTCCAGCAAATATTTCTGAATATGTCCAATCGAGAGAATAATTCTTTGGATTCAGGCTTCTTCTCGGAGAATTATTCTCCGGATTCAGCCATTGTCTTTCTGGAAATTATTTTCCGAAAAGAGACGTGGGTTTTATAAATCTGGGTCTCGGCAGAAGAGAAGAGAGAGAAAGAAGAGAAAAAAATGTTAGATTTATTACCAACCTCGTTGGATTTAATGCCAACATTGAGCATATATGTAATCTAATTATGGATTGTTTACTGTCATATATGGTTGTCAATTAAAGTATCAAATAAGGTAATAGACAATCAATATATTCATTAGGGTGTGGTCCATAAATGTGTAGAACAATTTAGGCAAAGATCAAATCATTGATGGACTCATTCTGAGAATTGCAATTTAGAAAACTGTCATAGGATTAGCATTTGATACCAGTACAGGACGCACACGGTTCTGGCCAAACCGCATGCGACACCGATTGGAGTTAGAAACCATAATTGACAAGTAGTTGCACTTGCATGCTGTTGGTGACAGCATCGCATGCATTTGCACTTGTAACCAGAAACTAGATTAAACAAGTAAGGAGGATAGATAGCCTGATCCCCGAAAGCTCATTTTCCATACACAAAGGATTCATTTATTGTTTCTATTGTTCCTACAACCAAACAACCCAAACAATCAAACCAAAAAACCAAAACAACTAAAAAATCTAGAATTGATTGCCATTAGATCTCTTAATACACTATCCATTGATCAGAGTCAAAATGATGATGAATTACGTAGAATTTTGGCTTAGGTTTTGCATATTATCTCACACTTATGTTTAATTAATTAGAGAAAAAGGCTATTGTCACCCTTCTTTATATTTTATTGTAGAAAACAGGTTTTGGGAATATTTTACATCAATCGGATAAGCGACGCTCATCGACTAAGGCTCATGGCCCGTATTGCCTCATACGGACCTAGCCGGATACGAACCAGGAGATGGCGCAATACGCATTAAACCTTTCAGCGACATGGTCTCATTACGGACCGTATCAGCCAATATGGTCCATAACCAAGGCGCCATTTGGGGAATAACTGCTGACAGCTGTATCCAGATCATGTTTCTTGGCCTCCACTCAACTCCAGACGTCCCTTCACTCCTATATAAGCACCCTGGGCAGAAGAAGAACTCATCTTTGTAATTTGGGTTAGATTTGATTAAGTGAGAAAGAGATGAGTGATTGTAACAATGCCGTTCCACGGCTAAGTTCTTTTCTTAGGGCTAAGCAGTAAACCTTATTACTCATGATGCTTTGATATATATATTTTCTGTTGATTATGATTTCTTGTTTTTGTGATTTATTATCCCTTCATCTAATATCGATGATCTAGTTTAATCCGTTAGGGTAGTGACAATGCTTTAATGGTAAGAGAAACTATGTTGCACGAGTTAGCCTCGTTGGGAGTCATTAGATTTATGTGAAGAAAATTTTAGCGGGGAAACCATAAATCGGAACAACAAAACGCGAACCAAGTTCTATCATTTGCGTAAGATAAATCGATGTGATCTATATAGTAACTTGTGTATTTGGAGATCTATCATTTGCGTAAGATAACTCGCAGTGTCCTATGTGGTGTCTTCCATAAAACAACAACAGAAAATCAGACCAGACAGAAGTAGAATATCAAAGTGGATTGAGTAGCAATGGTGTGCCAAAAACCTAGGAATTCTCATCTCTATCTTTATTTTAATTACTTTTAATTGTGCCAGATTTACATTGATCACAACTTCAACTCTTAAATTTTCAGATTTCGTCTAGCCTTTTGAAAGATTGTGATTTGATCGCTCAAGACTGTAAACCAATATTCTCTGTGGATCGACATCGATTATACTACTCGATAGGATTGTGCGCTTGCAATCCGAACCGATAGCCGAGTTTATAAATTTTAAAAGAAAACATCGCTCTTTTGAGTGATCAAGCTTTTTGGCGCCGTTACCGGGGAGTAACGGTTTATTGTGCAAGGCCTCGCGAGACGCTCTTGCTTTGACCATTGAATCTAATTAATTAGAGACGCCTAGACTTTTAATTTCTGCATTTTTTCTTTTTCACTTTTATTTTCAATTTCGTTTTTATTTTCTTTTATTTTTCAGTTTTTTGTTTAATTTTCAGATTTTCTTTTGTTTCTTAGGATACTGCACGCTGGCCGAATCATTTGCTACGGAGATCTCTTAGGATTGCAAGTAGGGGATGACAATTTGCTTCCACATCATCGATAAGGACCAATTATAGTCCTTCCTCAAGTTATTCCGAAAGCAAAGAAGACTCAGATTCGATCAACATGGATGACCTACTGAACAAACCGATTCACAACAATCCACCATTCAACAAAGGATACGGACAAGAAGGCAATGGTGATAATAAAGTTCATAATGCAGCAAGACCCAAACTTCTACGAGACTATTGTGTACCGCGCGCGAATGATCCTAACTCAAGCATAAACCCACTGACTGTTACAAACCATAATTTTGAGATCAAACATACTCTCATAAATATGGTTTCGCAATAGCAATTTGGAGGATTTCCATGCGAGGATCCACATCTTCACTTGTCAATTTTTCTTGGAATTGCGAGACGATAAAGATCAACGGAGTCACCGATGAAGCAATCAGGCTAAGGCTATTTCAATTCTCATTAAAAGATAAAGCAAGAGCATGGTTGTTTTCCTTACCGGTCAACTCCATTCAAACTTGGGATTGTTTAATGTGTTCATTGCAAAATATTTTCCACCTTCTAAAACTTCAAGATTCAGAAATGCAATGACTAATTTTGAACAAAGAGATGGTGAATCATTGTGTGAAGCATGTGATAGATATAAGGACATGTAAGGTGCTGCCCACATCATGGTCTAGAAAGATGGTTGATTGTTCAAACTTTTTATAATGGTCTAAACCCTACCGATAGGTTGCCTATTGATGCTTCTGTAGGAGGAGTAATCATGAACAAGGAACCTGACAAGGCTTACAACCTAATTGAAGAGATTGCAATCAACCAACACTACTAGATCCCTGAGCGCAAGAAGCCGACTCCAGCACCTAGCATACACAAAGTTGATGAAATATCCATGCTAAGCGCAAAGAATGATGCTTTGCAATCAGCACTCAACAAGCAGACCAAGAAGCGAACGGTAGCGCAAAGATTGATGCTTTTGTGATTTATGGTTTCCCCGCTAAGGTTTTTCTCACATAAATCTAATGATTCCCAACGAGGCTAACTCGTGCAACATAGTTTCTCCTACCATTAAAGCACTGTCACTACCCTAACGGATTAAACTATATCATCGAATTTAGATGAAGGGATAATAAATCACAAAAGCATTTCAATCAAACAATAAGAAATCATAATCAACAGAAAATATATATATCAAAGCATCATGAGTAACAAGGTTTACTGCCTAGCCCCTAAGAAAAGAACTTAGCCGCGGAACGGCATTGTTACAATCACTCCTCTCTAATTAATTAGACATAACTGTGAGATAATATGCAAAACCTAAGCCAAAACCCTACATAATTCATCATCATTTTGACTCTGATCAGCATGCAAGGCAGAAGAGAGAGGTCAGCGATAGGTTCAAAATTGGGGTAAACGAGAAAAAGCCTAGGAGGTTGCAGGAGATGTTTCAAGACTTTGAAATTAGTTGCCCAGAGGCTCTAGATTACCTTACCAAGGTGGATAAGAGGGACCCGAATGATGAAGACGAGCTTCCATGTCCAGAGAAGTTGTACCAAGCATTGGACGGAGGTCACCGATGGGGAATAATGATAACAAATGGGTCCGAGTCACTGAACAATGTGTTCAAACTGAGTCAGCGATTGCCAGTTGCAACCGTGGTGGAGGACACATCCTATAAGATGAATGCCTGGTTTTTTTAACATCAGAACAAAGCTAAAATGGCACTTGAGCAAAGTCAGATGTGATCCAACAGGGTAAGTGATTTGCTGCAAAAGTGTATCAAAAAATCTCTGGCCATGACTGCGATTCCTTATGGTAGGGTACATGGGACCTATGAGGTCATGGTAAGGGGTAAAAAAGTTCCTGCAAGGCGTGATCAGCCAAGATTGGAGTATACCCGCAGGGATTTTGGGTATAAGGTTTTTGTCAAGGATAACAACAAGGTTGAATGTGAATGTCAGAAGCCCCAATTGACTGGTATACCATGTTCTCATTTCATGACGGTGGTTCGAGAAATGAAATATGATGAGAATTTGTACGTCAGCCCCCCTTTATAGTATGTCAATGCTGGCACTAACATGGGGTGCGTACTTCGAGCCCAAAGGCAACCAATGTGACTGGCCTCGATACAACGGTTGAGGATCATCATAGAGCGGAGACTGATCAAAAAGGGAATAATGAGATGGTACAACCGCATACCGATGAAAATGGACCGTATGCAAGGCCGGAGATTCGAACATTAGGCTCATTGTAAGACCATTGATAGGAATGCAGCAGGTAAAATGCATGATTTAATTATTTACTTATGCTAATTTTATTGGTTCTCTCTTTATCAAATATTAATTAATTTATATATATTTTACTTGTAATATAGAGGAAGCAGCAAGACAAGTAGAAGTAGGAACATCTTCTTCAAGAAGAACAACAAGAGATCTTCTTCAAACAGACACCAACGTTGATGTTTCTTAGTTTTTATGTTGTTGTAATTTGAATTTGTAGTAGTGACAATTCCGGTTTTTATTTAGTAATTTTAATTTTTATGTTGTTTTAATTTTAATTTGTAGTGACAGTTTAATTTGTATTGGCGTTTTTATTTAGTAATTTTGATTATAATTTTTATGTTGAAATAATTTGAATTGTCACTACAATAAATTTTTTATTAATTTTTATTAATTTGAACTGTCACTACAATAATTTGAACTTGTCTCATATTTGCCAAATAAAATTTCACATAACTAAAACAAAACAATTAAAACATATAAAAACAAACAATTAGAATTAATAATTTCATGAAAATTAGAATATAAAAACATTCAAACTATATTAAAATATGCAAATTGTTTTAATAATTAATTTGTAATAATAATAACTATAAAAAAAACTATTAAAATAAAAGAAACCAAAAAAAGAAAATTTCCACCCAGAAAAGTCTCTTTCCGAAAAATAATTTTTCTGAAAGAGAATGGCTGAATCCAGAGAATAATTCTCCTGAAAGAAGCCCTGGATCTGGAGAATTATTCTCTGAATTGGACAGATTCATAAATTTGTGCTAAATGGGTGCATATTGTTAAATTTTTTATTTTTTTAATATTAATAAAAATTTCGGTAACTAACACCTTCATTATCAACAAACAACTAACACCTACCTAGCATCCCTTTTGCTCTGCTACGAACAATCTATACCAAGATAACACTGCAAAATTAGAATTTAACATAGCAGTTAAGAAGAGGGATCACTTGATAATGATTTTTCAAAAAAATTATACAAAATTGAAAAATAAATTCATAAATTTATAGATATGTTATTAGACATGTACATAGTCTAATAATAAAATTTCATACAGTATTAATATTTTCAAAGTAGATTATTGGGCCTTAATTTATTAGGACGTAACAAAACAAATAATACTACCGGACCTGGACCTGAGACCTGGATATAATAATGGGCTTTATTTAACTCGTACTTATTCTCTTCAGGGTAATTTTGGGCCTGATATTGCGTTCAAAAAGGCCTGGACCTTTCACGGGCGAATGGAATTATTACAAGGACAGAAGAGTCTTATCGTAATATTTCTTGTCTTTTTGCAGAAAAGGGACAGGAGATGACTAGATGAGGAGGCATCGCATCGCTGCAAGATTGGCTCGAGAGAGAAAAACCCCGCACCGCTAGACATCGTCTGCTTCCGGTCCATGAAATTACCATCACTGAAATGTAGGACCCCCAGTCGGTCCATGAAATAAATCGTTCGAGTCAAGTAGAAAATAAGGCTTGAAACGAAAGCGAGTGACAGAAGCCAGGAGCCAGGAGCCAGAGAAGAGAGGTGAGCTGCAAAGTGCGAGGGGAGAAAATCGAAACTTTCTCGAACCGTCAAATTTTGAAAAAAATCGAGAATAAATCAAATATTCTCCTCCCCTCTTGAAATTACTCTCAGAGGAAAAGATAGGTTTCCTGAACGGATCGATGATGGTTAGTATCTATCTGCTTTTGATTTTTGCATTTCATTCTTTTATTTTTATACTTCAAGTTTAAAGGCAAACCTGGTTGATCAATCTAGTTTTGTTTATAATTGTACACCGAACTTAGAGTTGGAGATTACTCGCAAAAGGTACACCAGTTCTAGAATGTAATTTGCTAAAAGTACTGTAGTTGTTCCTAGGGTTTTTGTAAGATGTTGGACTGGAGAAGAGCCCAGTTCTTAGAGATCCATTTTCACTCGAACACTCTCATTTTTTTTCTAGTTGTTTAAACAATTCTTCCTTGTATAAATGATTTAGTTAACTACTTGAGTTTTTTGTTGTTGAATTTTATCTCAGAGCAAGCTGGGAAGAGGTCAAAAAGACAAGGTTCAGCAGTTCATGGCCATTACAGGTGCCAGGTTAGCTTCTCATTGTTCCTTAAAATCTTTATTAAGTTTTGTTGATCCTGTACATACAAAGAATTTATGACAACCAATTAGTAATGAGCACATTTTACAACATAGGGCTGCAAAATATGTTAATTCCTGTAGATCTAACAGAAAATAAATGTAAAGCATTTGTGTTACAATGAATATTTATAAGTTTAATTTGGTTGGGTCTTGGTGTAGTGAGAAGGTTGCTCTGCAGGCCTTGAAAGGTAGCGAATGGCACCTAGAAGGAGCATTTGATATATTTTATAGCCAACCTCAGATTAGAGCTTTTACTGACACAAGGCACCTGGAAGAGCTTTTTAAGAGATATAAAGGTACCAAAGATACTTCAAACAATATGCTTCTACAAATTTCCACAATGGGATCTTATTTAGGTATTACTAGTAAGAAGCCTGCCCATTGCGCAGTTCCGTTATTATCAGTTTATCATACAAGAAATACCATCTCATGTAGTACCTTTATTTTTTTGGCTCTCGAGATCAGTCGACATATACAAATTTGTGGGAATATTGAGGTTTTTAACAATAGTCATTGTGGGCAACTCAATAAATTAATTGTTTTTGTAGGCAACTTATCAAAAACAACAAACATTTTGTATGTAAAAAGGAATATGATATTTTGGACCAAAATTTTGTCACCAGAAGTTGGAAAAGACAAACAATTTTGCAGAAAATAACTCGGAAGAATTGGCAGATATGTATAGTCATTTGAAAAGTATTTCTGTCCTTTTGATGTAGGAATAATGGTCATTTGAAAAATTGTAAACATAAATTCTACTGGAGACCTCCAATAAATAACTAATACAGTATAGTGTAGTGTACTCAGTGCCGTTAAAGGCAAGCGCCTTATGTGCTTAAGCACAGGTTGAGACAATTTTGGCGCTTCTTGTGGTTAAGTGGAGATTAAATAAGTGTTAAAGTGTCTGACTCTGCGTGAGAGATTAAACTGCAAAGGGTGCTCGTATAATTTTTCAACAAGTCAAAATCATGAAGTCCAATTAACACACGCCGCACTTTCCTTTGCTGTTTAATATTTTTTAACTCTGCTGCTAGTTCTATTTGTAGATTTATCTCTACTTTGCATAATATAGTATGTATCTGTTTTTGAGGCGAAAGATGTATTAAACTGTTATTTTCCTTTATTCACAACCTACCGGCCTACAAGTACATGGTGAACATTATAAATAATTGATGACTTGGTGAGCTTAAGAACACCCTAGTTCTCTCTATACAAAAAATGTTTAACACATCCTCCAAGGTTTGATATTATATTACAGGAAAAACAGTAACAATTACGTGCAAATCAATATAAACAACAACAACAACCACCAAGCCTTTAGTCCCAAACAAGTTGGGGGTGCAAATCAATATAATAACACTAAATATAATATTTGTTTATTTTTTATAGAAGTTCAGTGTATGTATTTCTCAAATATTGGAATTAAACTTGATCTATCCAATTAAGTCATTGGTCTTGTATCCAGATAAGCACATTTTTTGCACTTTATTCGAAAATAAGTCACCATCGTCGTCATTACATCATTATTACTTTTCCTCAAAATAATAATATGTAGTGTATGAAATGTTTTTAGTATACAAAATGTCCAAAATCTAAATCACACGCCTTGTATAACTCAGGGAATTTGAGTCATTTGCGCCTTTTGCCTCTGACTGCATTGAATTTAGTGTAGTATACTGTAGTGTAGGTTCTGCTATGAGTCATGTGTTCTGTCGGTATTACCTTCATTAAATTTCCATTTGATATTTCTTTTTTGTCTGAATTCCTTACTTAATCATTAATGCGCTCATTTCTATGCAGATCCTGATGTTGATATGGTCTTTGTAGAGGGGATATCTCTTCTTTGTAATGATTTACAGGTACGTTATTTCCAATGCAGATACATTCCATTGCAATTCCATGCTGTGCTATGTATGTTGCATTCCTTCAATCCTTCTAGTAAGAAGTTCAGTTTGCAAATTGTATAATAATAATGTTTGTTAAAGATGATTTCAACCATGGTTAGGTGCTCTTCAAATAGGTTTAAACCTTATTGAACTATTATTGGATAATATTTTTCACAATAGCAGTTACCATATTTCAATTTTGTTCTAAGAGACTGGAAGTTAATTGAAATCAAAGTCTCCATAATTGGTAAGTAGAAAGTCACGTCATATCACCCCTAGGAATTTATCATTTACATAGTCGAAAGTCTAAATTTGAGCTTGGGCAAAACCAAATCTGAAATATATTTTAACAACTTAAATAACCTCCCTTTGGATTTATTTGTAATTATGAAACGGATGAAGTGATACATTTTTGTTGAATTGTGCAGGTTGATCCTCAAGACATTGTCATGGTGCGTATTGCCCCTTGTGTTGAAAGACAGTGATTACGTTTGTTTTTTACTACAAGTAAATAATATTTATTGATAAGTACTGATCCTATCCAACTACTTTACTTGTTTTGTACTAGTTGGTTTTATCTTGGCATATGAAAGCTGCTACAATGTGTGAATTTTCTCGCCAAGAATTCATTGGTGGATTGCAATCTCTTGGGTAAAAGTTTTGCTCCAAACTCATTTTGTTTGTTTCCTTTTTGAAATTTCAACCTATGATGATAGAGCAATTAACTTTTCTAAACACTACTTGCCAAATAAAAACAGTGTGGATTCAATTCCTAAGCTCCGTGAAAAGCTCCCATCCTTGCGCAATGAACTCAGAGACGAGCGTAAGTTATACTTGTTTCTCTTCCTGGCACTTAATTGAAAGAAAATAAATTGGAAAGTTTCATTGGTTGGTTTTTGTTTTGTTTAAATGTATGTGTTCTTCTGGATTACCAGACAAGTTTCATGAGATATACAACTTTGCCTTCAGCTGGGCACGAGAGAAGGTAATATTATTATATTAATTTTTAGTGTTAGCATGCTGTAGATATTCGATGGATGTTCTCAAGTAAGCATATGAAGTTTTAGTTTTGCCAGGTTGGAAGAACTGAAGAAAAATTTGTCGAACTATTCCCGGCTTAATCGTCAAAAACCTTTTTGTATACCATTTTATCATGCTAGTGACTTAAATAGTTAAATTGACTTCATTTGTTACTTTTCATTCTGAAGGAATTACTCCATTTCTTTACCCAGATTTTGCAACATTATATTCTTATTCACCTTTGTTGCATTGTTTTTGTAATTTGCTGGAGACTTGATTGTGAATTTGGCAACTTTGTAGGGTCAAAAATCGCTAGCACTGGACACAGCACTTGGTATGTGGCGGCTACTGTTTTCCGAGAAACACTGGCCATTGGTTGAGCACTGGTGCCAATTTCTTCAGGTTATTATTTCTTTCCCCTTTTTTTTTTAAATTTACTCTTATGTGTCTTCTGATTGCTTCAATATGGGATTTATATGAGTAAGGCTAAAATTTGTATAAAATTGCAGTCAAATAATACAGAAGGGTGGTTAGTTGTTACTCTTGTTGCTTTGGTAGCTAGGTAATGCATCAGTGTATTTCAGTATTGGATTGTGACTGGGGATATTAGTCCTATTTTAGGATTTTTTTTATTTATTAGTGTATACTTCAGTCCCTGGGTTTGAGATAAATTGTTGGTGTTTTATATTATACTCCAATCAGGAATATTTGTTTTCTAATTGGATTAATATTTCAGGTTCGGCATAACAAAGCTATCTCAAGGGACACTTGGTCTCAGCTATTGGAATTTGTCAAGGTACACATGTAGACAGTTTTCCACCCCTCCAACCCAAAAGGAAAAAAAAAAAGACAACTTTGTTATGGGTTCATTTTGGTTTCACCAAATCACCTCAATGATTTTTTTTTTTTTTACTTTGTTTCCTTTTCAGAACATAGACCCACAGTTATCAAACTATGACGAAGAGGGAGCATGGCCGTACTTAATAGACGAATTTGTGGAGTACCTTACTGAGAATGGGATTGTTCCTACTAGAAAATGAACATAGGGTTTAAGTACATCTATTTATTATGCTTGCATGATTGCTGTATGCAATTCGACTTGGGATCAACCCTACGTCAGAACTCATATTAGACATTGTTGGATCGAAAAAGGATCTGTCAGGAAGAAAATGATCTCTTGCTCTGTGGCACTTCAATTTCTTTCCTGCTAAAACGAAGTTGTTCGCATTACTGTTCTTTTGCATGCAATATGTTTTTTAAGTTGATAGACTTCATCTTTTCTCAACTGTCTTGTTTGTCATGTCTGTGCATGGGGTGGGTTATCTCTTGCTTGGATAATGTTAAATAAAAGGAAGACTTGCATCAAATCCCGAATCTAATTTGTTCCTAGGTCTAAGTAACAATTATGCCTAGAAATGTTTCTGACGCTTCTCAAAATTCAGTATATATCACTGGAAGATGATATTTCTGATGCGTCAGCAGGTCAAATTTTTTTTTTTTTTCCAGCCTTGTTCTAGTAATGTTGATAGCATGAAGGTTGATAGTTTGAGCCTCATCGAATACAATACGGGTTGGGTAAATGGTTGAAAGGGTGGCCATTGACACCCCCTAGTTTGAGGTTGTGATTTTGAGAAATACGAAATACATCATTTAGCTTTATGTCCTCCTTAGAAGGCTGCCACTTCATTACTTCACGGTTAATTGTCGCCTGTCATTTCGAAAAAAATATTAAAATCTGACAAGGAAATTTGACATTCGCAGCATGTTTTAATTAGTAAAATTTGTGCATTTGACAACCTTCCGTAGGTTACCAACAAATCTCTTAAATTCACAAGTCACAACTAGCCAGGAAAAGTATAAAACATGTAACAATATATTCGCATTAAGGATGCTTATCAGCTGCTTTTGTCCAGAAAGAAGAATTGCTTAGAGGGTTCTGACAGCAACGTTTTGGCTCCGATACAGCGCAAGTTTCAATATGATAATTATTATAGCCCTCTTAATGGCCTACATTTTCTCCTTTTTACACTCTCTTTTCATTTATTTTTATTGAACACCCATGTTAGAATCTTTATAAGACATTGATCATCCTTTATTGAACAGTAAATGTCTAAAGGCATCATCATCTTACAAAAAGAAGAAAAGAATAAAAACACTTGTCTGCACAGACAGGCCATCTCTATTGAATTCGCATCCTCTGAGATATCTCATATAGTCATATGTTGCGTGACTTTTTGGAAAATCCCAACCGTTCAAATACGTTCTGCACGAATCTCAAAGCTCAAATAATACTGGCCTCCTGCGCTATCTCCGAATAGGCACCGGACATGTCGATCACACAAAATATGAGATATCTCAGAGGATGGCGGTTTATCTTTTCATCTCGCTTATTATTTTCTTTATGTGACTAACAAGGGCAATAATAGTAAAAAAAAAATGACCCTGTCAATAGCCGCAGCTAATTGCTCCGTACTATGTTTTTTTTTTTAAGAAGTAACAGAATTATTATTGTTACGAGCTTGCACGGATTAGAAGCAGCTCCAAGATCCACTACAAGTCAAAGGAACAAAATGTTTCCATATACCAAAAACAGAGGTTGATTTGTCTACAAACACTTATGTGTATTGACAACCTAAAAAAAATGAATTCACAGCAGAGACCAATATACTAAATTGCTGCTAAAATGGCTTCCCAGAAAGAGTATTCCCATGCTAATAATATCATCCCCGAACTTAGCTCCTAGAGAAACAAATAAGAGTATCCAACAACTAAGGCAGATTTCATATCCTATCAAGAAAACGCACAACAAAGATTGTTGCGATTATAACAAAACCGCCCTAATATCTAATCGACCCACAATAAACCCAAGTTACCTGATGTCACCTGACCTCATCTCAACTCATTCTCTTTCTCATTTGCATTCTTCCTAAGCTGAGCAGGTGACCTTGGTGCAACGACAGCGCCACCATTGTCCTTGTTAATACTAGTCATATCGTCAGATCTGACAGCATTTCTATCAGCAAGGGGTGGAGTGTTGGTGGCATTTTCACTTGGAAGTGTTGCAGACGACATGGCCCTCGGCAATCTCAAGGGAATATTCTCGTGGCTCCTAGGAGGTGCATCATTATCTACAGATATAGATTCTGGAGTTATGGTGGGTCCCACTACAGTGGGAATGATCTGAACTTTAGATTTATGCCAAGTCTTCCGCGATTTCATCTTTTCACCGGGCTGATCGGTCTGTTACACCATAACCCAAAAACATTAAGTATGATTTATATTTTATATTCTTAAAACTGGCACAACTCTCTGCCTTCAGAGCCCTAAGCAAGGGGTACCCAAAAGTTTACCAAGTCCGGATCCTTTAAGTAACTCAAAGTTTGAGTTTAGATCCAGACCGTCCGATCAGAATCCAGTCCAATCCGGCCTAAGGTGGAATGCACGGGCCCCTAATATTTGTACTAAAGCAGATCGGACAGTCCGGATCTAAACTCAAACTTTGAGTTAACTCTGGTGATATGAATTCCAAGTTTTCCTACAACTAAATTTATCATATGCCTACAAAAAAAGGTACATATTATTATTTCTGAACTTTAAAAAAGGTACGCAAGATCAGTATTTATATTCAAGAATTATTTGTATCTACAGAGATATACCTTCACATTTCCAATATCACCGAGTGGCTTTCTAGACTTAGAGCCCTTTTCCTCTTCTTCTTTTGCTTCAAGCCCACTCTCCATTGCACTCTCAAGTAAAAGGGCTGCTTGCGATGCCATATTGACTTTCTTCTTCTCCTCGTCAGCTTTGTCAGAAAAGGAACAGCTCTCCTCCTCATAGTTATTATTAAACCCACGATTGGCACATTTCGAAGCTGAGCAACCACACGAGGAACCACACTCAGCACCGGAAAAGCGGCACTCACACTTCTTTGTCTTACAGAAAGACGACTTGCTGCAAGTACAACACTGGCCAGATGCAGTTTCTTCGGCCCCATCAGATGAAATCTCTGACTTCACGCCTCTGCTTGTAGTGCCCGAGAAGAGATATCGAGAGGGTACAGAAGTTACTTTTCTATTCTTTTTGCGTGTTTTTTTAATGGTGGAGACCCAGTCTGACTCTTCATCTGCTTGATCACAAGCAACAAAGTCTGAGTCATCGGAATCCACATCAGAGATTTCCATGTCATTTTCAGATTCTGCACCATCATTTGCTTCAATGTGTACATCGCCAGTTTTTTCCACATAAATCTATGGAGAAAATAATAAACAACAAAACTAAGTAAAAATGTAACATCTAAAAAAGATAGCAATTACCACATTGCTGAGGATTTTGCAAAGGGCTATGTTCTATGGTCTTCCGAAAAAATATTCTTGGGTTCTACTTCTAAACAAGATAGATGAATCACTTTGAAAGCACTATCAAATCAAGCAGAAACAAATCAAGGAAACTCACCTTTGACTTAAAATAACTTATTTCATTGTTCCTAGTAGAGAGAACCTACAACAAGGAAAGAGAAAATAGAGAGAGTCAGCAAGGATTTCTACTTCAAAAGCTAGCAATGAAAGTTTAAACTACACAAAAGACAAGCGCACATTCACAAACTAAAGCAAGAATTGGGGTTCTGACCTCATTGAGATGCATGTTCTCAACCTGAAGCTCTCCAGACTTTGCTTCAAGCTGTCTAACAGCATTTGTCAGGCGAAGAACTTTTGCCTTTAGTTCACTGATGAGCAAGTCCTTTTCTCTGCACTCTGCTTCCTTGTCTCTTACCTGACATCTGAAGAAAAGACAGACGTTAAACTCATGCTGCATGTTTCAGTCTCGCAACATGAAGCATTAGTACGTTTAATTGGAGCAATACCTGGATGAAGAGGCAAGATTAAAGAGGAAGTTCAACATGTTCTTAGCCTCAGGGAGGGACCGGATTTGATTCCATCTCCCTTTGCTATTGAAGCCCCGCTCCCTTTCCTCAGCCTCTGACAGCTGGGACGCCATTGACACCATAGTGCTAGAAGATGCTGCCAGCATATTCTCTAGTGCTGAAATTCTCGAACTCCGTGCACTAGGTGACATTGTTTGTGGGTAATCACTGTCATTTAAGCAACAGGCAATAAGAATCAAGAGATAGAAGCACCACTAGAGCTGAGAAAAGGAATGGAGAAAACAGAGAAACAGCAACCTCATTATTTTCTTACGGAGCATTTCGGTCTCTTCCTTGAGCCTTGCGATCTCTTTAGACATTGCAGCTCGTCTGTTTACCCAAATATACATAGAAGAAAATAAAAAGTACAAATTACGATAGCAGTAACCTTACTACATGAATATAACGAAGCAATGACACGAACACTATAACAATAAATATAAAAGAGACACTTACTCTTGCATTTGCCGCTCATACTGCGACCGTACTTCATGTACCCTCACTGTAACCTCAAGTTCATGCTTCCACAGTATGCATCAAGGCCTTCAAAATTAGAAAATACAGGGTAAAAAAAAATGAAAAAAAGGTAACAGTGTCAAAATAGGTGAATTCTAGCTACTACCTGGATGCCGGGACCATTTGCCAACTCACGTGAAGAAGCCTTCTTTGCCTCTAGTAGCTCCTTCAGGCGTTTTGTGGCCATGGCAGCTTCTTCAGTTTTCCTTTGTAACACCTACACAATCAAAGAGTTTTGTCTACATGAGAACTTGCTCTTTATTTGGAAATTGTTACGCAAAAGGTTCGGAAATTATACCATTTTTTGCCTCTGGTTCAAAGCTAGAAGTTTGTGCATCTCATATTCGTTTCTTCGCCCTTCTTTCTTTAGCTAATAACAGAAAACAATGTCGTTAGGCAAATTATTGCCAA
Source organism: Carex littledalei (assembly GCA_011114355.1). Classification (NCBI taxonomy): domain Eukaryota; kingdom Viridiplantae; phylum Streptophyta; class Magnoliopsida; order Poales; family Cyperaceae; genus Carex; species Carex littledalei. The sequence goes on from CM022093.1 coordinate 11,269,953, forward strand.
AATAAAAAATATTATGTTAATATTTGTGATTTTAATGGACACATGTGACTCGTTATATTATAGCATGTGTTGACAACATGGAAAACTCTACGTAACAAGTTGAGAACTGTTTAAATACAGTAAAATGTGTGCCCGATTAATATAACGAAAGGATGAAATGAATCATACCTGTAAGACCTCTTTTTCTCGGGAAGCCTTCCAAGCCCTGAATTGCTCAGATTCATGTTTAATTTTTTGTTGAAGTTGAACCTATAATCACACGACAATCAAACAAAAGATTTAATTTGGGGGCAACAAACGCATTCAAAATATAGTTATCAGATGGAGAGGAAGTTAAAAGCTTACCTTCTGAGACTTTATTCTCTGTATTTCATCCTGTAGCCGCCTGGCCGCTTCATCGCTCTTTTGTTTTTGTCTGAGCATCTGGGCTTGTGTCTCCTGCTTCTTCTTCAGCTCAGATACCTGTACAAAAAGTATATTAATATGATACACCCGTACATGGAACTGCCAAACTGAAATACTTTCAAGGTGTTACCTGTGCCTCGAGAGTGTTCAACTTGTGCAAATAATCTTCCTTTAACTTCTTACCACTCTCATCAGGAAGAGATGATATGTTTGATAATTTGCAGCGAAGGTCTTCGATCTCTTTCTGCAAAATCGACAATCAAAATTAATATATTCTCTTATGCTTGGAACTCTATTAGCACCCAAGAACAAATCAAACAAAAGGTGTTAGACCTGAAGAGATTTCTTCTCTTGTTCCATATCCATAAGCTTCTTCTCATAGTGTTGCTTGAGCACAGCAGTGTCTCCCTTTGCAAATTGCTTCATCTCAGCCTTTTTCATACGACAGAACATACATAAATTTGTATTAGTCACAAGCAAAAAACAATACCTTTTTTTCCTGAAATTCCTTGGAAATTACATTGCCTTAAATTATTACCTCTTTTTGTTGGAGTCGCATATCAAGATCCTTCAGTTCTTTATCAAGCCTGTCTTGCAAGGAAGAATGCTCCATTTCCTTCTCCTCATCTTCACCCTCAACTAAGCATAAAAAATCCATCAATAATATCAGCTTCTTCACATTCTTGCTATAAAAAAGAAAACTTTTCCGTAATAAGACTGTTGCAGTTCAAAGATGAACAAGTGGATAGGCCCAATTGATATAGCATAAATACGAAAACAGGAAGTCATTAGATTAGATTACTTGATGCATTAGAAGATTCTACTTCACCTACTGAGCCCAAGTCTTCAGAAATGTCATCCTTGTCTAACTCCAGCCTCTCATAAAAAGCATTTCTGGGACAAGAGGAAATGCTTTTATTCTTTCTTAATTCTGCTTCAAGCTGTTGGATCCTTGATAAGTAGCTCTTAATTAGGTCGACATCCTACACGTGTTTAACACATGAATCAAGTGAAAAAAATAATTGGCACAAAAACACATGCTCCTCCTCAGGAGATGAATAAAAAAATCTTTGAAATGATTATATTTTTTCAGGTTGCAACCTTTTCGTTATCCAAGTCATCAATTTCATCCCAAGGTTTCCCACCACGAGCTGCTTCGATCTTCAAAATAAGCTGGTCCTTCTCCACCTAACCACAGAATTCACTAATCAAATACAGACTAAAGCGCTAAAACTTGACTATAACTATAATGATGACAAAAAAATGCACAAGATTGTGCTTAAATCTTGTCAAGGTGTACGAGTATACCTGAGCGGCTGTTGCTTTCTGGGTCAAATCATCGCATATTCGTCGAGTCTCCTTCAATCGATGTATAAGTTCTTGATTTTTCAACTCTAATAGCGAAACCTTCTCTTGTAGGATCTACACGTTTTTTTACACCAATTAAAGTTTTGTCTTCATAACCACACAGGTTCAATCAATGTAGTTCCAAAATCTTTTATCAAGTCATAAGGTTCTCTAAAAGAATTCAGAGACAATAATGTCATGCTAGTAGGCAGCAAGCATGCACTTGCACTACCCAAGATAAATTAACATTTTGTGAATAGCATTTACCTACTACTATGCTTAATACAACAAAGAGCTTAGAAAAAAGGTTTGTTTGTACCTGAACCTCTTCGAGCGAAGCACCGCCGCTGCTTGCAAAATGAAGTTCACCCTGCAACTGCTCCAACTGGCTTCGCAGCCTTTGCATTTCAGCTGCCACTGGGTCGCGATTGATCTAAATATATGCATAAACAATGGAAATCAATAACCACAACAGAAGAAGAAAGAACTCAAGTTTGTAAATGATAGCTTATCTTACAACTGCTTTGTTCTGGATGTTCCGGGCCCGGTTTGCGTACTTGAGAGTGTTTATTGTCTCCTCAGCGTTTGAGTCAGCAGGACTAATGCAAGCTGCAGACAAGATGTACATATCGAATAAGCACTGAACAGCATTTTCTAATTATACCACTACAAGAAAAGAGAGAGAGAGAGAGAGAGAGAACAAAACATACCGATCATAACAGTCTTGCTGTTGCCTCCAAGGGAATCCTACAAAAGGAATTTTTTCATATCTAAATCAATCAAACATACAGAGCACGAAATTTTTAAATGCAATACTTCCAACATCAATTAAAGAAACCAATTGCTCCAGAAGTAACAAAGTTCTACAATTATGAACTAAGACTACCAAGTAACAACTCAAATCAGCAACGACAGTTGTACTGCAAGATGTAAATTGCAAGTTCGGTAATGTTACTATTCAAAAATCAGCAGCCAAATATCACAAAAATGAACCAGCAGTCAATTTCTCTGTCCCCTTGAAAAGTAAAATTTCTATGCCATATACCTGCAGCAGTCTAGTCAGCTTGCTGTCCCGATAGGGAACAAAAGCTCCCTCTTTGCGCTTCTTCTCATCACCCAACGCACTGATGACATTTCCAAGAGATAAAAGGCCTTTATTTATATGTATCCCTGGATAAATATGAAAAATATTATGTAAATAAAAGTTCCAGTTTCTCCCTTCAAGTGAGAAGAAGGTTAGACATTGTCAATTGTGTAATTCTTTTTTGGACAATTTTCTTATTCTTGTTTCTCTGTTCCCTACTGCAATCAATTTTGGACATATAATGATATATATATTTTTTTTAATGACAAGGAAACAACCAACACCTGACTTTCTTCTTTTGTTACTGCTTGTTCATATCGTAGTTACTTTAAACCTAGGTCCTAGCTACTAAAAGAACAGTAAAGAAGGAATATTATATGGTCCCAACCTTCTTTAAGCCTCAAGCCATCGGCACCGGTACGCTTGGCACGCTCTGAGCCGGCTAAATCAACCAAATGAAGTTTGGAGATTAGGATATCATCTCCAGCATCGCTTTGGGATGAACTAGCGGTCCGCTTTTGCTCAATGCAAATGGTGAAGATAGCGTGAGACCGGCTGTGAAGGGAAACAAGGGATCTTTAAGAAACTAACATAAAGACTGAAAAGATGTTATGGCACTTTAATAAAGGTAACTTTGCCTATAAGAATCAAGAAATATCATTTCTTGTCTTGGTTTTAGATACTATCAGACAACATGAAAAACTTGCAATGTATAAACATTAAATCATACAACTTTTGATAATACAATGAGCAAGGTAACAGTAATATAACTAACAGAAGTTATCCACAATTCTGGAGAGATTATAACAAGTATTCACATCTTTTACTAAAAGGAAAATGAGATCTTCAACATTTGACACCTATGCGTGCTGAATGTACAAAATAATCAAATAAAAGAACTGAGAAATAAAAGAGAGATACCTTGACTGGCTATTCATATGTGTGCTAGCAGTGGCACGGTTCAAAGACCCTCGAGCCAGGAAAGAAGCCATTTCTTCTTTTGATTTTACTGCCGGTTCACTGACACCAGCAAGGGTGATGCCACCAAGTGCTGTTTCTCTTATCTGAATCGGCACTCGGTTAGGCCCAGGCCCCGTTCTCATCACTTGACATGTCTCAGATTTTGCTGTCTGGGTGTGTGGGTCTAAGAGATCAAATACCTCCTCTTTAAAAATCTGCCATGAAGATTTAGCAGAAAAGAATAGTATTGATTTAGACAATTAAAAAACATTTGGTTTGAATTTAGTTTGGAAGATGGACATAGATTACTATCAACAGAAACTGAATTTTTGTTAAAGCATGGGATATTCAAAAGGTTAGAAAATAAGAATGAGTGGATAGTAATTGCAAGCTACAGTGTTGATAGTGAGAACATACCACACTAGTACAAATATTCTTTGGATTTTAATTATCATACCTCAATGAATGAAACTCTGATGAGAAATTCTATGTTGTCCCTATGTTTGTTTACTTTTTCAAAAATCTCCTCCATGACTTTGGGTATGATCCCGCCAGCATTAGTTTCTCCGGGATAATTAGTGCCCATGGTATATGTCTTCCCAGAGCCAGTCTATAATTTTAAAAAATAGCAACAATATTTGTGAGAAAATAACCCAGTTATGTATGCACAAACCATGTATATGCATTTTAAAGGGATTAATATACCAGGTTGACTCAGGTATTATGGAACTAGTACAACTTGGTGCTTATTTCATAAATTGAGGGTTAAATGGGGCAAAAACTGGAACAAGTGAAGATTGATCACTCAACTAAGGGATAACTGAGTCTAAGAAGGCTTAGTTCACCATTCGGGTAAAAAGTGGAACAAGATGGCTCATATTACAAACCTGTCCATATGCCAGCACAGTGGCATTGTAGCCACAGAATAACGCGTCAACAAGGGGCAGTACGCATTCTCCAAAAATTCTACATGATTGTGCACCTGACGACCCATACACATGGTCATACGTAAACACGTGCGAACCAATTTGGATCTGCACAATTTTCAAAAGGAAAGGAGGTTCACAGCTGCTGTACAAGAAAAGAATGATAGTTTCTCACAAAAAGTGAATTGTGCTGCTATGCAATTGATCGATACTAACAAAAAGTGTGTGTGACGATTGAAATTTGCATGTTGAATTATTTAAATTAAAGTACAGACTAGATGGTTATTTCAAAAGGAAGTTTTGTTCAAGGGTATTGTTCAACAACATGTACAGTTTTCAATTAGGAAAATAAGCTGTGACAAGATCAATCGATCATTAGTTTCCTTGCAACAAGATTGAGAAGAAACCTAGTTTTATTTCCAAACTTAATCTTAAAGGTGAAAACTCCTTTTTTGTTGACTATGGCTTGGAAAAGCACAAGAAAAACAACACAGGACTATTCTTATTTTGTAATTTGCACCGCTTTTACACATAGTCTCACAAAATTGACAAATAGGAAAGAAGAAATAGGAGAAATGTGCAGGGATCTGACCTGAGGTTCGCCAGGGGTGACAGTCACACAATCGGTGCACCCATTGAGAAGCTCTGAGGTGATCAGCGGTCGAATATTCACAGCGACCTTCACAGAGTCATCTGAGCCCTCCATAGCTCCGATGCCTGCTTTATCTCCTTAAATCTACAAAAACAAAAGCAGATCAGATTAAAAGGAACAAAATAGTGTTGATATATATTAAGATATACCTACTAACCTCAAGAAAACTCGGATTTCAGCGAAATGGGAGCAAATCGTGATAAGAAAGAGAGGAGGCACAGGATAAGATCGGGAAACCAAGGGATAATTAGGTTTTGGTTTACCTCTATCGTTCAGAAATCGAGGCTGATGAGAAAAAGGGAATGATTTGGATTTGGAGAGGTCGAGATTGAGGGACTGGTGGCGAATGAGAGAGGTTAAGAGTTTCCAGACCGCTCTTCGCGATTTCGAATTAGGGGTCACGTGAGAGTCATGTGATACAGCGACCCGTCATTTGAAATTTGAAAAATTAGGTGGTCTTGGTGCACTATTTAGTGTGTGAGCTGTGAGCTGTGCTTAGTGCTACGCAAGAGAGCACCAAATTCTTAACAAGTAACGCAGAAAAATTATTATTAAATTACTATCATTTTCAGAATTTCTTAACAGCTTAATAACATTATTATTCACTTTAAAGAATTTATCATTTGTTTATTTGAATAAGACTTGATCAAATTATGAACAAAGAAAAATTAATAGTAAAGAAGTCTTGAACTGATTCCCACCGAATCAAACAATATACATAAAAAAAATCTTAATTTTAACCAATAGTATGGACTAAAAAGCACAAGTACAAAGGTTTAAATAGCGTTATGCCCATATTGTGCCGCTATAGTGCCGATAACGCCATAGCTTTATGGTCCGAAAAAGCTACAGCGCCGCTATTGCACGCTATTTAGAACCCTGATAATTATTCATCAAACTTGTAAATAACAGACTAACTTTTCTGATTTTGAACAAACAAAACCCAATTAATTAATATATAAAATTGCAATGATGATATAACAAAAATATCTTTTGAATATTATCATTATATTAAATTATCCCATGCAAAATATAAAAATGCATGAGTTACTGTCGAATTTACTTGTCAAAAAAAATAAGTAACCTATCAGAGATTTTGAATAGTGCTTTTGTTTTTATTTTTATTTTTAAAAAAAAGACCGTGCATCACTAGTCAATATACAAATTTTAATGGAACTTTTTATTTTAATAATTTAATAAAGAGTCCGGCTACTATAACACTAGTGTCATTTCAAACTAAATAACACCACATCTTAAACCATTGGATCTACTTTAATATTCGTGCAAGACACTAGTGTCATTCCAGCCTTATCTTGTGCACGAATATTAAAGTAGATCAAATGGTTTAAGATGTGGTGTTATTTAGTTTGGAATGACACTAGTGTTATAGTAGCCGGACTCTTTAATAAAATTAACAAATCAGTTTTGCATAAGTAACTATTATAAATTAATAATTTAATAAAATTAACAAATCAGTTTTACATAAGTAACTATTATTTATAATTTTACTTATAAACTTTGGTTACTAAACTCGGAAATTTTACGTGAAATTTACTGGTGGACCGGTTCCTGGTCTATACATTTATTATAGTTTTTAATTTTTGTCTTAATGAGAATCCAATCTATTCGAAAGACGATGACTCTTTGATAAAATAAAAATGGGGCCACGTGGTTATTAATACCCAGCCAAAAGTATTATTTTTGTGGGTTTGAATTTTCTTGTTCTGTCTGTTATCCGTTGCGGATTTGAATTCAAATCAACAAAATGACTTATGTGCCCTTTGCCAAGTCAAGCAGCCCAAAGAAGTCGCAGTCTGTTTTTTACAATTTAACTGTGAATTTTTAATTTTTAATTATGAATTGTGTTAATTTCAAAATTTGTGGCTAATCTAGTCCAGTTGCCTTTGTAATTTTATAGTGTTTTATTTATCTTCTGTTGGGGAATCATATTTTATAGTGTTTTATTTATCTTCTGTTGGGGAATTATAAAGGCCAAACAATTAATTCAAAATTTAAAAATTTTATAGTGTTTTACTTATGTTTGACCGCTTGACTTTATATTAAATTAATTAAAAAATTTAAAATTTTTGTATGTAGAAGCATCACTTGTAAGATAGATCGTTCAACAGTTTGAATTTGTTATTTGAAGTCAATCCAATAAATTTTAGAGTTAAGTTAAAAAAAAAACTTAATAAACTTAAAAATACTCTAGTTCAACTCATTATAGTAGAGCCTAAACCGATATTTTTATTAAAACCCCCAAAAAAAAAACAAATTATCAAATCTGCTCCCACTCCAAAGTTATAATTATTTCTACCCTAACCGCCCGTGGCTTGGGCGGTCCACTTTCTGGACCTGACCGCCCAGCAGGCGGGCGGTCCACTACCCTTATCAGACCGCCCAGCAGCTGGGCGGTCCGCTATAAAACCCTATAAAAGAGCCATTTCTCTCTCCTGATGAGCACAGTGTTCATTCCAATCCCACAAATTTTCCAGAACCGATCTCCTGAGAGATGAGAGAGCCGTCAGAGGCGATTTTGAGGCGATTGTGCACAGTAATCTGTGCACAGTAATCCTGCACAGTAATCCTGCACAGTAATCCCAGCACAGTATCCCAGCACAGTAATCCCAGCACAGTGTTTCCAGCACAGTGTTTCCAGAACAGTGTTTCCAGAACAGTAATTCCAGCACGGAAGTATGTTGGTTGCACTGTATGTGGGCGGGAAGTTTACCCGGGGTGCGGAGGGAGCACAGTACACCAAGGAAGCAGCCTACGGCTTTGAGGTAAATGAAAATACCTCATTTGTTGAACTGAAGGGAATAGTGTATGAAAAAATTGGTGTGAACCCCAACCGGTGTGATATAGATTTAGCTACCCGGATTAACACAGTAAGTGGTGGTAGACCTTACTATACCAGGTTTCCAATAACTGATGAGTCGGTATGGAGGAGTGTTTACAACACTTTTCAGACACAGGGGGTAATGGTAATGGACTTATATTCCAGGAGAGTTCAGCGTGAACCCGGGGTTGGAACATCTAGGGAAAATAGAGGTTATGATCACTCGGGTTATGACAACCCGCGTCACTCGAGTTATGACAGCTCGAGTTATGATCACTCGGGTTATGACAACTCGGGTCGTGAGCACTCGGGGTATGACAACCCCCGCCACTCTAGTTATGACAACCCCCGCCACTCTAGTTATGACAACCCCCACCACTCTAGTTATGACAACCCCCACCCCTCGAGGTATGACAACCCCCGCCACTCAAGTTATGAACCGCCCGTATCACCCATTTATGAGAATTTTGTACCTGATTTTACCACCGATCTACCACCACCACCACCTCCTCCTGAAACCCCAATCCAACCCAGATTTCCATCTGTACCACCATCAATACCTATAGTGTCACCCGTTGCTACCCGGAGAGACCTTGACCTTGATGCTGAGGTCGATGCCATACCACAAGGAAATTTGGAAACAGGTGACGAATGGGAAGGGGATTGGGATTCTGATAACCTGTCAGAAGGTGATGGAGATTATTTACCTAAGGAAGACAGATTTCCGATTAGAGGTCGGACAGATAGGCATCCGTGCCCCACATTCAACGATACCACTGCTTTTGAAGAGGCAGACATCTCATTTTTTGGGCCGCGTGTCAGGTACACTCAAGAGCTTGCTCCGCAGCAGGTTTACACCAACATAGATGAACTTGTGAAGAAAATACACGAGGTCCATGTTCACGGCAACTGGGAGTGCAGAGAGGAAAAAAGGGACCGAAGAAGGTTAGTAATTGTTTGTAAAAACGAAGAGCATTGCCACTTCCGTCTCTATGCAACCCCTGTGGGTAAGGGCGAGGCATGGATTATTAAGAAGTGTGAACCACCTCACACATGCAAGGCTGCGTCATCAAGGAAAGACCATGCAAATCTTACGGCTTCACTTATTGCCGATGTAATTGAGAATGACGTTAAGGATGACCCATCGATGAGCCTTAAGGAGGTCGGTAGAGCTGTCAGACGGGTTTACAAACATGTCGTCCCAAAGTACAACAGGTTGTGGAGAGGGCGTGAACTTGCGATTTACCGAATGTTCGGTAGCTGGCATGGTTCATACAACTTGCTTGCACCATTGCTGCAGGCCATAGTAAGTACAAATCCCGGCACTGTCTTTGAACGTTGGAATATAGGCGTACGGGATGTCGACAACGCGGTGCAATTCAAGGCCATAGCATGGGCGTTCGGTCCATGTATTCAAGCTGTGCCATACATTAGACCGGTCATCAGTGTGGATGCATGCTTCCTGTCTGGCCGTTACGACGGGAGACTGCTGATCGCATGTGCATATGATGCTGAAAACCAGTTGTTGCCTTTGGCCTTTGCAATTGTTGAGAAGGAGGACGGGGAAAACTGGGGATTTTTCATGAGGTTCGTAAGAAGACAAGTGGTTGGCGACCGGTTCTTTTGTGTCATATCAGACCAGCACAAAGGAATCAAATATGTTTTTGATCGCCCAGATTTCGGGTGGTCGACAGCGAACGGCGAATGTGTGCACAGGCTGTGTATGCAACATGTTACAGACAACCTACACAAGAACTGCGGATCTGGAAAATGGGTTGCAGATACATTCAGAATTGGTGCCAAGAAGAAGAAGCCGAGAAGGGTGGAAGAGATGTTCAAAGATTTTGCCAAGGTATGTATATTTTCACACACTTATATTTTCTGAATTATTTAATCAAACGTTTTCTCATCTGAATTTTTTTTTTTGCAGTACTGTCCAAAGGCAAATTTGTACTTACTCAAGGTAGGAAAAAATAATCCCGCCGATCTGGCTGAGCCACCCGCATATGAGAAGATATTGCAAGCCCGTGATGGAGGTTTCCGATGGGGAATTATGACCACAAATGGGTCTGAGTCCTTGAATGCTGTTTTCAAGCAGAGCCGGCAGTTGCCCGTGGCAGCAATTGTGGAGGACACCTTCTACAAGTTAAATGCATGGTTTGTTGCACGGCGTGCTAAAGCAACTGAATTACTGTCCAGGTATGTATATTTTTATTCAGGGATTTTGCCAAGGTATGTATATTTTTATTTGTTGACTTATATTTTCTGAATTACTGTCCAGGAATCAAACGTTTTCAACAAGGGTGGAGGGGAAACTAAGGAAACATAGAGAGAAAGGTGCAGCTATGAGAGTTGTCCCGTACGGGGAGGGCCAATTGGAATTCGAAGTGCACTGTCCAGATGAGTTTGCTCCAACCGGCCGTAGACCGGATGGGACTATGGAGTTTGTGAAAAGGATGTTCAAGTATGTTGTTATTTTTGCACCTGACAATACTGTAACATGCACTTGCCAAGGAATCCAGTTGGCCCACCTACCTTGTTCTCATGTTATGGCGGTGTGCCAAGAGAGAAACTTCGCTGAGGATGATTATGTCGCAGACATGTACCGTACCGAGTACCTTGCGAGTACTTGGGGTGCATCTTTCCATCCTTATCCCAACCAGTATCAGTGGCCGCCCTATGTTGGTGATAAAGTCTGTCCCGCAAGCGGGTGGATCAGAAAAGGAAGAAGACCCCACAAGCGTCAAGTAATGAACATGGACGAGATAGAAGGTAGGCGAATGGGACATCAGGCCCGCCGTTCAACAACTGACAGGCAGCGAGCAGGTACGGTTGATTCCTTTTATTTACTTATATTTTATTTGTTTACTTATATTTTGTTTTGATTTTATTTCAACTGGAATGCAATGCAGATGCCATTAACGAAGCCAACGAAAGAGAAAATGCTAGAGTTGTTGCTGAGGCTACCGGTAGTAGCCACCGCAGGGGTGAAAGCTCAGGAACCGGTAGTAGCCGCCGCACTCATGAAAGCCCAGGAACCGGTAGTAGCCATGGAGAGACATCCGGTAGTGCCGCAGAACCAGCTGCACCCAGACCCAGACGTCGTATTTTGAGTTTGTTCGGCCGTCGTCGCTGATTACCAAGTTTTGTTAAATTATGTTATGAACTATTTTAGATGTATATTGTGAACTATTCTAATTGGTAGTTTGTGAACTATGCAATATTTTATTTGCCTCGATTATTTTATATGCTTCATTTTTGTTATTTTTATTACTTAATTACGTATACAAAAAGTAACAACATAAAATATAAACAAACACAAAACTAATGAAATAAAGTCTGCGACATAAATTTCTAAAAATTCTACAACATAAATTCCTAAAAAATCTACTTCTTACAACGAGCCTTGAAAGTGCATGGAACAAAGTCATCATCAGAGTTTGCCTGATCTGGATCAGTCACAGCAGACGAAGTGGTAGCCTTACCAGTACACGGAACAAACTTATCGTCCGATGCTGGAGGCTCTGGATCAACTTTCTTCTTTTTCAAACCAAAGCCGTAGGGGTTTTCCACAAAGTCATCGTCTGAAATTTCATACCGACCATGTCGTCTATTCCATTCCCCCATCTTACATGTCACACAATTCCGGGGATCACGGCATACGGGCCAGTTGTTCTTTTCTCCCTCGTTTTTACCTCGATCACTAATAGATCCTCCTCTCGCTACGCCACGATCTCGGTTGCTCGCTTTCTTACCTCGTTTGTTACTGTCCATACCTCAAAATCGCCTGACAGCTCTCTCTTTCGGTTCTGGAAAATTTGTGGGATTGGAATGATCACTGTGCTCATCAGGAGAGAGAAATGGCTCTTTTATAGGGTTTTATAGCGGACCGCCCAGCTGCTGGGCGGTCTGATAAGGGTAGTGGACCGCCCGCCTGCTGAGCGGTCAGGTCCAGAAAGTGGACCGCCCAAGCCACGGGCGGTTAGGGTAGAAATAATTATAACTTTGGAGTGGGAGCAGATTTGATAATTTGTTTTTTTTTGGGGGTTTTAATAAAAATATCGGGAGCCTAAATGCCCAGAACATTGATAAAAAAAAAAAAAGAGTGAAGCTATGGTAAAATGAATATTACAGTTGTAATGTGGATTTATATTTATATTTTTAAAGTTTAAACTGCTCAATGTGATTTATATGTAATAATGTATTTGCAGATTAAATTTTATAATTTTTATAATTTCTCTACTATTTTTAAAATGTATAGAAAATTATTACTTTTGGATAGACAAGTAAATATATGGTGTGTTGTAACTTGGGTCACGAGATGTCTTGTGGTCAAATTCAGAGTGACAGTGACAATCCGTAAATGATCACAACATATCAATTACGTCGTGATTAAGGCACATCGTGACTACATGCAACTTGCACATTTGTCATGTCTGGTCACATTTAATTATTTTTTCATAATTAAGTTAGTTTATTCAAGATTCACCATTTGATCAAGATCTAACGATCCTAATCATGTCACACGTGACCGCGTACCTTGCCATGCCGTGACCAAACCAGTTCACTTCCCATGTTGTGTCAAATTTTTCAAAAAACAATCACATCATATAAATAATTGTGACACGTACATAACTAACACACATGTTGTGCCGTGACATATCAGGTCATGGCGTGATTTTTTTACATCCTTCCTTTCAAAAGATCCAAAAATTTACATCAGGTGGTTTTCTAACTATCTTAGTAACAAAAAAATTTAAAAATGTAAAATTTAGTCTGTAAATACAAACATCCATAATAGGTTGAAGCTCTCGTCGTTTAATATACAAACTAAGAGGGGTGATTTGAAGCAGCACACTAGCTCCCTGTAATAGAGAAACTTATAAGAAAGCATTAATTTTAGATAACTATAAGGATATTTTTTTTTTTTTAATTGAATAAAAATGAGGGTCACGTCCACATTTATGTTAAAAAGAAAGATAAATAAAACATTTGAGCCGAAAATAAATAAAAGCTGAAAACATGAAAGTATAATAGAAAGAACAGAATTTTAAAACAGGATTAAAGAAAATGGGAAAATGAGGAAAATTGTGCTTCTGGTACGCTACTGGTACCCTCCTTAGCAAGCTTGTCAGACTTTCTCTGTAGACCTTTTAGCACATTAGTCCCTGATTTATTGGCTTATTAGTTATTACCCTCCTGCTGGAATTATAGCGCCAGTGATCCCAACTTGTCAGATTTTCTCTCTTGACGAATAAGGATACATGAGTAACGTAAAAATTAAATTAGATGTATAAACAGGTGAGTTGGCTGGGTTACAATTAGATTGTCAATTCGATTTACTATAGCCTGTTGGTTTTCAATCCTTGTCTATCAATTAAGATAAAAATCACTCAATTCAAGTTTTATGTTAGATGGTCAAATTTTACGTGTTCAAATAGATTAAAAAACTTATTATAAAAACACAAGTAATACTAAGTTGTACAAAAAAAATATCATATTCCCTAACTAACAACGACTCGAATAAAGTTTTAAATGGAAAAAAATGAAATTAGTAATATATCGTATTATTTCTATAATGATACTATTATAGTTGAGGAGGGTTCAAATGCCTCCATTTTTTGTGCCTCCATCATGCCTCTATTTCTAAAAACTTTAATAAATCAAAATTTAAAACTTAAAAGTCAAAATAAAACCGTTGGATATGATCTACATCATTTTATCTATGCACGTGTAAAAAATTATGACATTTCAATTTTGTTTTGGTTGTCATCAAGAGCTTATAAAAAACGTACTAATTTGAATAATTTCTAGACGTTGATTTTTCAACTTATTGATTCACATAAAAACAAAATCGAAATGTGATAATTTTTTATGAGCACATAGAGAAAATAAAATAGATCATATCTAACGGTTTTATTTTGACTTTTTAAGTTTAAAATTTTGAGTTATTAAAGTTTTTAAAAATGGAGGCATGGTGGAGGCACAAAAAATGAAGGCATTTGAACCCTCCTCATTATAGTTATACATAAACAATTCTCGAGTGAGGAAAGTACTCCTGTACTTTTGCGACACTTTAGAGATAATAAAGCCGTCACTCATTTTCTTAACACTTTCTTATTGTTAACACTGAATGTATCCTCACGCATTTTCTACTTTGAGAGGGGACCAAGTCAGTTTTCAAAATTTACCCACCCTTCTATAGGGTCGCCTTATCGGTTCCATATTCGATTTGAGCTTTGACTCGTCGATACCATCGGAAACGACATGGGTCAGGCGCGGAGCTAGCAAAGACAGTGCTCACACATTGCTTCTTCAAAGTCCTGGTTTCTTACCTAGAAATGGGTACGGTACCAGCATGATTGAATGATCTCCTCCTGGTATTCTCGGGTGGGGCACGAACGCCCCAAATAACAACCACCATATTAGATATTTGATTATGAGTCATCAACCAAGTACTCAGCGCGTCGCCTGCATTATGAATAATCCACAAAGTACTCACCTACTCACCTTTTAGCTATTGCGCATAGCACGGATTGATCCATACTAAATTAATATTTTTGTTATTAAAGTTCAAACAGTCCATCTAAATCGCTCAACATTATTTCCATATGAAATTATACTTGCACACTAAAATTTATATTTTTTTGCAGAACTTTTTGTTAATGTGAAGACACCATGGGCCACAGCCCAAATTTGGTTTTCGCGGAAAAATCAGAAACCATCACTGCAATTAATTTGTGGCGGACAAACAACAAAACTGCCACTATGGCTGTTTCAATTAAAATGGCTCTGTCGTAACTTTATTTTGTGAGTTGTTCGTCGAGTCTACGTGGGTCGCTCTCTGTTCCTTCTTTCTCCAAACCTTTCTAAATTTTGCTCTTTTTTTTTTCTGAAACTATAAAATAGTGTGTGAGAAAGTGTTATTATGCTTGCTAATTTTTTATACTTGTAAGACTCTTTTGATCTAGTGAATTTGTGCCGTGTGCTCCCATAGTTTTCTCCCGAAAGGGTTTCCCCGTAAACCTTGTGTCTTTTCTCATTTCTTGTGCTTGCTTACTAGCTATCTAGGTTTCTTGTGTGACTCTCTTATTTCTCTATTTATTTGAGTATTGGTGTATGCACAAAAGGTGTTTGAAGAAATTAATCTTAGAAGTATTTGTGTGGTACAACCTTGCTATTTACCTCCCAACACTTTTACTACTTATTAGATACGTAGAAAATCATTACTTTTGAATGATCTAGAATCTTTAGGTTAAGTGATTGTCTACCTATCTAAACTAATAGTAAAAAAAAATGTAAAAATCTGATCTACAAGTATATTTTCATATAGTTATCGTGTTAATTAGTTCAAATTGACGGTTTGAAATTAAAAAACAATATATTAATTCATAATATGGATCAATCCGCGTTATACATAGTCTCGTTCACAAATTTTCTTAAAAAAATAATATACAACGGTCAGATCGGACTTTACTCAACCGTAGGGGTGTCAATGGTACCTTTTTAGCCGTTTACCCGATCTGTATAGTATTCGATAAGGCGGGTATTGGTAAGGTTTTTTTTTCGTTAGCTTATTGGGTATGGAATGGATAAAAAAAAATTTCGTTAACTAAATGGGTAAGGGTATAGGTAATGACTATTTTGTACCCGTTACTATAGGGTAATAAAATCTAAAATTATATATATTCAATTCAATTTCCAGTACACCTAGATTTACTCTTCCGTTTCAGTGCCATAAACTGTGTCTTTCTATTCCAGCTCACCAAGTTTGTATCTTTGATATATTTTTCATTCCCTCTTCGTTTTCTTGCTTTTTTACTCAATCGTAAGAATGGAATGTAAATTATGTAAGAATCTGACTCACATAGTCACATTTTCACTTTAATTTTCACGGGGTTGTGACCCAATTTTGTTTTCAAATTTCAAATTTTACAATAAAAAATTATAATGAGTGAAAAAGCAATTTAAATAGTTATCTTATGTAATGAGTAAAATATAATTTGTAAAACATAATGAGTTTTTGATGTTTTATTTGTAAAATATAATAAAACTAATTATTATATTAGTTTTATCCGTTATTTACCCGCTACCGTTTCGTTACCCGATAATATTAAGATTGTGCTCCAGACAGGGGTACGCGGAGGGAGGGGAAGGGCGAATTCACTGTGCGGAGGTGAGAGCTCGCCAGACCGGATCTGACCGGGCGAGTTCACTTGCTCCAGAAGGAGAGAATCCGAGAGGGAGCGGAGGGGAGAAAACACTGTTCGGAGGTGATAGAAGGTGATCTCCGTGTTCAATTTTGGCGAAATTGTTCACCTCCAAATCGGGGTGTACAAATTACTGTTCGGAGGGGAGCCATCGTTAGCGTCACCTTCCTCCCCTTCCCTTCCCCTCCCTCTACACGCTGAGTTCTGGAGCACACTCTAACGGGTAATGGTAGGGTAGAGTAAGGTTAATTCTTAATGGGTAAGGGTAGGTTATAGGTAAGATCAATTTTAATGGGTATGAGTATGAAAATATCTCCACCCGATCCGTACCGTACCCATTGACACCCCTACTCAACCGTTTAAAAATTCGTATGTAAAATTTATTTATTGGCTTAACCAGAATGCAATCTATTTCTAAATCCGTAATATTCGAAGTCGTATAGGTTGGAATGATCAAGTAAATCGAGTTAAGATTATAGCCTTTGAATTGAATTTTGCGGTCCATATCCTTTTTTTAGGAACTATCTTCGTTGATATTATAATGTTGAACTAAATTGGTCCGTAATAATTTAATTGAACCGTAACTCTATCAAGATGAATCTAAGAATCGTAAGTTAACAGAGATAGTGATGAGTGTCTATACATAGAGATATGCAATTTGTAATAGAGAACGGAGATATCTAAAAATAAACTGATTCTGAAATATAAAAGAATCTGTTAGGTTTTCTAGGGTTTGAGAAGAGAAGGAGAGCAAGAGCCAGAGACAACTCAAAATGATTTGTATTAGACTTAATTCTCACTCATACAAAAAGTTATGACGATACAAAGCCCAACGGGCCCGAATAGCAATTTGGGTCAAAACATAACAATCTCTCTTGAACCAAATTGCATCTAAAACAAACTAAAACATAAAACAAATGCATAAAACAACATAACCTAAACAAAAATAAACTAGCAACATGCTAGGAACAAAACTAACTCAAACTAGCTAGAAAGAAACCGACACAAAACTTGAACAAAACTTGAACTTTGCAATTGGAAGAGGTTTTGTGAGCATATCGGCCGGATTCGACTCTGATACCAATTTTTTAGGTTTTCTAGAGTTTGAGAAGAGGAAGAGAGCAAGAGACAGAGACAACTCAAATTGATTTGTATTAGACTTAATTCTCACTCATATAAAGAGTCATGACATAAGCTACATATTAAAGATACAAAACTCAACGGGTCCAAATAGCAATTTGGGTCAAAACATAACAAAATCCTCATTTTAAAAAAAAAATGACCTGAACTCTAAAATACATATATTGTCTGGTTCAGTAAGAAAGGAGTTCTAAATTTTTTCGATATTTTACTCATTTACTATTAATTTTCAGATTTAGAACTAGGTAAAGAATTTATATAAATGAGACGAACTCTTTTTAAGTTTTCTAACCAAATCATCATTATACAAAGGAATTATTAATTTAAGAAGGGGTAATTCTCGCTAAATCTGTGGTATCATATTAGCCGGACTTAGAAGTTAAAACTGTGGTATCAAGTTATCATACCGTCCCACAAATGAAAATTTTAGTACCAAAATGAAAATCAACTTTGATCTGCCGAGGATAAGCCCAGTGGATCAAAAGTCACATCCTATTATCCTACTATCACAAAGAGAGCACCAACAAATCCGACAAATCCGGTTTTAGTTTCGGCCCAAAAAGGCCCAAAAAAGGCTATCTCACTTTCAAAAATAAACAACACAGCAGCACTAAATAAAAGTATGACAGCCCAGACCACAGTTCTATTTTTTTGTAGTACAGGCCTGGCATTGCTCACTGGACGCCTAAAAAAAGAGGGGAGAAATTCAGAGAGTAAAGAAAGAAAAAAAAAATGGAAGAAAAATAATGTAATTGGTTGGTTGATTTTGAGAAGAAAAAGCTGAACGCAGTTGCATTGCATGAATGGCCTGAGTACTTAGCAGTCGCATCACAAAATCAAAAAGAGAATCACATGGTTGTCATCTCAGAAAGGGTTTGAAACTCCACACCCCCTTTCTCTCCATCTCCTTGGCATTTTCTCCTCCTTTGATCTGTACCTCAACTAAAACCTAAATTTCTCTGTTGTTTTCTAGCTCACATTTTCACCTAACCACCTTCTCTCTTCTCCTCACCGATCTGCATCATATCCCTTTCTTTTTAAATGAAATGAAAACCTCCTCTTAATTCTATCTCCGGTCGGTTCGTCTACCTTTTCTCTGCTAAACCGCAAAGATACAATCTTTACTCCCCACCCAAAAAAAGGAATCTCTGACCAATGACTTGGGTTTGTTCTCAAATCAGAGAGGATGAGAGATTCAATGGCTAAAACTGCCTTCTCTCAGAGAGATTCAGTTCAAGTCTCGCCACCTCCGCCGAACCAATCGCAACCCAACAAAATCAGCCCAGCTGTGCTGTTCATAATAGTGATACTCGCCATTATTTTCTTCATCTCTGGCCTTCTCCATCTCTTGGTCAGGCTCCTAATCAAGAAGCAACCCGACTCAAACCGAAATCATGCCGGGGAAGCAGGTTCTGAGACAATCCAACGGCAATTACAGCAGCTGTTCCATCTCCACGACTCGGGGTTAGACGAGACAATAATCGATTCACTACCCGTTTTTCTCTATGAAGAGATTCTTGGCCCAAAGGAACCTTTCGATTGTGCGGTCTGTTTGTCCGAGTTTCTCAAAGAAGACAAGCTCCGGCTTTTACCGGGTTGCGGTCATGCATTTCACATCCATTGTATCGATACTTGGCTGCTCTCCAATTCAACTTGCCCCTTGTGTAGAGGTTCTCTTGGTGTCCTGATTGAAAACTCAAACTTTCAATTTGGGAACTCAATTGAAGAGGAAAGGTGTGGAGATGATCGTGATGACGGAAAATTAGAAGAGGAGAAGATTGTTTATAGTATAAGGCTTGGTAAGTTTAGAAATGTGAGCAAAATTGAAAATGCGAATGATGCAAATGGGGAAAATGAGAATGTATGTAAAGAGATAGGTGAGACTAGCAGTAGTAATTTAGATGCAAGGAGATGCGTCTCCATGGGGTCGTACCAATACATTCTCGCTAATTCAAGTTTACAAGTTGCTTGTCCCAGTGCAAGGGGAAGCAGTATGAGGTTTGTAGGTCGTGTTACTAGAAATGAGACGCCAGATGGAAGGAAGATCAGTGCCGGTACGAGAGGAGAGAGCTTGTCAGTGTCTAAAATATGGCAACGGTCGGGTCAAACCGGTGATTTTCGGGGAAATTCTTCATCGCAAGGTAACTCTATTTTGGTTAGATTACCAGTGATGGAGGAAAAAGGCGGCGATTTGTGAAATGTCCAATTTAATTTTGGTGGTTGATGCATCTTGGTGTGACTAATTTATTCTCCTTTATTTTATTTATGTCCATTTTTGTAGCTAGTTAATGACAAGAACCAATGCTGTTCTCTTAGAATTGGGCGAAATTAGGACCTTGATTCCAATTGATGGTCTAAAAAGGTACAATGGGTATGAAACATGTTTATTTCCAGGTTATTGTAATTATTTATTGTTTAATTGTTATGAAGTATATGTTTTGCTCTTTTATTTCAAATTAGGGTTCTGCCAATACAGTGCTAAGTTGCTTGAGTTTGATTAAAGAATACCAAATTGTTTCCAGTTAGACAGTGCTAAATGCTTGGCCCAGTGGCCAGCACTAGCAGCATTATACTGGTATATTATGGTACAACAAATCAACAATTGTTGGTTTGAACAAAGACAATATCACCTATTTGGATTTCCTTTGTTATTTTTCTTTGTTTGTTTTATGAGTATTGTGCCTTGGGTTGGAAACATGTTTATGGAAAGATGGAAAAATATAAGAAGATTTTGTTTTTTACTTCACATCACTGATGATTCATGGATATCTGATTAAACATGATACCTGAGGTAGGTATACTAGGAATTCATATCACCTGAGGCAACAGAATATTTCTATTTAGATACTGACCGTCCAATCAAAATCCACACGAATGTTAAAGGGACCATGTGCATTCCACCTCGGGCCGGATAGGCCCGGATTCTGATCGGACGGTCCGGATCTAAACATAAATATTCTGTCACCTCATTGGATATGGACTCGGTATACTAGTTGGATTTTGTCTAATTATCCTGGACCTATCTTATTGTACCACTTTAACCATTAATGTATCAAACTCTAAGGTACAGTCTGAATTCAAACTCAACTCACATGGCTTAATTTAAATGCAATCTCACCTTAATTCCTGTAAAAGAATATGACTGAATTATTTAACAGACTCACAAATCAATCCTTGAAAAGGAAAAAAAAAAGATTTAACAGATAGTCATGTGAAGGTGACCCTTCATGCCAAGGGCAGGGCATTAAATGCTTGAAATTTTTCATTGGATGTTTCTTTCAAATCAAAGATGACTATAGCAGTTAGCGGAGCCCCATATCCTATCTATCCTGTATTATTGAGTCAAGCTTTCAGAACCGGTTGCGTAGATATCAAATTTCAAAATTTGTGGCCCTCTCTCTGTTTGGGGTCTTTTTGGCAATTGCATCTTTATTCATGTGTTTGTGTTCCTTACAAAGGATTAGTCTTTCTGACCAACTTACATTGTAAAGTTTTACCCCATAGATTTGCTTTGCTTTGAGAGATCCCAATCCCATTGGTATAAGTGTATAAATCGGAAAGGGGCTTAGAATGAGGTTTTTTTTTCATTATTCTGATTAATTCTTTGTTTTCAGTTATTATATTCCAGCTCTTTGGAGTTTATAAATCGGAAAGGGGCTTAGAATGAGGTTTTTTAAACACAATTTTTTTTGTTAAAATACCAGCATAAATCAACAAAATAAAATAACAATGCTGAAATCTGTCCTGATGATAAAAAATTACACTTAGTCTTATCCTTGTTTTACTAAGCACTGCTTTTTAAAATGCTGCAATACAGTTCTGTCAGAAAAGATTTTATTTAAAGGCCATTTTCTTCCATGTTAACTACTAAACTCCCATTTTATCAGCTAGTTATTAAAATACATGGTCAAGTCCATGACAAAAGTGAGATAAATAGTAATCTAAACTTGCTGGTTTAGCTTGAATTTATGACAATAAAGTTCTTTGGTTTGGGGTGATTGGAAATTTGGCACTGCGGTTGGTTGAGCAGCATCTCAATTCTCAACCAATTTAGTGTTTGCCTTTGTCATTCTCAAATCTTGGCAAGGATATTTGTTGGGCATGGCCGTTATAAGTTACATCAGCATATAAAATATATGTGTGTGGTATCATTTTCTATACCACTTTACACCAAATTAATCTTAGCTTTTTAATTCTCCTTTTTACATTTTGTTCAAAGGAAATTTCGTTTTCAAACACTTTGATTGCCTTTTTTGTTTCCTTTTAACTGATTGCAAATCCATTACCTTCCTTTCTCTTTGCCATTTTATTGGGCCTGTGGTCAATTTTGTCTGAAAGCAAAGAATACAATAAATTAAATCTCATTAAAACGCCGTGAAACATACTTCTGATTATGCTGTATCAGTGGAGAATCAAAATTACCAAGTGACAGTTTATTTGTCACCGAAAGTCCGAAACTTAAATTAATTTATCCGGTGCACTGTATGAGACAATCCTCAGTAAAAGTTGTCATAATCTTTCCATCAAATTAGGTAAAAGACACTTTTCTGGTCCCTTGATCAAATTAAGTCGAACGGTTCAGGATTTGTCCTGGACAGTTAGTGTCGGAGAAGATTGCAAATCATCTTAAACAGCTCAGAACGAATTGATGAATTTAATTGGCAACAGAAAAAAAAAGGAAAATAATTGATGATTTTTTAGACCATGTAACGTGTGCATAATTCCACTTCTTTGTAGACCCTACAATATATAATTATTCTCCCTCTGCCCATAGGCTTATAATTAGTGGCCATGACAATTCAAAAGGATTCAAAATCTATATTACTGTATCTTTGCCTGTGTGTAGGGGTGTAAACGGAGCGGATTCGGAGCGGATAATGCTAATACCAAATCCGTATCCGTCTTTCAATGAGCGGATACGGATAGTAAACGGATATCAAAATTTAAAACCATATCCACCTTAAACGGATACGGAGCGGATAATTTACGGATACGGATTCGAATACGAATATAGAACAAAATAAAGAAGTAGTAACAAAAGATAGTGTGGTGTAGTGGTTTGTATCTTGGTTGCTTAGACTTTTATCTCACATGACATGAGTTCAAATTCTTTTGAAGGCAAAATAATTTAAAACTTCACATGATACGGATACGGATAGTAAACGGATATCAAAATTTAAAACCATATCCGTATCCGCATCTTCTGTGGGTAATTGATAATTATCCGTATCCGTATCCGCGATATCCGTATCCGTTTAAATCCGGATACAGATTATATGCGGATTCGGAGCGGATATCCGCCCGGATATCCATATCCGTTTACACCCCTACCTCAGGTAGGCTACCTGTGTGGTAACTAGTAACTACAGTAGATGAGTGGAAACTCAATTTATTTATTTAAATATGAAAATTAATTGTAGAGGATAAAGCATGATATCTCTGTAATAATTAATAACGCACCACTTGAGGAGACGTAGGCTTAGTGCCTGGGCAACACTTTTCAATTGCTCTCTATCAAGTATCAACTATCTTTCTCTTTCATCATTACTCGTGATCTTATCTCTACCAACAATGAATTATGAACGCATCGCATAAAGGCTTAGTACCAGTTTGTGACCCGTCACACGGATTACCACACCACGAACATTTGGGTCACTAGTAATCACAGCTTGCTGCGATCAACAAGCACGAAAATTAAGATATAAAAAAATTGCGCCATGCATGATTGACATTACAATCATCCCACCCCTCCAGACCTCCTAAAACGATGAACGAAATAAACAAATTTACATAGCACGATCATCAAGTATAGAATTAAAGATTAAATGAGAATTCTTTTTAAATTACACAGCAACAAATCTCTATCAATACCAGCAAGGAAAGAAAGGAACATGTTTATTTCCTTACAGACCATTACCATGTCATGCATGCATGCCTCCCAAGCACCTTCACGCGCAAGCTATCATCACCTAATCGGCACCTCAAACAGTGGCGGCGCATCCCGGCCACCCAAATCCATCGAGCTCTTAGCGGATCCGGGCAGGATAGCAAACCGGGTTGAGAAATCCCGATAACCCGCGTAATCCTCCTCAGGGCTGGCCCCATGCCCCTCATCGAAATTCATGGCGTAGCTTAACGGGTCATACTGGAACCGGGTTGAACCGGCACGGGCACCCGCACCCGCACCCGCACCCCCACCCTGAAACCGAGCATTTCGATTGAACTGACGTATAAAAGTCTTCCAGCGGGGGCCTGCGACTAGCTCAGACCACTCGCGGATCTTCATGAAGGCACTGAAACCGCGGGACCACCAGGCGGTCGGGGTCGGGGACGGTGGGGCGCGGTCGGAGCTGAGCTGGATGCGCTCCCACCTGGAGTTCGGCCATGGGAAGCAGCAGCATCGACGGCCCTCGAAGAAGCCCTCCGCCGCGGCCATGGACTCCGGCGAGGGGTCATCCGGCGGACCTGGCTGCGAGTCTCTCTCCATATGTTTAGGTTTAGGTTAGAATAGGAAGAAATAAAAACTGGATTTGGAATAAATTGAGTGTTTCTTAGACACGCCTTAGCAACGATGACAATTGACAGGGAAAGGGGGGGTAAGGATTATGAATTGGGGTTTATTCTGAGATTGATTGTATATATCATATATGTATATATTTGAGGGAGGTATTAATTAGTGGCGTCAAGTCGTCAACGGGAGATGACGTGGCGAGATGCTATTGGGTTGGTGGATGAGAATAAGTATGTGGAAAGGTTGCACCGGGGTCATTGAATAAGTAACACCCGTGTTGAGAGAGCCGTTTGACCAAATCCAGCTGGAGCGTAGCTGGATCCCACTAGTAACTGTCTCGGTGTATAACGAACATTATGACCCGGGGATACTGAACAAAATGTATTTGTTGAGTCCACTGATTGGTCGGATGGTTCGTGGGGCCCAACGACAGCGTGTTCCCAGTGATTTTGGGGTTTGGCGAGAGAAGAGAGACGAACGGCGGCAGTTGCCAGTTACCACTTGCCAGTAGGGAAACAGAGGTGCGGCGAGCTGGTACCTTGCGCCTTTTCCGGGAATTCGTATCCTCTGCGATAACTCAAAAAAAAATCTTTTGAGTTAATGAATCTCAACCGTTTGATCTGTTTCAAGATTCATGTGAAATAGATCCGCACTAATATTGAAAAGCCCCTATGTTATAGATAGGAGACGGATTGACTCCGTTTAAAATCAGACGGTTGAAATTTATTAACTCAAAAGAGCAGAGTAGTGGTCTAATTCGTTGCTATTTTGCATGCAAATTTATTTTATGTATAACTCTCTACGGAGTCCGGCTACTATACCACTAGTGTCATTCCAAACTAAATAACACCACATCTTAAACCATTGGATCTACTTTAATATTCGTACAAGACACTAGTGTAATTCCAGCGCTATCTTGTACACGCATATTAAAGTAGATCCAATGGTTTAAGATGTGGTGTTATTTAGTTTGGAATGACACTGGTGGTATAGTAGCCGGACTCCTCTCTACGGGCTTCAAACCAAAAAGGAAATATAAATAAATCATTTTCTATGCAGACTGGCGTTTATGGGACTACAAATCAGACAAAAAAAAATTGAATATCGCATAATAATATCACACTATGTTAGTTTTATTACATGAAGCAGTGGGAAATTTCAAATCTCTAAATTATTTCCGCACTTTGTTATATGTATCCAAAAATATAAATATTTTGTTGGAAAAATGCTTATAATTGTTAACAAAAATATTTAGGCAATTTCCATAGTAGAAATATAAGCATCTTTGTTACCTAGGAAAATTTAAAAAAGCCTTTTCAAATCATTTCCATAGTAGATATATAAACATCACATCTAAGAATATTTTTAAAAAATTATAAACATTCTTTTTATAGATTGATTTCTTGTAAAAAGTTTATGCAATTAAATATTATTTGATATTTCAACAGATATTGTTAAATCTAGATTGTTGCAAATCTTATATTATTTTGATGAACGATGAAACTCATATACAATTTCAACATTTTTCATGGCTATGATATTTATAAAATATGGATTGTATTTTAACCATCTGTGCAGGCCTCTCCATGCAACATCACTTAGTATTTGTACTCTGGTATAGGTTGGGGGTGTTCCATCGTTCACTCAAGTTGCCAATTCTAAGTTCCACCTTTATGGGTTATAACCGATGCATTCGTAAATCATGGTTTTCAAGTCTCAAAAAGTGAGATATCATCGGGAACCATGAATGAATTAACTGGCTCTTTGGAGTAATAAACCCCATATGTATTAGTAAGAAACTTCCCACCACAGTGTAATGAAATTATGGCCATGGCCAACAAACTACATTTTGGTAAATGGTAAGCAATTGTCAGGTTACTAATTTAAATGTATAGGTTGTTAAAAAAAATTAAAATTAAAAAATTAAAATAAAATTAAAAAATTACCTGAAAATCATCTCCAAAATCATCTCAAATCGCCTCAGAAATCGCCTTCTCTTTCTCTCTTTCTCTTCTGTGAGTTGTAAGAGGGATGAGAGAAAACACTACTAGAATTTCCGCTTTTTGCAACGGCAGCAATTGTTATTTCCATCGGGAGGAAGGGTCGATGGAAATGAAATTGCGTTTTCTGACACCATTAACAATTTCCAACGGTAGCCTCATGGAAATAGTAGCGGTTGGAAATCCCTACTGTCTCCGCATGGAAATGTTTCCTATCAGCCGTTGGAAATTGTTTTGCATGACCCATGACCCGACAGACAGACCAAATATTATATTTTATTGAGGGTTCATGGAAATACCTCTCCCCATGCCGTTGGAAATAAGTTGGAAGTAGGGAGACATATTATTTCCATGGGCTACCGTTGGAAATGTTTTGTTTAATTTGTTTATATTATTTTGTAGTGAGGTTCATGGAAATACTCAACCACTCTGCCGTTGGAAATGTTGTATTTCTTCAGTTTATATTATTTTATAGATAGACTTATTATTTCCATGAGGTTACCGTTGGAAAAGTTAAGTTCCTGGAGACAGAAACGTTTATGTTTATTTGAGATATCCCTTTAAATGGTGCATAAAAATAAATCACAGCAACAAGCAATATTTAATTGAGATAAACTGAATTTTAGAATGAAAACATAAATTTGGTTTTTAGAATAAGCCAATGTATTTAATTGAGATACAAAACATTGTGTCAAATAAAAACAATATATAAGAGCTCCCTTTGGATGTCTCTTTTGTCCTCCTGCAATATATGTTTTTAAACATATTAGTGTTACTAAATTAGAAAAATTAGCGTAAAAATCAAAGTACGAAATAAAACTTTACTGGAAGCAAACATAGAAGCCTAAAATATGCACCACTGATTTGTCCTTTTCTGGCTTAGTATGGACTAGTTTGCCCTTTTCTGGCATGCATATTTGTCCATTTTATTACAATTAATTGGCTACACTATATTGGTTGTTCTTTATATGGAAATAACCATTGATGTACATGCTTTTGAGTTGACAAGTATAAAATTTTTATTATAACTAGAACTGTGATGAACAGGCATGATTTCGGTGATAGTTATACATGAAACAGTGCAGTTTTGACAGTCCATCTTTAGAAAATTATTGTGAGCAAATGGCTACACTAAATTAATATTTCTTTATATGGCTACACTAAATGGCTACACTAAATGATGGTGAACTTGTGTAGTTTATACCTCTAAACTAAACAGTGCAGCAACCAATTTATACCTCTAAACAGTGCAGTAACCATGTGCCAGTAACCATTTAGACCTCTAAACAGTGCAGTAACCATTTATACCAGTGCAGTAACCATTTATACCTCTAAACAGCACACTAAACAGTGCAGTAACCATTTATACCTCTAAACTATGTGCATCCCACACGTCAGTAAGCTGTTGGCTACTAAACACCTCAAAGTAAACACCTATTACAAACCCAAAAAGAGAACAAAGTTAGAAAAGCTAGTTAATATTCTTCATCGGAATTGCTTTACCAATTAAAATGGAAAACCTAACATCGGAATTGCTTTACCAATTAATATTCTTCATCGGAATCATCGTAGGATAACCAATCTTCTTCATCACCTTGCTCCATGTGATACTCTTGCTCCCGGTCATGCTCTTGCTCACCTTCATCTACGTGGTTTTCGTCTCTCGCCATTGATTGCGATGCAGCTGATGTTGTGGGCGGGAGCACTGTTATTTCGTCCACTAGCTCGAAATCGTTTTCTCCAAGGACCATACCATCCCAATCAAAGTCCGGTCCATCTGAGACCGATATTGGATTATCTGGCCTTTCATCTTGGTAAAATTCTAAGTTTGAATCGTCACCCTCGGCATGAAACCTCGACTTCTGGCTTGTTTTAAATGCCACCCACCATTGGCGTCTTTCGGGCTTTTGCGATGCATATGGTAGGTAGCACACTTGGGTTGCTTGCGCTGCTAATACAAACGGCTCGTAAGTTGCCAGGCGAGAAGTATGGTTAACCTCAACAAGACCATGTTCGTGGTCCACCTTTACACCATTTATTATGTCGAACCAATCACACCTAAAGAGAACTACGGTGTGGGCATCATATTCTAGTGCAATGACCTCTTGGAGAACTCCATAGTAGTCAATTTGTGGGGCATTTGCATCCCACTCGCCTTTGATGCAAACACCGAAACTTTGAGTTGTCTTGTCTTCCCCACATGATTTTGTGTGAAATCGATACCCGTTGACTTCGTATCCTTCGTAGAAGTACGCTTGTTTGCTAGGCTTGACTCCTGCCATTCGTATGTAGTAATCGTCTTCATCACGAGAATTTATCACTTTTTTCCGCAACCACTGTGCAAAACCATCTTGACGAACTTTTGGCAAATCTTGGGTGCTTGTGGCTACTCCAGAGTTGAGCATGCATGTATCAAACTCTCTGCATATTAGAATATGTCCAAATATTAGATTTTCCATAGGTTTTAGAATAGGTACTTTCAGAAACATCAAAAGAAAATTCATAATATTGTACCCCAAGTACTTCTCACAGATCTCTGGACAGTTGAGGATAACATAGGTGTGTGCAGCATTAAAATCCGTGTCATCAAGAGTCCTCCGTCTTTGCCTGCCAATGAACCGGCCCGGAGTATCGAATATCGAAAGTGGCGCCGCCGAACGGTTACTTGTTCCAACTTCTTGGCCAATGTTAGATTTTTCTGCAAAATAGTGTGTCGAAGTAGTACCAATTTCTTTGGCAATTGTAGCCTCCACGATCGAACCCTCAACACGCGCCTTGTTTGTGACTCTCATACGTTGTTCTTTGTTACGCCTGTAATTGCAACAATAGTTTAGTGTTAGTTGTTACAAATATTTTCATGGTTCACAAATAGAAGCAATATGCAACTCACCTTTCACATGGATACATCCATCGGGACCCTACTGGCCCACCCATTCTAGCCTCATATGCTACATGCACCGCAAGATGCTCCATTGAATCAAAGAAACCGGGTGGAAATATTTTTTCTGCCTTGCACATTGTAACGATAATATCATTTTCTAAGGTTGCCACCCTCACTGGATCAAGCTCTTTGGCACAAATCTCTCTGAAGAAGGCCGAAATCTCACATAAAACATCCCATACGGAATCCGGGACAAAGTCTCGAAAGGCGACGGGGAGGAGACGCTCCATGAACACATGTAAATCATGACTTTTGAGCCCAATGAGCGTTCCAGTGACTAAGTTAACACACCTTGACCAATTGGATGCGTAGCCATCGGGAAACCTTACTATATCCTTGAGCCATTTTAAAACAATCTTCTTATCATCTGGAGAGAGTGCGAATGGCGCCTTTGGTTTTTTCATCTTTCCCGGGTTATTATCGGCTGGAGTTAGGTGCTGGTTGGGACGATCACACACTAGAGCTAGATCTTTTCTAGCTTTTTCATTATCCTTCGTTCTGCCGCCTATGCTTAAAAGCGTGTATATCAAATTTTCGGTGAAATTCTTCTCCAAATGCATCATATCCAAATTGTGTTGCAACAAATTGTCTTTCCAATATGGTAAACTCCAAAAAATACTCTTCTTTTGCCAATGGTGAGTCTGACCATAACCCGGAATCTGGTTTAATGCTCCTTCTTTACCCCATTTAATCTCCCCAATTAAACTCACTATATTTTCAAGCTCCTCTCCCGTCAATCGTCGCGGTGGCGGATCATTCTCGACTCTACCTTTTTTAAAATTCTTCCTGTCTCGACGGAATGCGTGATTCGGAGGCAAGAAGCACCTATGACAATCGAACCAACATGCTTTTCCACCATTCTCGAGTTGAAAAGACTTTGTCTTGTCTATACAATAAAAACAAGCCAACTTTCCTTTTGTACCCCACCCACAAAGCATCTCGTAAGCAGGGTAATCACTCACCGTCCAACAAAGTTGTGCACGCATCTTGAAATTCTCTCTTTTGTACCCATCCCATGTCATTTCGCCATGTAGCCACAATTTTTTCAATTCGTCGATTAAAGGTTCGAGGAGAATGTCAATGTCCCGACCCGGATGCTTCGGTCCCGGAATGACAAGCGCGAGGAACATGCTTTCTTCTTTCATTATCATCCCAGGTGGTAGATTATACGGAAAGACAAATACCGGCCAACACGAATATGGAGCTGCACTCGAGTTGAATGGCATGAACCCATCCGTTGTTAGCCCCACATCTTTGTAGTTCGACAGTCCCCACATCTTTGTTGTAGAGGTTGTCGCATGATGTACACGGACACGGGATACACTTCTGGCCCTGTCGATCGAGACGCACAACAGAGGGTTTGGACAATGCTATTGCAATAAATTCAGCGACACCCTTAACGAATTCGGGTTCAAGATTTCCACCAGCTTTTTTTCTGCCATTGTACATCCACTCCCGATCAGTTGCCATTTGATGAGCTATCTATACATATTAGACTTGAGTTAATTACACAATGGAGCAATTGCTAATACACAAAGGAGCAAGCACAATTCTATAGTTAATGTTAACTGAACAAGACAGTCCCCAATTTATAGTAGGTGGCAGTCCCCAAATGAAAAATAGAAATTACTATCTAAAAACCAATATCTTCTCAAGGTGGCAGTCCACTGTTCTCAAAAATAGAAATTACTATCTAATTGCTAATACACAAAGGACTTCCACTGTTCTCAAATTTATAGTAGGTGGCAGTCCCTCCAGGTGAATTAGTCAAAAATGACAAAAACCAAGGCAATTTACTCTACACTGTTCTCAAATTATGTGACTGGCTTATCAAAATACTCTCAGTTTTTCATTGCTGGAACTATACAAGTCAAATCAGTAAATAAAAATTATATGAATGCAAAATTGAATTTAGTATAATATGTTAACCTTGCAGGAAATCAATCCATGAGAACCACGCCCTAGCTCACCGAACCCCACAACAGTTGCCGAGGGGTCCAAGAGGAAACGAGATGAGTTGGATTGCGAAGAAATGAGTTCCAACGAGATGAGCTCCAAGAGAAAGAGGAGTCGAAGAGACAGTGGCCGAGACTCTTGGCGATGGTTTTACCAATTCAAAAAGAACACATGTTTATTACTGGATGGCCGAGACTGAAAGAAAGTTATACTGGATGGCCGAGACCGAAAGAAAGTAATACTTTGTTCGGCGGCCCTAGTCGGTTAATAACTAGGACGTATTTCCAACGTTTTACCAATGGAAATAGTGGCATTATACATTTGAATTGATTCATATTTTTTGTTGCGTACCCATTGCACGCATAATCTTTAATTCATACAGTCAACATAACCCAGAGTAAACAAAATAACCCAGAGATTTAAAAAGAAAGTGCCAACACTTAATTAGTCCAACTGTCAATTTCATAAGAGCAACTAATTCACAGCAACACACATCCTAAGTTAAGCATACCATACTTCAGAATTCTACACATCCTAAGTTAGACATATTTCAAATGCAATTCAACACAAGGTACACACATCCTAAGTAAATTAATTTATTACAATAGTAAGTTTTTAGCAGTGAATTAGTTGGCCTGGGCCTTAAGAGCCGCCCATTTCCCCTCCAGAGGTGGCCCTTGATGGTTCGTTCTTATCTCCCCCTCCCGAATTGCCCTCTGCTGGGTTGGGGTGGCCTCCACTCCCTTTATGACCCCCATCAGCATTGGCCTCCGACGACGGCTCCTACAAAACAATTGTAAAATATTATTTTATGTACTTGCCGTATTAGTATTTAGTGGTAAACTACCATATATTATTCGTATAAAATAGCTTACCGGTGGAGGCCTCAGACCACCTGCTCTGAATAGTGCATCAAAACACGCTCTTGTGTACTCATGGTGTTTATGAAGAGAATCCATTTCAGCTCTGTGTCGCCTATCCTGGGCAGCGATCTCATTAGCAAACTGGGTTCGTTCAGCTGCTAGTAACTGTGCCACTTCTACATTTGAGAAACTCCTATTCGCATCTGCGGCAGAGGTGGCAGTGCTCCTGGTTGGACCCGATGGGCTCGCCTCAACTGTCTCGAGTACTCGGGTTGACTTGCTGGTTCTTCCCCGGAAGCCAAACCCGAATAACCTGCCTCTGGCGTCCTCTCCTTCCACAGCTTTCTCCCAGATTTGATCCTCTTCCATCTGTTCCCCGTATTTCCCCTTAAGGGCATCAAATCTTTCCTGCAGTGGTTAGGAAAACGATACGAAGACATAATTTATTTGATAATTGTTTATACAATAATATAGTTTAGAAATCACACAAGGCATGTAGATGCGACTAATGTGAATATATAAAGGGCAGTAGGAATATATTGCACTTGTGTATACAGGATTTACACTTGTGTATACAATCAATTCATTTGCACTTGTGTATACAATCAATTCACATTGAAACTTCAATATATAAGGATCATATAGAGGATTTACACTTGTGTATACAATCAATTCATTTTCTGTACAACCATATCAGTTTATGTTATTTTAATCATATCACATTGAAACTTCAGTTTATATTATTTGGTCTGTCATACTAAAAAGGCAAATGGAATATATTGCAGTAGTGAGGGATGAATTAGAAAATTAGCAAGAGTTGGAGTGTACACAGAAAATCAACCATTTTTCTAAAGATTAAAACACAACAAAGAAAGGGGAATACCGCTGCCTCTTTTGCTCTCCGTGTCAAGTACACCTTTCCCTCCGGTGTATTGCGCATGTGAGTTTTATCAAAGACATCCTTCAATCCAACAGAGTCGCCCTTCTCCCGCATCTGATGTTTAAAAAAATAAAAAATTTCAGTGATGTTGAAAAAAATTCAAATTAGGGATGAATGTTGTAAATGTAGTTTTTCAATACCAATGCTTGCTTGTGCCGAAACATACTCTTCGAACCAGTCACATGATGGACCTCATTTTCTTTGCTTGTTCTGTTACTACGGTTGGTGGCCGATTGTTGGTCCCAGTTTTTTGTGGACCATACATCGCACAGCCCCTTCCAAGCTTCTATGTTCTTGCACCATTTAGGAGGAAAGTCTTTCCATTTCTCCTTATCATCCCCATATTTCTTCGTTAACTGCTGCCTTGTTTCATTCAGTTCACGCATGTATGATTCCGCCGCTATCTTCTCGAAGACATCAAGACAACGGCCGATGTCTTCCTTAGGCCCCCATGAGTACCTCTGCAGGAATTGTTGGAGGATAACCAGCCGAATCTGCGATGGGAACATATTGTAGGACCTGTACGGTCCCGGCAGGTTCTCCAAAGTTAGAACCCGTATCGTGGTTATCACCTTGGTGCAAAATGGAGAGGACGTGAACTCCGCGTCCCCAACCACCATCAGGTATGGTCTGCCAGCTGGTTGCACCGGGGCACGAGGCTTCGCAAGTCCCCGACCACACCTCACGTCAGATTTTCCCTTGTTTCTCTTTCGCTTCTTTTTTTCAGCCGACTCTTGCGCTGCCGATTCATCAAGCTCTCTCCCGCAGGCCTTCCAAGATTCAGGACAGCTACGGAGGGTCCGACGGTTCCGGCACCTAATCCTGCCATCATCGGTATACAGCCCTTCAGTATGTGCGCAAGGGGAGCTGTCTCCTGACTGGGGCTGTGATGCTGTCTCGGACCGAGACGGTGACCAGTCAGTATCCGAGCGAGGGGAGCTATCTCCTGACTGGGCTGCAGCTGTCTCGGCATCAGTCGGTGAATGGGCAGCATGTTGGGCAGCAGCATAAGTCGGTGAAGCATCAGCTGCTGTCTCGGCCCGAGTCGATTGGGCAGCAGCTGTCTCGGCCAGAGTCGGTTGTGCATCAGCAACTGTCTCGGCATCAGTCGGTGATTCATCAGCTGCCTCGGCCCGAGTCGATTGGGCAGAAGCTGTCTCGGCCAGAGTCGATTGGGCAGCAGCAGCTGTCTCGGCCAGAGTAGGTTCTGCATCAGCAGGTGTCTCGGCATCAGTAGGTTCTTCATCAGCTGTCTCGGCCAGAGTCGATTGGGCAGCAGCAGCTGTCTCGGCCAGAGTCGGTTGTGCATCAGCAACTGTCTCGGCATCAGTCGGTGATTCATCAGCTGCCTCGGCCCGAGTCGATTGGGCAGCAGCTGTCTCGGCCAGAGTCGGTTGTGCATCAGCAACTGTCTCGGCATCAGTCGGTGATTCATCAGCTGAAATAGCCCGAGTCCGGGACTTGGCACGAGGGGGGGCGGACCTGGGCCAAACCACAGTCGGGGCGCTACCTCTGTTTCATGTACTGGCGGCAGATCGGGACCCGGTTCATCATCAAGTGGATTTAGCCTCCTTGATCTCCTGACGTCACGGATTCTAATATTGCTAAACTTGTCAGTTTTTCTTTTCTTCTGGGACGGTGCACGAGGATCTGGGTGAGGCGGTGGCAGCTGGACTGGGTGCTCCTTGGTTTGAGCCGCAGGTTGTGGTTGCGGTTGCTGGTTGCGATGTGCTGTTGCGGTTGCGGTTGCGGTTGCGGTTGCGGAGGCGGGGGCGGGGGCGGGGGCGGGGACAGGGGCTTAATTTGGTTGGGGGCTGTCATACTTGGGGACGGATTTAGCCTCGGGGATTTTCGACGTTGAACTACAAGAAACTGGGTGCCATCTTCATCTGTACCATTGGTCTCTGCAACAATTAAAATGTGATGGTTAATTTCTGCAACAACCCAAAGCCACTGTCTTTCATCTCAAATAACTTTATTAAGGAAATAATCTCAAAGAGATTTCATCTCAGATAACTTTAATAAGGAAATAATCTCAAATATCTTCAATCTTTATTTTTTGTACATACCCGAAGCCACTGTCTAGAGTTTAAAAAAAAAACCTTCCTTATTGTTTGAATCATGGTACAGTGATAGATGAAATGAAACCTAAGGGCATTTGAGGTGCTAAAAAATGATTAAGGAACCAAATCAAATTAAAATTGCATTTTAATCAACGACCTCGTTATAAATATTTATAAATGCAACTCAAATGCCATTAGGTTTCATTTCATCTATCATTGTATCATGAGTCAATAATTGTTGCAGAGACCCAATCCCCTTTATATACCCTCTCTTCCTTAGACCCAATCCCCTTTATATACCCAATAGATTAACTATGTTTTACAACTCTCAATGAGAGCATCCCCTTCAATAAAGATCAAGGAGCTTACTCGATTCTCAGTGATTAATCATGAATTAGAGTCAAAACTAGATCAGAGTCAAAACTATGTACAATCCCAACCCAAAACCAGAAAGTAATTAAGTGATTAATCATGAATTAGATATAATTAGTTTCAGTTTTTGACCCATTGGAGAAATACGTGAGTTATTAGAATTTAGGATGGTAAATACGTAATTATATAAATTTGGATGGTAAATACGTAATTATACAGTTTTTGAGTGGTATATATGATATTCTCCCTAAAATTATATTATCTTTCATCTTATTATTTACATCCCCATTCAAAGTCACTCAAATTATTCATATCCCCATCTACTGTTTTAATCATTTCAAATAATAAATTAATAATGACAAAATAATAATATAATAAATTAGTATTGACAAATTAATATTGACAATTTCAGTGATTAAGCCCTCACTTCTAAACCCTAACCCAAAACTATGTAAGAAAAGTAAATCTTCAAACAAATCAGTTCTATGAGAGATGGTCTTAAACCCTCACTTCTAAACCCTCGCTTCTAAACTTTTGTGAAAATAAATAGATTTCAGTTTAAACTCTTACGTGTGTCTGACAGCTGCTCGGGTTCCATCGCCGCCTTTCTCCGATCCGGCTGCTCGGCTGATTTCAGTTGAAACTCTTAGTAAGAGTGCTGAGAGGCGTTTGTGTAGGGTGGTTGAGCAAAAGGAGAGGCGGAAGAGGAAGAATCGCGGGCTGAGAGGGCTGAGAGGCGTTTGTGTGGGGTGGTTGAGCAAAAGGAGAGGGCTGAGAGGAAGAATCGCGGGCTGGAGAGGGCTGAGAGGCGTTTCGGTAGTTGTTTGAGTAAATGGAGAGGGCTGAGAGGAAGACGATCGGGTTTCTTCTACCCTAAATCGGGGTGGCAGTGTGGCGTTTGGTTTTCAAAAATAATGGCCAAGTCCCAGAGAGAGGATTCAAAATCTCTCTAAGGTTTGAGAATTGAGAGTAATTCATATCCTCGACGGTACCGTCTCCGGGAATCTTTTACAATTACTTGATCTGGACCGTTTTTTTAACTTGGCACGAATCCCAAACCGGATGAGAGTTAATCTCAAACCGTAAATAGCTATCACTAAAAGGGAATCTTTTACGGTACCGTCGAGGATATGGATTCGTCCCAGGGAGCATTTACGCTCTACAAAAAATGATTAAGGCATCGCAAAACTCTTTAATGGAGACGTCCATTTTCGGAGTATGACCCTTCATCACCCATCAGACGGCTAGCATAAGCAGACCAATAAATATGATTTTTTGTACACCAAATTATATGATTTTTTGTACAGCAAATGATATGATTAAAATCCTCAATAAATAATTTCTATATTTAAACATACCCTTGGAATATATCTTCTCATTGATTGTTGATATCATATCATTTCATTAATATTTGCCCCTTGAAATTGAGCAAATAATTATGGACCGTTCATTTTCGTATCGAAATTCAACGGTTGATCTTTAACGAAATGATTTCAAATTAGTTTATAAATGATCAAGGGATAACATTGAACGTAAAAATAAAATAAAAACAGAAGTTTCAATGTGGCGAACCTTCGATCCAACGCAAACTAATTGGGGCCATACGATGTTTGTATTTTCCGTAGGCTTGATGGAAAGGTAAACGACCATCGAATCTCATCCAATTTCACTGCAATGAGATGAATGCGATACTCTTCGATTTGAACGGTTTCGATCGACTGTCGGACAACATATAATTGCGGGTCTTCATTAACTCGTACTACAAGAGTTAATGTTCTATGTTGATACTTAATGGATGTGTGTTACTCATGCAATAAGTATCTTATGCTATTTTGTTTTTTTTATACAATTTTATTAGTAATTCATAAACATGCTACTTCAGACATTATTAATCAGATTTCATTTATCAAGGGTGTAAATCAAATTTATTTGTAAATTCAATGTTCACAGATCCAATTTATATGTGATTTATTTAACACATCAGCTCTGACTACGAGCAGCGCTATATTATATAATCACAGGACCTTCCAACACATAAGATTTACCGCATGAAGCTAAAACTGCTCTGTCCATTTAATTTGAAAGAAAATTGTTCTAAGGAAACCTATTCTCTCTGGATGCATACATGCGTCAATCTTGATACCCATATTTGAATCCGGACAGTTCTTTTAACTCTGCACGAATAAAAAAACGCATCAATTCGGCAATCTCAAACGCTAGTCCGAATCTCGAAGATAACAGATTCTCAACACGTAAATTTCAGAAGCCCTAGACCCTTCCATTTTTCGGCTTTCCCTCCCAACACTACGAAGTTAGTCGGATATGGCTGATTTCATTTCCGTTTTCCCCCCCAATCACATCATGTTTCCGCCCAATTTTCACCGAGAGATATTTAGGCGGAAGCACAAATTTCCCTCTCACTACGACCCTCAATTTCACACTCCTCTCACATCCTCTCATCTAATCCGTCAATCTCTCACAACAGATCGCCTCTCCTCTAATCGGTGTATTTGGCCTGAGCACCTCGCTACCTCTCCTTCCGGTGGCACATCTCGGTGCATGTCTTGTCTGGAAATCTGAAGAGGGGCGAAAATTTATTCTCCAATACGAACTAGTTGGTAAGTCCCCCCCCCCCCCG
Source organism: Carex littledalei (assembly GCA_011114355.1). NCBI lineage: Eukaryota > Viridiplantae > Streptophyta > Magnoliopsida > Poales > Cyperaceae > Carex > Carex littledalei. The sequence continues at coordinate 11,307,800 of CM022093.1, forward strand.
ATATTACTTTAATTTCAATTGTTTGATCACTGAGATGCTATGTGTTGTGTTTTAGTTGATTTTGTTTACATTAACCTCTTCACCTGTTAGGAGTTAGGTTGAAATTAAAATATTTGACAAGCACTCGAAAACAAAACTCAGTTGCTAAGAGAAAGCAACTAATTATCCACTCTCTATCTACTAATTTGAACTGAAATTATCTATTCTTACTGTTAATCCTATCATATCTAACGAGATGATTTAGGTTATTTTTCAGTGCATACCTTTTATCTTTTGAAGCTTGTCAACTACTAATTGAAGATGAATTTATTTCATCTAATCAAGCTATTTAAAAGCTTGTATATCTATCAACCCTCATTTAAGGAAGATTTTACTTTTAGAATTTTGAGGCCATTACCTATTGGACTGTTTTGGGTACCAGTGAAGTGCTTAATGCACTTGGCTTATATATGTTGATCACTGGTATAGTGTCTTGGTTGATCACTGGTATAGTGTCTTGGTTGCATCATCTAAAATTCAAATTTTCCTAGGACTAGCTGTGTCTGGCATTGTTTCGGCAACTATAATTGAGACAAATTATATGAATTGCCTTTGATATAATAAAACAAAAACAAAAAATATATATATATATATAGTAGTTGGTTACAGTGCTACATGTAGCACAGAGGTTATCCGTGGTCAACTGCCTAGGTATATTCATTTTATCAAAAATATCTCTTTTATGTTGTGTACTGTCTTAAATATATGTTTTTATGTTTATTTTGTCTATGAGAGATGAAACAATTCTTTTCTAGGATTACAATTGTAAACCTTAATTCCTATAATATGGCGTTGAGCGCTTCATATGGCGATTTTGAAAACGTTGAATGCGCACATATCTGAGGCATGGTTGGGGTATGGAAATAATATAACTTTTTAACCCAACTCATATATAATTGGTTTGAGTTAGACATTAAAAGAAGCGTCAAAGAGCTGACCACTATATTTGTCCATCAACTTTGGTTTGATCCTTCAAAATAGATCAGACTCTTTAAAGGGCTTTTATTTTTTTGAGAGTTCATCTGTTTTTCCTACTGACAAAATCACATGTTGTTAATAGTATGGATATGGAATTTTATCTTTGCCATGGTTTGAATTTGATTTATTTTTTCGAGCTTGATATCATTTTATACTTAAAAGTATATCAATGAAGTTTAAACTATTTGACTTACTTATAGTAGGGGTTTAGATATGATTATGATTTTGGTTTTCATATTTGTTTTATGTTTCTAACTGGGGCTTATTTGTTTGAATTTAGTATTGACGTGATAAAATTTTTTTGATGAGAAATGATATTAATTTGATCTAAATGTTCTAGCTAGACGAGAGATTTTCTATCTCTGTGAACACGATGCTGGTCATTCCCTTTTGAAGTATTCCCATGTGCTCCTAAAATTTTAATCTGTTATCTAGATATCTGACATATATAAGAAATTATAAATTTTGAATTAGGTGGAATATTCGCCGACGCGTCAAAGGTAACGTCATATATATATATATATATATATATATATATATATATATATATATATATATATATATATTAATTCTGTCTGTCATCCTCCATATGCGTCAAATCATTATATTTATTCCTATTTATGACCTGATCATAAGTGGTGCACATGCGAAGAAACCTATCACTAGTGATGTCAAATGTATGACTTTTTGTCGAAAAGTGACGCAAGTTTGGTACACGGGTTCGTGTTGATAAATTTAAGTAGTGGTTAGTTGGTTACAGGGTGAGACCTTTGGTTCCCTTAATTTTTTCATTTACTATGGTTTTCTTTTGTCCCTGTAAACTTTAGTGCTTTGAAGCTGGTTCCGTATGTGTAACACATTTTTTTTGTTATTAGCACAACAGAAATGGCTCCAAGAAAGTCTTGTCTTACAAGAGCAACACGTAAAAAACACTCCAAGAGAAAGTGTACTTCACAGCCAGCTCTTGAGGTTGGCGAGGGTTCAAATGTTGACCCTGAAAGAGAAATTACACAACCAGAACCGCCAAAGAAAAAGGGACGAGGCGCCGGAAAGATCAGAAAATCAACTGATGTAGTCGAGGACAGACCGATAATCTGGCCAGTTGGGGATTGTGAGTTCACATGCAATCAACAGTTGGGCGATTGCAAACCAAAGGAAATAACAGCAGCAATCACTAGGTATAAAATCTAACTTGAGAACTTGAAATTACACAGCCAGAACTCGATATATTGTTTTTAGGGATTTTATGCTACTAATTGTTGCTTTTTTATTTATTCTGTTTTGTCAAGAAATTGGTAAACAACATCAGTCTCTGGTAAGTTAAAAACAACATATTCTGATGCACTCAAGCTGATTAATTACACAAAAATCTGAGTGCCATCAAGTCATGTCAGGTTCAACTTGTAGTGTTATGGTCACAAATCAGGTTGATGCCCTTTACAAATCATGTCATGTAGAAAATACTTTGACTCCTCAATTTCACCTTTCTCGCACAATTTCTTGCACTCCCCAAATGTCATGATTTTATTACAATTAGGTTGAATGTACAGCTAGCAATAAAATATGGGTACACTAGAAGGAAGATGTTGTATGTACATCTAGCAACTAGGTTACACTGAAGAGATCATGTTTAATATTTCTAAGATGTTGAATGTACAGCTACCAACTAGGTTACACTGAAGATGTCATGTTTAATATTTCTACTTAGGGTTACACTGTTTAATATTGTAAGTCAAATGGCTGATTCTTCCCTTTTTATCACTAGGCTAGCCCTAAATCTCATGCCTGGACCGTTGAGAAGCTTCTTGTCATTTGATGACGCCACGAAGAAAAATATTGAGTTCTTGTTTTTGGTACCATATATTTCTTTATCAGTTCACATCAAGAAGCAAATTGCATGAACTGTCAAACCAATAGTCTTACTTTTATCAGTAACAGACTTACTTTTATCAGTAAAAACAAGAAGCATATGACATGAACTAGCAAACCAATACCACACTACAATTCACATCTGGTTACAGATAGCTATCCACAGTAGATAGAGTTACTTTTAACAGTGTTATACTTAATTTTAATAGACTGACTTTTTTTTTTTTTAAAGAAAAAATTCAGATACCGTGAAGGGGAAGATCCAGACCATTGCAAAGATGTTATGGAGGCCATAGCAACAAAAAGGTACAGCCAGGAGCTACACGAGGCCAGGGACCTCTGCAGGAAAAAATTTGGCAGAGACATAGAAGCATGGAAAAACCACATTCCCCATTGGTGCCTTGACGACCCCAACTGGCACGGTTTGTGCGATATTTTTTTCACAGAGGATTGGCAAGATTTGAGTAAGAAAAACTTGGTAAACCGCACACAGTCGGGACTTTTGGTTGCCCATCACGGTGGATCAGCCAGCTCACACCAGCATTTTGGCAAACTGGTCAGCTTCATCAAATATAATGTTCCCAAATTAACAATATTTGTAATTTACAGATTCATCTGACCTTTATGAATATTTGTTTATTCCTTTTCATGTGGAGACAAAATTACAAAATGGAAAAGAGCCATCGATGGGGGAACTTTACCTCCATACTCATAGTCGTCGAGAAGATGGGAAATCACCTGTGGTCATCCAAATACAGTCTACCACAATGGATGGGTCTGAAATTAATGAAAACACTGATGGTAATGGGCTTCGGGATCCAAGTACCGGGGAGCCTAGAACACAGGTCCCAGATTATGATATCAACTCCTTGCATTTTACCAACTCGAATGCGAAAGCAGTTTATGTAAGTAGTATTATTTTAATTTGCATTTATTGTTACCGTAGTGCATAACAAGGTCACAATAAATATAACTAAGCAAATATGTTGTGAGCTTATGTGGCCTATATTTGTTGTTGGTTGACACCATGGGTAGGGGTGTTCAAATGGTTCGGTTTATTTGGTTCATAGGAAAAACACAAATAGGACATAATATAGGGACCCAAGTGTAAATTCCTCATTTACTGTTCTGACAAGGGTCTATATAGCTACTGAGAATGAATTTTGATAAAAAAACAAGTGCTGATATTTACATCTCCTCTTTCCATATGTGTAAGAACTAAGATGAACTAACTGTTCTTGATGGCTTTCTAATATGAATTTTATGATTTCCAATATGTTGCAACTCATAGGAAAAACACAAATAGGACATAATATAGGGACCCAAGTGTAAATTTCTCATTTACTGTTCTGACAAGGTCCCATATAGCTACTGAGAATGATTTTTGATAAAAAAACAAGTGCTGATATTTACATCTCCTCTTTCCATATGTGTAACAACTAAGATGAACTAACTGTTCTTGATGGCTTTCTAATATGAATTTTATGATTCCAATATGTTGCAACTCATAGGAAAAAGTGAAGGAAATGGCGGCTGATCAGGCCAATGCTGACATGGATGAGAGCACCATGTTTCTGACAGCTGTTGGTGGATCAAGACACGGTAGGGTGCGGGGATTTGGAAGCCTGCTTCAAGGCAAGGTGCCAACAGCAACCACCCGAGCCAGGCAGAAACACACAGCTTCTTCTGTCTCTGGTTTGACAAACAATGAAGGGCCGAGAATCCAAACCCGCGAAGAACTGGAAATACTCTTAGCTGACCGTGATCGTCGTCTTGATGAGGAAAAGGCTGTGAGGGAGAGAAAACTGGCCACTTATGACTTATACTTCAGTCAATTATTCACTATGTATGGGGCGCAAATGCCTACTTCACAGGTATTAAGACCAATTTGGTAGTTAATTTAGGGTTGTAAACTTTTTTTATGTTGACAGATTTTGATATGACACTGCTGTTTGCACCATTTTGGTAGTTGTCTTTGCTGTTGAGATATAGCAGTATACTAACATTACCTCATGTGCATTTTTTATATTTTAGGATGGAGTAAACGCTTCTGGAACTCAGCAAGGTGTTGTTCCTGTAATTCCTTCTCTTCAGGTCACAATTTTACTTTTACAAAACATAACGATGTTTATTTTATTCAACTTCCATTTTGTGATCTAGGATTATAACAATGCTTGCATATACAATGTTTAGGGTCAAGGGCTCACCAATCAACCATCTCGTGTAGGAGCTTCACTTATGCAAATGCCCATTCCCCAGGTAATGAGTTATATAGTGTTGCTTTCAGATTTAACTTATGAAAACCCGCTAAATGAGGGTTCATGTAGCTATTGGCTTTAAGTATGACAAATAAAGCTTAGTTGACTAGCTAGGGGGTAGTCAATGTACAATCTGTGATCCTACAAGTTACTCAAATCTGACAATCTAAGATAGGTACAAAACACAAGAATGTACAATTTCAAAAACCAAATTCTTATTTGTTCTTAGGAACTTCATAACCCAATCCAGTGGCTGTCGGTGCAATTCTTTAATGTACTTGTAACCATCGTGGTACACATAGGGTGTTCTTACAATTGTCTTGTAAGCGATAGGGTGTTCTTATAATTGTGCTTATTTTTGCACATCTTCATCAATGTTTGACACTTCTTTGTTAGATAGTTTATATCTTCTTTGTTTGACACTTCTCTGTTTCTATGTGGTATACATAGGGTCTTGCTTTTCCTATGCAACCAAACCAGGGAGGTAGTTTCCAAGAACTACTAAATCAAACTCAAGCTGGAAATGATGACAATACAAGGGGTGAGGATGATATGAGCCAATGGTTCGGGCAGTCCACCTTCAACGTGAACCAGCGTTAACTTGTAAATAACCAAAAAATGTGCATTTACAAGTTATAACATATGACAACAGGAATGGAACCTTATATTGTGAATTTTTGTTAACTCATAGTGGGTATATTTTGTGTATATATAGTGTCAATGATGCAAATATATAGTATTGCTGTAGTAACGGCCGTTTGCTAATTTAGGGAGATAGTGCATGATGATTATACTATGTTCATGCTTTAAAGTTATTAAATGTTATCGATCTATTTATGAATGTTTTTTCTGTCTATTATTGATGTTTTTATGTTTAATGTGGAATGTATGGGAGTACCGAATTGGTACAGGCAGGATTGTAGGATGGGGAATGTATGGGATTACCTAATTGGTAAGGGAGGATTGTAGGATGAGGGCATACAGATACTTTTCCTTCCAGGTTTGTATTTCCATGGGTATTATATGGAGATTAAAATTAATGTTCCCATGCAAATAATCTGGTGGGCCAACAAACAATAACAGAATTAAAAATAATGTACACTTGGAAATACTGGGGTGGGTCCCACGTACGCTGCCCTTGGAAATAAACATATGGGCCCCACTATAGATTGCCTTGGAAATACTGGGGTGGGTCCCACGTACGCTGCCCTTGGAAATAAACATGTGGGCCCCACTATAGTTTGCCTTGGAAATACTGGGGTGGGTCCCACGTACACTGCCCTTGGAAATAAACATGTGGGCCCCACGTTCCCTTGCCTTGGAAATACTGGGGTGGGTCCCACGTACTCTGCCCTTGGAAATGCTCTGGAGGGTCCCACAGACGTTGCCGTTGGAAATAAACAGGTGGGCCCCGCGTTAGCTGCCCATGGAAATGCTCTGGGGAGTGTCCGAGTGTGAAAGTATTTCCATGCGCTCTTTTTCCAACTGTAAGCGCATGGAAATACTCAGGAATGAGTATTTCCAACGGCGTCGATGGAAATAAGTGCTATTTCCATCGAGGGTTGTTGCAACGGGAGTATTTCCATCGGTAGCGCATGGAAATGACGATTTCAGAGCTTATTCCATCGGTACGCCGATGGAAAAGGCGATTTCCTGCCGTTGCAAAAAGCGGAAATTCTAGTAGTGAAAAGATGGGTATTTATATGGTCTGAAACAGCAAAAAACAAAAGTCCCAACCGACCATTTAATGGCCGGTTGAGAAAAAAATAGAGACCGACCATTTAATGACCGGTTTGGGCATTTTTAAAATTACCCAGTTAAGGTGGGCATTATTATTAATTTGTAATTAACTTTGGATATTAATAAAAATGTCGGTTGGCCAGATTTCGGGTAAAACTTGTTTTTACTTGTTAACAAATCTCGGGTCCTACATTCGCTGGACTTGAATTAAATTGCAATTTTGGTAAATGTACATTCGTCGTATGCATTTAAAAAGTTGGAAAGAATACAGCAAATGGTAGATTAACAAAAAAAAAATCATTATGACACAATGGAAAATGTAAATTCATTCGTTAAATAATCAAGTCCAGATTTTTAAATAATTAATTTGTATGCAAGTATACTTGTTAATTTTTTTTTTATAAACTTTTGGTTGTTCTTTAATGACAATAATCAACGAAAAGAATTATCAAATATTTAATCGGCAGCTATTCGAAAGAAAACAATTGGTTAAAAATATAATAACTTATACATTTCTCCTTTATTAGATTACTCTATTCATACTAATTTGTTTGTTTTTGCTAAATGGGAATATTACCGTTGGATGCATTGAATAGTTTGCGAACCGTTAATGAACTTTATTAAGCAAATCTCACTATTCTTGACCAAATGAATGTAATTAGACCGTTACTCATTAAATTTGTCAACGGATCAAACGACCGTTACTAAGGTAATAACTTGAGCTGAAATACGCACTATACAAAAATATTAATCTTATTTTCTCTCAATTTATTTAATTTGAAATGAAAACAAAACAAAAAAAAGTTTAAAGTAAAGACTTTATAATTTCATAAGTTTATCTAAATTTATAAACATATTTAAGCTCGCTCCATCAAACAGAATGAACGGTTCGATCCACTTCATTATATGGGCTTGAGTATTTATTTAAAAATATTATCTGTGGATCTCACAACTATATTTTGATTTCTTATTTATTGTAACAGCTAAATGTATTCTACAATTTAAAGAATAACACCAAAATCTCCCGAATAATTGTTTGGACTTCCACTTTTTTTTTTATAATTTATTTAGACTTAATCTTTCAAATAATTTAACGCGGTTACCTCCTTTACGCCGTTAAGAACTGATTCTCAGTGCTTGGTGGCTAAGAGTGCTATACTCTGTGTAAACTAGAGTACTGTTAAGATAAGTAGAGAATCAAGAAAGGTGTAAATGAATTTCATTATTGAATGATTTACAGAGAAGGATTACATCGCCTTATATAGGCTAGAGTAATGTGAAGATACAACAGTAACAATAATCTCTAACTAACTATTAGTTACATGTTTGACTTTGGCTGTAACTAACTAACTAACTGTTGGTAATGGTTAACATCCCCCCCGCAAGCCGAGTGAACTCCAAGAACAGTGAGCTTCGAGCGGAGTGAAAGAAATCGAGGTGAAGAAAGAGGCTTGGTAAATATGTCCGCAAGTTGATCTTGAGAAGAAATGAACCGGACAAGAAGAGTTTTGGCAAGAACTCGTTCACGAACAAAATGGAAATCTATCTCGACATGTTTCGTTCGAGCATGAAACATCGGGTTGGAAGCCAAATAGGTCGCGCCTATGTTGTCGCACCACAAGGTCGGTGGGGAAGGAAGGGTAACATGTAGTTCGGCTAGCAAGAACTGGAGCCATTGAACTTCGGCACTAGCCAATGCTAAACTCCTGTATTCAGCTTCTGTGCTGGACTTAGAAACAGTGGGCTGTTTCTTACAGCTCCATGAAACAAGGTTGGGACCGAGAAAAACACAAAAGCCGGATGTTGACTTTCGATCGTCGGGACAGCCGGCCCAGTCGGCATCACTGTAGGCGTGTAAAGAAAGATCTGAAGAGGGTTTGAAGGTGATGCCAAAGTTGATTGAACCGGCAAGGTAACGCAAGATGCGCTTGACGGCACCCCAATGAGAAGTAGTCGGGGTTTGCATGAATTGGGAGACTTTGTTCACCGCAAAAGCAATATCGGGTCGCGAAATCGTTGCGTATTGTAAGGCTCCAACTATGGTGCGGTAAAGATGTGGATCATCAAACGGGTCACCATCAAATTTTGAAAGAGATGCCTTGACATCCATGGGAGAAGGGCACGGGTTGGCATGTGTCATGTTGGCTCGAGCAAGAATATCCCGAATATATTTGGGTTGAGCAAGGTGGAGACCATGAGAGTCGGTATGAACCTCGATACCAAGGAAATAATTGAGAGATCCCAAGTCTTTGAGAGCAAATTTGGCATGTAAAAACCGTATGAACTCCATGACATGCTCGGAATGAGAGCCGGTGACTAGAATGTCGTCTACATAGACCAACACAATGAGAATCCGGTTTTGGCTTTTGAGAACAAACAAAGATGGGTCGTATCTCGAGGGAAGAAAGCCATGTTCAGTTAAGGCCGAAGAGAGGGTATGAAACCATGCCCTTGGTGATTGTTTTAAACCATACAATGCCTTTGAAAGATGACATACATAGTCGGGTTTAGAGGAATCAACGAAACCGGGCGGTTGTTGCATGAAAACCATTTCGGAAAGTTCCCCATGCAAGAATGCATTATGTACATCAAGTTGGCAAATTTGCCAACCAAAAGAAACCGCAAGGGAAAGAACTAACCGAATTGTAGTAGGACGAATGACCGGGCTATAGGTTTCAAAAAAGTCAACACCTTCTTCTTGGTGAAACCCCTTGGCAACTAATCGTGCTTTGTATCGTTCGACTGAGCCATCCGCCTTGGTTTTGATTTTATACACCCATTTACAACCGACTATGTTTTGATCGGGTGATGGAGGTACGAGGGTCCATGTGTGGTTTTTGAGTAAGGCATCATATTCTTTATGCATAGCTTCCATCCAGTGACTAGACTTTTGAGCTTGGGAGAAAGTTTTCGGCTCAGAATCCAGAGAGGAAGTGGATAGCAAGGCTAAATGATCAGGAAATTGTTTAGGTCTCCTTGTGTTGTCTTTGGTTCGGGTAACCATGGGATGAGTTGAAACCGTAGCTGGTGCAGGAGTAACCATCTGAGGAGAATTAGAAAGAATAGATTGGGCCGTGAGGTGGGGAGAAGAAATGGAATTCGGACCCAAGTTTTGGGCTGCAGGAGAAAGGGGATCGGAATGGGCTGCAGGTGAAGAAGAGTGGGCTGCAGGTGAAGAAGAGTGGGCTGTAGGTGCGATGGGGGCTGCTGGTGCGGTTTGCTCTGCATGTAATGTTTGGGCTGCAGGGACGGTTTGGGCTGCAGGTGCTGCAGGGGTAAGTTGGGCTGTAGTATTAGAGTTAGGAGCAGGACCCAAAATGGAAGGCTGAGGAGAAGGAATCGGCAGCCAGCATAAATCCTCTGAGTCAGAAAAGGGAACAGTAGGAGAAGTATTTTTAAAGGGAAAGGAATCCTCATTAAAAACCACATGTCTAGAAATATAGACCCTCTCTGTGTCTAAATCAAGACATTTGTATCCTTTGTGATTAATAGCATATCCAATGAATACACAAGGGTGAGAACGGTTTTGAAGCTTGTGTGAATTGTAAGGGCGAGTGAGAGGAAAACAAGCGCACCCAAGAACCCGTAAAGACGAATAATCGGGATCTTTAGCAAAGAGCAAGGTAAATGGAGAAGTTGAGGAGGAGGTAGATGGTAATCGGTTAATAAGAAATACGATACTAGCAAAAATATCGTCCCAAAAGGAAAGGGAAATAGAAGCATGGTTCATTGTAGCAAGTGCAAGCTCAACTATGTGACGGTTTTTGCTCTGATACCATGTAAACTAAAGTACTGTTAAGATAAGTAGAGAATCAAGAAAGGTGTAAATGGATTTCATTATCTTGAGTGATTTACAGAGAATCATTACATCGCCTTATATAGGCTAGAGTGAAGGTACAACAGTAACAATAATCTCTAACTAACTATGAGTTACATGTTTGACTTTGACTGTAACTAACTAACTGTTGTAGTAATGGTTAACACTCTGCAATAGGTGAAACTTAAGTTAGAACCGAACAGAATGTCAAACATGCTTTCGTTCCGAAACTATTAAAAAAAAATCTTAATCTAATAATGATAGGCTCATGTGCCAATGACTCTCAATAAATCTGAACTCGGCCCACAAATGACTCGGGATTCGAACTCCGCCAAGGGCTAACCTGAGGTTAAATAGAATAGGGCCCTTAATATGGTCGCGGCCCAAAAACAACTCGGGACTCGGACCCCTTCCCGGGGCCAGCCCGAAACCAAAAGCAACAAGGCTCGCGGCCCGTCAACGAGCCTGTCCGACGAGACCCAATCGAGTTGTTGCGAGACGGCCTAAAAAGTAATTTGGGACTCGGACCCCCTCTTAGGGCCAGCCGGAGATTAAACAAAGTAAAACCCATAGTCCAGATGTCGAACAGCCTGGCGAGGACCAAAGTTGGGCCTCGCCCAATCAACCCGAAACAACTCGCCCTGCGGAGTCGAGTTGGGCCTCATTCGATAAGACCCAGTCCAACATCGACTTCGCGTCACCGCTAATTATGCGAGTGTTACCGCCGATTATGCGGGCATCACTGCTCCTATGCGAACTCCCCTAACCGTTTTGACAACACGTTCTAACGGTCTTATCGACACGCTCCTATTTAAGGCGGAGAATTCCCAGTAATACGGGTCGCATTTTTTCCGTTAAGCAAGATATTATAGAGAATAGAGCACTAATACTTTCAAACCTTCACCCTTCTTCTTAGTCTCGGCCCGTCGATCTTAGACGGAACGAGCCTAATTTCTTAACTCTTTTTCCGTACAGCCTACTCTCCCGAAATGTGACGTATCAAATAATAACGCCAGGATTCTCGTCTCAACCATAGGCACTATTATAGGAACTGTTTAATTTTTTTTTTTACAAGAAAAATATTTAACCTCGCAAAGAATAATATGAATTCTAATAAAATTACGTTATTATGGTAAAAGAAAGCATTACTTTATTAGATGCAAGAATAGTGATCTGTGTTTGACAACAATTTGCATACACGTTGATTATAAGATTGCTGCAAAATTGTATATATAGTCTACTGATTTAATTGTTCTTTTTGTGATTTCATACTTCCTGAATTTAAATCCAACTCAAATAAGCCAGTGCATTTATTTCAATTGTTCCACAGCATAAATTTCCAAAAATATCTAAATTTGAATCCGGACAAATCATGGGAGATATCAGATATGTCAAATTATTCCTAAAAGGGAAAGCTCCAAAGTTGTTGTTGAATTTATGAGACAGATTGATCTGAGGAGAGAAATATATTTCAACAGTAATTTCTTTACAAAGTTCCTATGTCTATTTATAACAAAATTTCTAACGGCTAGTTTCTAATTCTACTGTAGCTACAGATCCGTTGGTACTGTACATTCTCTTCTAATCTGACTTTTATTTAATTGATCAATGATGGATGGCTGAGATCAATTTGCTCCTTCTAACTTATTATTTTCAACACTCCTCCTCAAGCTAGGGATGTAAATATCGTACATTCCTAGCTTGCTTGAAATATTTTCAAATTGTTTTGAATCTAATCCTTTGGTGAAGACATCCGCTAATTTATCTTCACTTCTAACAAACGGAGTCTCTATTTCTTTGTTTTGGACCTTCTCTCTAATAAAATGGCAATCAACTTCTATGTGTTTTGTCCTCTCGTGAAACACCGGGTTCGAGGCAATATGCCGAGCGGAGTTATTGTCGCAATACATTTTCATCGATTGATCAATTTCAACCCCCATATCCTTGAGTAGTTGCTTGATCCATATTAGCTCACTTGCGGTAGATGCCATGGCTCGGTATTCCGCTTCCGCACTTGAACGAGCCACGACACTTTGCTTCTTGCTTTTCCATGTGACTAGATTTCCGCCTACAAATGTACAGAAGCCGGTGGTAGATTTTCTATCGAAGCTACCGGCCCAATCTGCATCGGAATAGCCACATATTGCATTAGATTTATTGTTAGTCATAAGTATACCTTTCCCGGGGTTTTGTTTTAGATATCTTAGGACTCTATTTGCGGCTTCTAAATGAGGTGTTCTAGGAGAGTGCATGAATTTACTAATTTGACCTACCGAAAAAGAGATATCCGGTCGGGTTACCGTAAGATAGATTAATTTTCCTACTAATCTTTGAAAATTATTTACATCATCTAAGGGTTCACCATCCTCAATATTTAATTTATATTTGCTATCTATTGGTGTAGAAATTGGCTTACAACCTAACTTGCCCGTTTCTCTTAACAAATCTAATGTATATTTTCGTTGTGAAATAAATAGACCTTTATTTGAGAATGCTACTTCTATTCCTAAAAAATATTTTAGGTATCCTAAATCCTTAATATCAAATTTTTCTTTTAATTTAATTTTTAATTTTTTAATTTCTTCTAGACTATTTCCGGTGATTATAAGGTCATCTACATACACTAGCACCATAGTTATATTTTTTCCTTCTATTTTTGTGAACAAAGAATGATCGGCACTACTAGTGTTAAAATTACAAAAATTTAAATATGAGCTAAGTTTTCCATACCATGCCCGAGGAGATTGCTTCAATCCGTAGATTGACTTGTTTAACCTACAAACTAGATTAGATTTGTTCTCCATTTTATGGCCGGGTGGTAGGTTCATATAAACCTCTTCTTCAAGTGTTCCTTGAAGGAATGCGTTTTTTACATCCATTTGATATAGGTTCCAATTATTATTTACCGCAATAGAAAATAAAATCCTAACGGTATTCATTTTGGCCACCGGTGCAAAGGTTTCATTATAATCAATACCATAGGTTTGAGTATACCCTTTTGCCACTAACCTAGCCTTGTACCGTTCTATGGTACCATCACTATGGTATTTTATTTTGTATACCCATTTACACCCTACGGCTCTCTTATTTTTTGGTAATTGTTCGATTACCCATGTATCATTTTTTTCTAATGCCTTTAATTCCTCCCTCATGGCATTACACCATACCGGTTTGGTTATTGCTTCTTGATAGTTATTAGGTTCTTCTTCTTTATGAATAGAAGTAAGAAATGCATTGTACTCGGGTGAGACATTTTCATATGATACAAAATCTTGTATGGGGTATTGTACCGTATAGGTTACGTAATCCCTAAGTCTAGTAGATGGTATAGGTATTCTTGAGGTTCTTCTTACATTTGTAGTTTCTACTTCCTCGTTATTGTTATCATTATCATTATTTGACATATTATTGTCTATCTCTTCTTCATTATCAACCTCAAGTTCATGATTTATATTTGGTAAAAAATCTAAATCATCTAAAGGAAATGTTGAAGATCTTATTTGATAATGGTTATGTAAATTTTTTTCAATCTCACCTTTTTTGAAATACGGTTCATCCTCACAAAATATTACATCTCTAGAAATAAATACTTTTTTATTTATTGGATCATAGCATTTATAACCTTTTTTTGAAGATGAATACCCTAGAAAAATAGCTTTGGTTGACATATAATCGAATTTATCTTTTCGTTTAATACGAACAAAACACACACAACCGAAAATTTTTAAATAATCAAGATTCTTTTTTTGTTGATAAAGAATTTCGGTTGGGCTTTTATTTTTTAAAATGACGCTTGGTAGTCTATTAATTAAATGCGTGGCACAAAGGATGGCATCCGACCAATATATTTTTGGAACATTGTTTTGAAATAATAGGGCACGTGTCATTTCTAACAAGTGCCTATTTTTTCGTTCCGATACTCCGTTTTGTTCGGGAGTATTAATGCATGTAGTTTGATGAATAATTCCTTTTTCTTTGCAAAGGGTTGTAAAATTTTTATTTACAAATTCCGTTCCATTATCCGATCTAAATATTTTAAGTTTGGTATTGAATTGAGTTTCTATAAGGCAAAGAAATTCTTGAAAACAATTAAATACTTCATCTTTTGATTTTAATAAATACAACCATATAGCTCTAGAAAAATCATCAATAAATATAACAAAATATTTAAATCCATTATACGAGTTAATTGGGGCCGGACCCCATACATCGGAATGGACTAAATCAAACGATGCTTCACTTCTACTATTGGAAAGTGAGAAGGGAAATCTCGTTTGTTTTGCCATTTTACAAATATCACAATTAATACAATTTGATTTTGGAAAATTCAAAATACTACTTAAAATCTTGTTGGAGGGATGCCCAAGTCTTTTGTGCCATCTTTCATAATCAATTGATCTTGCCGATGCGCAAAACTTTAATTCTTGTAAATTCAATAAATAATGTCCATTTTTGAGAAAACCTTCACCAATCTTCTCCCCGGTTACCCGGTCCTGAAATACAACATTGTTGCAAGAAAAGATGGCATTACAATTAAATTCTTGTGTTAATTTTTTAACCGAAAGTAGATTTATAGGAAAAGAATTTAAATATAGAATACTACTAATTTTTTTATTACACAAATTAATCTCTCCTATGTAATTTATTTTTTCTTTCATACCATTGGCTACTACAACATATTGGTCACCTTTTGGTAATTTCAAATTGGTAAGAAATTTTTTATTCCCAAACATGTGGTCCGTTGCACCGCTATCTATAATTATTTGGTCACTAAAATTTAAATTTTTTGAGTGAGATACAATACCACATGAGCTTGGAATATTGTTTTGATTGGATAGCAGCACAGAGAGCTGCTGAAGAAGGTGTTGCATTTGATCTGCAGACCCAGCTCCTCCTGACCCGCTTGGAGCCGACCCGCCAGCGAAAAAACTACTGCCGCTGGTTTGGTTAAAACCCGGTTCAAAAGAACCGGTTTGGTTATTACTCGGTCCAGACTTACTCGGTCCAGATCCAATTTTCGCTGAGAACCCTTCCCTTTCTTTTTCTTTTTCTCGCCGCTTCTCCTCTTTCCAGTCGCCTCCCCCTCCCCCTTTCTTCGGTTCTTGCTCTTTCCACCACTTCGGCCTCAGGTGAGGGTGAAGGAAGTAGCACCGATCCTCCTTGTGACCCTCCTTTTTACAATGATTACACTTCTCACCTCTGTGATTTGGCCGATTTTGGTGAAATTGGGAACTAGGGTTTTGGTGACTTCTAACGGCATGGCCATGGGGTTCGTGTCCTTCGCCACGGCTGGCTTGTGGACCCTCCATGGCCTCCCGTAAACTATCTTCTCGCTGAATTTGGTTTACTACCTCAGAGAAGGAAGGGAGATCAGGTGCTCGGATTATTTGTGATCGAATATTTTCATAGCTGGTATCAAGACCCGCAAGGTACGAGAAAATTCGATCTTCTTCTTTTCTCTTTTTGAGATCCTGTGCATCTGTTGTGAATGGCCGATAAACGTCGAGCTCATCGTACTTCTTTTTTAAAGAAGCCAGGTACTCTAAATGAGTTTTGGTTCCCTTTTTCTCTTGTTGGATTTCGAGTTGCAGACGATAAACATGTGAATGATTTTTCTGTTGACCGTAGAATGATTTAATTTCATCCCACAATTCTTTGGATGTGTTGCAATTTTGGAGAAACAAATCAAGCACTTGTTGCTCGATTGACCCGTATAGGAGAGACATTACATAATGATCCTCTTTTTGCCATTTTCGAATTTGAGCTTTTTCGGCCACTGTAATGTTCTGAGGGTTTGCTGGTTCAGGTTTTTTTGCGTCTCCAGTGATGAAATCAATCTTGTCTCTACCGCTAAGAGTGATTGTAACAGATTTGGCCCATGATAGATAATTCGCACCGTTTAGCAGTTGCGGAGAGAGTTTCGATGGGTTGGTAGACTCATGAGATGGCTGCCCCCATTGATCCATTCTTGCACTGCTTATTGAATGTTTATCGGAAGCCTTTTTTGCTGTTTTATGATGTTTACCAGTTTTACTGGTGAATTGCTGATTATTGGGTTATTGGGTTATTGGGTTTATCGGTTATCAGTATATCAGTTGCTCTGATACCATGTTGAATTTATGAGACAGATTGATCTGAGGAGAGAAATATATTTCAACAGTAATTTCTTTACAAAGTTCCTATGTCTATTTATAACAAAATTTCTAACGGCTAGTTTCTAATTCTACTGTAGCTACAGATCCGTTGGTACTGTACATTCTCTTCTAATCTGACTTTTATTTAATTGATCAATGATGGATGGCTGAGATCAATTTGCTCCTTCTAACTTATTATTTTCAACAGTTGTTCTAGATAAACGGCACGGTACAAGTAAGAGCATCTACAACGGTGATTTATTTTAAATTGCTAATTTGATGTGTTAATTGCTAATATAATTGCTGGGATGTACCACCATTTTTAAATTAGCAAGTTTGCTTTAAAAGTAACTCTTTAGAGCATCTACAAAAGTGATTTCTTTTAAATTGCCAATATGATGTGTTAATTGTTAATATAATTGTTAGGATGTACCGTAGTTTTTAAATCAACAAGTTTGTTATAAAAGCAACTCTAATTAAATTTCTGAGATGAAATAATTTAGAAATTATGAATCTCTTTAATTGCTAAACTCAGTAACGTGACTCAAATTAATTGCTAAACATTTGCTGAAATGGAGATGCTAGATAAACAATAGATAAATCCCAACATCAGCGTCTGGAATTCGTGTTTTTTAAATTTTGTGTGTTCCATCCCATCATAAGTTTCTTGAAAGATAAGGTACGAAAGCGTGTAACGGGTCAGAAAGCGATTCCTTTTGGAAGATGCCTCTTTTGGTGCGAGAAGATTCCTTGCAAGCAATTCTGAAAAATAGGAGCTGCATAAGTTGACCCGGTTATGTCCGCCGGCGCGCCGCCATGCAAGAAATTCTTTTGGAAGATGCCTCAAAAGTCAAAAGAACAATTTTTTCAGGAAATTTTTTATTGGTAGTAATTAATAAAAGAAGAGAGACAAATGGTAAGATTACATTAATATTTATATTGGTAGTAAGATCGGTAGGAATTCTACCGAACTTAATTTTTTTTTAATCTGATGTATAGATTATGAGAATTCTTATATTTGATTTCTAGTAAAATATGAAAAGTTTTTCAAAAAATAGATGGACTGTTTTTATATATCTAAATTTTAAGGCACTTTATCTATTTTTGTAAAAAATATATTTTACTAGAAAAAATTAAAAGGAAAAAAGAAAAAAGCTAGTTTAGATCAGTAAAATTCTAACCGATTCAAACTTTTTTATTTTTAAAATCGGTAAAATTCCTACCGACCTTACTACCAATATAAATATTACTGTACTCTTACTGTTTGTCTATATTCTTTTCTATTAATTACTACCAATAAAAAATTTCCATTTTTTCTTGACAAAATTCTTGTAGGAGTTGCATTAGACTAGAAAGTAGATTATAAATAAAAATTGCATTAGACTATAATAAGTAGATTATAGTTTATAGATAAAGTATAAAAGGAATTAAATAAGAGAAAAACACACCTCACAACTTACAACAGTTTTTATTTATTTCGGTGACTTGAAAATATTTTTTTTCTTATGTAGATAACATGGTTCATCATTGTTTTTTTAGATGATATGTTCCGATTTCTTTCAAAAAAAATTCCAAGAAACAATAATAACATCTCAATTTTTTTTAAATCTTGTTATTTGAAACAATAAACGAATTATGAAAATATCACCATCTTTGAAAAATTCAAAAAGATTGTAACGTTATTGATTGTGAACTTATATTGGACAATTTACACATAAAAATGAAAAAAATTAGAAAAAATAGCATAAGACTGAACAATTATACAATATTTGTCTTATGTAACATGATGATATTATTTAGCTACTATGTTCACATAGATAATAACAATAAATGCACAAAGAAAATGTTATAACCATGAAATTTGGTGAATATTATCAATTTCTCTCAAAATTAGAGCATTTATGTGACTGGTAGCTAACAAAAAAATCCTTACCAAAAAAGCATTAAAGAAAAAAGGTTGTATTGGCTTTACACAATGTCATTTCTGTTCATTTGAAGAGAATGTAAATCATTTGTTTGTCACTTGCAGGTTGGCCAAAAGAATCTTGGTTTGGATAGGACAGTTTTAGGATGTTTTTCATACATGAGCTTCTTTTCAGGATGTTTTAAAATATATTATTTCTTTACGTAGCAAACACAAAACGACAACATTGATTGTTTTAAGTGCAGTGTGCTGAACCGAAAACTAATAGGGCTTTACTTTTTCTAATATTTTGTTTGTTGCATTATTGGGCAAGCAAAGTGAAGGATGAAGTGGTGCAGGCGATGAATAGCTGGATGCCCATTGATGTGGAGGAGATTCCCCTGCGTGAATGGGGAAGCTTGACTCAGGTGATTTGGATCGAGGATGACACTATTCCAGGAAGTGGTGCTGGAGCACAAGGATTGCAGCTGGGTAGTAGGCGCATTTTGGTAATACTGTTATAGCATGGTCTTCAATAATTAGGTTAAAAACTGATATTTTGTGTGCCCTTCATGGCAGGTTGGGTTATAATAGTCTTAATGGATATTATGTGTATCTGGATCAGCAGGTGCTGGTATGAGTTTTTTAAGTAGGATGTGTTTGTGCTGGTATGAGATTTTGAGTAGGATGTGTTGTAATTAATCTCATTTTGCTAATGCAATGGGCTTTATGCTTTTTTTCAAAAAAAAAATGAAATATGTTTAAGGTTAATACCATATTAGAAAAAAAAAACCAATCATACTAATTGTTTTTCTTAAATTTTCTTCTGAATTGACAAATGAATGAGAAAATAACTTCTTAAAATGGACCGCCCCCGCCCTTGCGCTAGATAAAAAGGAAACTGTTTTAAAGTACAAATAGCGACAATAATTTATTACACTCTGGACACTAAAGCCCAAAAGCCCAAATCTTCTGATCCAACAAAAATTCTTCAAATAGAGGCACCACTGGCTCATGACCGTTGTATTGGGCTCTGCTGCGCTACTGAATGGAGTTGGAGTCACAGACTAAATCAAAGCCCGTGCTCATCACGTGCAATAACCCCTCCCATTAGTCCCATTGTCCAATACCTGATTTGATAAACCCGCGCAAACACCACCAGTTCAGCATCCATCCGACCGCATCAGATAAAACGCTCGAACCTTCCGGTTTCTTCCGAGCCACAGCCACCTGCTATCCGTATCCGTACACTAGTACCGACTACCGAGCGAGCAGGGACAGGTGTCACCGATCAGATGTCCGCTACAGTCACCGCCGGTGTACGGTTTCCTTCCGCGTTTCTCCGCCCCTGCCGAGCTGCGCAGATCTCCCGTAAGTACCGCCTGACCACCGTACGGGCAGCATCTGACGGTGCGCTGGAGGTGTGCGTGAAGGCCTCAATCACTGTCCCCGATAGACTCGGCGATTGTAAGCTCTCCTCTCCTTTCTTTCTCCTCTTCTCCATTGCGTCCAGTCAATGGAGAATGTAGTTCGAAATTTCCAATAGTTTCTCAGTATAAGCTTCTGAGTGTAATCTTACTTAAGATTTGATTTTCTTATGATATGTAACTGCATTGACTGGATGATTAAATGCGCAATTTATTATTGTTTCAGGTCCCTTCACACAGAGAGTTCTGCTTACACTGGAGGAGAAATACCTGCCTTATGAAATGAAATTTGTAGACCTTTCCAACAAGCCTGACTGGTAAAATCTCCTCTTAATATAACATAAATCAAACCAAAGGTTACCTTATTAAGAGTATCAGTACCAATACCAGCACCAGTACCAGTACCAGTACCAAACCATAGCAACATAGACGTGTTACGCTGTACCATAGTACCCTTCCATGCTAGTGCTGTACCAAAGGTGTGTATTTTATATTTAGATTTGATACTCCAAGCCAATTAACCCTCAATAAACTGTACATGTACCACACCGGTTACTACCTACATATAGCTGAAAGATCTGATTAAGGAACAAGAAAAAGTACAGTATGTTAAATTGTTAATCCCATGAATTAGACTTAGTTATAAATTATCGAGGCTGTTTGTTTATTTGAATTTGTGTGCTGCTTCAGGTTTTTGAAAATTAATCCTGAAGGTAAGGTCCCACTTTTAAAGCTTGAAGAAAAGTGGATTGCTGTTAAATTGTTAATCCCATGAATTAGACTTTGTTATAAATTATCGAGGCTGTTTGTTTATTTGAATTTGTGTGCTGCTTCAGGTTTTTGAAAATTAATCCTGAAGGTAAGGTCCCGCTTATAAAGCTTGAAGAGAAGTGGATTGCTGATTCAGACATCATTACCCAAGCTTTAGAAGAAAAATACCCAGAACCACCTCTGGCAACTCCATTTGAGAAGGCTTCAGTGTGGGTTTAATTTTTTGCTTGGTCTCTGTTAAAATATTAATTAATGTCCTCAGATAGCTGACAATAATATTTTATTTTATTTTACAGAGGATCAAAGATTTTTTCAACTTTTATCGGCTTCCTAAAAAGCAAGGATCCAAGTGATGGCACCGGGCAAGCACTGCTTAGCGAATTGACATCCTTCAATGATTATCTTAAGGATAACGTGAGTTTTTCTTCAGTAAAATATCAATTTATTTCCTAATGTAACTTGTACATTATGTTATTGTACTACTTATCTTTAATTAAAAAAAAGAATTACCTTTATTGGAACAAACGATGATGATTAATGTGGGTTGCCATTCATGTTAAAGTGTTAAGATGATACACTACATAGTTTGCATTATGAATAGATTATGAGGATATATCAGATATAATATGATATACATACATAGTTTGCAGTATGAATAGACTATGAGGATATATCAGATATAAATGATACACATACATAGTTATAGGAATGTAAATTTGAGTTCAATTGGCTTCTTTTTGTAGGGCCCGTTTATAAACGGTGACAAAATATCGGCTGCCGACCTGTCGCTTGCACCTAAACTGTACCATATGGAAATTGCCCTTGGCCACTACAAGAATTGGTCAGTTCCAGAATCACTGTCTTATCTGACGAACTACATGAAGGTATGCTGAATTTTTATTGAGTGCTGCTTAAATATAATTATTACTTTGGATGATTCTTACATCTCATGTACATAGTGGTTTGCCAAATTACAACAACATTTTCTTATATTATTCGTTGACAAGTAAAATTTCTCGCGTTTCATCTGGCCCTAACCTTTTTGAGATAATTTGCAAATACACCCAGCCTTATGTTAATATGACAGAAGAAGTAAATTTTGTTAAGATTTTGACAACTTTGCCCTCACTAATTGGGCTGCTAATTGCAAAAGTTAAAATTAAATGGAATTTCCGGTTCCTGGAATGTATCTACTGTTAGGAATCTATATTACAAGCGAACAAGTCAGTTGCAATTTCTTTTCTTAATTATTATGATTTGTTTAACTGCTATAGATTAGTTGCAGATAAGTTAGATAGCATATAATTATGTTTCATGAGCATAGTACCAGATTGTGATAAACTGATTTGTATACTTCTCTTTTTTATAGTCTAGGCAAATATATTTTAAAATTAGTTTGTCGTTTTGTAATACAAGAGATTAGGATAATGTTCTATGGTTTAGGTGAAAAATACAGAAAAGTTAGGTTAGCTTCTTTCTGCTTGATTCAACTAGAGGTAACTGAAAATACAAGGAAAGATATGAACGTCCATCCCTGGTCGGGTCAAGTTTCCTTTCTTGCTTCGCCCTGGACGCAAACATCCCTGGCACTGTGCCTCTTGACCTCCATACAATTTTTGTATTAAAGAAAATTAGTTCATTTTATTTATCTACTTTTTGAGTTTGTTTATTTCCAACAATTAATTAATGTTTTTAATATCCAGTGTGATTTACAGTGGCTGAGCCGACTTGAATTTTTATTTTGCAGACAATATTCTCCAGGGAATCATTTGTGAAAACTCGAGCATTGCATGAAGACGTGATTGCCGGATGGCGTCCTAAAGTCATGGCTTAGGCCTTAGGAGATTTGTAATGTACCTGCTGTATATTCAAGTGTTTCTTTTCTATTTCTTGATCTCTTCAGCTTATGCTTTGCTGAAGTAATATAGATCTTGTTAACTGTTTTCAGTTTTCTTTGTATAGCTGTGTGACTGTGTCGAGAACGGAGTAGGTCCGATGCCCATCGGACCTACTTTTAGGTTCAACGACATGATGACCGTCCGATCTAATTTAAGATTTGTGCGCACGGAAATTGAAACAAACGCGCATGAATTTTAAAGCTTTCCGCATGAATTTTAAAGCAAATCGACGGTGATTAAATCCATCGAACCAGAGTAGGTCCGATGCCCATCGAACCAGAGTAGGTCCGATGCCCATCGGACCTACTCTCAAGTCGACTGTGTCAAACAACAAGGCATACTTTTCAATTAATTTGAGATTATATAACTGTACAGTAGAATGGAAGCCCAGCACTGTCTGGAATTCGTTAAACCTGGACCAGATGCTGTTGGTTTTAGCAAAATGGAAGCCCAGCACTGTCTGGAATTCGTTAATTTTAGCCCAGTAACAGACTGGAGACGGATCTTGTTCCAGTTCATGTTCTATGGGCCACTAAATAGTTGGGCTGGAGCCCATATTATAAGAGGTCTATTGCTATATGTTATTACCCTGTAATTTGTAAAAATAGCCCATGATCAGCTGCTTCATGGTTCATTTTTTTTTTGTTACGGAATAAAATGAGAAGGATCTGTATCTCTTTTCTTTTTGGTATGAAGGATTTTTCTTTAATGAAGAGGTATGTAAAAAGCCAACCTAGATTGTTTTAAACGAAATAAAAATTACAGTTTATATGTACATGAGGACAAAGAGGAAATAAACGACACAGGCAAAAAAATGAAACAGCATGTGGGGCTATATGCCTATATGCCTATTATCTCATTAATATAGACTATATATATAGTGTTATGGTACTCGATTTGTTTTCTAGTATGTACATAGTATGGAGCAGCAACTTTAGTTTAGATTTTAGTTCATATATATTTCTCTTCATGTTTGCAAGAATGGAATTTATATAATTTTATGACAGTAACAAATTATCTGACTACAATAATGGCTTTGAAAACATTGATTGTGAAACCAAAGCTGTTTAGGTTTGGACCCATGCGTTTGGCATAGATTTGAAGTACCCAGTTTAGGTGCACTGGTTGGAACTGGAAAGGAAAGTAAACAGATAGAAAGGATAAGTGTAGACAGCGATGCAACACTGTTTCCATGGATGGACCAACTTTCTTGGTACTTCGCTCAAAGAGGTTACTGTTTTTCCTGGACCTAAGATCCTAGATGGGTGCCGCGATAGGAGACGTGTGAATCGACATCGACTGTGCAACAGTTTCTAACAGAGACTTCTTATGTCCTGGTGCAGATCAAGACCAGGCCCCTTCTCACTTGATGGTCTCTCTTTGCTTGCATTAGGTGTAAAGCACGCTTCAATAAGATATGATAGTTTGGAGGCATCTCCTGAGAACAGATCGAAGCTGACTGAGAGAGTTGCACCGTGCTAAATTGTTCACCAGATTTGTTTGGTAATATCCAATTATCCATATCCAGCTATATATGTTTCTCTCCAGTATGTATTTGATTTCTCATATATGGCATATATATAAATGCTTATCTCCAGTACTGGTGGAGAATGGAGAGATAAAGAACCAATGGTTGATGGAGGTGGGGTCAGGAAGAATCCATTAGAATGTGGGACTTGGATGATGATGCATCTATTATGTGATGATTGAGGCCAAATATGCTGGACAAAGCACACTGTTTGTTTACTTGACATGTCGATTTTTCACTTTTTCTTATAGTGTCTACATTAACTGCAGTCAAGGGATCAAAAGTGTTCCAATACATCAAGTACTTGAGTTATTGGTTCTTTTTCTCAGTCACATGCAGTAAATATGAGATGTAAAAGTTACCGGGTGATGATCCTATTTTAAGTTGCTTATTCAAGTTTAGATATCTAACAGCAATTGTTTTTAATCTACCGTCGATCGTATAAACTAGGAGAACGGAGTCGGTCCGATGCTCATCGGACCTACTTTTAGGTTCAATGAGCATGATGACCGTCCGATCTAATTTAAGATTAGTGCACACGAAAATTGAAACAGACATGCACGGAGTTTAAAGCATTCTGCATGAATCTTAAAGCAAAACGATGGTGGTGAAACCCATCGAACCAGAGTAGGTCCGATGCCCATCAGGCCTACTCTCAAGTGCTAATTGAGATGCAAATTATACAATGAAGTCTGGCAACTGAGACAATGTATCTAATTGGAAAATTGGATATATAGAATTAGGTTTCATGGTGCTTAATATTTTGAGTTTTGAGTTTTTTTAACATAAGATGAAAATCAAAGTCTTTCAACTCACTTCTAATAATGGACATTAAAATTTCAAATCCGTTACCTCTTACACAAAAAATAATATTTAGTGCTAAACTAAATGTGGTTCTTAATTTCTCATTTCTAAGTTACTGTGATAAAAACATGAACTACAGACAGTCACTAATATATACACGCAGTAACTTGTTACTTTAAATTAGGGGTGTCAATGACACTCTTTTATCCGTTTATCCGACCCGTATCGTATCTAAATAAAGACAGATAAGGGTAATATTTTTTTTCGTTAATTTATCGGGTACGGATAAGGGTAATGATTTTTTTTCGTTATCTTACCCGTTATCCTATAAGATAATTTTTAAAAATAAAATTATACATATAGATATATATCTGTATGAAAATAATACCGAAATTTTTATTAATATCGAAAAATAATAATAAATTTCAAAATCTACACTCTGTTGAACAAGATTTCGAAAAATTTCCAAACCGCAAATAAAATCCACGGTTTTAGCCTCTCCAAAACCGCAGTTTAAAATCACGGTATTGTGAAACCGGAAATAAAAATTGCGGTTTTAGGCTAAAACCGTGAATTAAATATGCGGTTCTAATTTCTGAAAATTAATTTTGTTGTTTCGGGCAAATGTTCTATAAAAACCCGCCCCGGTCTCCCTCCTCTCTCACAATTTAGATGAGAAAAACAGAAGAGGAGAAGAGGAAAAAAAGAGAGAAAATCGGACTCTGAAAGCGGATTTTTGTAAGTTTTTTTTATTTCTTTAATTTTAAATTATTTAATTTTTCAATTTAAGTTGTACTTATAGGGTTATTATTTTTTAAATTGTAGTTTGTTATCCAGACCAAGCAAAACAAAAAATGATCTGTGTGAAAATTTTTGTTGGAGGGGAAATCCAATACAATGATGACGGGGTCTTTTACAGTACCCGGCCTAAGTACTCATTCCCGGTAACTGTGAACCATAACTTTGATTATCTCCAGAATGAAATTTGGAAATCCAAGTCAGGTTTAATATGTCAACTGATGGCCAACGGGACTACCAATTGGTACCGGTAACAAACCAGACATCGTTCGAAATGATTTTAGAAATTGTGGCGTCCTTCACACAAAGGTTACTGGTTCTGGAGTTGTATGTAGAATTAGAACCGAATCATGCTGGTTTTAATTCCCAATTGAATCTGAACAATCAGGCCCTTGTACCCAGTCAGATCCCTGAATCTCAAACCCGACCCAGTACCAGTCAAAACCCGTAGACCGGTATGGTCCCTGATTATTCGCATATACCTGTGGATGCAATTGATGATGACAGTTTGGATAACGGGAATAATATAATCTCAGATGAGTCATTGGGTTCCGAAGATGATGTTCGACCGACTAGACAGTCATAATCACAGTCTTGGTCACAGTACCGCCAACACAATACCCGATAACTGGATGAGAAATATGAGACATCTGGTTGATAGTTTCAATGACACATCAGGTTTTCGGGTAGCGGATGTCAATTTTTTTGGCACAAAGAGAACATTCGATAACCCATTGGCCGTAGGCAAAGTGTATGAGTCGAAAACGGCTCTAAGGGTAGCGATCAATGAGTTCCATCTCATGAACAATTTTGAGTGTAAGGTTCCTAAAAGCAAACCTCGACGTTTAGTTGTATTGTGCAAAGATGATTTATGCAAATTCAAGTTATGCGCGAAGCCTCACGGTCTTTCAGAATCTTGGATTATTAGCAAACAAGCAATCCCTCATGCATGCAAAGTATCGGCATCACGTGCTGATCATTGTCAGCTTACAACAGAGATGGTTGCCCTTGCAATTGATGGGACCATGAGAAGGGATGTGTGCACGAGTATAAATCATGTCCGAGATGTCGTCAAGGCAACATACCAAAAGGTAACTCCCAAGTACAACAAATTATGGTGAGGCCGTGAGTTTGCTATTGCAAATCTGTTTGGGAGTTAGGAGAACTCGTACAACTTGCTTATTCCGCTCTTGGAAGACATAAAAAGAACCACTCCAGGAACCAAGTATTGTGTGACCTTGATCACTCAAAAGAGAGCAATGTTTCTTTTAATATTTATAAACTCGGAAATGCTATCGGTTCGGACTGCAAGCGCACAATCCTATCGAGTAGTATATACGAGGTCGATCCACAGGAAATATTGGTTCAATGCTTTGAGCGATCGAATCACAATCTTTCGAAAGGCTAGACGAAATCTGAAAATTGAGAGATGTTTGTTGATCAATGTAAATTAGGAAACAATTAAAAGTAATTAAAATAAAGATAGAGATGAGAATTCCTAGGGTTTCGGCACACCATTGCCACTCAATCCGCCTTGACAATATATTCCTGTTGCGTCTGATTTCCTATTGTTGTTTTAATGAAAGACACCACATAGGTCACTGCGATTTATGTTACGCAAGAATGACAGATCTTTCACCGAGATTCTACACAGGACACTGCGATTTACCTTACGCAAATGTCAGATCTCTCAAATACCCCAAATTACTACACAGATCACTGCGATTTACTTTACGCATGTGATGGAATTTGGTACGCATTTTGTTGGTCTGGTTTATGGTTTCCCCGCTAAGGTTTTCTTCACATAAACCTAATAGATCTCAACGAGGCTAACTCATACAAATAGTTTCTCTTACCATTAAAGTACTGTCACTACCCTAACGGACTTAAACTAGATCATTGAAATTAGATGAAGAGATAGTAAATCACAAAAGCATTTTAGCACAACAACAAGAAATCATAATCAACAGAAATATATATATCAAAACATCAAGAGTAACAAGGTTTACTGCCTAGCCCTAAGAAAAGGAACTTAGCCGCGGAACGGCATGGTTACAAGCACTACTCTCTTCTCACTTTAATCAAATCTGACCCTAATTACAAAGATGATTATTCCTTCTGCCCAGGGGCCTTATATAGGAGTGTAGGGACGTGTAGAGGTTGAGTATGGGCTAAGAAACTGATCTGGAAATAGCTGTCGGCAGTTATTCCCAAAGGATGCCTTCGGATATGGGCCGTATCAGGTGATACGGTCCGTATTAGGACCTTGGCAGTTAGGGTTTAAGTGCTTCCAGCGCTATCTTCTGGTCTGTGCTAGGCCTGGTCCGTATTGGTCAATACTGGCCGTAACAGGGACTTAGTCGATGAGCGTCGCTGATCCGATTGACCTGATTCTTGCTCCATTTGGTGTAAAATAGTCCCAAAACTTGTTTCCTGCAATAAAACATAAAGAAGGGTGACAGTAGCCTTTTTCTCTAATTAATTAAACATAAATGTGAGAAAATATGTAAAACCTAAGCCAAAACCCTACGTAAATCATCATTATTTTGACTCTGATCAGACCTCGACCCCGATTGATAGATCAGCTGATAGGCATTTCAAGGCAGCGGCATGGGCATATGGGCCGTGTATTGTGGCGATACCGTTCCTCAGACCAGTTATTAGTATCGATGCATGTTTCATGTCGGGAAGGTACCGAGGTAGGTTGCTAATGGCATGTGCGTACGATGTCAAAAACCAATTGCTTCCATTGGCTTTTGAAATTGTGGAGAAAAAAAGTGCAGAAAACTGGGTTTTTTTATGAGATGGTTGCGGTTGGAAGTCATTGGAGATGGTCGATTCTTTGTGTCATATCGGATAGACATTTGGGGATTAAATCCATGTTCCAAGATCCACATCTCGGATGGGATGAGTCTACCGATCAATGTGTGCATCGATACTGTTCTCAACATGTTGCAGAGAACCTCTTCAAGCATGTGGGGCGGAAGAGAGAGGTCAACGATAGGTTCAAAATTGGGGTAAACAAGAAGAAACCTAGGAGGTTGCAGGAGATGTTTCAAGACTTTGAAATTGGTTGCCCAGAGGCTCTAGAGTACCTTAACAAGGTGGGTAAGAGGGACCCGAATGGTGAAGACGAGCTTCCATGTCCAGAGAAGCTGTACCAAGCATTGTATCAAGCATTGGACGGAGCTGTACCAAGCATTTTCTAAATTATTCTAAACTATTTTGGAATTTTTTAAATAATCCTAAAATATTTTGATATTTTCTAAATTATTCGGAACCATTTTGGAATTTTCTAAATTATTCGGAACCATTTTGGAATTTTCTAAATTATTCAGACAATATTCTAAACTATTTTGGAATTTTCAATATTATTCTAAACCATTTTGGAATATTCTAAATTATCCTAAATCATTTTGGAATTTTCTAAATTATTATAAACCATTCTGAAATTTTTTAAATTAATTAGACAATATTCTAAACCATTTTGGAATTTCTAAATTATTTGGACAATATTCTAAACCATTTTGGAATGTCCTAAACTAATTTATTATTTTCTAAATTAAATATTAAATAAAAAATACCTAACCGAAGTGCCGATCGATCAGACAGTCGAAGAGACAGAGAGAGAGACGAAGGGAGAAAGGGCTGCGGTGTGTGATATGGGAGATGGGTGCGGTGAGTTTTATAGGCAATGCCCAAACCGCAAAAATAATTTTCGATTTCATAAAACCGCGGAAACAATCCACAGTTTTGAAAACCTAAAACCGCAAAAAAAAATTCCGGTTTCCCAGAACCGTGAATATAATCTACGATTTTGGTAAACCGGAATTTTTTTTTGCGGTTTTGGAGAGGCTAAAACCGTGAATTTTATTTGCGGAAAGTAGGCCCAAAACCGCAATTTTAATTCACGGTTTGGGCTTTTTTCGAAATCCTGTCCAACAGGGTGTAGATTTTGAAATTTATTATTATTTTTGGATATTAATAAAAATTTCGGAAAATAATATATGATACAATAAAGTTTTGTATTTTACTAAATTTTCATAATACAAATTAGTTGTATTCATTATTATTATTTTCTTTTTTTCTTGTTTTGAGAAATATTTTATCAAAATCACAAATCGAAATGTCGATGACACTTTTTTATCCATTTACCCGACTCGTACCGTATTCGAAAAACGGATAAGAGTAAACATTTTTTTCATTATCATAACGGGTATGGATATAAAAATACCTCCACCCTACCCGTATCGTACCCGTTGACATCCCTACTTTAAATACAATTACAAAAAATAAAAATGACAATAAACGAAAATTAATATTCTGATTTTCCAGGTAAAATAAAAAATATTTTTGTACAACAACACAAAAGGAATCATATAGCATTTTCTTTTTAAGTTATTTTAATATTTTCAAAACATACAGTAAATTTAACATTGAACTCTAATTTTGCTTAGACGTAAAGATTTTATAACCGAATTTCTTTTATGAGCACAATAATTTTCCTTTCAAGAAGAATCCGTCTTTGATCTAAGTGGCAAAGACAATGCTCTCTGTGTGAGAGGTCACATTTTGAAATTCAAATAAAATTTTTTGTGTTCTCGTTTAAATTTACAGAGCAAATTTTGAAAATAAATAGTCCGCACAAAATATAAAATAATTTTTCCTCTCAGTGGCAGTTTATTATTGAATTTGAAAGCGGGGAGGGGGAAAATCCTACTGTTTTCGGAATTGGAGAAGAGTCGCAATGTAAATCAATACAAAGACAGATCAACGGTTTCGAATAGATATTGGACCGAATTTAATCCGATATTCATTGAACACCCCTGTTTCCAGTAAGTAATATTAGGGCTTAGTATTTAAGCTTAGTTGCCTTGTAAGTTTGTTGAAAAATTCTGAATTTTCTGTAAGGTGACTTTATAATTTAATTTCTGGTAACTTTATAATTTATAATTTAGTGTTGATGGTACGCAATAGGTTTGGAATAGCAAATCCTGAATTTTTTGTAGTTTTGCCTTATTGGTTTGGAAAAGAAAACCAAACCCCGAATCCGCTACCGGCCTATTTAAGAAAGTGAGAGTATGGAACAGTAGATGGGCTGAGCAGGTATAATATTAGTGGGACAAGTATCCTCTCTATTACGGTAAAAGATTCCCTTGACTTTACGGTTTGAGATTAACTCTCAGCCGCTTTGAGATTCGGGCTAACAGAGGGGCAGTATTATTGGGCTTTGAGATTCGTGCCAAGTTAAAAATAACGGTCCAGATCAAGTAATTGTAAAAGATTTCCTATTACGGTACTGGGGAGGATCTGAATTCTAATGTTAGTGGGAGGAGAACAGCTTGAGTCCGATGGGTTTAGGGACCGTCCAATCCACTTTAAAATTCGTGCGCACAAATATTAAAGCAGATGCGAAAGTTGCGGACGCAAATCTTAAAGCAGATCAACAGTCATCGAACCCATCGAACTCACTTTGAGTCCGAAGGGCATCAGACCCAAATTCCTAGTGGGACAAGTATCCTCTCTATTACGGTAAAAGATTCCCTTCACTTTACAGTTTGAGATTAACTCTCAGCCGCTTTGAGATTCGGGCTGACTAAGGGGCAGTATTATTGAGCTTTGAGATTCGTGCCAAGTTAAAAAGAATAGTTCAGATCAAGTAATTGTAAA
Organism: Carex littledalei; assembly: GCA_011114355.1. Lineage (NCBI taxonomy): Eukaryota > Viridiplantae > Streptophyta > Magnoliopsida > Poales > Cyperaceae > Carex > Carex littledalei. The sequence goes on from CM022093.1 coordinate 11,339,434, forward strand.
AGATTCCCTATTACGGTATCCGGGAGGAGGACAAATATCCTCCCCGGTACCGTAAAAGATTCCCTTCGCTTTATGGTTTGAGATTAACTCTCAGCTGGTTTGGGATTTGGGCCGACGGAGGGGACAGTATTATTGGGCTTTGAGTTCGTGCCAAGTTAAAAAGGACGGTCCAGATCAAGTAATTGTAAAAAATTCTCTATTACGGTACCGGGGGTGATGTGAATTCCCCGGGAGGATCTGAATTCAATGTTAGTGCGGAGTCACGGACGAACACACCACACCAGAACCGCACGATCGAAAGCAAGCCACGTGGGTTTTGCTGCCAGAGCCACAGTCAACTCGACACGTCGCCTTCAGTTCGGAGTTATACTGCCTTTCAGATAACGAAACAAAAGTATAATAAATTATATCACTAATATCAGAATGGGATAAATCATAAATGAGAAATTAAAAAAAAAAAAAGAGAGAGACAGGAGGAGAGTAGATCTGCTCGAGCGCACGTTGGTGCCGGGCCGAAACCGACGCCAAGCACTAAAAGTGAAAAGTAACCGAGACGAAATAGGGAAAACGGCATCCACTAGCTTCTAATGCTAAGGTCCAACAATCAAGATCCATCTCCTTTTATTTATTCTTTTCTTTAATATTTATCCCCAACTTGCATTTCATTGCACCTCTATACATAGTGTTGGTCCAGTCAGCTGCTCTGGACTTATTTGGTTATGATATATATATTTGTTGTGCGTGCTAATGGTATGTTTCGAAGTATAATAGTTATATATTTATTAAATAATGTGCGTTCTAAAGAACGTCAAGATTCGATTTGTCTGGTTCAATATTTATGATATAATCAGATTATATTTGAAAAAGAATCTAACAATGATTTTTCTCCAGTAACTACAAAAAGAAAAACAAACACCATGAATTCTTTTAACAAATCACTTGCCTAATAATGGCATCTAATTAATATTCTCATTTAAAATATATAAAGTTACGAGCACAATTTCTTTTATGGTGCTTTTTTAGTTGTTGCTATAATAAGGATTCACACTCTAGCATGAAATTAACGAACAAGTTGCAATATTCTTACAAGCAAACAAAGAAAAAAAATAATTAATAACTTAGTTATGATATTTATTAATCTGACGGTTGGTGGTGCTAAAGGTTAGGAGTAAAATACACAAAATATAATATATTGCTATCAAATGATACGCATGTTAAAATCGGTTAAGATTTCAATTTGTCAGTTGAAATATTTATAACAAAATTAGATCATACTTTTACAAAAATCTAACAATAATTTTTCTCCATTTACTGCAAATAGAACTCTCAATCGGATTAACTTCCTTTAGTCCGGTGGAAATTTTGTTATAGCTAGTGTAGAAAAAAAAATATAATGAAAAGTTATCATCAGATTTTTTTTAAAAATAAAATGATATATCATGCAATAGCATTTAGTATTCAATTAAAATATTCCAAATCGTAGAGTATAATTGCTCCTATGAATATTAAAATATTCATACAATTGTATTATTTTTGGAGATGAAAAACTGATAAGAGAATTGTGTGAATATCGTAATATTGAATGATAATTGTACAAGAGATTACAATACCTACTTATAGGCTCTCTTGGTGATACTAGCTGTTGTTACTTCCTAATATGTTTTTGCTAGTTGTCTGACTAATTGCTTAATTACAGGAATTTGTATAATTCTAAGTATGGTAATTTACAGCTTGGTATTCAATATAGCCGTTAGGCTTAATTTGCTGGTGAGTTGTTGGTTATCTGTGCAAATAATCTCATGGTCTGGATTGATTGATGATGAATCTTCTCTGAGATCTTTTGATATCACAATATTTTCTTCAACACTCCTTCTCAAGTTGGGTTCCTATATGTTAATTGATCCCAACTTGAAGATGATATTTTCGAATGGACCTTTGTCTAGTGACTTAGTGAAGATATCTGCTAGTTGATATTGACTTCTAACAAACAATGTCTCGATTTGTCCGGATTGGATTTTCTCTCTTACAAAGTGGCAATTCACTTCTATGTGTTTTGTTCTTTCATGGAACACCGGGTTTGAGGCAATGTATCTTGCTGCTTGATTGTCACAATACATTTGCATTGGCTCGTTGTAAGGAATCTTCATGTCTTCAAGCACCTGCTTGATCCAAGTCAACTCGCTTGCAGTTGCTGCCATAGCCCTGTACTATGCCTCTGCGCTAGATCTTGCAACAACACTTTGCTTTTTGCTTTTCCAAGTCACAAGATTTCCACCTACAAATGTACAATATCTTGCGATCGATTTTCGATCATAGCTACCAGCCCAATCTGCATCAGAATAACCAACAATACTGTTAGTATTATTTTTCCTCATCCATATGCCTTGACCTGGAAACCCTTTTAGGTACCTAAGTATCCTATCTACGGCCTCTAAATGAGTGGTCTTTGGTGTATGCATAAATTGGATTACTAAACTAACAGCAAATGCATTATCAGGTCTAATAACAGTCAGGTAAATTAATTTGCCAACAAGTCTTTGATATTGTCCTACATCTTTTAATGGTTAGCCATTTTCGATGTCAAGTTTTTTGTTGGATTCCATTAGGGTACTGGCAGGTTTTACACCTAGTTTACATGTTTCTTAGGTCAAGAACATATTTTCTTTGTGAGAGGAACAAACCTTTGCCTGAATGTGCTATTTCAATACCCAGAAAGTATTTAAGTTTTCCTAAATCTTTAATGTCAAATTTATTTTTCAAGTAGTTTTTGACATTCTATGTCTTCCTTGTCATTTCCTGTAATAATAATATCATCCACATAGACAAGAACTATCGTTGTTTTGTTGATTGAATGTTTAATAAACATAGATGAATCTGCTAAACTTTTAACAAAGTTATGAAGTAAAAGAGAGTGACTAAGCTTGCCATACCATGCTCGAGGAGATTGCTTAAGTCCATAAATTGATTTGTTTAATTTGCATACAAGATTGTTGTCAATGTCATTCTTGTAACCTGGGGGTAATGACATATAAACCTCTTCTTCTAGGGTACCTTGTAGGAATGCATTTTTGACATCCATCTGACACAAACTCCATCCCAAATTAACAACAACAGATAGTAAAATTCTTACCGTATTTATTTTTGCAAATGTTGCAAAAGTCTCTTGGTAATCTAGACCATATGTCTGAGTGAAACCTTTTGCTACCAATCATGCCTTATATCTTTCTATTGTTCCATCACTGTTATATTTGATTTTGTAAACTCACTTACATTCTACAAGGTTTTTTTCCCTTTGGTAGAGGCATAAGTGTTCAAGTTTTATTTTTCTCGAGTGCTTGGAGTTCTTCTTTCATTGCTATGCACCATATAGGATTTTTATTGGCTTCCCAATAATTTGTTGGTTCAGTCTCATTTGAAAACGATGTCAAGAAGGCTTTATATTGTGTGGAAATATTGTCATAAGAAACATAGTGCTGGATAGGGTAACTTACCTTGTAGGTTACAAAGTCACGTAGCCTGGAAGAAGGCTGAGTTGAGCGAGTTGATCTTCTAAGTTGAGCTTCTTCTACTTCAGCCTCGACTTATCTCCCTGAGTTCAACTCTTCTTCATTTGAGTTTTTGTTCTCTAAAGTAGTTGTACCTTCATAAATTGTTAGTTCTGGAAGCACAACTTTGCTACTAGGTGACTGCATGAAATCTTGTTTATTTATATCTCATTTTTCTTTGTAAAATGATTCGTTTTAAAAAAAGGTTACATCTCTAGAAGTATAGAGTTTTTGATTAGTAGGATCATAGCACTTATATCCCTTTTTGAGAGGAGTATCCTAAAAATATAGTTTTGACTGCATTTTTAGAGATGAAAAACTGATAAGAGAATTGTGTGAATATTGTAATTTAATTATCATATTTTAATTTTGTTACAATTAAACAGTTAAACGGGGTATGAATCATACTCCATATTTCAACCAATGAAATATAATAAAAGGAATAGTAAAGAAAAGACTGGATGAGCGGTGGGGTGCAAATTGGAGGGATATAGCAGAAGAGAGCAGTAAAGGAGAGTAAAGTGGGCCATGGGCCCATAGAACGAGAAGTCCTTAGGAGGAGGAGAAGGGGGCGATGTCCGCCACCTGACCTTGTTTGGTCAGCTCGGGCCCGGACAAAACAAGCCCAGCCTAGCCCCATGTTCTTCCCCCTTCTTTTTTTTCTCTCTCGGTTTACTGTTCCTTTTCTCTGTATCTTTGTGCCTGTGGGTGCAATGCATCTCCACTCATCAACACTTTCCTGTCTCTTTCTTTCTTTCTTCCATAAAATTAAATGAAGTAAAAAAACTGAGATCGGAAAGGACTAAATAACATGGTATAGCTAATTTTCTTTCTTTCTTTCTTCCAAAATTTCAAATGCATGATGATGGTTGCCTTTATGAAAGAAACGAAATCCTTGTTCTTTCAAACAAGCACAATTCATCATATCTGAGTTTAAAAGACAAGTCTCACAAGTCTCATAACTTTCAAGCTTTCAATTATATTCCTCCATACTCAGTGGAGACAAGATTCAGAGGTATATATTGATGTATATTCAGGTCATGATTGCACCCAGGAACCAAATTCAGAAAAGGAATCCATTATATTTATATATATATAGAGGAGGGCTCAAATGCCCCATTGCTTCATGGCCAATCGTACTTGTAGGGCGTAGAAAGTTGCACAGCGGTGGAAGGTGTGTGCATGTGTTAAATGCCTCACGGTTCAATGCTCTCTGTTTTTAGACATGGAGAGAGAACATCGAACTTGAACATTCATTTTTTTTCTACGATTCCTTCTGGTTCACTCTCGACAGACCTACTGTTCATAATCAGTCTATCGAGAGAGTTTATTGATTGTGGGGACGTTTAACTCCCAGCGGGCGCAAGCCCCCGCTGTTAATTACATCAGATGACCCTTCCAAGCCATACTGAACACCTCGTTCATTCCAGGATTTGGAGCCTATTTGTTGTGAATTGAATAAAGGGGCTAAAAAGGGGGCTCATGTAGAGATTCTGGAGTTGATTTGGTTTTCCTATGCATTAGGATATGTGTGTGTGTATGATTTCATATAAAAATACTGTTTATTGCATTTTAAATGAATTTTAGATATTTGAGAAATATTTATGCGCTCTTGATTCATGTTTTGTTCATAACATGCTTTATTTATATTTTATTAATAGATGAATCACTTTACTTTGGGTAGAAAAGGGTATTTTGGTCATTTTAGGATTTGGCTGATGCTTGGACATGCTCAATTTTGGTTTAGAAACATGTAGGATTTGATTTGGGTTCATTTGGAGGTGGTTTGAGTCAATTTGAACTTAAGATGAAAAAGTTATGCTTAAAAAGGGCTGAGAAGGACTTATTTGTAAATATTTATTTTTCAGTCAGGGGCTTATTTACAAAGCTAGGAGGACTAAGCTTTGTGATTTAGAGTTTTGATGGGGTTTTGTATGAAAGTTGGGCCTTTAAGGGCTTATTTGAGGAGATTTTAGGAAGCTGAGGACTTATTTGTAAATATTTTAATGACTGCGCTTTTAATATAAGAAATCAGAGGGACCTCTTTGTAAAAGATTTTGATTTATTTGATATATGGGCTTTGAGATGTACTCAGATCATTGAATTATGTTAGACTCTTGAGATTTAGGCCTAGGCCTTCGAGATTCGTATTGCTCTTACATTTTAACTTTGAGATTTGGTTAGAACATTTCTATTCTTAAATCAAGGATGCTGACATGCGGGTCCCAGAGGGCGGTAACCGTTGGGCTTTAATGTTTGAATATGGACTTTCGGATTGCTTTGAGATTATCATTTTCGTTGAACCTCCTTTTGACGCAGAGATCAGACGATTCGAATTGCTTTGAAATTGGTGCGACTCCAGATATGAACAAAGACTTTGCCGGGATTGGTTTTTTTCGAGCTCCGGTCACGCTCCGGTCACGGCAATGCCCAAGAGGAGCATGGTTGGCATCGCTTGAGAGTTGAGAATACAGTGATCATGTCGTCGGTCACCTTCGGCCACCGAGGGCGGCGTTTCACTGTAGAGCCCAACTGTAGCGCTCGTTTCTGATTTTTAAACTTGATTCTTTCAAATTAGGTTGTGACTTTCTTCGATTAATCGGTCACTTGACATCGTATCATTCCTCAAAAGGTGATAGGAGCATCAATTTTACATTTACTTGGATATTGGTCATGCTGAAATCCGAATTTCTTTGATGTGGTACCGATTTGGTTCTGAGGTGTGGTACATAGGTCCAGGGATACAATCAGAGCCTGGGTTCGATCCTTTCAGGTATTTGGGGGTATGTTTGAAGTCAAGAGACTTAATTAGCTTGTAGTTCAATATTGAGGTTTGATATAGTGCAAGCTTCCTGGTATGTTATCTTCAAGTCTACGTTTTTTTTTTTTTATCAATTTTGTTGATAATCACACATTATTTTATTATATATCCATAATATATCAAGTGAGCTGTAATTATAGCAAGTTTCATGATTTTTTGGAATTTTATTTCTATTTTTAAAGTCATTATTTACACTGAAGGGCATTAGGGGAAATTTGCTCTTTTATTTGCTGGATTTTCTTGTTTTGATTGATGAACTTCAGAAATTCATAATAAACTCGAATGAAATCAGAAGAATATGAAATTTATGTCCATTTTGTGTATTTTGAAGTTTTCTATTTAATCATGATGTTTGTTCTTTGATTTGATTTTCCAGTCAGTCAGTACAGTCTATTTACCAGCAGCAGCTCTCTTTGCTTAAATGCTGATTTTTTTTGCTGTTTTTGGAACTGAACTTCAAAAATTCATATAAAATCGAAATAAAATCCAATTAGTATGAAATTTGTGTCAAATTTATGTGTTTTGGAGTCCTTTATTTAACTGTACAATTTGTTTTTCATTTTGAAATTTACAGTGACTTGTGCAGTTCAGTTTGTGAACAAGGGTCATTTCTGGTCTGTTGGGGTATATCACTGTGCCAGCAACCTTTTAACCATGCTTGGCTGCTAGACTTGAATTTGGTATGGTACCAGAGGTTGGTACAGGGGTATTAACACATGTGGCACTGACTGGTTAAGGTCAGAACCCTTCCCCTTGGCTTGATAGCTGCTGCCTGGTACTAGAAAAGGGAAAAGAAGAAGATCAAAGCTCCAAAAATCATCTTCCAATGTTTATAAATCATCAAAAGATGTCAGAACCTGGAATTTTACAGGGAGGTCCCTAGTTTTATCAAAATTTGCATATTATGTTCTCTTTTCATTTGATTATAGGACAAATCATCAAGATGTCATGGGAAGAGAATACAAATGACATAGTGCACTCATATGCTGTCTATTTGCATCTACATCCTCTATCTTTCACCATATTCACATATATCAATTTAATCCTTTACAAGGTGTAATCTGGTACACTTGCATGAAAGGTTAAATTTCTATACATGGATCATGGGCCCTTGGATCATTTAAGAAGGATTGAGAGGAAGCTAGCTAGCTTGACCTTTTCAACCCCTTGTGTGTATTTTATTTTTTTGTCACTTTTAATTTCTTCTTAATTCTTTGTTAAAATAATCAAGTAGCTCCAATATAAGAGGAAGCTAGCTAGCTCAACTCTCATATTTTTACTACCTAATTACTTTAAAAGAATTAAGAGGAATTGATTTAAAAACATCAAAAAGATCAAAGAAAGAAATGTCAAAAACTTGCAACTTTATGTTTATATATTTTTGTTATATGCTAAAATATTGATAATTTTCAATAGAGACAGATCCTATTAACTAAACCGAAATAACAATTTGTTTTATATTTTTATTTATCATTTCATTAGAAAACAGTAAAGAAAAGGCACACTTTTATTGGTCATTAAGTTAACATATCTCTTGCTCATCATGAGATGAACCTAAGCATCATGTAACTCTCCCATTTTGCTATTTCGTAAGCTCCAAACAAAGAAACAAAATAAACAAAGAGCAAGGCAGCAAAGAAGAAAGAAGCAAATAAAAGTAAACGAATTTCGAGTAAAAAGCTCCAAAGGAGCATGCTTTTTATTGATCCATGATAGTTGTACATGAAAACGAAGCCTATCGAGGCGTTTACATTGTGAGAAATTTGAGATTTTTTGCCTATTTGGTATTGGCAGAGGAGGGGTTTTGGAAGAAGCCTCAAAGAGAGCTTATGCTAGCTATGTACTATGTGTTTGTGTAGAGGTGTGTTTTGCATTCAGCCTTTTTGGCCGCTTCAATCTTTTTTCTTCATCTTCTGGGGCTCCTTATATAGGCATGGCACCAGGGCAACACTAGGGTTTCGGGTTGTAGCTCAATCCTGACCGTTCATTTCATCGAACGGTTGGCGTGCGCTGCGAGTAGGGACAGCTAGCATCTTGATAGGCCAGCTCGAAGGTTCCAAGGCATATTCCTTCTATTAGGCTAGTCCAATCGGTGTTCAACACGTGTGATTGAAGATTGGAATATCCAAGAGGCATCTTTTAGCTTGGCACCGAGCTCCCTGCCATTTCTCTCAATTTTTTTGTCTGTTAGAGAAGAGAAAGAAGATCCCTTACATCTACATGGGCATGGAGTAGCATGAGCCGTGAGACTGACTGGGACTTGATCCATGTGAGCCGAGTGCACAGCTGGAGGCAGCATGGGGCGTGTGATTCAAATCAAGCGCTGGGCGCTAGCTGGCTGAGCTTGTGTGGGTCCCTTTAGTCAGGATAAATGAGGGAAGGAACGGGGCATCCTTGTTTTGTTTCTTCATTAAACACAGGCCAGCCATGCTTCTTTCAAATCCCATTATTTGGTTCGGCCCGTTCAGCAGCCACTTAATTTCAATTTGGGCTTATTAATTCATTTTTTTTTCTTTCGGCTGGGCCTGTGTGCTTTTAATTTCGGCAACTCAAATAAACTCACTTCAATTGAAGCCAACTCATTTTAGCTCAACACAACCCGTGAGCAATTTGTTGAAGAAAATATGAGTTCATTGATCCTCTCCATTTAGGTCTTCAATGGACACTCCATTTCTCATTTTTTTTTTTGTTCTTTTACTCATTTTAAATCCCAACTTTTTAGGGTCAAACAGTACTCCAACATCTTTATCTTCAATTTCAAAGTTCAAACAAACGATCCGAACAGCTCAACATGATATCCACGTTAAAATATGATTGGAGACCAAATTTTATATTTTTTGGAAAATTTTTACTATTTTTTAAGATAGGTACAAAATCACTGTTTTTAGATGGTCCACAATTTCCTGAAAAACAGTGATTTTGTACCTATCTTAAAAAATAGTAAAAATTTTCAAAAAATATAAAATTTGATCTCTAAGCATATTTTAACATGGATATCATGTTGGGTGGATCAGATCTTTTGTTTGAACTTTGAAATTGAAGATAAAGATATTGTGGTACGATTGGAGCATGAAGCAATGAGACATTTGAGCCCTCCTCATATATATATATATAGAGTTGGGCTATGGTGAGTTGTGAAGTAAGAGGTCATTTTTACTTCACGCTCATATTTTCATTTTGAAAATCCAAACAACCGATCCGAACCGTTCAACATGTTCTCTATATTGAAATGTGCTTGGAGACTAAATTTTACATTTTTTGGAATTTTTTTACTATTTATTAAGCCACTTTGAAAATCGCTGATCCGGTGGTCCAGAAAATTTTACTGTTTTTTACTGTTCACAGTGGATCAGCGATTTCAAAGTGGCTTAATAAATAGTAAAAAAATTCCAAAAAATGTAAAATTTAGTCTCCAAGCACATTTCAATATTTAGAAAATGTTGAGCGGTTCGGATCGGTTGTTTGAATTTTCAAAATAAAAATATGACGTGAAGTAAAACAACATTTTACTTCACAACTCACCATAGTCTATCTCTCTCTCTCTCTCTATATATATATATAGAGTATGGCTAAGTTGCTGCTGGCAACATTTCAGCCAAGTGCTGCCGGGGCTATATTTGATTATGTGATGTTCAAACAACAAATTCAACCCGTTAGATGTTCAATCTATATTAAAATCTACTTGGAGACCAAATATTACATTTTTTGAATTTTTTTACTATTTATTAAGCCACTTTGAAAATTGCTGATCCGGGTGAACAGTAAAAACAGTGCAACAAAATTCTGGACCATATGATCAGCAATTTTCAAAGTGGCTTAATAAATAGTAAAAAAATTCCAAAAAAAGTAAAATTTGGTCTCCAAGTAGATTTTAATATAGATTGAACATCTAACGGTTTGGATTTGTTGTTTGAACATCACATAATCAAATATAGCTCCGGCAGCACTTGGTTGAAATGCTGCCAGCAGCAACTTAGCCATACTATATATATATGAGGAGGGATCCGATTACAACACTTTTGAGTTACCACAAAGTTACCACAACTATTTTTTTCATTTTCAAAGTCCAAATCGTCAATCCAAACCGTTCAACATGATCTCCACAATAAAATGTGCTTGCAGATCAAATTTTACATATTTTTGAATTTTTTTACTATTTATTAAGATGGGTACAAAATTCAATGGTCTGAATTTGACTAGTTTTTGTAAAATACTTAATAAATAGTAAAAAAATTCAAAAAAATGTAAAATTTGATTTGCAAGCACATTTTATTGTGGAGATCATGTTGAACGGTTTGGATTGATGATTTGGACTTTGAAAATGAAAAAAAATGGTTGTGGTAACTTTGTGGTAACTCAAAAGTGTGGTAATCGGATCCCTCCTCTATATATATATATATACATTTTTTTATTTTACTTTCAGATATTTTTCCAACCTGTCCAAAGGTTCAAAAGAAAGAGATGTTGTCATATATATATATATATATACGAGGAGGGTTCAAATGCACCATTATTTTTGTGCTCCAATATGCTCCACATCATTTATCTCCATTTTCAAAGTCCGAACAGTCGATCTGAACCGCTCAACATGATTTTCATATAAAAATATGCTTAGAGATCAAATTTTATATTTTTTGGAATTTATTTACTATTTTTTTAGATAGCTACAAAATCATTTTTTTAAGGACATTCTGGACCATCCGATAAAGTGATATTGTACCTACCTAAAAAAATATAAAATTTGGTCTCTAAACATATTTTTATATGAAGATCATGTTGAACGGTTCAGATCGACTGTTCGGACTTTGAAAATAGAGATAAATGATGTGGAGCATATCGGAGCACAAAAATTATGGTGCATTTGAACCCTCCTCATATATATATATATAGAGAGAGAGAGAGAGAGAGATAGGCTATGGTGAGTTGTGAAGTAAAACGTTGTTTTACTTCACGCCATATTTTCATTTTGAAAGTCCAAACAACCGATCCGAACCGTTCAACATTTTCTAAATATTGAAATGTGCTTGGAGACTAAATTTTACATTTTTTGGAATTTTTTTACTATTTATTAAGCCACTTTGAAATCGCTGATCCACTGTGAACAGTAAAAAACAGTAAAATTTTCTGGACCACCGGATCAGCGATTTTCAAAGTGGCTTAATAAATAGTAAAAAAATTCCAAAAAATGTAAAATTTAGTCTCCAAGCACATTTCAATATAGAGAACATGTTGAGCGGTTCGGATCGGTTATTTGGATTTTCAAAATAAAAATATGAGCGTGAAGTAAAAATGACATCTTACTTCACAACTCACCATAGCCCAGCTCTATATATATATATATATATATATATAATTTTACTTTCAGATATTTTTCCAACCTGTCCAAAAGAAAGAGATGTTGTCATGGTTGAAAAAAATAATAAAAATTTAAAAGCGATTTTTTTTTTTCGAAAATGAACAATAATAAATGAATTAAAAAACAAAAACAATAACAGACCTTTTTTTTCAGATTGTTTTAATGACTTTGTCGAATAAGTAAATGGATAGTTTTCAAATTATATATTTGTAGTAAAGTAAGATGTAAATATTATTATTCATCAGGTATTAATATTTTTCAATGATAAATACAAGGGTGGAGTCAGACTTTCAAATTATGAATGGCGATTATATAAAATTTTCATGCTGAGTATGTAGTCGATTTTACAGCCGTAGCATTTTACTTTAAACTATATACAAAGTCATATATAATATAAGTTCAATTTTTTTAAAAATAAATAAAGACCAATTAACCCTATTCGCTCTATATAGATCCGCCGGGAGTATATATAAATATGCATGAGACATAAGTTAAGCATGTAGATATCACTCCTTGTTAAGCACGTGTCTAACAATTATAATACACACAAATATACTGAGTAGAACTAGGGTGTTCCTAAGTTCACTAAATTTCTTTGTGAACTCAACTCTAAAATCTATTGGATTAGCTTCAAACGACGAATTCAAACCGTTGAAATCTTTCTATTTCAGGAGTGATGCGTCTACATGCGAAAATTTTAAAATTTTAAAATAATTTTGTATAGAGTCAAGTGGTCAAAAGGCGTCCAAAAAATGAATGCATTAAAATTAATTTATAAACCTTCTAATTTTGACCACTTGACTTTATACTAAATTAATTCAAAACTTTAAAATTTTCACATGTAGACGCATTACCCATAAGATAGAAGGATTTCAACAGTTTGAATTCGTCATTTAAAACCATTTCGATAGATTTTAGAGTTGAGTTCACAAAGAGACTTAGTGAACTTAGGAACTCCCTAGTTCTACTCCAAATATACTTGAAATATCATGAACCGCAAGACCTTTTCAATAATATCATGACTTCGATCTGAGTTATGTTATTAGCCCCAAAATAACATACGCTAGCTCTTTAAATATACAAAAGGGATTACCTCATATGATGAAATAGTCTCCCAAAATGGAAAGGAAAATAATATGAAACCACGCAAATTAAAGCTTGATATGACGGCGCGTGAACATAGAATAAATCCAAGGTAAATTATGACTGGTAATTAACTGAGGCAGAGAAGAAATTGGGTATCTAATCTAATCTAATCAAATCCATTGGATTTGGAGGTCGCTGTCATTGCTTTTTGGATGCGGGATCCTGTGTTAGTTCAACCTCAACCTCATGAAATGAGATTGCTTTAGTTGACAAAACCTCAATTTTAATTAAATTAATAAAAGGACCACTCTTCTCTCTCTCTCTCTCTCTCTAGTGCTAACTACTTTAAGAAATAAATTGTTTGATGCTTCATGTATAACCAATTGCTAATTTGTTTCAAGACATGGATGCGTTAATTGTTGTAATGTGAAGTAGTACCTAGAGCAAACTGTTTTTGTGAAGTGGAAACTACACCCTATATAGAATTAATTGATTGGTATCAAGTATTTCTTTTTCTGTTTGAATAAGGATTTTTTTGTTAATTTTAATTTCATTTTTTTCATATACTTTTTACGAGAATAAAATATTGATTCATTCAAAGCGCATCCTGCTCGTTCCGCTCGTAATAACCCAATTAACTCTCTAGATAAAAAAAACATTAGATATTTCATCTTCTAAAACCAACACTTTTGATGTTACTTGATGTACCACCTGAGCTCCATGCCAATAAAGAAAACCCAGAGTACCCCAAAAATTCTTGGAATAACTATTTAGGTTAAGTCTACAAAAATTGTATAAATTAATATCAAGTACAGGGTATGACTTATTATGATCCTCCTATTTATGAATTTAAATAGTGTAGCTTAAGTAGGTCTATCTTAGAATGGTCACTCTTTAAGTTTCAGAGAGTATCCGGACCGTCCGATTTACGAATTTAGAGGGCTGAACAGTTTTGAAATCAATAATAAACATATTCAGATATTATTCCACGTTGTAAATTACTCTTTAAAAATATGAAGTCATACAAAAATGACAGACACATGACCCATAACGATGGATCATAAGAAAACTAGCTCATAAGTTATTTCATTGGACAATATCCATCCACACAAAAAATCAATTAAAAATACTGTATGATTCAATCGTCAATGTAGTTGTGTTTTAACTTTTAAGCATATAAAAGGATAAATTAGTCACTAAACTTCATCTTCTCCGATAATTAGTTACTACATTTCGTCCTTATTACAATTAATCATTAATCATTACCATCACTGCATAATAAATTGGTCACTAAACTTAAGAGGAGCATATGTCTTGATATAATTTAATATATATAGAGTTGGGCTACAGTACTTTGCGAAGTAAAGCGAGTGTTTTGTCACACCTCAAACCGGAAAGTACTACAAATTGTCACACCGGGAAGTACTTCGCATAATAAATTTTTTACTATTTTTTGGGAATTTTTTAAAATCACTGTTTTCCAGAAAAAGCGTGGACCATAAAAATCAGTGATTTTAAGTTTTTTTTTTTTAAATAGTAATTTTTTTCTAAAAATTGTAAAATTTGGTCTTCGAGCACAATTTAATATGGAGATCAACTTGAACGGTTCGGATCGACATTTTAAACTTTGAAATTGAAGATATAGACGTGAAGTAAAATACTCGCTTTACTTCGCTTTACACTCGCTTTATATATAGAGAGAGTAGAACTAGGGTGTTCTTAAGCTCACCAAGCCTCTTTATGAGTTTAACTCAAAAATCTATCGGATTGGCTTCAAACAACATATCCAAACCGTTAAAACTGATCTACTTCACGAGTGATGCATTTACATATCAAATTTATAATTTTTCGAACTAATTTAGTATAAATTCAAACAGTAAAAAAATGATGAAAAATGAACTCATTAAAATGAACTTATAAATTATCTTTTTTTGACCGCTTGACTTCATACTAAATTAGTTCAAAATTTTAAAAATTTAACATGTAAACGAATCACTCATGAAGTAAATTGGTTTCAACGGTTTGGATGCATCGTTTGAAGTCAATCCGATAGGTTTTTGAGTTAAGCTCACAAAGGGGCTTGGTGAGCTTAAGAACACCTTAGTTCTACTCTCTCTCTCTATATATATACTTGCAAAAGATTGAATGGGTGAAGAATAGTCACTAATCCGAGTTAGCACTATTTGAATATGTTTGAATTAGTAAATATGAACTATTTTTTGTTTGTCTTTTATGGATTAAACAATTAGTTAATTATTCTACTCACCCAACAAAATATTAGTCTAGCCCTATTCTCAATTTTAAAGTTAGCTCACTCCTCATTCAAATGCAACCAAATAATTTGAAAAAAAAAAAGTCTCACACAAACATTTGACACAGATTACCGAACTATAGATATTTTAAAAGAGGAGGGTTCCAATGCCTCATGCCTTTCATACCTCATCATACCTCATGTTCTATATCTTCATTTTCATAGTCTAAATTGTTGTTCCGAACCATTCACCATGATATCCATACTAAAATATGGTTGGGATGAAATTTTATAATTTTTGGAAATTTTTTGCTATTTTTTAAGATGGGTAGAAAATCACTGTTTTTTAAACGGTCCAAAAACAGTGATTTTGTACCCATCTTAAAAAATAGTAAAAAATTTCCAAACAATATAAAATTTCATCCCCAACCATATTTTAGTATGAATATCATGTTGAATGGTCGGATCGAAATTTGAACTTTGAAAACAAAGATATAACATATGATGTAGATGAGGTATGAAAAACATGAGGCATTGGAACCCTCCTCTATTTTAAAAGAGAAGGGGTCAAGTTACGAGTTATTTAGATAATCATGTTGAACGGTTTGGATTGACAATTTGGACTTTGAAAATGAAAAAAATGGTTATTGTAACTTTGTTGTAACTTGATCCCTCCTCATTTTAAAATGTCTTGTGAATAACTGTTTGAGTGTTTTACTAAAGAACAGGGAATAAGGAACAAGATGCACAGTATGGAGTTAACAAGTCATTTTTGTTTGCTTGTTTGTTTGTTGTGTGCATCGTCTTTCTCCAACAGGCTCAAGACATGATCTGGCCTCACTTCAATGTGGGTCCCATTTGGACGTATGCGAGTTTCTTATGTTCCCATCTAAAATTGAAGTATATTTATGCACATTAATTATGAAAATAAACGAATTAAGCTTAATATTGGGCGGCTTATCCAAAGAGAAAAACAAATTAAGCTACAATTTGCAAATCAAGCAATTATTTAATTGCTAGAACTATCTATATATATTACAAGCAGAACAATACAAAATCTGAAAAGCATTATAAATAAAATAATGCGATCCATGTTGTAAGTTGTATCATGCTTGGTCCATTCCTCTCCACTTCTCAAATTTCTAATTAAATATACATTTTTGGTTGGTAGTTTGTTTTAAAATTTTAAAATTATCTTTGGATTAGCGTTCTACCAATTCATCAACGAATAAATTCAAAATTTTATATGTAAAGGAAGCTCTCTCAAGAAGGAGATCAATTTGAACTATTTGAATTTGTCGTTTGAACTTTGAAAACGAATATATGACTTATATAATTAAGTAGCGAACCGGACTCTATAAGTATTATATAATTCAATGAAGGAATAAAAAATATTATTATTTATTTATCAATTATCATATAATAAAGGTTTAATTATTTAAATAACTCTTATATGTATCCTAAAGAAATAATATTCTTATCTGTATCGCATAATTATTAAAATATGACATGGGATTTCAATTTGATATTCGTAGTCCAGATTTACCATTAATATATTAATTATCTAGAAAAGTGTAATTTAAGTTAATGATGAACATCCAATATGTAATTTGCATGAAACTTTCTAATTTTCTATCAAATATGAAATATCTGAATAATTGCTTCCATATAGTTAATTTCATTTGACAGATTGCATGTATACTGCAGAGGAGGTGTCACATAAGTTCCTGCTCCAAATTCCAAATTAATTAACAGATCAGTTGATATTGACAAAACATAGAATGAACAGATAGATAGAGATATGCACATATTCATTGATTCATGAACAACAATTGGTTTGGTGATGGATTCCTAATTGTTTAAAGCCACCAATAAGAAGAAGAAGAGAATCTGATTAGAAGAATGGATGAGATATCCTCTCTAATCTCGCCTTTTACTTTTGATTTTAGCCTCCAAAAAAAGGGGACCATAGAAACAAGCTTGAAAGGAACTTAATTATTGCACGCCTTTCTTTTGTATCTCTACTTTCCAGTTGTACCTCCATTTTCTATCTCCATGATCGGATATCATGTATATATCAGATTATGTTCTAAGAATTGAAGTTTGGATAATGTTATGCTGATATCATATTTGATATATCACTATTGATCTTACTAAACTGACTTGCATTTTTTTTTCCATCCAATTTTCTATTCTATATATTGTTGCTTCTCCTACTTCTCTTTTCCTTGTACCGAGCTACCTTGAAGTTGAAAGCTTAAATTATAAGTATGAATTCAAACAATGAACACATGTAATGTAAACGCGATGAGGTAACAACAACCACCGCAGTGCGCCTTTAACTAATTAAATACACCAACCAGCCTAATTATATTCTCATTTTTATCAACTTATAAAACAATGCTTTTAATCTATGTTCAAAATTGTCAAGCACCTCTTCTTTACGAAAAGACAGTGATTTTTCTTTTTTTCTAACTGTAAAGTGTCTTTCTTCATGTTCCCATCCTTATCTGTTAATAATTGATACATACATACATATATATATATAGAGCTTGGCTACTATGCTTATATAAGCAAAAGCCCCCATATGCTTATAACTCATTTTTGCGTTTCTAATGTTCAAATGGTCGATCCGACCGTTCATCTTGTTCTCCATATTAATATGTGCTTGGAGACTAAATTTTACATTTTTCTGAATTTTTTTACTATTTATTAAGCCACTTTGAAAATTGCTGATCTGGGTGAACAGTAAAAACAGTGTTTCCAAAATTCTGGACCACCAGATCAGAAACTTTCAAAGTGGCTTAATAAATAGTAAAAAAATTCAGAAAAATGTAAAATTTAGTCTCCAAGCACATATTAATATGGAGAACAAGATGAACGGTCGGATCGACCATTTGAACATTGGAAACGCAAAAATGCTCATTTAAGCATATAGAGGCTTTTGCTTATATAAGCATAGTAGCCAAGCTCATATATATATATATATATATATAGTGCTTGGCTACTATGCTTATATAAGCATATGCCCACATATGCTTAAATGAGCATTTTTGCGTTTCCAATGTTCAAATGGTCGATCCGACCGTTCATCTTGTTCTCCATATTAATATATGCTTGGAGACTAAATTTTACATTTTTCTGAATTTTTTTACTATTTATTAAGCCACTTTGAAAGTTTCTGATCTGGTGGTCCAGAATTTTGGAAACACTGTTTTTACTGTTCACCCAGATCAGCAATTTTCAAAGTGGCTTAATAAATAGTAAAAAAATTCAGAAAAATGTAAAATTTAGTCTCCAAGCACATATTAATATGGAGAACAAGATGAACGGTCGGATCGACCATTTGAACATTGGAAACGCAAAAATGAGTTATAAGCATATGGGGGCTTATGCTTATATAAGCATAGTAGCCAAGCTCTATATATATATATATATATATATATATATATATATATATATATATATAAAATAAAAATCACCAGGCCTTCACCGTTTTTAACTAAGATGTTCCTAAGTTCACCAAACTTTTTTGTGAACTCAACTTTTTAGTGTTTTTCTGAATTTTTTATTATTATTTTATTTAATGAAAAGCTGTGATTTTCAAATATTCTAAAAAAATAGTAAAAAATTCCAAAAAATGTAAAATTTGGTCTCCAAGCATATATCAATAGGAATATCATGTTGAGAAGTTCCGATTGACTATTTGAACTTTAAAAATAAAGAGATGAGCGGGAAGTAAGACACCATCTTTACTTCCCAAAGCATCGTAGCATCACTCTCTCTCTCTATATAGAGAGAGAAAGAGAGAGAGAGAGATGGGTTATGGTGAGTTGCGAAGTAAGGATCTTGTTTTACTTCACGCTCATATCTCTGTTTTCAAAGACCAAACAGTTGATCCGAACCACTCAACAAGATATCCATATTGAAATGTGCTTGGAGACCAAATTTTACATTTTTTGTAAAATATTTCAAAATCACTGTTTTTTATGGTCCGGAACTATTCAAAAAGAGCGGTTTTCTACCTATCTAAAAAAATAGTAAAAAATTTCCAAAAAATGTAAAATTTGGTCTCCAAGCACATTTCAATATGGATATCTTGTTGAGCGGTTCGGATCGACTGTTTGGTCTTTAAAAACAGAGATATGAGCGTGAAGTAAAACACGATTCTTACTTCGCAACTCACCATAGTCCATCTCTATATATATATACACACACTAAATGATTATAAATAATCGTTTTTAAAAAAATTACATGAACTTGTACAAATAAACAGTTTTTTCCTGAAAAAATATTATTAATAAATATAAAAAAAATTAAACTTAATAACATGGAAATAAACAGTAAATAATAAAAAGGTAGATTCTCTACAAACAATCACATCAATGCGAGTTTGGAATTAAGTAATATAAACGAAGACAACCCGGCCCATTTCTCCATGTTCTCCGGCCATGCACGCAATCATTTCTCTCTTCTTTTTTCCACTTCTTCCATATCTTATATCTTATATCCATATCATGATATGCATGCCATGACCTCTCATCAAACTGAAAAGGCTGCATGTAATTGCAACATCCATAACCTACAAATTAATTTTTGTTCTCTTTCTTTTGTACCAGTCTTTATGATTCTCATTCCACAGTCTTTGTGGTCAGAAACGGAACCAAATTTTTAAGATACAAAGATCAAACATATTGGAATCAATTATATAAAAATTTTATACAAGTATGAAAATCACTCTTACAATATATATAGTAATTTACTCTAAATTATATAAAGAAAATTATATATAAATATATATACATATTGAAAATGAATGTATGTACGTCAGTTCTCTCTTTTAATATGTTGAGAATCATATTGATGTTCGAAATCCGAATAAAAAAATTTGACCGGCCTATGTGACTTATTATTTCACCTTTAAAAAGGTACAAATTTTTTACCTCGTTTTAGATGGGTAAATTCAAAAGCTTAAAGAAGTTTTGCAAGCATGTATATATGGAATATGGCTAATATGCTACATGTAGCATAGAGAGCCTCCGTGCAACGGCTCAATATTTGAGTTTTCAAAATCCTAACGGTTGATCAGAACCATTCAACATGATCTTCATATTAATATGTACTTGCAAACAAAATTTTACATTTTTTATAATTTTTTTACTATTTTTTTAGATAGGTAGAAAATCACTTGATCTGAAAATTTTGTACCATTCAGATCAAGTGATTTTTTACCTATCTAAAAAATTAGTAAAAAAGTTATAAAAAATAATAAAATTTGGTTTGCAAGTCATATTCATATGGAGATCATGTTGAACGGTTCGGATCGACCGTTAGAATTTTGAAAACTCAAATATTAAGCCATTGTACGGAGGCCCTCTATGCTACGTGTAGCACCGTAGCCAACTCCTGTATATATGCATCCATTTATGAAACAGAAAAGCCGCTTTTTGGCTCCTGAATTTTGTCCAATCAGTTTTTGGAATGTCTTTTTCTTTTCTTTTCTTTTTTGTTGTTATTGCCTTCAATCATTGGATTAGGTATAATTAACTATGTCATTGAATTATTTGATTGGTTCGACCAGTCACTTGTACTTTGTTGTGGATCCTGTTTTTCTCATATTGCTACATTGCATTTCTCAAATTGATGTGGATCCTGTTTTTCTCATATTGCTACATTGCATTTCTCAATTGATGTGGATCCTATTCAATTGATTAAAGTTGCATAAATTTAGAACATAATTTGGTAAATTTAGATTAAAATTTAAATTCAAAACAGATAATCAGCTTATACTACTATAAATGTGCAAGTATAATAACATGATAAGCAATTCGAAACAATAAAAAAATTCATTATATTTATAATAATAACTAAGAGTGAGGCTACGGTGCTATGCATAGCACCAATTGGGTCCGTACTACGGCTCAAAATTTGACTTTTCAAAATTCTAACGGTCGATCCGAACCGTTCAACATGATTATAAAATGAATATGTACTTGCAAACCAAATTTTACATTTTTTTGATTTTTTTACTATTTTTTCGAAAATCACTTGATCTGAACATTCTGGACCATCCAAAAACAGCCTATCTAAAAAAATAGTAAAAAAATTCGAAAAAATGTAAAATTTGGTTTGCAAGTACATATTCATTTTATAATCATGTTGAACGGTTCGGATCGACCGTTAGAATTTTGAAAAGTCAAATTTTGAGCCGTAGCACGGACCCAATCCGTGCTATGCATAGCACGGTAGCCTCACTCAATAACTAATATATAACACATAAATATGCGATCTTCTTAAACAGAGAGAAAAAGAATTCTAATATTTCAAATATTTCAAATATCCGTACTGCTAAAACCATCAAAAGTATAATCTGTATGCATTCGTATGTCATATGCGGATATGGTTAAGAAAGTCAGATCCGATCCAATAACCAACCTCACGCGGATGGAATAATAAAATTGAGAAATGGTTTCCTGTAACCTTTTTTTTTATTACTAGTATCGTACCCGTGCGTTGCAACGGAACATAATATAAGATTGAACATTAAGATTGCATAGAGAGACAAATAATAAATAACAAGAAGCTTTATTTTCAGTTTAACATAGTGTATATATAGGAGCTAGGGTGTGTGGAGTTGTAAAAACTTTTATATTATTTTAATACAATTGTTAGCAAATGCTAACCTTAAAAAATAACAGTAAAAAAAAATAACAAATGAAAAAAAAACGATCAAATATAACATGAAAAAAAATCTTGAAGTATCATTGTCAGTGTGGATGTAGTCTAACATTTTTGAAAATGAACATACAAAATATGAAAGTAGAGTTCTCATTTATAATATGTGACAATTACATTTATACAAAATGAATCTAAGGATTTTTTTTCTGACACTAAATAATAAATAAATTAAATAAGGAAACTATGAGTAAATTGTACCTTGATGCTTACAATTTGCAGTTTGTACAAACACAATTTAGAAGATTTGCATGGATACATATCTGAATCGTTCAGTTGGTGTATAAATCAGTTTTAATAAGTCGTCAACTTGCAGTTTGTACAAACACAATTTAGAAGATTTGCATGGATACAGATCTGAATCGTTCAGTTGGTGTATAAATCAGTTTTAATAAGTCGTCAACTTGCTAGAATTTGCCTATAGATAGGCATATTAAATGTTGGCAACAATATCAGAAAAGATAATGAAGAAATATTTAGATGTATCTTCCTGGGCCAAAAAGTATAAGAATTAAAAAAATAAATTTAAATAAAAAATATGTTACCTCTTGTTGATACAAGCAGTAGCTTTATTATTTTCCTTGACAGATAATGCTGAATATTAAACTTTTGCTCAACTCATGCACACAAATTCCATTTGCAGTATCTATAAGATGAAAAACAGTAAATGGAGAAAAGATTGTTTGAAAATTCCATATATAAGATCTACTCAAATATCAAATTATGCAAATTTAAAGAAAAGATAGTTTTTCGACATTGTTTCTTTCAACTCGATAAATTACCCAATAAAGCACACTAATTAAATGTTCTTTTAGTTGCCCGTCTTTTGATTCAAAACTTAACCTTTTTTATAATAAAAACTGAATACCATCATTTGCAATAAAATAGAATAGAAATAGTAATAGAAATCACACTTTTTAATCCTTGCACACTAATTTATATGGTTCATCAATAAATATATTACAATAAAATAGAAGTCCAAATCACACTTTTTAATCTGCTGAGAGCACCAATATTTTTTAAGAATGCATACCTCCCCAATTGACCATTTTTCCTTCAACCAAATACCATCATCCTTGCAATCCTCTTGCTTCTCCCTATTCAACAGTAACAGATCATCACTTATCAGCCACAATTAAACTTAAAAGCAGAAAACATAGATGCATACTCAAGTAAATGTGAACTCCTGATTTTCTCCGGGTCAGGGAGGGGGTGATTTGTATAGAAACAAAATTGAAAAATATATTCTATATTTTTCGATTCTGCTGTGGGAATCTTGTGTAGAAACAAACAATGAGAATTAAGAAAACAGAGAAATATATTGCTAAAAGAATAAATAAGGAAATATATTTAATGGAGAAATATAATGCTGCTGAGTAGAAAAAATAAGGAAACATATTTAATGGACAGAGAGAAATATATTGTTGCCGAGTTTGCTCAAATTTAATTGTGACGTATTGTGTGGACAATATGTGTGGCGAGTATGTTTTTAACTAAATTTAGTCTTCTACACGTAAAAAAGATGTATATAATCAAAATAAGACAGATTATTTGATTGGAGGGCTCATATTAATTTTGAAATTTCATCTTTCAATCGTAGCCGTTGGCGGATCAGGACATCAACGTGCTTAATAATGGAATGGAGATTTTTAGTACAAGAAGAGCCGCATGGAAAAATAAAAATGGTATCCGTACATTTAGCGGCGTGAAAATTATTTCCCTTTTTTACCTTTTTTTTCTCTAACCGACCCACGCATGGAATAGTTGTTAGCGGTAACCTTTTGCGCTCACTGGTATTCTGGTACGATATTCTTTTAAAAGAAAACAATTATTAAGTTCTGAATTTCCATACCAAAGTTCAAAACAACACGGAATTTAAAGTTATACGTAGATCCAAGCTCTTCCTTTATTTCAATTCATCGTCAGAACAAATTATTATTTTTCCAACCTTACATGAAAGGAGAAGACTTATATAATATGTACATAATATGATTTTGCTGGACAGCACAATTCAAATTTGACCAGGGATAGCACGAATAAAATAAAAAACATGTTATATCAATTTAATGTTACTGTTAGTTGCCTCCCATTGAGCAAAGTTGCTAATTTGCATTTTTATTTTCTATAATTTGTGACTGCTAGGCTAGCTATATATATAGGAGTGTCAAAGATATTCTTTTATTCGTTTACCGACCCGTATCGTATAAAAAAGACGGCAAAAATAAGATTTTTTTTTTTTTCGTTAGCTTATCGGGTATGGGTAAGAGTAATGATTTTTTTTCGTTATCGTAATGGATAAGGGTACGGTAAAGACCATTTCTTACCCGTTATCCTATAAAATAATTTTTAAAAAAAAAATTATATATATATAGAGCTGGGCTATGGTGAGTTGTGAAGTAAGAGGTCATTTTTACTTCACGCTCATATTTTCATTTTGAAAATTCAAACAACCGATCCGAACCACTCAACATGTTCTAAATATTGAAATGTGCTTGGAGACTAAATTTTATATTTTTTGGAATTTTTTTACTATTTATTAAGCCACTTCGAAAATCGCTGATCCGGTGGTCCAGAAATTTTTACTGTTTTTTACTGTTTACAGTGGATCAGCGATTTTCAAAGTGGCTTAATAAATAGTAAAAAAATTCCAAAAAATGTAAAATTTAGTCTCCAAGCACATTTCAATATTTAGAACATGTTGAGCAGTTCAGATCGATTGCTTGGATTTTCAAAATGAAAGGCGTGAAGTAAAACGTTGTTTTACTTCACAACTCACCATAGTCTATCTATCTATATATAGGAGTTGGCTACGGTGCTACGCGTAGCATAGAGGGCCTCCGTGCTACGGCTCAATATTTGAGTTTTCAAAATCCTAACGGTCGATCCGAACCGTTCAACATGATCTCCATATGAATATGTACTTGCAAACCAAATTTTATATTTCTTAGAATTTTTTTACTATTTTTTTAGATAGGTAGAAAAACACTTGATCTGAATGGTACAGAATTTTCAGATCAAGTGATTTTCTACCTATCTAAAAAAATAGTAAAAAAATTCTAAAAAATGTAAAATTTGGTTTGCAAGTACATATTCATATGGAGATCATGTTGAACGGTTCGGATCGACCGTTAGGATTTTGAAAACTCAAATATTGAGCCGTAGCACGGAGGCCCTCTATGCTACACGTAGCATATTAGCTAGATTATATATATATATTTATATGAAGATGATACAAGATACAATAAAGTTGTATATTTTATTAAATTTTCATAATACAAATTAGTGGTATTAATTATTTTTTTCTTGTTTTGAAAAATATTTTATCAAAAGCACAAATCGAGATATCAATGACACTTTTTTATCTGTTTACCCGACCCGTACCGTATTAAAAAAGAAGGATAAGGATAAGATTTTTTTTCGTTTACTTATGAATATGGATAAGGGTAAAAAAAAAATTGTTGTCATAACGGGTACGGATATGAAAATGCCTCCATCCGACCGTATCGTACCCGTTGACACCCCTAGCTATATATGTTGCTAAGTTGAGAGGTGAAGAGTAAATTGGATGCAATATTGGATGTAAAAGGATGAATAGTTAAATAAAGTGTTAACCAAACGCATTTATTAGCAATTGATTAAAAATCTTTTTGGTTAGGTCCCATACCTGTAATAGATAACACGGAGGGGAGGGTGCCATTAATAATTTCAGTACGATTACTGAAGAAGAAATTAATAAAACAAACCACCAGTACTCATTCACTATTCCCATAAATGATAAATCGCATTGCATGCATGCTGCATTCACTGCTGTCTTATCATCAACGGCTGAGATATGTTTACATAGCATCACTTCATGGTTCAGCAAAAGCAGAGGATCTCAATTCACTTCTCCTTTCTTTTCTTAACCGAAAGAGACAGCAAATAGAAAGACAGACAAAACTGCAACAAGAAAAAAAATATAACTTAAATATTTGAGTGAGGTTACGTTATTTTCTAAAGAGCATACTGATCCGATTAATAATATATATATACACATGAGTCATGCTACGATGCTTTGAGAAGTAAATAGGACGTTTTACTTCTCGCTCATATCTCCAGTTTCGAAGTTCAAATAGTCGATCCGAACTTCTCAACATGATCTTCATATTGAAATGTGTTTGGAGACCCAATTTTACATTTTTGGAAATCTTTTACTATTTTTTTAGAATTTTTGAAAATCAGTGTTTTTCTGAATTTTTTATTAATTTTTTTAATGAAAAGCTGTGATTTTCAAAAATTCAAAAAAAATAGTAAAAAATTACTAAAGAAAAGTAAAATTTGGTCTCCAAGCACATATCAATATGAAGATCATGTTGAGATGTTCGAATCGACTGTTTGAATTTTAAAAATAGAGATATGAACAGAAAATAAAACACCATGTTTACTTCTCAAAGCATGATAGCCTATCTATTTATATCTATATCTATATCTATCTATCTCTCTCTCTCTCTCTCTCTATATATATAGAGTGATGTTACGGTGCTTTGGGAAGTAAAGAGGGTGTTTTACTTCCCACTCATATCTCCATTTTCAAAGTTCAAATAGTCGATCCGAATTTCTCAACATGATCTTCATATTAATATGTGCTTGGAGACCAAATTTTACATGTTTTGGAAATTATTTATTATTTTTTTAGAATTTTTGAAAATCAGTGTTTTTTGAATTTTTTATTATTTTTTATTTAATAAAAAGCTGTGATTTTCAAAAATTGTAAACAAATAGTAAAAAATTTCCAAAAAATGTAAAATTTGGTTTCCAAGCACATATTAATAGGAAGATTATGTTGAGAAGTTAGGATCGACTATTTGCACCTTGAAAATAGAGATATGAGCGGGAAGTAAAACACCATCTTTACTTCCCAAAGCACCGTATCATCACTCATATATGAGGAGGGATCAAGTTACAACAATTTTGAGTTACAACAAAGTTACAACAACGATTTTCTACATTTTCAAATTCCAAATCGTCGATCCAAACCGTTCAACATAATCTCCACAATAAATATGCTTCCAGATCAAATTTTACATTTTTTGAATTTTTTTACTATTTATTAAGTATTTTACAAAAACTAGTCAAATTCATACCATTGAATTTTGTACCCATCTTAATAAATAGTAAAAAAATTCAAAAAAATGTAAAATTTGATCTGGAAGCACATTTTATTGTGGAGATCATGTTGAACGGTTTGGATCGACGATTTGGAATTTGAAAATGTAGAAAATCGTTGTTGTAACTTTGTTGTAACTCAAAATTGTTGTAACTTGATCCCTCCTATATATATATCTATATATATAATATATATATAGAGAGAGAGAGAGTTGGGCTATAGTGTATTGCAATGTATATGTCCTCTTGTACATTGGACTATAAATTGTTGGTTTTGACTTCAAAACAACCGATTCAAACCGTTCAATTTGATATCCATATTAATATGTATTTGGAGATCAAATTTTACATTTTTGGGAAATTGTTTGCTATTTTCTTAGGATTTTTCAAAATTCACTGTTTTCTATGGTCCAGAAATTTCTGAAAAACAACGATTTTCAAAAATTCTAAAAAAATAGTAAAATTTTTCCAAAAAATATTAAATTTGGTCTCCAATCACATATTGATATGGAGAACATGTTAAGCCCTTTAGATTGACTATTTGAACTTCAAATATAATGGTTTGCAGTCCAATGTACAAAAGGATATGTACATTGCAATGCATCATAGCCCAACTCTCTCTATATATATATATTAAAGTTGAACAGATATTTTGAATCATTCAGCATGTTTTTTTATATAAAAAAAATATTCGGAGACCAAATTCTATATCTTTTTTATTTTGACTATATATATAAAAAAATTACCAAATCTATATATTTCTTAATTTATAACACGCACCGATCTGCGATCTGCATTTCGTAGAGTGATTTTACAATCACAGCATATTAAAAAGTAAAAGCCTCTCTATTCATATATAGGTTAACGACCACACCAACAAATTCAGAAAACTGTTAAGATAAACAATTAAATTAAAAAGGAATAATTATTTTGGTACCTGCAGTTGAGTACCCGCATTGTACCCGCAGTTGATTCCTTTCCCAATTAATTTCCATAACGGTATAACTAACTTTGTCAATCATTAAACTACCTTGAAAAACGTGTAAAAGATGAGTCCAGTTTTTTTCTTTAAATACTTGATATCTTAAGTATAAATACTTGATGAATTATATATGAATACTTGATATCTTAGGTATGAATACTTAAGATATCAAGTATGAATACTTTTCATATTTGAATATTTGATACTTTGAAAAACGTGTAAAAGTATGTCATCATGGATCTCATTTGAAAGAGAAAATTGTGTAGAACACGTTCGTGGTTTTAAATTTGTAAAATTCCTCATAGATCGTCTCAAAAATTGGTTAGATTGAACGGAGAAAAAAAAAACCACCTTGAAAAACGTGTAAAAGATGAGTAGGTATTGTGTCCAGTTTTTTTTTAAATACTTGATATCTTAGGTATGAATACTTGATGAATTATATATGAATACTTGATAATTTAGGTATAAATATTTTCCATTTTGTATGTGAATTAATTTAAACCATGAATGTAGCACTGGTGGTGTGATCCACGTGACTTTTTGGTTGTGGTCCCCAATGCAGTCTGACATTCAGTAATGGTCCCCAATGCAGTCTGACACGTGACTTTTTTGGTTGTGGATTTTTCATATATGTAGTTCATTGTATAGATATAAATACTTGGCTTGTATAGATATAAATACTTCACAATGTTACTATTAATACTTGTAAAACAAAATTACAGTTTTGACAGTTTAGGTCCCCAAAAACAGTTATGACAGTTTAGGTGCGGTTCCCAAAAACAGTTATGATAGTTTATGTGCGGGTACAGTGCGGGTACTCAACTGCGGGTACTCATATCAGCTTCCATTAAAAAGAGAACACACAAAATGCCGACATTATTTTTATTAATATCCAAAGTTAATTACAAATCAATTATTATACCCACGTTTCCCGACTTTTGCCAAAAATGTTCAAACCGGTCATAAAATGACCGGCTTCCTCTTTTTTTTTTTTTTTTTTTGAGACACTATGAAGAGCAAGATAATGAAATCTAACACTGAAAATTCGAATTTATTGTTTAAATTATTTGTTAGATTACTTCTTTTCATTTATAATTAGCGTATTTGTACTAAAATACACTAGATTACTTGAAATTATGTTGAATTACACTATATTACAATAAATTATGTTGAATTACGCTAAATTACAATAACTTCGCTAATAGATAAAATGCGGTAAATTACGCTAAACTACGCAAAATTACGCTAAAGTAGACCGATTTTGTGCCATTTTTCATTAATCATAAAAAATAGTAAAAAAATTTCCAAAAATAGTAAAAATTGGTATTCTACAAGTTCATTATGTAACTAATTTACTGAGCTACATAAATAAAAAAATAAAAATAAAAATCTTAATCGGAAACTTCAACTCAAGTTTTGAGGCTCTTCCCTTTATTTTTTTGCAATTCTGAATTTTGAAATTCGGCATTGCCCTTGGCATTGCTAACACGGACGCATGCATATTTTTGCAAGCTTTCCGAAAAGTGGTCATTTGCTGAAATCGGACACTCGAGCGCCGTTTTATGGCCGTTTGAAGTTTCGTCGTCGTTTTTCGCCTTTTCAGTGAAAATATCGTCCCTATTCATATGTAATTTAGCGTAATTTACCGTATTTTAGCGTAATGTAATGTAATTTAGTGTAATTTAACTTAATATAGTGTAATTCAACATAATTTCAAGTAATTTAGCGTATTTTAGTATAAATATGCTAATTATATATCAAAAGAAGTAATCTAACAAAAAATTTAAACAAAAAATTCGAATTTTCAGTGTTAGATTTCATTATCTTGCTCTTCATAGTGTCTCTAAAAAAAAAAAAAGTTAGAAAACCGGCCATTTTGTTGCCGGTTTGGACATTTTTGGTAAAAATCGGAAAACGTGGGTATAATAATTAATTTGTAATTAACTTTGGATATTAGTAAAAATGTCGGCACAAAGTGGTATGAAAAGGCCTAGGAGCACTAACAGCCCACATCAATGCTTTAATAAATAATAATAATAATAATAATAATTATTATTATTATAATAACTATAATTAATTATAAGATGACCAAACTAAGCAGGGCCCTTGTGTAAGCCCACTTACCACCAAATCCCAGCAATGGCGTCAAAGTACTAACTAAAATATTAAATATCTTTCTTATTCGCACTAGCTAATTAATTTTCAGGCGACAGACAGACAGGTTAAACTTCAAATCCACGAGAAAAGAATGTTGCCACTAAAATCTCTAATTGCGATTGCGACCCGGTGACCCGTTTTGTCGCGGTATATTCTGTTTGCGTCGAAATCAAATCCCATACTATTGCTGGGTCCCACCTCTGACCTCTGCTCTACACCACCAACATTTGCTCTACACAATAATCTCCTTGTTTAATTGTAATTTGAAACAGATTAAAACAGCTTGGATCCTCTCCGTTCTGTGGCACTGGACGTGTCCAGTAATGTATAGCATAAGATAAATTGAAGTGTTGTTAATTTGTATCTTTATATGCAAATTATTTATCTGACGAGCTTAAAATAATATTATCTGTATCAAGAATCGTGCAAAATTTAATAATAGAAACTAATTAAAGTGCACAGTAATATGATTGAGTATTTTTTTTAACATGTGACTAATAATTTTTTTGTTTTCTAAGGAATATATATGAAATATATAACAAGTTAATGATATAAATTGGAGCAAAATAAAAGGATTTTAAATATAAATGCAAGATAACAAAAAAAAAATCAATCTATCTATTCAATAATTGCACAGCTATTTTTGAGCTTGTGATTTAACATCCGGATAAAAAAAAATTCGAAATTTCAATTAGTAAATTTACCTCTATATCAATATTAAGACAGTACAAATACAAAATATATAACAACTAATAAGCATCACTTGATATTCAGGGACGAATCTACATAGATAGAGGGAAAAGGACTACCCCTCTATAAATTAAAAATTTATAATATTATTCATTGAATTTTGTAATTAAAAAAAAATACATCTACTTTATAACCTTCTTATAAAATAAAAATTAGAACATATTGAATTTTTCAATTCTCAATATCATTTTTTTAATTCCACTAATGTTATTATTTTCTCCCATATAATCATGCGTGAGACAAAGGTACATATTAGCGTGTAAAAATCATGTAATTAATTGGTTCAGGCTAGTAGTCCGACATATCAAATCACAGATAACTAACCACTGGGGAGGAGAGAAAATGGGTGCTCCTTTTTCTTAGTTTTATCTTGTTTAAGCTAACCAATTAATGAATAATAAATGGATGGTTCCCAGCACAGAGAGACATACATTCCCCTGTCGGACAGATATCCTCTCAGGTACCTGACTCAAGCAAATTGTAACGGCCGGCTCAGATTAATTCTATCTGGGTCAAACTCAATCCGGTGCCTACTGAGACTGCAAGGAGTCTGTTTTGAGATTCGTGTCATGTTAAATGGGCGGTCCGATCGTAATTTGCTTGAGTCAGGTAACCTGAGGTGATGTGAATTCTTCCCGAGTCATCAGTTGACTCTGACTACTTTTACGTTTACCCCCCTGAATTTATATTTTTTTGCCTATCCCTGTTTTTCAAATATTTGATATTGATATCCTTATGCTTATCCCTGTTTTTCAAATGTTTTTCAATATTGTCAAATTTATATAAAAACGAATAATTTTGTTAAACATTTGAAAAATCGGAATAGATAAAAATATCTAAATCAGTCCTCTTACTGTCGTTTTCTTCTTAATTTGAGGTAAACAGTATTATTACTGTCACAATCATAGTCAAATAAAGATGGTTTTGGATTTTTCTCTCGAGTTTGATCATAAAAGTATTGTTTTCTTTCGCTGAAATTTAGGAAGGAATTGTTTGGGCTATACATCACTGTTCTTGATTTGATGCTAGATCTTTTTTTTTTATAGATATAGTTTCACAATTGTGCTGTTATTTTGGGAATATCTGAACAATATTAGGGCCTGTTCGGGAGCAACAATGTTGCTGTGGGAAAAAACAATTCACTCAAGAGTGAATTTTTTTTCCCACAGCAACAGTAAAATTTAGTTCAAATTTTCTTTGAACCCACGCCCATACCCATTCCCACAGCAACACCGAACAGGCCCTTAAACTCCTCTTCCGTTGAAACACATAATTTGTTTTACTGTGAGAGGAGTTGCACTTTTTTTTTCTTTATTGCTTGATATATATTGACATTATTGAGCACTTACATCATTTCATGATTAATATTAAGACAGTACAACTACAAAATATATAACAACTAATAAGCATCACTTGATATTCAGGGACGAATCTACATAGATATAGGGAAAAGGACTACCCCTCTATAAATTAAAAATTTATAATATTATTCATTGAATTTTGTAAATTAAAAAAAATACATCTACTTTATAACCTTCTTATAAAATAAAAATTAGAACATATTGAATTTTTCAATTCTCAATATCATTTTTTTAATTCCACTAATGTTATTATTTTCTCCCATATAATCATGATATTCAAATCTATCTCACATATTTTTTTTTTTTTTGAAGGCCTGAGACAAAGGTACTTATTAGCGTGTAAAAATCATATAATTAATTGGTTCAGGCTAGTAGTCCGACATATCAAATCACAGATCACTAACCACTGGGAAGGAGAGAAAATGGGTGCTCCTTTTTCTTAGTTTTATCTTGTTTAAGCTAACCAATTAATGAATAATAAATGGATGGTTCCCAGCACAGAGAGACATACATTCCCCTGTCGGACAGATATCCTCTCAGGTACCTGACTCAAGCAAATTGCAACGGCCGGCTCAGATTAATTCTATTTGGACCAAATTCAATCCGGTGCCTATTGAGACGGTAAAAAGTCTGTTTTGAGATTTGTGTCATGTTAAATGGATGGTCCGATCGTAATTTGCTTGAGTAAGGTAACTTAAGGTGATGTGAATTCTTCTGAAGTCATCAGTTGACTCTGACTACTTTTACGTTTACCCCCCTGAATTTATATTTTTTGCCTATCCCTGTTTTTCAAATTTGATATTGATATCCTTATGCTTATCCCTGTTTTTCAAATATTATGATTAGAAACTAATCATAATATTGTCAAATTTAAAGAAAAACGAATAATTTTGTTAAACATTTGAAAAATCGGAATAGATAAAAAAATATCTAAATCAGTCTCTTACTGTCGTTTTCTTCTTAATTTGAGGTAAACAGTATTATTACTGTCACAATCATAGTCAAATAAAGATGGTTTTGGATTTTTCTCTCGGGTTTGATGTATTGTTTTCTTTCGCTGAAATTTAGGAAGGAATTGTTTGGACTATACATCACTGTTCTTGATTTGATGCTAGATCTTTTTTTTATAGATATAGTTTCACAATTTTGCTGCTATTTTGGGAATATCTGATCAAGAGTGAGTCTACGATACTATGCACAGCACGAATTAGTCTGTACTACGGAGTCATATTTTCATTTTGAAAATTCTAATGGTCAATTTGAACCGTTCAACGTGATACCACATGAATATGTACTTGCAAACTAAATTTTATATTTTTTCGAATTTTTTTACTATATTTTAAGATAAGTAGAAAATCACTTGATATACAAATTCTAGATCATCCAAAAAATAGTGTTTTTCTACCTATCTAAAAAATAGTAAAAAATTATAAAAAATAGAAAATTTAGCCCACAAGTATATTCTCATATGAAAATCATGTTGAATGGTTCGGATCGACCGTTAGAAGTTTGGAAACAAAAATATTGATCTGTAATACGAACTAATCCGTGCTATGCATAGTACCATAGACTCACTCTCTGAACAATATTAAACTCCTCTTCCGTTGAAACCCATAATTTGTTTTACTGTGAGAGGAGTTGCATTTTTTTTTCTTTATTGCTTGATATATATTGACATTATTGAGCACTTACATCATTTCATGATTAATAAAAGGAAACAAATGAGCAATCAACTGACATGCACTAGAGGGAAAAAGAAAAATGAACTAAGAGCACCAAGATTGAATAGAGCATATGATTTTACAACACTAAACAAGTGGGGGGAACCGAATCCGAATCGGATCCAAATAAATTTCCCCACATTTCATTTTGATGTCCCTTCTGAAACTTGCTAATTAGCCTCAACTCAATCTATCCTCTCTCTCTCTCTCTCTCTCCTCTTTTTTTTGGAATACCATTTCTGCCCCTAGTTCTAATATCTGTCACTGACACCTCTCTCTCTCTCTCTGGCCGGAGTGCTGTAGTTGACGCATCTTTTGTCCTCTTTTGGTAGGGGGCCTAAAAATAAAAACCCTAGAAAAAAACTTTACACGCAAATAAAAACAAATAGAAAAAGAAATGAAACAGTGGCAACCCAACCCTATGAGTATCAGTATCAGAGTATCAGTATCACAGTCCCAGTAAAATGTAATAAACCAAGGTAATAGGCAGAGCAATCAGCATTCCAAATATGACCCTGCACCAACAAAGGGGGAACCGAATCAAAACATACAGAATCTAAATAATCCATACAAACGACAGAACAAAACAAAAATAGTATGGGCAGCCAATGTATTCTCTCTCTCTCTTATCTTCCTCTTCTTATTTTTTATTTATTTGAAACTGGATTTTGGTCATTTGATCCTTGACCACAGTCAATTAATGAAATTATATCTATCTCCAGTTGAGAAATGAAATGGAGAGAGAGAGACTGACCCAGTGCTGAGAATGTCGGGATGCACATTGTACTCCTTGGCGAAGACGAAGGGGACAATGCCTTGAGGCAGCGCAGCCTGCATGCGTCACCATCCGTCAATAATCCAACGGTCAAATAAACACACTTTATATGTTTCAGGTTATAACAGTCAACAAAAGCTGTTTCTTTAGAAGCATGGAGAACAGAAAAGCTGTAGTTTGTTTCTCTCCTGCTTTTTACTTTTTAACCCAGTTCATTTTTTCTTCCTCAATTTTTAAGGTTGTGTAATGATAAATCCATAGCCGTATATATAGGTGAAAATTACAATTGAATAATAATAAAACTATATGGTAATGAAAAAAAAAATTTAACATTATGTAGCAGACTTAGATGAGTGAATTTAAATTAAATTATCAAGGACCTGAACAATGGCGACGCGGAGGAGATCGCCCTTGAGGCCGATTGCGAAGGAGGCGGCGGCCATGACCGCAGGGCCGCAGAGGAAGCGCACCCCCATGGTGTAAAGCGCTTTCTTGTTCCCGCACGCTATGATCCTCGGCTGCAGCGCCATAAACAACCCTGCATGCATGCAGTAAGTATATTATTAACACCAAATTTAAAAGACATTTTTAACTATCAAGTATAAAATATCCAAAAATATTGGAAGTGCAAGAACTAACAAATTATTATTATTATGTATAAAATGACAATTATATATAATGTAGTAGTAGTAGTATTAGAAGAAGAAATCATTAAGAGAGCAATGCAGTGCAGTGCAGTGCAGTGGGGAAATGATGGAAGTGAACACTGACCGAGGCTGAACATTGCCATGCCGAGGCCCGCATCAGACAGTATGGAGATGGATCCAGATATAATTGCTGGCATCTTCACTTGCCACCTACATTACCGGCACATCAACTATTAGTACATGCATTTCCTCCAATCACACTACGCTAGGTTATATATACTATACATGTGTAAAATATACATATATTCTCATTAACAATATCCTAAAGAAAAACAAAGAATACAACCAAGAACAGTCCCCTCATTCGGGGACGCATTTATTGCTCTGCTCTCATTGTTTGTTTACAATTACCTTTTAACTTCCACAAAGCAATTTCAGTACCAACTAATTTTTTGGTATATTAAATGAAATAAGAGAGTTAACAATTTTGGCGTGGTAATAAATGATTTTCACCTGAAGGAGACGAGGGACCAGATGATACCGATGAGGCTGGAGTAGGTGTTTGGGTTTCTGATCAGCTTGCGCCAAACCATGATCAGAATCAGCCTTGTCATGACACTTGTTGGCGGCATGGCCGTCGCTCTCATCGGGCCCCCAACACCTCCCGCCTTGGTGTTGTCGTGTCCCTTCTCGTCCCCGTCATCTCGGTCCGTCATTCCTCGGTTGCCGAAGCTGAATTCGTCTCTCTCCACGTAGTCATCCCCCCTTCTCCCATCCACTTACAATTAAATTGTATCATTAGATTAAACTATGCAAGAGATGAGAAAGATTTTTATTTTTTGACAAAGCAGGCTATTTGCTACTTGCAAGTTGCAAGGATATTAAGATATATAACATGAAGAACACAAACTGAGGGAGTAAGGAAAAGGAATTTTAAGTACTTTTGCGGGGAGAGACAGCAAGCCTGACTTCTTTCACTGCTGACGGGTCGGCACCAGCTGCCGGGAGACCGTACTCCTGGTTGTTGCCGAAAACATCTGAAACCGGCGAAGCGCTCGAGCTCCATACAAACATGTGCAAGTCCTTGGTGCCGCCGTCCTCCGTCTTCAACAAATGTGTTTGACCATTGACTTTCTTTGTGGCACCTCCACCTGTCGCCTTCTGCTGAGGAACACCTGTGGCTGCCGGTGGCGCGGGAGAAAACACTGCGGGATTGGGAGCCGGGTAATGCGGTCCATGGAAGCGCCCTTTCGTGGGTCCTGGAGGGGCTGCTGCCGCACCCCCATGGTCTTCCTCATAATTGGA
The DNA here is from genome assembly GCA_011114355.1 of Carex littledalei. Taxonomy (NCBI): domain Eukaryota; kingdom Viridiplantae; phylum Streptophyta; class Magnoliopsida; order Poales; family Cyperaceae; genus Carex; species Carex littledalei. The sequence goes on from CM022093.1 coordinate 11,376,071, forward strand.
TGGCCTCGGTGTGGCACCAGTGCGCATACCGTATGCATCAGCCGCACCAAAGTTGGAGCTTCGTCCAACCATGGAGTAGAAATCAGTGTGGTTGAAGCTCGATCCTCTGGGGGTCGGATTTCTCGAAGACTGGAGGGAATAGATCTCTGCATTGGTGAGGTTTGATGGCCGCGGCGTGGTGCTGGAGAAACCCATTGAGCGGCGCGAGTAGATGTCGGATCGAGACGCATTGGACCGACGAACCGTCACGTGAATTTTTCCATCCTCCTTAATCTCGGCCTCGGTCTCGATTGCGTCTCGCCTCCCGTCAAGAGACACCACGTCAGAATCAACTATGATGGAGGCAATGGAGCCGGCAGTGTCAGGGAACTGCTCGGTGATGAGGAGCTTTGCGCCACGGTACTCAAACATGAAGAGCATGAGAGTGTACCAGATGATGCATTGAAGCACCACAATTTGCACCATAAGGCTGCCAGAGGATTCACCGTACATGCCCTTGAGCAGAGGGATACCCATGACGAGAGTGTTTGGGAGAGTGGAAACGGAGAAGAGAGTGATGGTCCACTCGAGGGACCCGCTGCGGCTGAGATTGCTCCAGGCGGTGAGAATGGCGAGCACCATGAGTTTCTGGAGGGTATCGGCAGCGATGAACTTGAGGTTCATCGTGTACGGGTCGTTGGTCGAGATGAAGTGGAAGGAGAGAAGGGGCACGGCGAAGAGCGCGACAAAGCGGTTGATACCGGAGCACTGGTCCGGGGAGAAGATCTTCCACCACTTGACGGAACCGTAAGCAAGGATCATGGCCACGTACAACGGCACCATGGCCGTCATGACATGGTAGAAATCTAGTGCTGTGATCATCTTAACTTAATTATATATATCTATTATATAATTTGCTCTCTTGAGAGATTAATTGTGTTTCTCTCTGATTGTGATAGTGAGGGGTTCTGGTACGTGAGTGGTTTTAGAGGAGAGGAGAAGTAGAGAGTGAGAATGAGAATGATAGGAGGCTGAGGAGGAGATGATCGAGGAGCATGTGTTTGGGTTTTGTATTGTGTGGAGAAACAGCAAGTAGCGAGCAAAGGATGCTTTAAAAATCGTGCCCGAGGAGTTCCAGTTCGGCTCTCCTACTTCAATTCCCAGTCTCCCACGCTTGGACTACTGGCCTCTCTCTCTCTGCTGCTGGAGTACAGTGCCAGTTTAATTTGTTTATTCTCTGGTTGCTTCAGTCTGATTTGAGAATTGAGAACAGCTCCAGCTCGCCTTGGTTTTTCCTTTGTTGGTAATCGGTATTATATATATATATATATATATAATATGCTTGTATTGTATCTCTCTCTCTGTCGAGAGTCGACTGGTGCGGTGTGGCGTGGTGTGTGGTGTGAGGTATGGTGAGAGAGAGAGAGAGAGAGAAATGAGACACTAGAATAAGAATAGAATAGAGGAGAGCAAAGGGAAGGGAAGGGATCTGAGCTCGTGCAGAGGCTTTTGCCTTTTAGTCTGTTCGACTTATATAAACAACCGCACATCATCTTTCTTTTCCTCTTCCCTGTTCAGGAATTAATTTTTAAATTATTCTATTGGATCTGTTTTTCGTTAAAGAGGAAAAAAATTTAAATGAATAAATTATTGAAATTTGTAGCCCACTGAAAAAAGAGTAAAGGGAAGAGGACAAGGGAAGCGTTGATTGCAACCAGTGCCGGGCTGTGTTTTTGTATGGGAGAAGGTGACGTGTCAGTGGCTAATCCGCATTTTTTTATTCCTTTAAAAAAATAACTAATATGTTTTCTTGTATTTGGGAACTTGCAATACCAACAAAACGGAGGATGGGATTAAAAATTACTGGGTGCATTGGGGTCTGGGATGGAACAGTTGAATAATAGCAGGGGTAGAAAAATTGGGGAACAAGAGGTGGGAAAATCGGAATAAGATAATGATGGGGTTTGGGATGGTAAACTTTTTCATGTCTAATTAAATTCATTGGCGAACTTAGATTAGCCTCTCGAAATAGCTGAATTCGGGTTCTCTCCATCCATCTAGGTACAATTTTCATATTATCCCTCACCTTTGGTCCCTTTATATTAGATCGGACGGTTGATTCTCTGCACTTCAAAATTGACGGACGTGATCTCTCCGGTCATGCGATTGGAGAGGATCCGGAGCAAGAAGAGTATGTTGGCAAATGGCGATGCAAAGGATTTCTCGAAATTCCTTACGCGTGCACTTGCGCCATCATCAAACTGCTGAAATCTCGTACACCGCAAAAGCTTTCCACGGTTCACCCCCCTCTATTTCCTGCTCCTCTCTAGTCTTATATTAATTGGAGGTGTCCATTTTCTTGCATACAAGTTCAGACTGATATCCCATTTTCACTGTATATAATTTGTCATAACCGCTAATTTTCTATCACATTTCACTGTTAATAATTATTTTTTAAGTAGAAGTAAATAATATAAATTGAGCAAATATTGTTGTGTTTTTTTTTTTATCTTTAGAGTTAAGAAGGGAAAACAAAAGAATTAACTTGAATGAAGAACAAAATAAATGGATTGTACAGTTTTTGATGGAACGGAGAGGAGGATAAGTCTCCAACGGCTCACCACCACCAAAACTCGCATTAAAAACTTGACCCACATGGGTGGATCGCAGCGTCGCTACTAGCTCGCCTTAGCTGGAAAAGCCCATTCAATTTTCACATAACACCCCCGACTTATTAAAATTCATGATATAAGTCTTAAGACTTCAAAGGAAAATTTTATATTAGAGGGGAAGGAGTCAGTTATCACCTGATAATTAATAATATACAACCGGAGGGCCTTTGCTCAAATTCCGAGATTCTTTGTTATTTAATTTGCACGACCATTTGAGGGCACGAGGGAATGAGTAAAAAGTGGAGGGGGGCAAAAGCAAAAGTGGTAAAAGAAAAGCCTGCTCCGGTGGCCTTTTAGAGAAGAAAAAAAAATACTTATTAAGATTCTAAAGCTGGTTTTTGGTTTGCAATAAAAAAAGTTTTGAGGATATGTCATGCAGATATATAGTACAATACACGAGGAAGGAAACTTGCCTTTTTAATTATGTCATAATTTATTTGGAAAAAAGTGTTTTGTTTCCAAAAATATAGTCATTGGTAACTCAATTATATAATTTCTTTGTAGGAAAGGAATTTCTATTTTGAGAGAAAAATTAACGGAGCTATAGATTAATTAATGTATGTATTAATGTATGTATGGTATATAGAGTAGGGGATCTCTTTCTAGAAGATGCTTTGCAATATTTCTATTTAAACACAAGGCAAAGAGGAATCCATGAAATTTGGGATTGTGACTCCTGGAGGGGTGGTATTATTTACTTATTCCCGGATAGGCTTCCATAGCTATCTATCATCTATGCCTGTTTCACGGGAATAAATCAGAAAGTGGGCCCCGCCTACTCAGTCTCATTAATGGCCACACCGTGATTAACTGCTCATCTCATGCATATTTAGTACAAATAAAACAGGATTAAACCAGTCTTTCCGGCCATGATATCTTGTTTCAGATTTTATTCTTATTGTTTAATCTGCCTTATCTCATACTTTGATGGTTAAACCTATAATATAATCATTACCTCCACATGTATAAAAAGACGAAATATATTTTTTTTCTCTATCTTTTTTGTAATTGCAATTTAAATTTTTTGAGTCTCACAATCGGTCATGACAAAGCATGACCAATCAATGACATCAAATTAAACACTGTTATACAATAACAATTGTTCATGAACATATCAAGTTCAATCCTTAAAATACATGATAAAATTTGCATTCGTGAGAAATTTAAATTCATACAGATACATGACATTATTAAAATAATTCAAACATCAACTAATCCAGATTTAACTAATATGTAAGTAAAGTAAATTTATACTATAGAATCCAAAATAGAGAATTAATAGATGGTTCATTAAAAAAAAAGTAAACAATTACAATTATGAATCTGAATTAAATATCTCCATTATTTGACCTCTCTCTCAATTCTCAAATGTTCTTTTTAAAAAGGGAATAATTTTTTTAGTTAAAAAGGCAGTTGCTCAGTTTCATTAAAACTAACGAAACCACTTAGTTTAGTTAAAAAAAATAGGGATAGTTCCAGTAAAGAGAGATCATTTAGGGCCTGTTCGGCGTGGTACTGTGCTCGTGGGAAAAAAAAATTCACTCAAACTCAATTTTTTTTCCCACAAGCACAGTAAAATTCAGTTCAAAAAATTTATGTTCCCAAGCCACTTCCCGTTCCCCTCTCGACGCCGAACAGGCCCTTAGCTCTCTTTCTGCTGCTAAAGTTTAACTAGAACAAAAGTACCCATATATTAGTAGGTAATCACCTCATACTTCCAGTCTCTACTAAGCCTCTACTAACACCAGAACTAAAGAGCATTCATCCTTAACACTATACTGTACCAAAACAAAACACTGTTTGAAATCACTAGTCTGAGTCTTCTTCATGAAATGACATGCTTTCCTCTTCACCAGGCCAGATCACTCTCAATGGAATTGCATCCATGACCTCTTCATTTGGTATCCACTGATCAGCTTTCTCTTGAACTTTCTTCTTGGCCTTCTTGCTGCCTGTCCAGTAATGAACCAAAGAGATAATGAGATAAATTATACTTCTAGCTGATTTAGGTTGTAGCAAATCTCATTTCTATGTTTCCAAATAGTCCAACAAGCAGCACTGAATAATAATAAGAATATATTTCTTTCTTTAACTGATAATGTCAGAGCAAAGGAGAAAATATTTTTCATTGTGTACCATTGTGAATAATACAACTGGTTTTCGCCTAACCAATACCGGACTTGAGTAACTAATGGACAATGTAGGAACAAATGATTCACAGTTTCATCTTGAGAGCAAAACACACAAGTGACAGTACCCTCCCAGCCTTTTTTTCTCAGATTAATCTTGGTGAGGATTCTATTGTGAAATGTCAACCACATAAAGATTTTTATTTTAGGGGTACAGGTATTGACCACTATAACAAAGATTCTTCTACTAAAATCCCTTTATAGTTAAGAATCTTATAGATTGATATTAACTAAGTGAATATCTAAACAAAATTTATGTATGCTATGTGATATAATGTCAACTTTGTTGCTATCTCCTTCAAAGAGGATAACCCTGATCTACTAATAGAAGGGACATAAAGCCATAAATCAAGTTTATTGGATAAAGATCTAAGAATTCTATTACTAAAATCTTCCTTTTTAATTTTCTGTATGGCCACCATATCAATTTGATATTTACTAATGAAATCAGTTAATACCTCTCTTCCTAGAGGAATAATAGAAAAGAGGATTAACTTCCCCCCATGGCCATGGATTGGTAAAAATCACAGCAGATTAGACGGCCCAATTTAATCGGCCCATTAGGAAATTTACCCCCAAACAGTAATAATAGACGTAAAAAGATGTTCTGAGATTCGTACAAGTCAACGAAATTATTTAATCCAATGCGATGGAGCCATGGAAGTACAAACAAGGTGCAAATGTTTTCATTTAATGGCGATGCAGAGAGCGAGAACTCGGGCTCGTGTCGACAAAATGTCGCATTCCCATTTCTCAGACTTGCCATGATGCCATCTAATCTATCTGCACCAGGGCCCCACATCTCCCCTCCTTGATTTCCTTGATGTGCTTGCTATGATTGCTGCATGACTGCTTCCCTTGATTCTGTGTTGATTAATTGAATGCTTATTGCTACCTATTATGATTTCATTTCGCATCTTTTTTTTATTCCTGTCTATCTATCCCATTACTTTTCAATTTTAGTGTCCGCTTTAAGATTCGTGTAAATTTAAGTTAAACGATCAAAATCTAACCTTACCTGATTTGAATTCCTTTTAGATGATATGCTATGATAGCATGATGGTACTTTAGGAAGGCATAATTTTTTAGGTTACCTTCATAAAAAAATTTACATGAAATCAATATTTTCATTCTTAGTCCAATTGTTCATCCATTTCTTCCGTGTTAGAAAAGCATCTTTTTTTAATTATCAATAATAGACTTCATCACGCATTAATTATTGCCGTTTTTTGCATTTATCGGATTTGAATTCTATTGTCAACGGATAACTAAAAGAAAACGTTAGAATTTATTGTCTTTCATCTTCTTTCAAACCATTAAATTTAAAATTGAGGAGAAACGAGAGGTAGCACAGTTAGTTAGAAAAAAAGTTGAGAGTTTGATTTTCCCTTACGACTTCACAGTCTCTGCAAAGGTTCTCAAAAGAAATTTAAGTTGAGAGGTTTCAAGATAATGTGATCACTTTACTGTTTGAGCTTAACTTCCAGCTGCTTTGAGATTCGGGCTAGTGTAGGGGCAGTATTATTGGGCTTTGAGATTTGTGCCAAGTTAAAAAGAACGGTCCAGATCTGGTAATTCTAAAATATTCCCTATTACGATACCGGGGAGAATCTGAATTCTTTTATACTCTCTCAAACTCTGGAAATCAAAGATTATTCAATGAAGTATTATAAAAAGTGATACACAATAATTAATCTAACAAAAAAATTTCAAAGTATACTACAACTCAACAACTAAATAATTCAATATTAAAATATGCATCTTCGCTTTCGCTTTCACCCTCTCTTTTTCCAAAAAGAAACTAATAATGAAGTTTGTTGATTTAATTTAAACATAACTCATCTAATACAAACAAATATTAAAATAATGATAACAACGAAATGCAAAAATATTAATGATATCTTAACACTTTCTCAATCTCTATTAAGATGGGTGTATAGGCCCTCTCTCTATCTTCCTCTCATAAATAATAGGAAGATCATCTAAAATTGATGATAATATTATTTATTGCACATCATTTTCATGATGTTGATGATACTTTTGATACTACTTAGTTATCTAGACTTAACATATGGATCCCATCGGAACTCTGATCGGAACTCCGTAAAGAACCGGATCCCATCAGAACTCCGTAATTAAGCGCGGACAGAAGTAGTACTAGGATGGGTGACCTCCTAGGAAATCCATGTGTTGCATTCCTTTTAAAAATAGAAAATCAGTCTTTGATCTAGTGGTAAAGGCAATGCTATCTGTGTGACAGATTGCAGATTCAAAATCCGAAAAAAACAATCATTTGTGAATATTAAATAGTTGGATGGCTTGACCTCCAACATTTACTCAAATCTAGCTAAAACATTTTCCTTCTTTTTGTCCGATGAATGGTTCAAGGAAGAGATTTACCAACTTTAGAAGTGACAAAAAAAAAAATCCAATTCCCTTTCTTTGATCTATACACTATCTTTAAACGCATTGTTAATTTGATCTAGGCTAATTAGGTGTTGCCGTTGGATAAAGTTGAGAATGCAATTCGTTATTAACCGATGGTCAACAGATTAGGAGACAGGCATTATTCAATTAGTGACAATAAGTGTCCTAAGATAATATATACATATTTAACTAGATATCATATTTAATTAAAAAAGTACGGATTGCGATGATACCTAGGTGGGGTTTATCTTTTAGAAATTCCCTTGTTTTACGGAATTGTGCCTCAACAGATCCATGAATTACTCTTAATTCATACAAAATAAAAAAATTTCAAAAAATTGCCGAAATTTTGGAGTCAAAACGAGATTTATTTGTGTTGGGCCCAACTTTGAAATCTTTGTGGCCCAAATCACTGCCTGGATTTGCTTGAACAAAACAATAAATAAATAAATATTTATTCACCAGAGTTAATTGGTTTTTCTGATAAATTGGGTAAGGCAAAATAATTGAATTCGTTTGGGAAAGATAATACTTGGTCATGCTGACATGGATAACATTTACAATTTATTACTCTGAAATTTTTTGAAAAATTACAGCATGATCTTTAATAGACTTAAGATCACTAAATAACACCTCACCCTTGATAATATCATTTTTCATTTTCCATATAGACATAGTAGAAAATAAGGAACACATTATTTTATTTTATTGGTATAAAATATATTTTCTCCTTTCTTTTTTTCCAAAGATTTTTTCAAAATCTAATTTAAAAAACTACTATTTTAGTTTTACTCCATTTCACCATACAAGGATCTCATGTGCACAAACAATATTGTTTAAATTATACCTTTTTGTTTTCTGCATGTGCAATTTGCAAAAAACTAAATGGATATATTGACATCCAATTAAGTTTGTTTTCGTGTTGATCGCATCGCAAAGAAGCCCGTAACGAATCATGGTCTCCGAATGGTTGATCTGAAATTTTGTGTACATAGGTTATTGTTTTTCTCTTGATAAAAGTATTACTATTCAATAATATACTACCCTATAAATATTTTTGTGACTACTCAAATATACATGATTTTTAATTAACAACAAAGCTTAAGCATTTTGTTTCCTCTAACATGTAAAACCCAATAAAAGGAGAAAGGTAAAAGAAATTCTACCTTCATTTGTTTCCTCCAACATCTCAATTGTTGCAAACTTTACAAGACACTTCAATTAATTATAAAATTACTTAATTAAAAATTGTGTAGTTTCCTTGTAAATAATTCTAGTTCTATAGTCATATGTACTGATGTACATAGAGTGTGTAGACCCAAATTAGGAACTTGTAAATAGCAAAGAAAATATATAATTGTGGAATCATTTAAAAATTGTGAATAGTGTTAGATAAATCACAGAAAACAACGAAGTAACAGAACTATACCTTATGAAAAGTATGAATAAAATCATTTAGTTTGTACAATCTTAAACAAAGGCATTTTTATCATATTGCTTTTGTATTTTCTTTTTCAAAATGGTTTTGTTCTTTCTCTTCTATTTTCCAAAAAAAAAAAAAAGTTGTATAGCTACTCGATGACATTTTATTTTTATTACACACATATTTACAAAATTTTAACCTATATTTTTTTAAAGACAAGACCAATCATCATCTTACTACGCCTATAATTCCAAATATCAGGTCATATTTTAATAATTAACTCCAACCTAAAAAGATATCTCAAATTTATCACTACTACTAAATTACAACTTAGAACTAAATCTCCCCTAAATTGATATGCGACAAGACATACTGTTTAACCACAACATCACCATTCATACATATATCTAAATCGACTGAGATAACACTGGATCAAGCTTGCATAACCCAAATTTAACATAGAATAATTTGGATTATAAGCGATCTAACTTCCATAAAGTCATTTAAACAACTAGAAAACTATTTTTGAACAGTTGACTGTTTTATTTAGTTCTATGTGTTCGACCTCATTATCGACAAGAAGTGATACTTTTGTGGATATTTGTTATAGTTTTCATAGTTATTTCTGACTGTGATTAGGGGTGTTCATCGGTTCGGTTCAGTTGAAACCGAACCGAATTAGGCAAACCAAAGTAATAATTCGGTTTCTAAAATAGAACCGAACCGAACCGATTTAGCATTGCAACCGAACTGAACCGAACTAAAGTTTTATTTCGGTTTGTTCGGTTTGTTCGGTTCAAATCAAAATATATTATTTTTTTATTTAAAGCAATTGATTTATAATAAATCAAAGTATATTAAGAAATAAATCAGGATATTAAGAAATAAACCGGAATATTAAGAAATAAACCGGGGTATTAAGAAATAAACCGGGACGGTCCGGACCAAATTCATAATATATAAAAGTTCGGTCGGTTCGGTTATTTCGGTTTTGAAAATTTTCAAACCGAACCGAACCGAAATTATAATTCGGTTTAAAAAAAATAAACCAAACCGAAACATTAAACCGAACCATTTGGTCCAAACTAATTCGGTTCGGTTCAAAACCGACTAAACCGGACCCAATGAACACCCCCAACTGTGATGCACTCTTTTTTTGTTGTTAAAAAGACCGAAGCCTAGTTTTATTACGAAACAGAATTAACTTACAAAACGGAGGAACTGTTTAGAGCTAACATAATCAAAGCTCTCCAAAAGACTACTGGTCATGAATCTAAACACCAAACAAGTATCATAATAGGAACCTCTTGTGTGCAAGCAAGGAAACAAAACGCATAAAGCTCAAAAGTGCTTCTGCTTAGTCTAGCCCTATTTAACTACTAATATCTAGATACTTATGCTATATAACTCTTGACTATCTTGAGTCACAACACTTCAAACTGGTGGAGGTGATGAAGAAGGTGGAGGGGTATCGCCAGTTTGATGCGGTACCAGCTGATCATCTCCAGGCATCCAGACTCGAAGGAGAATAGCCTCCAATATATCTTCATTTGGCATCCAATCTCGTGTTGCTTCCTTAGTTTTCTTTTTAGTCCTCTTGCTGCTTGTTCAATATTCAATTAAAGAGATAGTCAGTAAAATAAGTTGTCGACCTGTTTTCACTTGCACATTTTGGAAGCAAAACTCATTACGATGTTTTCAAATGGTCTGACAGATACCACTAAAAATTATTAAAAAAAACTTGTTTATGATGTTTGGCCAGTGTTTTTGCAAAGACCACTATATTTTTTAGAGAAGACTATTGTTGGAAATAAAGTTAGATATTACACATCCAAAACCATACTTGTTGAGCTGGAGTGCATTTAAAAAATGTAACACCTCGTAAATTAAGGAATAAATATAGATACGACTCAATCTAATTTCAGTTCGTTAATAAATGTAACGTCACGCAATTGAAATATTAAATTAAGATACAACGTAAATAGTTTATATATTTTTCTTTCCTTCATTAAATGGATTAATTTTATTTATAGACCACAATATTTTTAAATAAGTTACTCAAAATAAAAGGCCCGATTAAGCATAGTATTAAAAAGGAGAACCATATTTTATTCACTCTTTCTTTAATAACCCCATAAGAATAAGAGATCCAAGCCGCACCCTTCCTTGCAAAGTTGCAAAATAAAGTTCTGAAACTAAGCTATCCCAATCTCATATTAAATTTTGTGGTTAGTAAGTAGATTATATATTCTAAAAATTTCATATTTGTTATATTAACTTTTATGAAAATTTATATACTTGTTCAATTAGTTAAGCGTATTTCTTGAATAAAATCTAATTAATTATGAAATATTTCTTTGCTAATATCATAATCTGAATTTACGTTTATAAAAATCCTCGGATTCACTATTTGATTTCAAGAAACTTGATTTATTCTTCTATTTTTATTAATTTAATTTGAGTAAACTCTGGTATAGTAGATAAATTCTGATCGGCAATACAAATTGGGTGGGATCCGCAAATTAGAAAATGTTTATTCATTATATTTCTATATCATATAAATTGTTAAAGCAAACATCTTAATTTTCACCGAATTAATTTTATAAATCATATAATGATTTCTATTGTCGGAGACTTATTTTTGAATTGGATCTATTATTTTAATTAAAGAGTAATTTTTTTATCAAAGACCTTGAGAGTTTATTCACCGATGACCCTAGAATTATTGTTATTGTAAGAAGTCTAGTTCTAAATACTTACCAATGATTAAATTATATTTTTTATGAAAAACAATTTGTATAATTGTCTTATTTGAGAGTAACGATTATATTTCTGGATTTTACGGATGACCCAGATCATAAACTTAAAAATATATTATTTTAACAACATACTTTTTTTAATTAGAAACTTGCTTAAATATTAAATTAGAAATCATGTTCCGTGGTCTAGATCTGAGTGCCGAAGTAAGGAGAAACATAGAGACAACGGTGAACTGCCCCACGACAACAGGTGCGGGTTTTCTGGACTTTGTAAAATTATTACTTATCGTTTTGTTTGTATTTATTTTCATATAGTAGGATTATGCATGTTGAATTCGAACAACCATTTGACTTTGTTAGAGAATATTAAGATAGGATTATTTGTTTGATCAATGGACTTGTGTGAATAGGATGTGTTGACTACAGGTGCGGGTTTTCTGGACTTTGTAAAATTATTACTTATCGTTTTGTTTGTATTTATTTTCATATAGTAGGATTATGCATGTTGAATTCGAACAACCATTTGACTTTGTTAGAGAATATTAAGATAGGATTATTTGTTTGATCAATGGACTTGTGTGAATAGGATGTGTTGACTATGACATGCGTGCTGTGTTAAATGAATGAACGTGAAATGAACAGAAAATTAAAGTGAACTGGGGCCGATATGCTTGCGTATCGGGATGTATACATTGGGTCCGGTGTTCGACTAGACCCCTCGTTAACGTGACTGTAGGTGAAAGCGGTCCTATCACGGATGTGATTGTAGGCTGATGCGGTCCTGTCATGGACGTGATTGTAGGCTGATGCGGTCATATCATGGGTGTGATTGTAGGCGAAAGCGGTCCTTTCACGAACGTGATTGTAGGCGGAAACTGTCCTATCACGGACATGACTGTAGGCAGAAGCGGTCATTTTCATAGCCAAGACCTAGCGGCATATGAATTCACTGTCTAGTGAGGCAAATGAAATAGATTAACAGAAACTTGAAAGTGAATAACGGTTTAAATATGTAGGATTGCATTGCATTAGAGATATTTGTGCATTTATTTTATCTATGTCATATTTGTGAGAATTAAGTAGATTTTACAAACTCCGGGCTAGAACTAAATCCCGCACTGAGAGAATGTTCGAATCTCTCACCCGTTCCACTTTTATGTGGGTTCCAGGTAATGAAGATGAAGGAACTGAGCAAGGTCGTGAGTGAGCTAAAGAGGGAAGATTCTGAAAAGAATAATATGCCACTTGTTGATTTAGTTTCTATTTTAAATAATTGATACATTGAACAGGCATGGCAGTGCTTATTTTACTAGCCGTGTCTGTCATGATCGTTTGTAGAACCCTTTTGCTTATGAAATAAATGTGGCTTTTATTATATTGTTATTAATAATGTATGTGATGGCAATACGCCTTACGTTGAAATACGTGGCGAGTTGTCTCGGGGTGTGACAAAAAACATGTGATCAGCTGTTTCAGTTTGAGTACAAAATTTGCATTTTGTATCTCCAACCCAATCTTCTTTACTTCTTGTCTTTAGTAAGAATTTTTTTTCTACATGTTAACCACATAAAGATCTTTATTTTTTTAGGAATAGAAATATTCCACCATATTATAGGATTATCTACATTGACTCCTCTAAATATTAACATTTTGTATAATGAATGAACTGTAAATCTCCTTGTATTTTCTCATCTCCATGAGATTCTATCATGTGTATGTGTAAAAGAGATGGTGCTAATAATGTGCATGATTTGAGCCCATTATAACTGATCAACCCTGTGAAAACTTAACACAATGGCCCTGAGAATTAATCACATCAGATAGTAATACATTTTGATTGGTACACACTTCATAAAGCTGAAAATATGCTACTGACAAGGAGCATTCTCCATACCATAAATCTTCCCAAAATATAACTACTGATTGTTCTCCAGGTGTATATCTAACACTACATTGACCCAGTTGTTCTAATTTCACAATTTCTGATAAAAAAGAGGAGGTACATTGGAATGATCATGACTATAATATAAATGAGTGATCAATGTTTTCCATTTGCTACTAAAGGTGTGGTCCTTAAACTTTCACCACCATTTAACTAACAATACTAAGTTCATATGTTTTAAATATAAAATTCCTAGTCCACCATATTCTTTAGATAAGCACACTGTAGACCATTTGATTAGAGTATATTTTTTCTTATTTTTATCACTTCCTTGCCACAAAAATCTACATCTGACTTTGTCAATATATTTGATGACTGTACTAGGTACCTTATACAGAGATAATGCATATAGTGGAACAACTGACAAAATAGAATTAAGAAGTGTATGCCTTCCACCAAAAGATAAGAGTTGACATTTTCAATTTTGTAACTTTTTTTTCTATTTTATCAACTAAGAATCTCCAATATGTAAAAGTAAGTTTCCTATCATGTAAAGGAAGACCTAAATATTTAATAGAGAATTGTAGAGTTTTACATCTAAATGTTTGAGCTAATTCATCTTCTAAGGATGTATTTATTTCTGTGATGCACTCTTAATTACTGAAATGGGCCAACAACCATGCTATTAATTTTTCTTTTATTTTATTTGTCAAAAATAATATATTTCTTACTTTCTTTTTTCCCTAAAAAAATCACACCTACATTGCAATCATCTCAATTCAGAAAACATGTGAATTTTCAGAATCTCGATCACTAAGTGATAACTTAGAACAATCACATGATACTAGCAAATTATATAAATTGTTTGGTTTTAATTTCTAATAGTTTGTTTCTGTGTTTCAATATCAATCATGTCAATAAATTCATACACATATTTTTTTTCCTATTGCTTCGAGTATCTGTCATAATAAAAGAAGTTACCAACAGCTTAATTTTGGTAATGCAATATTATGAATTTCTTTTATACATTTTTCTACTTTGTTTTCCTAATTCCTACTTTAAATTAGAGAGTTAATTTTTCAGTCCGGTCTACAACTAATCACTTAAACAGTTGAAAAAGAACTTTTTTTTTAGCTCGGCTCAAACCTGGTGGGCTATGTTACACGGATACGTCGGTTTAGGCAGCGTATCGGTATCGGACACGTATCGGATACCAATACGCATCCGATACGGCACCGATACGTATCTGATACGCCAGCTGGCGTATTCGTCTACGTAGTGCATTCTTACTTGGCCGATACGGTCGCCTATACTCCGATGAAACTCACGGATACGGCGGGATACGTATGGATACGGTGAACCGCACCTGCGAACCGTGCCCGCGCCTGTGAGCCGCGCCTACACCAGCGAAAATGAAATATTTTTCTGCCCCACACATGAATCGAACTGAGACTTCCTATTGAGGGGTCAAAAGTTTTAACCACTACACTAAAGTTTTCTCTGTGATATATTCTAGTAACTATAGTATTTAACATATTCTTATGTTATGCCTTTAATATTTTATACAAATTTGATTTAAGTTATGATTATCTAAATATAATATATAAAATAATAAAAAATAATATATACAATAGACGTATCGTATTCTAAATTTTTTTAAATTGTCTTATCTCCATATCCGTATCGTATCCGATACGATACACGTATCCGTATCCGTATCCATGCAATATAGCTGGTGGGCAACCCCGATTTATAAGTGTTAAAAGTCGTTTAATGAAAGAGGCTTAGATCATCGAGGTCGTTTGAGACGAGGCACATCATAGTATATATCAGCCATCAGGTGTATGCTAGAAGCTTCTATTTAGACCAACATAGCAAATGAAATTGATGTGACTTGGGCCGGGCCTTAGTGAGTCAATGTTGCATATATTTCAATAAACTGTTAAAAACGATTATGTTGAAAAATCTAACACCGACGTAAGCTAGATTTGGAGGGAATGTTCAGATAAATTTTTATTGATGCAACTCAAGGAATCTAACCCCTAACAAACTAAATTTTTGTTGTTCCTTTTTCCATCAAAGTAAATGAAATCTTCGAATACATTTGCTAGATTTACTGGACGAGGACTCTAACACTGACATAATATATGCCAAGAGCAACTTCTGATGAGTGCTAGCTGATCTATACATCACATTTGCCACTGGGAAAGCATTTCAAATTCAAATAGATACATGCTTGTACTAGAATCGGGACGTCAGTCCGCTTTGCACAGTGGTGGATTGTAACCGTAGCTTGTGAAATCAGGCGAAGACTGGACCTGAACCTGAACTGACATAGCCGGTGATATGGCACAGCGCCGGACAACATGGAAATTTTCTGAAAAATTGGACCACACATGGTACCTGAGTCTGGTAACACGTGGAGATGATCAGAGGCAGTTGGGTATGAGAGTAAAATTGCATTGGTCTTTGCAAGGTGGCCCGGGGCCGGGAACTTCATTACTAATGCGAGTCGCTCTTTAGATTTCTTTCTCTAAACGAAAAAGAAAAGAAAAAAAATACTGGCAGCAAATCTATTTACTGAAGAGTGGAAAATTTTAACAACTCCATCCGACGGTTAGGACTGTATAGACTACAGTTCATCTCAGGCACTGAGGTTCAAGAAATCAGATTAGGTGGCAATCTGAAAAAAAAAAAAGAAGAAAGAAGTAACAATTGGGTGGTGGTGCACAGATTTTTGTGTTATTTGTTGTTTTGGTATAACTGTACAAGTGACTCTCCTTACATTGGGTTTCAAATTGATAAATGCTCTAAGCAATAAAAATTATAGAACCCAAAACAGAAGCTAGCATATCTGGAGTCTTGTTGTACTCAAAACTCATTCTATCAAAAATACATAGAAGAGACTAAACTGAAGTGAACATAAAGACAGTTCCGTATCAGAAAATATCTCCCTAAGGGAAAGTGATACGATGACGAACTGAGAAATCGGCACTATGAACAGCACAAGGTCTGATTTACATTTGCAATTAGAGACGGATGATACAAAGATGCCAACCCAAAATCTCAGATCAAATCACTAACTAGTGGTAAATTTGCAACCGGTTTTTTTTTTACCACATTCAACCCGTTGTGACCTGCTTTCCTTTCCAGCCCGGAATGTAATACTACTAGCATAACAAGAATCAGTACCAACCTCAATGAAATAAATAGAGCATTTGCCAGCAGTTATAATTATATGATTATCAATTCATAAAATAGTTACACTGGCAAAATATTCTCAGCAGGAAAAACTAATTCCCCAAGGAAATCTAATGCTGGCTGTTTATGTACTACCGCTTCACCAAGCCGCAATTTACTTTCATTTTATTATAACACAAATTCATATTACGGAAAAAAAAAATGGTCAAGCAGGCACATTTACTAATGCATCTAGAACTGCTTGACGAGTTGGTAATGCCGGTATTGCCCCTCTCTCCGTCACAGTTAAAGCACCACATGCGTTCGCAAATTTAAGAGCTTCTCTTAGGCGGACTTCATCCTATTAATCACAAAGTTCAAACAAGCATCAGTAGGTATTTTTAAAGCAACAACCATTTTCGAAAAATATTGAACAAATTATTGTGTTGTACCTTGATTAAAGATTGATCCAATGCCAATTGGGACAAAATGCCGGCAACAAAAGCATCTCCAGCTCCAGTGGTGTCGACAGCAGAAACCTTTATTCCAGGCACTCTTCCACTAAATTCCTATTGTACACATATTTTTAAGCTAAGTTTCACCATATAGAATAATAATAATGAAAGAAGAATTTCATTGTCAGCCTATGAAAAATCAACATCTCATGCGAAACAAATAATATACCATTTGTTATATGTACCCCTCATCTCTTCATTCCTTAAAAATACCAAATCACCTCTATTTCTTTTTCTCATTTGTAGAAGTTAAAACAATAAGGCGGGGCATTTTGGACAATTTTCAGTTTATAGGACAAGATGCAGCGTTTCTATATGTTTAGTAAACTAAATGCCATATTACATTGTGCTCCATTTTAACATATAAAAAAAAATTGTAGGTATTTTAGAATCGTTTTTTTTTTATAATTATGTACTTCAGAATTGATTACCTTGGAATAATACCTACAGCCCTCAGACCCCTCGGTCACAAGAAGTAACTTTAAATTAGGATGAAAAAGCTTTCTCACAACAGCATCGTCATATGGATCCTCTCCTCGTGTAAGAAATGATATCTCCTCTTCACTTATCTATTTAACAAAAATGTAAACAAACTTGACCTAAGCAATAAGCAACTTGAGCAATTAGGCAAAAAAAAAATTATGTAAGAAGAAAGAAAACTACTTTGATGATATCGGCAATATCCCAAATGCTCAGTATGCCCTCTCTAGCACTATCAGCCGACGACCACAGGGGAAGCCTCAAATTCGGGTCATAAGACAAAAGAACCCCTGCTTCCTTTGCCGCTTTAGCAGCCGCCACATGTGCCGATCTACATGGCTCAGTGATGAGGCTTATAGAACCGTAATGGAAAATTTTTGCCTGTACACGACATGATTTAACAGATGATGCTTAAAATCTAATAAATAGTCTGTGTTGCAGTAATTTACAAGTTTAATTATTCGATATTACTGATATCAATACTTAAATAATAAGTTTGATTAAAAAAATAATAACTAAAGAAGGCGTAAAACAGGAAATAAATGTACCTTTCTTATGAGTTCAAGATCAAGCTCCTCCTCTTTGAGAAGCATATCGGCACTAGGGTTGCGATAAAACATGAATTCACGCTCACCATCACTTCTCAGTGTCACAAAAGCTAGAGCTGTGCGCGCACCAGGGTCAAACCGCAACCCGCTATTATTCACACTGTTTTCTTTCAAAATGTCCGCCAGCATGTAACCAAACTCGTCTTCTCCGACCTGTTTAATGTTATTGGGTAAAAAATTAGCAAAGTTTGCGCACCTTTTATTTGCAGTCAGTTGTACTAGCACGCATAGTATCACTGGACTTTGGTATCAATTATTGGCATATGCCACCATTAATGTTGTACCAATTTGAGTTTGACATGTGTCATTAATGTTGTACCGGCTTGTAATTCAAACATATACCTTTCCAACAAAGGCCGCGGAGCCTCCAAGTCGGGCAATGCCAACAGCAACATTAGCAGGGGCCCCACCTGGGGCCTTCTTGAAAGCCGGCGCTTCAGACAGTGATAATCCACTGACGGTAGGGACGAAATCTATCAGCATTTCTCCAAAACACACCACATCAGCTGATTCACTGGGCTCCAGGAAGCCATCAGCACTTGAAAATGCTTTCGTACAACCTAGCACGGAATTTTAAGTATGATATTATCAGTTTAATTTCAGTCGTCAGCACCCGGTTGGTACCAGATTAGATCAATCACTGCTTCAATGAGATTAAAATATGTAATTTGAGGGTTCAATGGACATTTTTAATCAAAGAGGTGCGCATGCTCTATCATGATAATTTCGATTCAGTATCTCTGCTATGACTTACGAGTAACAAAATTCAGTTTGATCAGAATCCAACCTGAAAATCTAGGAAGATTTGAAGAGGAAGCGCAAAAGAGAGAAAGAAAAGGGCGAGCATATGGGATTATAGGCAATCTCGCAGTTTTTAACTGGAATTTAATCCGAGAATTTGAAGAGAAAGCAGGAGCAAAGGGAGTAGCAGCTTGCAGAGCCATTTAATTAAGTTCACCGACTCCGATTAGGCGATACGGCCGAGGATAGAAGAGAAGGCGACAAAGAGGCTAGAGGGTGGAGGTCAGGGGAGAATGAATCACTGTAGACTGGGGCCCACATTCAGAATTAAACTGGTGGCGGGCACTTGGAAAGAGAAAGTTGTTGTTGGCTTCGGATCTTCTACGACGGAACTGCGGTTCTCCTTTCTGATGTGCTGAGTTGTGTGGCGTTTGGTGGCGAGAGCATGAGCAATGAATTTGTTTCTTGTTCTGAATTGACTCTGAATTTTGTTTATGTAGTAATAGGGAGGTGGCGAGACCATTTTGAGAAAGAGCTTAGTTTAGGAGTCCTATTTTGAGTCAATTGGATCTTTGCTAATTTAATTTGGATATTTTCGGAACAAGGATATATGCTAACTTATATTTTCTAGATAACTAAACTTTTCAGTTTATTTCAGACTGATGGCAAAAATTATTATGGTGTCTATTTAGATGTATGGAATTAGTATTAATAGAGGAGTAGCCGAGTAGGGTTAAAATGTATTACTGTTTTGTGCTCCAACTATGTTCTATATCTATTTTTGTTTTCAAGGTTTCAAACCGTTCAACATGATATTCATATTAAAATGTACATGGAGGCTAAATTTTATATATTTTAGAATTATTTTACTATTTTTTTAGATAGATACAAAATCACTGTTTTTGGATAATCCAGAATCTTCTGATTTTATACATATTTAAAAAAATAGTAAAATCTTTTCACAAATTATAAATTTGGTCTCCAGACACATTTTATTATGGAGATCATGTTGAGTGGTTCGGATCAAGTATTTGTACTTTGAAAATAAAAATGAGAATGTGGAGTATGAGTGGGGCACCAAAATAATAAGGCATTTTAACCCGACTCTTAATAGAGAATGGGTTGTTTTGAGATTTGTATTTTAAAAATATGAAGGGTCCGGATCATTCAGAAATCAACTCAAATTTTGAGATATCTCAGGGAATGTGAATTTCTAACTAACCTTCTCAAGTTAATTTCCCAACTAACTCACTACAAAATAATTATACTCATTGGCGGATCTACTGTAGCACAGGGTAGGGTAAAAATGCCCTATCCTGAAAATTCAAAACTAATTTACAAAGACTGAATTTTGGGTCTTTGCCCTACCCTGAAAAATTGATATTGCCCTACCCTGCAGCTCAATTAAAATAACTGGCCCATTGTATATTAAATTTGATAAATTATATAAGATACGATCCAATTAAATTCAATTCGAAATCCGATTCAAAATTTTTTGTCCTACCCTGCTCAAAATCGCCCCTGATTATATTATTTCACATATATGACCGACTCTCCTGTAATCATTCATCGACTCAAACAAAAAAATATTAAATTATTCCACGTATGAAGTTGTCTTGCGGTAATTATTCAGGAATAGAACCAGCGGCTGTTCAGCAAGGAGATTAAATATTAATCCGTGCTAAGGAGATGTTATTCGGTAAGTTCAAGGAAGAAGCATGGGATTAAGATAACTAAAGGAAGCTAAAGAAAGGAGAGAGGTGCCTTAAGGAAGGAGCAGAGGATTAAGATCTGGGCAAAAGAAGACTAAAGGAAGTTGTCTTAATCAACGCTAAGGAACCGGTGTTCGGCAGGATTAAGCGGCTAAAGAAGCTAAAGGAAGCTCCTTAAGTCTTAAGGAGGCTTAAGGAGGCCCTTGCCGAACAAGTATTAATTACATTTTTTCTCTGAACTTAACTTTAAAATTTATCAAATTTACTTCAAATAATAAATTCAAACTGTTGAAATACGAATAATGTATTGATGTATCTACATATAAAAATTTTAAACTTTTGAATTAATTTAGTATAAAGTCAAGCAGTCAAAATTAGAAAGTTTATAAATTAATTTAATGCATTTATTTTTTGAACGTTTTTTTACCACTTAACTCTATACAATATTAATTCCAAAATTTAAAATTTCCGCATGTAGACGTATCACTCGTAAGGTAGATGGATTTCAACGGTTTTGATTCGTCATTTAAAGCTAATATAATAGATTTTAAAGTTGAGTTCATAAAGAGACTTGATGAACTTAAAAACACCCTAGTTCTACTCATTATTCATATTCTTACATATTACAACATTCGTCAATTCAAACTAACATCGAATAATAGTGCAACAAATTGTAACAGAACTTTAAATTAAATTTAAAAAAAAAACAAATTGCTCTGGTTCAAATTGTAGTACATAATAATATTTTAAATAATTTGATCAGAACTACTAACAAATTGTATAACAAAATTGCCAAAATTAATCTCCACTTGAGCATCTACCTTCCTTTTTAAGAACAACAAAGTGTGCCAATAGCTACTAAATTAGTGTGATATTCACACGGAAATTAATATTATAATTGAAAAAAAAATGCAAACAAAAATATTTTGAAGCAAATCTATATATTATTCGTACAGAAGAAGTAATAATTCGCTAAACATCGAGTGATAATTCACACAGAAATTAAAATTAAAATTTCAAAAGATAAAAGAAACGAAAAAAAAAACATTTTGAAATACAGTTAAATGATAATTCACTAACATCGATTGATAATTCTGATGAAGTTAAGTGATAATTCATTATAAATTAAAGCTAAAATTACAACATCGGTGTAGATTTTGTAATGTCCAGTGGATGCATCCAATGGTATAGGTCTATCAGAACACTTGAGAGCCCATCAGACCTACTCTGATTTGATGGGTTTTATCACCGTCGATTTGCTTTAAGATTCGTGCAGAACGCTTTAAACTTTGTGCATGTCTGTTTCAATTTCGTGCGCACAAATCTTAAATTAGATCGGACGGTCATCATGCTTGTTGAACTTAAAAGTAGGTCCGATGGGCATCGGACCTACTCCGTTCTCCTATCAGAATAAGCTAGCACGCATTGAAACAGAGGCAGTTCTTGGATCTGTTTACATTTGTATTCGTTTCTCTGCACACATATAACACAGAGACAGCCGAAATTTGTAATCATATCCTCCATTAAATAAAAAATTACACAAATATCCTCAATTTTTTTTAAATGCCTGCCCAGATTCTGGACAGTTCACTCCTAGACAACTGCCCAGAATCTAGGTAGTTTTTTTTTTTTTTTGAAAATTCTCAAACAAATAGCATATAGATAACATATAGATGGATGATTAATTGAGCAGTAAAATTGTTCATCAATTATTTTTTTAATGATTAATATCAACCTCATAATATATAACCTTGACTGAATGACAAAACAAAACAGAAACGTTGCATTAGTTCAATTCAAAAAATGAGGAGTATCAAATCTTTCAGACAGACATATATGAATGCTCAAACAATTGTACACGGTTTTACTGTATGATCCGTGTGTGATAAAATAATATAAATTTTTCCACATCATCGATCCGTGCCTTCATTTTATAATGCATCTTTATCTATTTTTTCTAAGTCATTTCTCTCATCTCCTTGCAAAACTATGCAATAATTTCTCGTAAGAATGAATACTTGAAATTGTGTGTAATCATGGTACTTGTGACAGAAAAATATTTATTTTTGTAATTTATAAATTTTTAGAAAAAAAAATACAAAAAAACAAAAAAAAAATCAGAAAATCAAGAAAAGACAAAAAGATAGAAAAAAAAAATAGAATAAAAAGTTCGAGGATAAAAAAATAAGTATGGTGCTTACACAAGACTGGTTACCAATAGACTCGATAAAACCTCCCAAATCTTGATTTTTGTACATAATTTATTTTTCCAAAAGCTGTCACATATACCAACACTTAGTTGTCATACTTTGCTCTAATCAATTGAGAAGAAAAATCAAAATTTATATCATTAGAATTCCTATTGGTTGGAAGAGATCAATTTATAATCGAAGGAGAAATTAGCACTCTTGGATTTAGGGATATTTGTGAGATGAATTGTTTAAAAATAATTATTCTAAGGAATGCATAATTAGGTCAATCATGGGGTGAATAAATTGTTCAAGGGAGATGTCATGAATATTTTTGAAGTTCTAAATTTTTAAAGGCCATATCAATTGTACCAAGTCCGAGTTCTAATTTAATTTGTAGCAAGTCCTTGAGATTGTATGATTTAACCTAGACCGGACCTTAGACCAGCTGGGATGTCGTTGCTTGAGGACAAGCAACAATTCAAGTTGGGAGGCGTGATCAAACTCATTTTGATAATGAATTACGTAGGGTTTTGGCTTAGGTTTTGCCTTATTTTCTCACCTTTATGTTTAATTATTACGTGGAAAAAGGTTATTGTTGTCCTATTTTACGTTTTAGTGCAAGAACCATGTTTGGTGCTATTTTACATCATTTGGAGCAAGAATTGGGTCGATCGGAAAAGCGCAACTCATCGACTAAGTCTCTGATACGGACCGTCTTAGCCAATACGGACCAGAGCCCCAGTACGGACCAAAGAAGGCCAAATACGCATTAACTCCTGCAGCGACACATTGGGAGTACGGTCCGTATTAGCCAATATGGACCGTACCCAAGGCGCCTTTTGGTGAATTCTTTGACAGCTGTATCCAGATCAGATAACTTGAACTCCACTCATCTCCAGGCACCCATTCACTCCTATATAAGCCTTCTGGACTGAACAGAAATATCATCTTTGTATCTTTTGGTTTTATATTTTCTTAAGTGAGAAGAGAGGAGTGTGTAAAGATTAAGTAGGAGGGTACTTCGTGTATGGTTGTATCTTTCTCTTATCTTTTTGTAAACATGCCGTTCAGCGGCTGAGTTTAGATTCTTAGAGTTGGCAGTAAACTTTGTTACTCATGATGCTTTGATATATACTTTTATTTTATCATTGTTTAGTGTTTTGT
Source organism: Carex littledalei (assembly GCA_011114355.1). Taxonomy (NCBI): domain Eukaryota; kingdom Viridiplantae; phylum Streptophyta; class Magnoliopsida; order Poales; family Cyperaceae; genus Carex; species Carex littledalei. The sequence goes on from CM022093.1 coordinate 11,399,994, forward strand.
TGTTCGTTTACTTTTGCGCTTTATGTTCTATCTTACTTGATTTTGTTTATTAGTCTAGACCGTCATGTGATGGCCACACATGGAAGTTAGTCATCATTGGGCTAATCGAATTGGGTTAAGGGAGAATAAAGATACTAGATTAGTGGTGGAGACCTTAACCGGAGATACCACTAGTTGGATCAACAAAAGTACACATGAGAGTCTCGACATTCGCAGACGAATGTCGTATTGTCGTGCTTTACCATGGGGACACCCAATATAACCAAGTTAGTAGGGCGACGTACCCAATAAGTGAAGTTTGAATTCTTTTGGGCTAGTCACAGATCTCCTTGCACCAATCAAGACAAGCCTTAATGGGATCTCTTGATTGGTAAGGTGGTTGCTAGGCGAAAGAGGTAATCACTAAATTGGATTAGAAACCCTCATACAACAACTGAAAACCAACATCTAATAAGGTAAGAATCAAAGCGGATTGAAGTAACAACGGTGTGCCAAAACCTTAGGAATTCACATCTCTATATTTATTTTACTTACTTTTAATTTTCGCCAAATATATTGATAAACAACAACAACTCTTTAATTTCAGATTTTGTCTAGCCTTTCGAAAGATTGTGATTTAATCTCTGAAGACCTTAAATCTTATTCCTTGCGGATCGACACTCGTTTATACTACTCGATAGGATTACGCACTTTTAATATGATTCGATAGCAAACTGGATTATAAATTTTATTAGCCTGGTCACATTTACACCCATCAGTGGTGGTGGAAAAAGTCTTTGTTAAGGTTTTCGACACTGGCGACGAACTCGTTAAAACTCTCACTTACCAGATTTTCGTTCTCTCCTTTCCATTTTTTCTGATTTAGGTGTTTTGGTCGAAGTTTCTCTGTAATGACCAGGATTAGAGGTCCCGTGGGGTTCCTACGCCCTTCTCCATTCTTCCTTCAATTAGGTTGTTCTGAATTAAAACAAATTTTGATTTCAAGTTAGCTTTATTTCAAATTAGGAATGAAGTTCTGAATTATGTAGAATTTGTACAATTTGAGGTAAAAACGCCTATTAGACCAAATTATAGATAGAACAAAAGAACAATCAGTATTTACTTGTACTCAAAAAAAATTATTATGAATTTTTGTGAATTTATGCCAATTTGAGGTTTTTTTGTAACTTTATCATTATTTGGCATGTCAGGAAATTGAAGTTCAATGATTTAGCAAACCGGTACCATCTTTGGTATCATTTCTGGTACGAACCAGTTGGTAATGGTATGATCAATTGGTGCTTGTTGGCATAGTAACATGGTTCGCGATTTATTCGTAAATTATTCGCGTTTTATTCGGATTTTTAACGTTTCCGAACCGAACACCGAATAAAACGCGAATTTTTTTTTTTTTTTGCTTCCTTGTAATACCGAATCATTACCGAATTATAACCGAATTATTCCCGAATCATGAATTTTTGACCCCGCCAAACTGAATCCGAACTATTCATTTATCACTATGCTTGTTGGAACCGATACCAAGGTGCAATTGGTACATCCTGAGTTTGTACCATTTGGTGCTTATTAGTCGTTATTATAGCTCACTGATATTAATTTGTTCTTATTGCATACCATTATACAGGTTAATCCATTCCGTTAAGTGATCTCGCCTCATATGAACTGGTTGCTAATCCAAAAAATATAAGTCAAGTGAGGATGATATTGATGCTTTAAAATATTTCTCAAACACCAAATCAAAGTATGTCTCGTTTGTGTTTTGTTGTGATCAGTTTGTGATGGTTTAATGTAATTATTTATGGCATTTTTTATTGTAATATGTAAAATTTTATTTTTTAAATGTTTTTGATGAATGACTCTTGACCGCTTAATTTAAATTTTAGCGACATATAATTATTTATTGATTTTATTAACTAAACTACCTTGAGTTTTAGTTAAATGTATTTATGTACACTATATTATAATGTAATGAGATTAAATTACATAATAATAACAATGTAAGAGTATTTAGGTTTTTACATACTACATAATATATTTTATTCATACTAAATCTTCATCTTTAATTCTACTACTTTGTCGAACAAGTACTCCTTAGTAAAGATTAAAATCATAATCCTTGACCCCTTAAGGAAGGTTGCCGAACACCCCAAAGAGCTTAACGGCAAACCACAACCAAAAATTAGTTGGTGATTTATCACATGCCCATAAAGAACTGATAATGCTGAAATAAGTAGTGATTTTCCCTATTACTTAACCTAAAATATTGTCAAATATCGAGTTACAAATGTCTAAAATAGGTTGAATCAGATTACTTTTGTCATTTTCACTTGATTTGGTAGATTTGCATATTTCTAGTGTTTTTAGGGCTAAAACAGGCATAAAACGAAGCATTATGGACACACAGGTCCCAACCATGCTGTTGCCCATCCATCCGCATGCAAGTGGAGGCCGCCAAACACATAAAAGGTGCATTGCAACAGAGAAGAATAGTGCAGCAAGAATTTCATGCGGATGTATGTCCAACCGCATGCAACCTCCCTCAGCCGCATGCGATAACTGACAAACAACAATTACAGCAGTAAACTTGGCAGCCAAGTTCCACTAAGTCCACTAACACATAATGGACGAATCAAAACTCATCTCTCTATCTTGACAGAACTATATATCTTAGTAAACTATAAATAGACTAGATCTAGGGTTTGCTAAGGGAACCAATTAGAAATATTACACATAACTCCATTAGAGTTAGGGTTAGAAGAAGGCCAAGAGATAGAGACGGCGTGTAGAAGATCAAGAGAGACTATTTAGGTACCTATTTAAACATAGGGGGAGTGTTTTGAGATTTGTGCCAAGTTAAAACATATGACTTAGATCTCACAAATACTAAGTGAAATTTTAATCACTTAGCTTTAAAAATACATTTAACATTTTATGAGAAGGTCTGAACTATATAATTTAAAAAAATATATAAAATTTAATTAATTTTCAATATATATAATTAAAAAAATAATAATTATAAAGATAACTAAACATTCCATATCAAGGATGTAGATCTACCCTGATTATTTAAATCATAGGAATCACAAGATCATGTATCTCAAGGACTATAAATCTATAATTGTCCAGACTATGTAAACGATCGATTCATCATAGCCCTCTATATTTGACAAATTTAAAAGTTTGAATGAATATACTTCGGTACGTACTTGAGTGTAACAAATTGCTTCCATATACAGATCAATTTCAATTCTATTTACAATGAGAAAACTAAAGATACTCCTCTCCTTTTCCTCATTAATAAAAGAAAATATTAAAAAGAAGGAACAATTAATGCAAAAAGGTACGTGGAAAGAAGACAACTGCATTTCTTCTCTCTAAGTTGCAAATCAAGCTTCCCATTGTCTTAAAAAAGCTTCAAAAAATCAAGGAATTTAAAGTTTTTTTTTTTTTGAGGAAAAGTAATTTAAAGTTGGGGGAATTTCATGTATACCCCTCAAAAACTTCAAATTATATATTCCCCCCTCTAAATTTTGAAATTACGTATTTCTCCCTCTAAACTTCAAAAACTCACATATTGACCCATTTTATCGTCTTTAGGTCAGCACGAATTTTGAAGCAAACACGCACGAATCTTGAAGCAACATGCACAAATCTTAATGCAATGCACACATATCAAAATTGCTTTAAGATCCATGTGCGCTATACAGTACGAATCTTGAAGCGAACGCGCACAAATCTTATTACAATGTGCGCGGATCGGACGGTAGAGGAATCCTTCAAATTCAAATTTGAGTTCGATGGGACGGAACTTTTTGAGGGGTATACGTGAAATTCCCCCTTTAAAGTTAGTAGCAGAACTCGTGCACTGCTAAAAGCCTAATGGATAATGTTGTCTGCTGATAATGATCTGTTAAATTTGAGAGATTAGCTCTCTAGGCTATACTCCCATTATAGTGGATAATGTTGTCTGATAATGATCTGTTGAATTGTCATCTCCAACATGCAGATAATTTTTAAATATATATATATATATAGAGAGTGGCTAAGGTCAAAGTGGTATGACTAAGGTCTTGGTGCTACCAATTAGTTTTTCCAATTTTAAAGTTCAAATAGTCGATTCAAACCGTTAGATGTTCAATCTATATTAAAATATGCTTGGAGACCAAATTTTACATTTTTTTGAATTTTTTTACTATTTTTTAAGCCACTTTGAAAATGGCAGATCCGGGTGAACAGTAAAAACAGTGCAACCAAATTCTGAACCATGTGATCAGCAATTTTCAAAGTGGCTTAAAAAATAGTAAAAAAATTCCAAAAAATGTAAAATTTGGTCTCCAAGCAGATTTTAATATAGAGATCACATCTAACGGTTTAGATCGACCATTTGGACTTTGAAAATCCAAAAACGACTTGGTAGCACCAAAGGCCTTGGTCATACCACTTTGATCTTAGCCACTCTCTATATATATATATATGAGGCTGGCTACTATGCTTATATAAGCAAAAACCCACATATGCTTATAACTCATTTTTGCGTTTCCAATGTTCAAATGGTCGATCCGACCGTTCATCTTGTTCTCCATATTAATATGTGCTTGGAGACTAAATTTTACATTTTTATGAATTTTTTTACTATTTATTAAGCCACTTTGAAAATTGCTGATCTGGGTGAACAGTAAAAACAGTGTTTCCAAAATTCTGGACCACCAGATCAGAAACTTTCAAAGTGGCTTAATAAATAGTAAAAAAATTCATAAAAATGTAAAATTTAGTCTCCAAGCACATATTAATATGGAGAACAAGATGAACGGTCGGATCGACCATTTGAACATTGGAAACGCAAAAATGCTCATTTAAGCATATGTGGGCTTTTGCTTATATAAGCATAGTAGCCAAGCACTATATATATATATATATAGTGCTTGGCTACTATGCTTATATAAGCAAAAGCCCACATATGCTTAAATGAGCATTTTTGCTTTTCCAATGTTCAAATGGTCGATCCGACCGTTCATCTTGTTCTCCATATTAATATGTGCTTGGAGACTAAATTTTACATTTTTCTGAATTTTTTTACTATTTATTAAGCCACTTTGAAAGTTTCTGATCTGGTGGTCCAGAATTTTGGAAACACTGTTTTTACTGTTCACCCAGATCAGAAATTTTCAAAGTGGCTTAATAAATAGTAAAAAAATTCAGAAAAATGTAAAATTTAGTCTCCAAGCACATATTAATATGGAGAACAAGATGAACGGTCGGATCGACCATTTGAACATTGGAAACGCAAAAATGAGTTATAAGCATATGGGGGCTTTTGCTTATATAAGCATAGTAGCCAAGCTCTATATATATATATGTATACATACATAGATGTATGTATACATAGATGTATGTATGTATACATATATGTATGTATGTATAGATGTGTGTGTAGAGTTCGGCTACGGTACTTCGCGAAGTAAAATGAGTATTTTACTTCACGTTTATATCTTTAATTTGAAACTTCAAAACATCGAACCGAACCGTTTAAGTTGATCTCCATATTAAATTGTGCTTGGAGACCAAATTTTACATTTTTTGAAAATTGTTTACTATTTTTTTAGAATTTTTGAAAATTGCTGTTTTTCAAAAAATCCTGGACCATCAAAAACAACAATTTTCAAAAATTCTAAAGAAATAGTAAAAAATTTCCAAAAAATGTAAAATTTGGTCTCCAAGCACAATTTAATATGGAGATCAATTTAACCGGTTCGGATTGACATTTGAAACTTTGAAATCGGTAAAATATGAGTGTGAAGTAAAACACTCGCTTTACTTCGCGAAGCACCGTAGCCCAACTCTCTCTCTCTCTCTCTCTATATATATATATATATGAGTGAGGCTATGATGCTATGCATAGCACGGATGAGGTCCGTGCTACGGCTCAAAATTTGACTTTTCAAAATCGTAACGGTCGATCCGAACCGTTCAACATGATTATAAAATGAATATGTACTTGCAAACCAAATTTTACATTTTTCTGAATTTTTTTACTATTTTTATGCTGTTTTTGGATGGTCCAGAATGTTCAAATCAAGTGATTTTCGAAAAAAGAGTAAAAAAATTCGGAAAAATGTAAAATTTGGTTTGCAAGTACATATTCATTTTATAATCATGTTGAACGGTTCGGATCGACCGTTACGATTTTAAAAAGTCAAATTTTGAGCCGTAGCACGGACCCCATCCGTGCTATGCATAGCACCATAGCCTCACACTCTCTCTCTCTGTATATATATATATATATTAAGTCAGTTTTAAAAACGCTTATTTTAATAAACAGTGAAAAATTTCTGAATCATTGGAAACAACTATTTTAAAACTGACTTAATAAATAGTAAAAAAATTCCAAAAAATGTAAAATTTGGTTTCCAAGCACATTTAATATAGATTAAATATTTAACGGTTTGGATCTACTGTTTAGACTTTGAAAATGTAAAAACCGAAATGTTTGTTCCACGGCCTAGAAACAAACATTTTGATATTAGCCAACCTCTCTCTCTCTCTCTATATATATATAGGTTGGCTAATATCAAAACGTTTGTTCCGGAGCCGTGGTGCAACCAATTGGTTTTTCAATTTTCAAAGTTCAAAGATCCAAACTGTTAGATGTGATCTCTATGTTAAAATGTGCTTGAAGACAAAATTTTACATTTTTTAGAAATTTTTTACTATTTATTAAGTCAGTTTTAAAATCACTGATTTTAATAAACAGTGAAAAATTATGGATCATTAAAAACAGCAATTTTAAAACAGGCTTAATAAATAGTAAACAAATTCCAAAAAATGTAAAATTTGGTGTTCGAGTACATTTTAATACATATTGAATGTTGAACGGTTTGGATCGACTGTTTGGACTTTGAAAATGTAAAAACTGAAACGTTTGTTCCACGGCCTAGGAACAAACGTTTTGATATTAGCTAACCTCTTTCTCTCTATATATATATTTAAGCAATGAGAGGGACGGTTGGTGATATATTTTGGGGTTAAGTTCTCCTGCGATCTCACCAATTCTAAAAATTTATTTGTACAAATAGTTTTAGAGATCCTAATCAATAATCAATGGGTTAAGTTCTCCTGTCTATTTCTTTAGCCTGTTGAATTAATTGTCTTCGTTTCATTTATTTTCTTTGTATATGTGCTCTAACCTATTTGACCTAAAAAGTATAAACTCCACATGTCAACAAAAAAGTCAAACAAAATAGAAATACAAAAATGACAAAAAAGTCCTCCTTCTCCGCGACCTATGCCAAAAAATTCCTTATTTATAGTTAAATTAGATATGTCAACTTATAAGAACAAATCATTATTGATGCGTAAGATTATTATTCATGTACAAAATATAAAAATTTCTCTTTCAAAGTTACGTGCTATTAAAGCACTTTATAATTGGCACGATTTCTTGCAATATAATTTTTTTTTTAAGTTTTCTTGCATCACGTACCATTTTAAAGGAAAACAAATTGGTCCCCTAAACCCGGACTTACTACAAAATTATTTCATGGGTACATATTTTTTTTATTTTCAAAAATATATTAAATATTTTGTCAGGAAGGAGAAAGATTTTTTTTTTATGCACTAAAAGAAAGTTTAGACATTTTCTAAGAAATCAAAATATTAATTCGGTTCCTTAGAGCATCCACATCCCTGGTATTATTAGAGTTTCTAATATGATGTGGTATTTTCTAATTTAGTTTCAGAAATATGGGAGAGTTTCTTATTTAGAACTATGCAGTAAAGTTTTTTTATTAAGAAACTGTTTATAAACTCTATGTTGGCCAAATAATTGGTTCAAATTATTTCTCTTTTTTAATTTGTTGCTGACGTGGCTTAATAGAAACTCTAAAATTAATTTTAGAAATGTGAGAGTTAGAAACTTTAGAGACCTTAATTTCTAAAAAGTGGTTAACAGTTATTTAAAAACTCATTTGAGTTGCTGGAATGTAGATTATCTTAGTAATCAGTATGCATGGTCATCTTTAATTACAAAAAGTGATGGATCTGCTTACACATTCTAAAGAACCGAATTAATAGTTCAATTTCTTCTAGCGCATAAAAGTTTATTTTCCATCTTCCTGATTTTTTATAAAATATTTAATACATTTTAAAAAAAAATGCTGAAACAATTTTTATTTGAAGTTCCCATGTATTAATTTAAAAAGAAAAAAAATCTCTTTGGTTCCTCTATTAAATCATGGATTTATTACAAAATCATTTTATGGTCCTTGAAAGATACTTACGAGTTGTGCAACAGAGTAGGTCAGGTAACCCCTGCCCGGGTCGGATCGAGGCCATGTGATTTGTAATCTGGGTCCAAATCGACGCATTGAAGATTAAATTTAATACTTAAATAAAAAAACAACAGGTGGCTTTTTATGCATCCATTTTATATTGCAACCGCCTACGTCCAGTACCAAGAGAAATTTGAGAAGCGCAGAATGATCTGGAAGCCAGGAGCCGTTGTGTCGTAAAACATTTTTAAATTGCAAAGAAATTGAATCAGGAGGTAAATAAATAAATTCTTCTCTTGTGCAACAAGCACACGCCAACTTGTAGGGTTCGGATTAGAGTGGGAAAAATGGCACGGCCGAGCCGGCTCCGTCACAGAACGGCACGGCACGCGTGTCAGTTACGTGCCGTGACTTGCATGTCCTATGCCGTGACCATTTGCGTGCCGTGTACATCTTTTGAAACTTTGGCATGACACAACACGGCACGTGAAAAATTTAGTCACGGCACGGCACGACACGTAGTCACGCGAGTCATGTATAATTAGGACCATTATATATTGATTTAGTGGTGAATCTTGAATAAACTAACCTAAATTATGATTAAATGGTCACACGAGTCACGTATGGTCACGGCATGTTTAGGCACGGCGTGACTCACGTGGCGTGACCATTCGTGTGCCGGGATCATCCCTTGACATTTTGGTCATGGCACGGCACGGCACGAGACCAAAATCACGACGTGTTAGTCACGACACGGCACGGCACGGCAAAGCACGTTTTTCCCACTCTAGTTCGGATCACTCCGGTATCGAACGTTCGATTATCAAATTCAAATTATTTTTTTAACTTAACTGGATTAAGTTTGCTCTCGCTAGAAATAAATTTGGACTGTAAAGTTATAGGTTCCACTTGTACGGTACCTGAGAGTCTCATATACAGACTCTCACTTGCACGTCTCATCTGAACTGAACTAGATCAAAGTATCAAAATTGTACAAATCAGAGCAACACATTCTATTGTGTCGAATTTTGTAAAGTAACTTAAATTTTGATTCAGTTTGAGCATAAATATTAAAGAGTCTCATTAAATTTCTAATTAAATCAGATTGATTCAAAATTCTGATCGAACGATCTGAATTCAAACTCAAAATTTGAGTTACTTTAGATGATCCGGACTCCATTTTTATTTTCACCAGAAAAACGATAAAATAAATAAATAAATAAACTAAACGTCTGAAGTCTGATTTACGAATTCACTTATTTCTATTGAAAAATTATATTGATGCGTATGTGATCAAAGAGAAATTGGACAATGATGCTACCGTTTCAAAATTTGACTTTGGAGATAGAACATTATATTCTTTCTAGATTCTTTTACTAATTTTTAATTTGGAATGAATAGTGTATGGAACAGTCCAGAATTATCAATATAAATAATTTTCCTTTGACCTAAAAAAGTTAAATCATAATATTTAATTAGCAAGAAGATTTTAATACGTACATCATAATGGGTGGTTCATATTAATTGATATAGACACTAAATCAGAATTTGAAAATATAACATATCGATACTATGTTTAACACCGTAGTTTAACTCTTTGATCCGATGATTAGATGGTAGGGACAAGCTCCTTTCGCCGACATTTTTTATTAATATCCAAAGTTTAATAGAAATTAATATTTATGTTCAGATTTTCAGATTTTCGCGAAAAATGCCCAAGCCGGTCACAAAATGGCCGGCTTACTCTCCCTCCTAAGCCGGCCATTTTGTGGCCGGCTTACCCCCCCTTTTTTTTTTTAAACCCGTATTTTACCCTATATATACCTCATTTTTCTCTCTCCTCCTCACAACTCCCTCATCTTTCAACCGAATTTGCTCTCTTCTTTAAGATAATTTTTTTATCTAATTTAAATTTAAATTTATTTAATTTAGGGTTTAGGATTTAGAGATGACAGATGGGATACCGCTGAGCAGTTACTCAGATCTGCCGATGCTACTGTGGTGACCGAGAGAGACAGAGCCTGGCCGCGCGAACGCCGGAGTACCGCCTCCGTTTTAGTTGTATCGTTGCTAGTTTTGTACTATTTATATTTGGTATACTATTTATGTTTGGTATATTTGGATTATCCTATATTTCGGTTCTTTTGTATGTGTGCTTTTATGGTACTATTTTTATATTTTACAGATAAAATAAATTATCATGATAATGCTAAACAGAAAATATTACAACATTAAAATAGTAGTACAACATAAAAAATAAACAGAAAAATATTTAAAACAATTGAATAACTGTGTTAAATAATTTGTGTAAAAAAAAATATTTTGTGTAAAAAAATTACACTGTATACAATAACAAAATAAAATTACACTATATACAAGAAGAAAATAATTTGTGTAAAAAAAAAAAAAAAGGGTAAGCCGGCCATAGAATGGCTGGCTTAGGGGGGAGCGTAAGCCGGCTATTTTGTGACCGGTTTGGGCATTTTTGGCGAAAATCCGAGAATCTGGACATAAATATTAATTTCTATTAAACTTTGGATATTAATAAAAATGTCGGCTCCTTTCGAGACGAGTCCTTCATTTTTGAAATATTAAGTTTAGGAACTACAGGACTGTAATTATGTCATGTTGTAAAATAGTGTATATCGAATAACATTTTATTCTAGTAAAATATAACGAAGAATAAATTTGTAAAAAATAATTGCGGGATACTCGCTGTAAAATTAGGTCACGTTGCAAAGTAACATACAACGAATGAATTTTTTTTTTGTCTTCCAGTAACGGAGGATAAATTTGTTAGAAAAAAAAATTTGGGATACTTATTATGGTGGCGCGGAGCAGCGCTAATACATAATTCTCTCTCACTTCGGCTACAGGATCAAATTACCAACTTGTATACCTCCAAATCCACGGACCACGAGCCATGAAGCACGCATAGGAAATGCTGAAATGCAAGAGAAGGAGAGCATTTAATTGAAAGCACAAAAAATTCGCCCCAGCGCGCTAGCCTAGGTCCCACTTGGTCCAGCTGCGCAAGTGGCTGCTCCCTCGGCCCCACCAACCCTGGCCAACCACTACCCAGTCCACCTCCCGACTTCTTTTCTTTCCTCCTTTTTTTGTTTCAGTCCACCGAGAAAGGCTTGGGTCCGATGGGTTTCGGGACCGTCCGATCCACTTTAAGATCCGTACACACGAATTTTAAAGCAGACGCGAAAGTTGCGGGCGCGAATCCTAAAGCCGATCAGACGGTGAGAGAACCCGTCGAACTCACTTTGGGTCCGATGCCCATCGGACCCAAATTTCTCCCCAGTCCACCTCGCAACTTGCCTCACATCTCCAATTCCTGTCCCTCTCACAGAAACTATTACTTGACCACGGCGCACAAACCCTCGTGAATTCCCTCCCTCACTGAAAGATGGGCCCAACGATGACTTGTAATTCGGTTACTGTTTGGTTGGACTAGAGGTGTTTTCACACGTGATGAACCTGGTTCACCTAATCTTGGCTTCCTAGAACACGCTGCCAAACGTCAAACGAGCGAGAGCAGCTTGGGTCCGATGCCTATCGGACCCAAAGTGGGTTCGATGGGCTCTCTGACCGTCCGATACGCTTCAATATTCGTGCGCACGTAAATTAAAGCAGACGCGAAAGTTCTGGCGTGAATCTTAAAGCGTATCGGACGGTCAGAGAGCCCATCGAACCCACTTTGGGTCCGATGCGCATCGGACCCAAGCTGCTCTCCCAACGAGCTCAGCTCAGCGAGTAGTCAGTACCTACATCCACCAGTTTTTACTAAACTGGATGTATCCATTACCATTAACCATGTATGAAAAAATTAATCGGAAGATGCTTAGGACTTAGGAGTGAGTGCATGATCTAGCCCAAGTTGCATTAGCGAATTTATAAATTATTTTCTTCGTACCATCGCCTATCGGCAATACAACACAGCGCATATCCAGATGTAAGAACTGGAGAGGAGCGGCAGTGTTGGCTCCTCTCCCTCCACCCCTTCTCTCTCTCCCCGAACGAAGTCCCCACTTTGTAACCAAGAGGAAAGAGGAAAAGAAAGACAAACATGTACATATCCGATATCTCTCCATTAAATTAATACTTATCATCATCATCATCATCATCATCATCATCATCACATCGATACATACTAGTCAATACTTACCCCAGCAAGCGAACGTCTCTCCCTTTCCCTCAGCTCTGCCCCACCCCACTCAGGCAGCCTATGTCCGATCCCTCGCTCCACCGACCGATCCTTCTCTTCCCTTTCCCTTCTCCTCAACCTCCTCCTCCCCCTTCTCTCATTAATCTATAGCCTAGCGTAGCCTAGCCTCCAATGAAAAACTTCCTCAAGAAGCTTCACATAGTCCCCAGTCACGCGACCGACGACGTGGAGCCGGCGCACGAACAGCAGAAACCGCCGCTCACCGGTATCTCCAACTGGCTTAACTCCGTCACTAGCAAACATCCCTCGCCAACGCGCACTCCACCGAACGGACAGGAGGCGGGTGGCTCTTCGGTGGGTTCTTCTTCGGAGACAGTTAGCCTCGGGAGGATGAGGAGAGTAAGCTTGTCAACTGCGAGCCCCGGACCTGAGGCGGCTGCGTCTTCGGCGAGTTCTTCTTCAGAGACAGTTGGCTCGGAGAGGATGAGGAGGGAATCAGGGTCAGGAGCTCCCCCGCCTCCGGTACGGGAGCTTCCTGCGGCTGAGGTGGGTACGACGGCTGCTTCAGCGCCTGTGGTGACAGAGGAGGATGATCTGGAGGATTACCAGTTACAACTAGCGCTGGAGCTTAGTGCGAGAGAGGATCCGGAGGCAGTACAGATCGAGGTCGCGAAACAGATCAGCTTGGGATCGTGTCCAGTCGAGAGTACACCAGCCGAAGTGATCGCTTATAGATACTGGGTCAGTGCTAGCTCTAATCTTGTGCCGTGATTCAACTGCTTGTGATTAAGATCTCGATCTAATAATTATCTTTAATCAATTGTATCAATCTCATCAAGTGATGCCATTTGGTAGCAAGTCAACCTACTAACTCAGGCCATTCTTTTCACAAGTCCGCCCTTGATGTTTAAATACATTAGCCCTTCTGGTAAAGTGCAAATATATGTTTTAAACATTTTAGGTATTTGAGGAAATAGATGCTCTCTCTTGCTTGTGATTCTTTTTTTGAATAATATATGTTCAGCTGTCTCATTTATAGTGACATTCAAATAACTTGTGTCAAAATGAGATAAACTTTTGTCGCTGATGCAAATATGAGACAAATAGTTAGGTTTAGTAATTTAGTTTGCTAAGAGTTGTCAATAGTGCAATGACTTTTTAAATCTTACCTAAATGGAATTTTTTTCCTGTCCTGAGTTGTGTCTCATTATGTAAATTTCTTCACAATATTTACAGAGTTACAATGCTCTAAGTTATGATGACAAAATATTGGATGGTTTCTACGATTTTTACGGCATCTGGGATGACCCCAGATCACCAAAAATGCCCTCTCTCCTCGACTTACAAGAGAAACTCTCCTCAGGGAACTATAGTTGGGAAGCCGTGTTAGTCAATAGAGCAGAAGACGCAGATTTAGTAAGACTGGAACAGAAGGCATTGATCATGGCCGCCGAATCGCGATCCAGTGACTCTCCTTTTGTTGGAGGGGTTCTGGTGCAGAGACTGGCTTCGCTTGTGGCTGATTACATGGGAGGAAAAATTTCGGAACCTGAGCGCATGTTGTTGTCTTATCACAGTTTGCGTAATTATTTGAGGGAAATTGGGGGAAGTGTAGTACTCCTACTTGGTCGAATCACTATTGGTCTAGCTCGTCATCGTGCATTAATGTTCAAGGTTTGTTTATTCAATCCAAAATTTTATGGTTTTCTTGAAGCTTGTGTGTGCTCTTTAAAAGATAAGCAAGACAAACAGTAGGCTATAAGACAAAAAAAGTAGAAAGGGATAATTATAGGTATAAAAATACGTAGCATTTTTATAAAGGAAACCATCTGGAAGTCCTGCGGAAAAATAACTCGACGCCAGAATGTCTTTTGTGCGGGTCGGAACGTACCCGGCAATGAATATTGCTACCTTAGGATTGGTCAATTAGCTTCACTCAATTGTGCCTAAAATACTATAATGAAAACAGAAGGAAACTCGGGCATAATTGCAAAGATGCTAAAATAACTCATTTTGGTGTTGGTCGGTTCTGGTACTGGCTTTTTGTATGATTCAACTGTAACATGTTTTTTTGAAAAATTACTTTTAACAAAATTACTCTTGATATATAATAGTATTGTTTTTGCATGAATTTATGGTAGGTTTTAGCTGATAGTTTGGAAATTCCTTGCCGGATAGTGAAAGGGAAGCATTACACTGGATCAGGAGATGGTGCACTGAACATTGTTAAGTTTGATGACGGAAGGTACGGTACAAACCCAATATTCTTCATCACACCATTTATAGATTGCGTAACTTTTAGGTAGATGTTGAAATTTAAAATTAAATGCTCCCTTTATCTGTTTGGTTTTGATATAGAAAAGCAATTATCTAAAAAAGTTGAGACTAATTTCACAGACTTTGATTCTGTACTGTATACCATTCCCCTCATGTTGTATCTGCTAGTTCTTAGGTCTAGTTGTATCCTGTTAAATTTTGGTTGAACAATTCATTTTTGAAGGAAGATTAAATATATAATTGTCGACCATAAAGCCATTCAGAGCAGATTGTTGAAATCGGTGCATTGTAATATAGATGCACTGCCAGCTAAACAGTGATTAGTATCAGTATAATGTGGCTGATCGGGATCCTAGGTTAAAATACATAGCATCTTGCGTTGCACATTTCTTGTGCAATGGTCACCTGTTAGGCCGACAGAAATCATTAGGCATCAATAAACTGTAAACTGCAATAATGAACAACAATTCCAGTAATCCCCATTTTCAGGGAGTTCATTGTTGATCTGATGACGGATCCCGGCATCCTCATTCCCTCTGACGGTGGTGTGACTGTGTCAAGAGAATATGAGCAGCAGAGCTTATTCCCATCCAATCATTTCAACAGAGGCAATGATAAATCGTCTATGAATGTGTGTTCCTTCAGTGCTCCTTCAAGCTCAGTTGGTTGTTCCTCACAAATTAGTGGGGCCACAAATACAGAACCAAATTCAATAGAAAATCCTAGATCACGTGACAGCGAAGCCGAATCAAAGCTTGACACAAAACTCAACACGAGTCAGACGTCGCCGGCTGCCAGAAGAAAAAAGAAAGTCAAAGATGTATCAAAATACATGATCAACGCGGCTAAAGAAAACCCTAAATTAGCACAGAAGCTTCATGATGTATTGGTTGAAAGTGGGGTTGAAGCCCCGCCTGACCTCTTCTCTGAACTCTCCGCAGAACCATTGGATGATCAAGAGACAACTTCAATTGTTACTTATGAGACAAAGAAGAGAAGTGGGCCCCATGGCCCATTTTTACCAAATCTGAGCCCTATCAAGTCAGTCGAAGGAGCAGGGACAGGGACAGCCTTGTCGAACATGCCGGTCCGCGGCAGCTGCAGTTGCAACAGCTGCTGTGGTAGCTTCTTCAATGGTTGTTGCTGCAGCTAAATCCAACAGTGAGGTCAAATTTGAGGTGCCTGTAGCAGCAGCTGCGGCTACAGTTACTGCAGCTGCAGTTGTTGCAACTACTGCTGCAGTAAGCGGAAATAGTCCTATTTCAAATCTACTCTTGCCAGGTTTGGCAGAGTCGATTTCGAAGGCAGACTCGAGTTCAAAGGGAAGCAGAGATGATCCACATGAGGAGCAACATGATGATGGTGATGTGGATCATGAGAAGAACTTGGGCGTAAGTGAAGCTCCACCAGAAAGGAGTTCAGATAAGTCAACTGGAACTGAGAGTACCAGGTCTGACGTGGCACTGGATGATGTGGCAGAGCTTGAGATACAGTGGGAAGAAATTATCATTGGTGAAAGGATTGGGCTTGGTATTATATCAATGAGAAATCTTGCTTTGGCTTCTCCTAGAAATTTAGCTATGATTTATTGACCCCTTTAATATGCTTATATTTAGGTTCGTTTGGTGAGGTTTACAAGGGCGATTGGCATGGAACGGTGAGTTCCTCTAGCAATCCAGTTTTTTTGCTGTATGCTTCGTGATCCCTTTTTCTTATTTGTCATTTTCATTTTGTTGTCAGGAAGTTGCAGTAAAGAAGTTCTTGCACCAAGATATATCCAACGATGCTCTTGAAGAATTCAGGAGCGAGGTACATATTCTGCTAAATTAAGAAGTTCATTACTTCTATGCATTTCGCTTGATTCTAAAGTAGATTTTTTTAGTTTGAAAGGAATTTACGATTTACCTTTTTTCTGTTTACAAGGTGAGGATCATGAAAAGATTAAGACATCCAAATGTGGTGCTCTTGATGGGTGCTGTAACTCGAGTGCCTCATCTTTCAATTGTTACTGAGTTTCTCCCAAGGTGCCTTTTCTATATTCTCTCGTCTTGACATCTGCTTTGTTTGAATCAACTGTTACTTAGTTTTATTTGATTATATATATTGCAGAGGAAGTTTGTTTAGATTGATTCACCGGCCCAATAACCAATTGGATGAGAAAAGGAGACTGCGGATGGCACTTGACGTTGTATGTTTTATATCTATACTTAAATACTTCTATACATTTGGATATGACTAACTTTATAATTTTTTTTAAATATAATTGTGTTTATTGCGTTACAGGCTCGTGGAATGAATTACTTGCATAACTGTACACCAATGGTAGTCCATCGTGATTTGAAGTCTCCAAACCTTCTTGTCGATAAGAACTGGGTGGTAAAGGTAATGATCTGTTTTTACTTTTAATAAAACCTTTTTTTTTTCTCTTGCCTTCTCATAGTATGAAAATTTTGCACCTCCATATATAATATAGGTTTGTGACTTTGGCTTGTCACGGATGAAACACAACACATTTCTCTCCTCAAGATCGACGGCAGGAACAGTAAGTGGTACTTGTTGGCCTCAACTATATAAGATCACTTCATATTCCTTTCAGCTTTTGCTTTAGTAAATTGGTTTAGAAGTACATTTTTGAATGACCCGGTGCTTTTATAGGCTGAGTGGATGGCACCTGAGGTGCTTCGAAACGAACCATCAGATGAGAAGTAAGCTTTATCACTCAAAGTGTATATACCACTTTTAAAATGAAAAATAGCAACAAACATGTTTATCTGAATGTTTGTTTTAATCACGTGCAGATGTGACGTGTTTAGTTTTGGGGTAATATTGTGGGAGCTGTGTACTCTGCAACAACCATGGGAAGGAATGAACCCCATGCAAGTGGTTGGAGCAGTTGGGTTCCAGCATCGCCGCCTCGACGTCCCTAATAACATGGATCCAGTCGTTACTAAAATCATTCAAGACTGTTGGGAAACGTTAGTTTCTGTGCTTGTTTACATCTTTTTTTAGTGTTGTTTGGTCTTTTGCTTATATTTGAAACTTCATAAACCGGTCTGAACTTAGTTTCATAGGACTGTTAATATACATTTTATTAGGTTAACGGCAAATGAAGAATAGTCCCTGTTTAAATACAAACCAAAGAACAGTGACATAGGAACAAACCTAAAATAGAAATATAATAATTCTATTAGGTATGCTACTGGTATAGCCAAGTAAATGGTATACTGGCTCATTCCTATTGTATGAGCTATGTACCAGTACAAGTACAAGTCAGAATTGTTTGAGCTATGTACCAGTACCAGTACAAGTCAGAATTGCAGATGTCAGGGAAAGGGATTGAGTCAGTTAAATACCTATAAAATACCATTATTTTTTATTGAAGGGTTGAAGATGCAACTAAGATGTTCAAAAAATCATTAATATCACTTTTTGGTGCTGGAGAGTTTTTGTTTTTAAATCTTTTGTCAATATGAAACAAGTTTATTGTACAAGAGGAGTTTACTTAATTTTTGACTCTCCGATGGTTCAGAGATCCAAAATTGCGGCCATCATTTTCTGAGATTATGGCATCATTGAAGCCATTACTAAAGTCAATGCCAAATGCACAAGCTCCAAGGCAGAGAGTTTCTCAGAATGATCAATAGCACAGGGACAGTTCTGATTGTATACTTCATCTGTACAATTTATTTTTGTATAGGCTTATTGATTCTCACGTGACCTGTGCAAGGAAGGGTGCATCATGAATTTGAGGTATGTGTGTAAGTTGGTAAAAGAAAAAAAGAGTTTCATGCTATAAGGACAGCCATAGGGATGTTCGATTCGATATGGAAATGCACAGAATAATTAGTTTCTGTGAAGACAAGAAAAAGTTTTTCTTTGTTACGCCCCGTTCTTAATCTTTTTATTTTTATTTTTGTAAGCTGAACGGTTGCCCAAAGGGTGTTTGTTCAAGTGTAACATTGCCGTTGTTTATAACTCCATTGTTTTTGATTGAGGCTTGGGCTTAATTACTGCATCAACGTTGTATATTATTTTATGTAGCACATCAATTGGCTGCTACTATCTTTAGCATATTTTAATTTCACTTTTCAGGTACTACTTATTGTTAACTTGTAAGATTATGTATGAAGAAGAAAGTGTAATCCAATACCAAGATTGTGTTCCAGAATTAATGGCTTAGATGGATGATGTCTCTTTCAATTTAGACATCACGTTCCAACCCTGAACCTGTTAAATAAATGATAGAGAGAGACATCATGTTGATCTACTGTCGTCAACTTATCTGATCATACATCTGTTAAAGTGTCGACATCATGTTAAAGTAGACACGTAGACATGGATACTGTCATGCAATCGAAAAGGGAATGAATTCAACAAACTGTTAAATGTTGACAGTCTTGGCCATAAATGAGAGAAAATTAACAGGACTATATTTAGCACAGGCATGCTAGTTTTCAACCCACAATGCAACTCATTGACTAGGCCCAAAATTCCTGACCGCGAATCAGTGCTTTGCAAATGGACTCTGTTGTCGTCCGTGTCTCCGTGAAAATCGAAATCACGTGCGATCACGTGACTTCTCTCATTCGCGACGTGGCCCTATAAACATATCCCTTCCCTCGCCACAAAACAAAAGAGATCCATCATTTCAGTTTCTCACAAGTCAAAACCCCAAATCAATCTCTCAATTTCTCTCCATCTCCGCATAGCAACAATGTCGTGGTTAGGGCACAGTCGTGACGTTGACCGCGATGAGGATGTCGACGACTTCGACTCGTACGACCCCACCCCGTACGGTGGCGGGTATGATCTGGCGCTTACTTACGGCCGTCCCATCCCCCCCTCTGATGAGACCTGCTACGCCGTCTCCACCTCTTCAGGCGAAGGATTTGACTACAACCGCCCCCACTTCTCCTCCGGATCCGTTGCTTCCGCCTATAATCCGACCACAACTGACTCTGACTTCGGAGACAGGTATGGTTCTCAGCACACCCGTCCCCGCCCAAAACCGCAACCCGCTTCCGGTTTCCACCCTCAGGAGGAAACCCAAGGGTACGGTGGCGGGAGACCTCAGGCCGATCCGTACGGATCCGGGTACGGTAGGCCCGATCCCACTTCGTACGGGTCCGGTGGATATGGAAGACCCACTGAAGAAGGGTACGGATCCGGATATGGGAAACCACAAAGGCCTGATGCGGATCAGCCCTCGTACGGTTCAGAGTATGGAAGAACCGAGCAGCACGGGTCGGAATACGGATCCGGTTATGGGAGGCCCAAAAGAGAGGAGCAGTCTGAGTATGGTTCCGGTTATGGAAGAACTGAAGGTGAAGGATATGGATCTGGATACGGGAGGCCCAAAACAGATGATCAGCCTTCATACGGGTCTGGATATGGTGGGTCTGAGTACGAATCTGGATATGGAAAGCCCAAAACAGATGATCAGCCTTCATACGGGTCTGGATATGGTGGGTCTGAGTACGAATCTGGATACGGAAAGCCCAAAAGAGAGGATCAGCCTTCCTATGGGTACAGTGGTTATGAAGAGGAGAAACCAAAACCGAAACCATATGGATATGGTGCAAGTGAAGAAGGTTACGGTGCAAGCGGGTATGGTGGTGGTCCGGGTTACGGTGTGAACCCAGGCTACGGTGGAGGTGAACATAAGAGCTATGAGAAGCCAAAGCCAAGCTCCTATGGTGGAGGAGATGAGGAAGGATATGGCCGCAAGAAACATGTAAGTATTATATATTTTCTTTTTTCTTTGTTATAATTTCCTGCTTTAGATTTGTACTATACTGGCATGGGATCGTACTAGTTTCCGTAGGGGGTAGTTATGGATCATGACGATGTGCTTGGAGGTCTATAGTATATACCATGCAAGAAATATGTAGATAAGCATGACAAAGCATATGTTGGGGGGCGGGGGGTTAGCAGCTGGTTTCGAATAAAGAGCGGGCTCATGGGCTCATGTTGAAATTTAGTGATATGAAAGATCAAACAACAACATAAGTCATAATCCATGAAGAGCAAATGAGATTAAAGAAAGCTATTCTTGTATGAACACTTCATTGGTGCAACTTTTGGAAGATTTGCACCAGCAAAAGATATATATTTATGCCATTGTCCCTTGTAATGCCAATTTCAGTGGTTATAGTATCCGAAAGATATATAAGATAAAAATGTATATGTTTTGGAGTTATATCACACAAAAGAAAGAAAAAATTATAAAATACTTTCAAGGTAAACCTTGTGCTACAATGTTAAATGCAGATTGGTTGACCTTATTAAACTCATAACTTAATAGTTTTATATGGTGGTGATGGAATTTGTTGTGCTCGAGTTGTAAATAGTTCTTAGAGTGCAGGAGATAGTCCCCTTGCGTGTGAATGTAGTGGCATTTGTCCATGGCAGTTTTTGTAGAAAATTTGGTGGCATTTGTTCACAAGTAATGGCAATCCATGCAACTTGACCACTTGTAAACCTAGCAAAATCCAGGTCTAGTTGAGTGGGTTTGCAAATTTGTGTACATACCCGCTGATAGCTATTTTATTTTACCAGCAATGTTCCTGTTCTCATTCAAATTTTAGTGGTACTATAGTGAGTCTAATCAGGAAATGGGCATATCATTACTCCACTTCTGTGGGACTATTTCTATATTTCCTGTGAATGGACGTAAGCTAAATTGAACTAAATTTGCCTAATATCTTAATTAGAGTTGGTGACATTTTAGGTCAAACACCAGATCGGGACGTATTACTGCATACCTTTAATTTCAGATATGTATGCATGTCTTATTTTCTTTAATACAAACAGGCTTATAAAAAAAATTACGTAGATAAATTTCAGGATTCCTGCAAATTGTTATGATATTATTGGGGGTTTAAAGCTAATAATTTGATGCTATGAATTAATGACAGGATGATGACGACTCTGATGAGGAAAAGAAGCATCGCCACCAGAAGCATCATCACCGCCGCCGCAATGACTCTGATGACGAATGAACTGCTTCCTCCGCTGATGTCCTTGGTGTTCCCGTCAATAAGATATACTAGTTAAATAAAGACGGGAATTTGTGTTTATGCTTGCATCTCCTTTGCCAGTTGGTTTCAGAGTTTGTCCTAGTTGCTTAAGAGTGTGTACTTGCTCGATCTTGCTATTTTGATTCGATATTTTGCCTTGATGGTATACTGTGTAATCTGTTATTTAATACCTACCTCTCTCTCTCTCTATATATATATATCTATATAGTACGGCTAACACGTTTTCTCTAGTATATCAACAATATGCTTCTGGTTTTCAAAATATATCGAATGGGTTTCAAATGACAAATTCAAACCGTTCAAATCAAATTTTTTACCGAGAGCTTTGTTTCTATATAGAGTACGGCTAACACGCTTCCTTTAGTATATTAACAATATGCTTTCGGTTTTTAAAATTTATTGAATGGGTTTCAAACGATAAATTCAAACCGTTCAAACTAATGTTCTTAATGAGAGCTTCGTTTTTAAATAAAAAAAATTTAATTTTCAAATTTATTTACTATCAAGTCAAGCGGTCAAAATATGAAGGATTTTGTGCATATTTTAATGCACTATTTTGCTCATTTCTTCGACCACTTGACTTGATAGTAAATAAATTCAAAATTAAATATTATTTAGTAAATAATTTAAAGCTAAATATCTCACTTGCATCTAGCACTCCCAAGTGCAGATCAATTTACAGTCGTTAACAGTAACTCTTGCAACTGACGAAATCAAAACTGGAGTATTTTTGGAAAAAAAAATTGTGCTTCAATGTGAAACGCAAGATTTGAAATATTTTTTGTATGCAGTTTCTCTTCCAACTAAAAAGCATCACAAGAGCAAATCAACTCTTCTACATGCGTATCCTCTGTACAAACAAAGAAAAGTTCTCTCTTTACAAATGTTAAAAGGGATATATGCCAATCTTGCTATCTCTAGACTAGACATACTGCCTGCACACCGGACATGACCCGTTGGCTACAAGCCATTTGTCTATGCATGTCAAATGGAACGTGTGGGAACACAGAGGTAAACTTCTCACTGTTTCACCCGTCACAAAATCCTACACATAATTTTTTTTATCAGAATTAAGTTAAAATGATTACATATAATGTTTGGATGACACAAGAATAGAGGCTATTCTAGAATAGGAGCTATTCGGAATAGCAATGTGCATCCAAACAATATTTTTGCTATTCGGAATAGCTAGAATAGCTGCTATTCTCTATTCCTTATAAATGTTGAAATAACTACTATTCGGAAGTGTGAAGAGAGAAAAAAAAATGTTTCATTTTCGGTTTTCCGCCAACACAGTTCCGAAATGACAAATTTGATACTACTTCCGCTATCTCCATGTTGTGACAATTCATTTGAGATCCCACTTGCCTATCTTTCCTCTTAATTAGCACTTTGTTAACACTATTCTTTATTGGTTACAGCTATTCACTATTTCACATGTATAATCCAAACAACATTTTTACTAATCCGAATAGCACTATTTTCACACTAATCTAAAAATCACTATTTTTTCTCTATTCTCATTTACTATTCTCAAATTTCGCTATTCTAGCTATTCTAGCTCCCATCCAAACATACCAAAAAGAGTTATCACAAAATGATGCATTATTTACTTACCTGCAAACAAACAGTGCAGGATGAATCCTCTCCATGAATGCCCAGTCTTTCTTTAGTAATTTCATGGTGAGGCAACTTTTTTAGTGATTCGTCCGACAGCCCCTTCGATGACATATCCCCAAAAATATCATACATGTTCTCATCTCCTATTTCTAGTACAGGGATGTTCACCTGCCAAATAAGAAAACAAGAGCTCTTTAGAACATGCAAGGGTTGTCAAGTGGGATCCATATCCTCTCCGGTACTGTAAAAGATTCCCTTCATTTTACGGTTTGAGATTAACTCCCAGCCGGTTTGGGACTCGGGCTGACAGAGGGGGCAGTATTATTGGGCTTTGAGATTCGTGCCAAGTTAAAAAGAACGGTCCAGATCAAGTAATTGTAAAAGATTCCCTATTACGGTACCGTCGGTGATATGAATTCTGTCACTGTGAAAGAGTTTCATTACCAGGTATTGTCAGCTTAGTTTGCTGCTAGATTAAATTAGGATTGATTTTACAACCGACAACTATTGGGACTCAACCTGATTTATACCAGGCCAGACAGGAACTGGTATGTACAAATCTAATCTTTGGATATAAAAAAAAAAACAAATTATATACTTGATATTAATCTTCAATATTATGATATCCTTAATGAACAGGCAGCAATCAAATTCGATTTGGAGTGCAACCTTAGGTGGTCATTCATTTTAATAGATGTGATATCATGTCACGTGTCAAATAATGTTACCAGATAATTTCAGGAATTAATTATGGTCTAATAAATACTGTGCCGTCCCAATCAGGAAAAATACATCATGTCAGGACATATATGAAGGTACTACAATTAAATATATCTTCCTACCAAGTACCAACTAAAGCAATTGATTACAAGTTTACAACAACAAAGAAAGGCCTACCATTCCTACCAATTGGAGATCTTTCATCAGTGGTCTAATTGGCTTAACAAACCAAGAATTATCATACCAAACCTCATAATGCATTACTGAATGAAATTCAAATCAGCTAAGCCTTTTTTAAAAAAAAAAATTATTGTCCAAACCTAACAATAATCAGTTGCCTCACAATACTGAAATTTTAACTCCAAAATCCAAAAAAAAAAATGATGAAATGAATGTTAAAAATGAAATAATATTAAGTACAAGCTGGTGCTGGTACAACTGACCTGAAAGCGGGAAATGGTGGGATTAAAATGCTCTTGAACAATACGAGCATGAAGTAGTTCCTCTATAAAATCCGCCTAAAAAGAAAGATAATGATGGTAAAACAACTAGCAACTCATTTGTCCTTTATTTTTCTTACATTTAACCACCTGACCTTTTCATTGCTTGAATGTTGACATTTGAAATTAATTAAGTCTTGATTTTGATTACATACCAAATACCTTTACCAAATAATGCCAAGAAAGAGGAAAAAAAAGCTAAGGTGTTTAGTTAAAATATTTCAATACTAAGGGACTTGGGTTCATGAAAATTCATATCATTGATCGGTATTTATTACCAGTATGCACGAAACAGCCAACAGGTGCTACAGGTGCCATTTTATCTTGATGGTTTTTCAGGTTATACTTTTTCATCAGTACGAAATATATAGACATTTAGTATCTATCATTATCCTAAAGAACAGTAATATTCTGGCAGCTGGCAGCCATTGATGTTTAGCACACACACACTGTGCCAAGCCTTTCATTGCATTACAGTAAGTCAGTAACCCAATAGTATTAGAATGCTGATCAATCAAGTAATCAACTAACCATGGAAGTACTAGCATCGGTGGTTCGTTCGGAGCACCAATAGGCTCGAGAAGCTTCTAGAACTTCGATGGAGAGCACCGCTCCAGCAACGGCCCCCAGTCCGGCCCCACGTAGAATGCCACTGTCAGAGGTCCTACCTGCTAAGGCACCCGTTACTGCTCCGGTAAATGCCCCGGCTGCAAATTAACAGAGAAGAGCGACATGCACTGATTGAGAGATACAACACAAATATAACAGACACATAGTAGAGATTAATTTATAGCTAAATATTCGATATATAATTCCACGCCTTAATATTAATTACAAGAAAATGAAAAAAGATAAGGCAAAAAAATTTTCAGGTACCGATAGCAAAAACACCAGTAAGAGCACCGGAAATAAAGCCAACAATAAGTCTAGGCAAGAACACCGATGCACCGGTTTCATCCAGTCCGTCGACATCTCCGTCAATTATCCCAGAACCAGCGAGCCTCCCACATGCGACGCACGTGCGTTGTACGCCGTCGAAGGAATTATTACAGGTACACCGACTTCCGACATCTACTGCAGCCATTTATATATATATACTATACGAGAGCTGAAGAGAGAGACTAGAGAGAGAGAGAGGGTATCGCTAGTGAAAGACAGAGCAGAGCATGAGCAATTGAGGAATTGAGCGTGCGTGGGCAATGGAATTGGCATGGCCCGCTTTTGTTTTGCTTTGCTTTGTTGCTACGGGTAGATGAAAAGATCACACAACAACACTGATCGATGCTTTCAGCTTTCTATACCTGCGCCTTTCCTTTTCAGTTTGTTAAAGTACATTTTAGTTGTTAATTCTCTTTTAAAAATTAAAGATCTATGTATTTTGGAAAATAATTAAAATAGGAGGATTAAGGAGGGAATTATTTTTATTATTTTTAGTACAGTGGACTAAGGCAATGGTTTTTGTATGAGACGTTGTAATTTTGAAATTTTGCATCAGCTTAATTAAATTTATGTAAAGAAAATTACTCCAAAAAAAAAAAGATGAAGAAGAAATAATTTGTTTCAACATTTTAGACCACCTTTTGTTACTATTTTGATTTATACGAATTGGATGGAATTGGCCCTTTGTACTATTATTGAGTCAAATTAATGTAGACTAGTTTATATTATATTATTAAATTCATGATTGTACTTGAATGAAATTCATGAAATTGAATTGATTACCGGGGTAGCAAAGCATTGCTTCAATTTCTTCTAGTATGTGTTTTTTTTATTTGTTTTTTGTCACTAGTAATAGTGTGCGTGGTTTGTGCGGGTACGTGCGAATAGGATAATAATTAAATAGATTGTCGTGTCTCGCCAGCAACACGTGTACATGTGCTGGAATTTTGTACCTCTCTGTATGATATAGAGCATTGAGTGAGGCTACGGTGCTATGCATAGCACGGGTTGGGTCCGTGCTACGGCTTAAAATTTAACTTTTTAAAATTTTAACGGTGGTCGATCCGAACCGTTCAATGTGATTATAAAATGAATATGTACTTGCAAACCAAATTTTACATTTTTTTGATTTTTTTTACTATTTTGTTTAGATAGGCTGTTTTTGGATGGTTCAGAATGTTCAAATCAAGTGATTTTCGAAAAAATAGTAAAAAAATTTGAAAAAATATAAAATTTGATTTGCAAGTACATATTCATTTTATAATCATGTTGAACGGTTCGGATGGACCGTTAGGAATTTGAAAAGTCAAATTTTGAGCCGTAGCACAGACCCAAATGGTGCTATGCATAGCACCATAGCCTCACTCCTAGAGCATTTACAACGGTGTTTTAGTTAATTTGATGCATTAATTGCTAATATATTTGCTGGGATGTACCACAGTTTTTAAATTAGCAAGTTTGCTTTAAAATCAACTCTTTAGAACATCTACAACGATGATTTCTTTTAAATTGCTAATTTGATGTGTTAATTACTAATATAATTGCTAGGATGTACCACAGTTTTTAAATTAGCAAGTTTGCTTTAAAAGCAACTCATTAATTAAATAAGCAACTCTAATTAGATGCTCTTACCCGCTCTTAACTCCAACTCTTTGGCCCTGTGCATTCTTCCTGGGAATCTATATCCTCTGAGGTAACAAAATATTTGTGTTTAGATTGGAATCTAGATCAATACGGTGCACGAGGCTTTTTTAATAACGTGCGTATTTTGATTGGAGGGTCCGAATCTAAACACAAATATTTTATTAGCTTCAGTGATATGAATTATTCTTTCATGTCCCCTCTTTCAGATACAACTCGTGACGTGTGAGCTCAACAATGGTGGGAAGTCACGGCCTAACTCGTGTACAAAGTTGAGCCTAGAAGCTTGAGCTGGAGAGTCCTACACAGAGGATCGTCACACAACTATGTTTATATGTGAGCAGAAACGCTCGAGCCAGTGAGCCCTTTAATGCCCTACAAGCGGAGAAATCACTCGACTATGACAATGAAGCACTAAAGTAGATCTCCACACTATCGAACAAGAACCATACTTTAACTAAATCTAGAGAAGATTTGTCAAATGAATTTGAGATTATCAATGGAGTTTTGAAGTTTAAGCTTTCTTAAAGAAGGAAGCTCTCAAGAACACAAATTGTTTTTTGAAATTAGGGGTGGGCTTGCTTAAATCTGGAGTGGGGGTATTTACTCTATTTATAAAGAGAGCTCCAGAATTAGGTATTTGAACTATTCCGTTCAGAACAGTAATCTTCTGTATAGAACGGATAGTTCAAATGTATTTCAATTTGAATTTTGCCCTAGAACATTACACTATCTGTTCAGTACGTTTAGGTTCGTACAAAACGGATAGTGTATTTTCCCAAATCTGTGTTTCTCAAGTAGCGTATAGTACAGACTATATCCGTTCAGAACGGAACACCAAGGGGAGTCCTCTGACTTGAAACGGAACGTTCCGTTCTGAACTATAGTCAGACGGAATAATTCTTCCTGAATGTAATGCCTCATACCGTATCCGTCCGGTACCGTGTCAATACATTACGTACTAAACGATTTACTTTTGTACTGAACGGATAGTTCCTGAAATCAACAATCTCAAATTTACTTTACTAATCTATTTGATATTACAATCTATATTCTTGATCTTCGTAAAGTCTTGTTGATTCAATTGATTTTTCAACTTAATCTTGCAATTATAATGTTCTTGAATCTGCAAACTCACTCATACAATAAAATCGTTAAATTCAATTATTGTATGTTTTGCAAATTAGTCAAACACGATAATTAGATAATTGCATAAAACAACAATATTTTATGTTGTAATTTTAGCATTTTATTTTTTTTGTTTGTTGTTTTTTAGTCAAACAAAACAAAATTATAACATTACAACAAATTATAAACATGACAATAAAATTATAAAACATTACACAGCAAATTATAACACATTATTTGACAATACAACAAATTTATAAAACAACATATTACACAACAACTTATAACAAAATAAAATTTAACAACAAAAATTGTAACACAAATATAGCAATATTTTAAAAAAAAATTCATACCTGATTGCCCCACTATGAAGCGGCTGGGTCAAGAAGCAAACCACTCCACTGTAGGACTTGGTGTTGAGGTGGACCGCCTCATACGCCTCACTGTAAGGCGGTTAGGATATTTTTCAAAAAATTTAAAATCACGAGAGCGGATCGAGTAAATTTTTTTTTTTAAGTATTAATTAAAAAATCGGTTGAACGTGATATTGACGAAGTCATATCACCTAACTCACATTTTGAGTTTGGATCCGAACCGTCCAATACCTCGGACCGAACTTGGGTCGAATTTGATTGGACGATCCGGATCCAAACCCAAAATTTGAGTTAATCCGGACTCGATATTGACTGATTGACATTTACACTTTACCAGCTCTGGAAAATATCCGAACTGCGGAGCCTCCATGGCTCTCCTCTCACCCGTCTCACTCCCTCCCTCCGCCACCACCGGCTCCTCCTCGGACCATCGCCGCGCCACCTCATATTACGTCCCCACCATCTCAACCATGTCGGAGCTCCGGCAGCACCACTCGCAGCTCGTCCGTCTCGGCCTCTCCTCTGACAACCACGCCATGGGCCGCCTGATCAAGTTCGCCGGAATCTCCACCTCCGGCGACATCTCCTACGCCCTCCGCCTGTTCCACCACCTCCCACACCCCGACGCCTTCATTTACAACACTCTCTTTCTCGCACTGTCTTCCCATCACAAGCCCCCTGTCTCTCCTTGTCTTCTCCTCTCGCACATGCTAGAGCAGTATGTATTACCTAATCAATTCACTTTTCCTCCTCTCTTGCGATTTGTATCTCACCCGAGTTCTCTCTCCTTCGGCCGACAGCTGCACGCTCTCATGTACAAGTTTGGGTTCAGTTCTGATCCCTTTGCCAGAAATAATCTGTTGTGTATGTATCTTGACTGTGGTTACCCTTATGATGCATGGAAGGTGTTTGATGTATCGAATAATCGTACTATCATCACGTGGACTACTATGGTAAGTGGCTTGTCAAAAGCAGGGCTGATCGACAATGCACGCGCTTTGTTTGATGAAATGCCTGAGAGGAATTTGGTCTCTTGGAATGCGATGATTACAGGGTATGTGAAAAGTGGGCTATTCAGGGAGGCGTTAGAGCTGTTTGATCAGATGCAAGCCGAGGGGATTGAGATGAATAAATATGTTGGGGCTAGTATATTAGCAGCTTGCACTGGCTTAGGGTTGTTACAAAAAGGTAAGTTGATTCATAGAAAAATTGAGTCAAGTGGACTTGAAGTAGATTCAAAACTGGCTACAGCGATTATCGACATGTACTGCAAATGTGGTTGCTTGGAGAAGGCATTTGAGGTATTTAACAGTTTGAAAAGAAAGGGTCTCTCTACATGGAATTGCATGGTCGGTGGATTTGCAATTCATGGAAGAGGCACTGAGGCAATTCAAGTTTTTAAACAGATGGAAATGGAAGGAGGGGTTCCTGATGACATCACATTTTTAAATTTGCTAAGTGCATGTGCACACTCTGGTTTGGTCGCTGAGGGGAAGCACTATTTTGACTATATGGTGCAAAAATACAATATAGAGCCCAAAATGGAGCACTATGGTTGCATGGTCGATATGCTTGGTCGAGCCGGGTTGTTAAAGGAGGCTAAACAGCTTATAGAGCAGATGCCAATGGAACCAGATGCCGACATATTAGGTGCACTGCTCGGTGCGTGTAAGATACATGGTGTAGTCAATTTGGGTCGAGAAATTGGTAAGAGGGTCATAGAACTAGATCCTTTGAATAGTGGCCGGTACGTGCTGTTGGCTAATTTGTTTTCCGGCGCCGGCAGATGGGATGATGTGGCACAAGTACGTAAAATGATGAGTGACAAAGGGGTACATAAAGAAGCGGGTCATTCGTTAATCGAGATGAACGGAGTCGTAAGCGAATTCATATGCGGAAGTGGGTCCCATCCTCAAGCTAAGGAGATTTACTCCATGCTCGATGAAATGCTGGAGAGGATAAAAGCAGAGGGTTATGTAGCCGACGCGGGTGTGGTCCCGCATGACATAGCCGAGGAGGAAAAGGAAGAAGCCTTGTACTACCACAGCGAGAAGCTTGCCATAGCTTTCGGGTTGATTCACACAAAGGCCGGGGAGACGATACGGATAACAAAAAACTTGAGGGTCTGTAGAGACTGTCACGAGGTGAGCAAGTTTGTATCGAGGGTCTTTAACCGCGAGATCATTGTCAGGGATCGAAACCGATTTCATCATTTCAGTAACGGAGAGTGCTCTTGCAAAGATTATTGGTGATTAATCAGCTTTTGCTAATTCAGAGCTTGTACATTGTTCATGCCTCGAGTATGCAGTTTGTTAAGTATACGACCTGTCTATTCGTTTTTTGATTGTCAAAGTTCACCGAACAAACAGGAACTTCGTATAACTTCAGAAATTAAAAGGATTAGAGAAAGCAAAATTACTTTAATTTATGGAATTAGGACAACAAGTTGTAGACACTCATGCAATTTATATTCAGAATATGATGCATAATTAGATGCAAAGCTTCTCGTTGCTTCGATCCATTTTACTGATTTCTTCGAATTTTATTTCCTTTAAATAAGTTCAAATGCGTTATAAGTATGCATAAAAAACTGCATGCGGTAAGGGTAATACACTGGTTACAAAGCCTAGATGCTACTGGAGCTAACAAGGATCCAACGGCTAGTTAGTGAAGTCTAATAAGAGTCTGTTAGGACTAAGAGTTAGTTAGATGTAACTGCTGCAATCTAGAACAATCAGAGATATATAGTACGCTATAAATAGAGAGATGGACAATCTTGTAAAACTCTTCTTGAGAAATAAAGAACGCTCATTCATTTTCTAGTTTAGTCTCTAAAATCATTGATGGTATCAGAGCTATGTCTGAGACACTAAATTTGACTCTCTCTCTTCTACAGCCCCAAATAATCAATTGTTCTCTTCAATTTCAATTTCCACCAAATTAAACAGCACCAATTTCTTAGCTTGGAAATCGCAGATTTTGCATATTTTTCAAGGCCATCGGTTGCAGAAGTATCTCCAAGATTCTCCTCCCTCTGACAAGATTATAATTGGTGATGTCTCTCAAACCAATCCGGCTTTTGATCACTGGATTCAGCAGGACCAGTTGATACTCGGATGGCTATTGTCGTCACTTTCTGAATCGGTGTTAGCGCATGTTGTTTCATGCAATTCGACTTTGGAGCTCTGGAAGAACCTTCAACAAACCTTCTCTGCTACCTCACGAGCTAGACTCAGTGAACTTTGTCGTGCTCTTCAGACTACAACCAAAGGTGGCTCCACCTGTGCTGAATTCTTCCAAAAGATGCGATCTTTAGCAGGTGAATTCACCTTTGTTAGTTCAGCCGTGCCAGACGATGACCTGGTGATGAATATTCTCAACGGTCTTGACACCGATTTCAATTCCACTTCTCCTCTCCCATGAATCACTCATGCAAACTCAATCGAGTTCAATTTCTTCTACTCTTCCTTCTTTACCGGATTCGAATGCTTTGTATTCAGGTTTTCGCCCAGGTTTTCACCGTGGTTTTCATCCAGGTTTTACTCCTATTTTTTCGATTTGGTTTTAGACCCGGTAACAATCTTAGAACCGGTAACAACCCTAGAACCGGTAACCCGAGACCTGGTAATCCTCCTCAACTTTAATATTTATAAAACTATAAATACTTGAAAAATAAGATATCAATACTTAGAAATAAGATATTAATACTTTGATGTCCTGCTTTTCTTTTTCAAATCTCAGACAATTTATTGGCCATTTGTCGCTATCTCTCATCTTTGACTTTGACGATATCTCATCTCTAATAAAAATAGTTGACCTCATAGGTATAAATACTTGAAAATAAGATATTAATACTTGCAATATTTGATATTAATACTTTCATACGTCATGCAGTGTCATATATAAAAAATACTTACATGACGAGATATAAATACTTGCACGACGAGGTATAAATATTTGCGTGATGACGAATCCCAAAGTACTTCATCATGGATCTTAATTAAAAAAGAAAATCACATAGAAGACGTTCGTGGTTTTAGATTCGCAAAATTCTTCCCAAATCGTCAGAAATATGAACGAAATTGAACGAAGAAAAAAAATCACCTCTAAAAACGTGTATGGTCCCTCCAAGTTTTTATTGTGCGGGAACGTTTGGAAGATTTGGTTCGAGGGGACAATTATTTACGTAAAAATTGTTCACCTAATAGGTATAAATACTTCAGTGCATAGAGTTAAATAGTTGAGAATAAAAATATCAATACTGAAACTTTGCACTCACCCATCTAGTTATGACCTGCCATACATTTATGGTGCGGAAACGATTCAGGAATTTTATTGTGAATTGTTATCACCTACTTAGAATTTATTGTATGTAAATTGGAAAAATTAAATCTACATCGGATTTTTAGTTTTCAATTTTGTCACGTATGACGATACTATTTAAATAGCTATTTTTTTTTCCATCTTAGAATAGGCTAAAAAAACTAAAAATGGAGCCCATCCTTCGTTAACCATCTGACAAACTAATAAATACCGAATGGTCAAATGAAACTGCACATGTTCCTTTTGCATGTGGTCAAATATAAAACAAACAAATTGTAATGCGTTTTTTGCATAATGGGCCATCCGAGATCTGATACTTCTAAAGTTAAGGACCCAAGTCAATTGTTAATGGGGCCTAGGCCTGCCATGCATGAGACGAGCAACATTTCCTTGACTTGTTAGCCGATCTATGAACAAAAATCAAATCTATACTTACACATCGGCCTCTGTTGTATATTTTTTGCTGCTATGTCTGCATATATACGCTTTACACAATTCCTAAGATAAAATAGGAGAATTTTTTGATAAAAATTAGAGAGGCAGGTGAACATAAAAGGCGTCTGCTCTAAAAAAAAAAAAAGGCAGGAGAGAACGTAAAAGACGGCTGCTCAAAACTATATACAGGGGCAATCTGTGGCTTTTTAAATTACTTACACTTGGTTCGTGTATCTCCTCATTATTTTCAGAATCACCTATTTGATCAATACTATCCTTAGTCAATACTGCTTGCTTATATATCAAGCTCAAGTAAAAAGAACAAAAGGGTGAATAATTAAAAAACAATAATTCCACAGATAGCACAACCTAAAAAATAGAAAAATTTTACCATACAAAATCCTCTTAAAAGAAAATATCATGTGACGAAACAATAGCACGTATAATTATCAAAATGAGAAACTAGTTCACAAAGCACTAAGAAAGCTCGAAGCTCCAGATAACTAACAAGTCCTGACAGTAACCGTGCCAGCATGAAAGCATTACAAAAATTCACCTTTCACCGCAATTTTAATGAGAGATTTATTACCCTATCTTGGCCTTCGAGAAATCCATTTCAGGATGCTACACCAATTAAACAAAACAGATATAAGACCAAATGAACTGATAGAAGCATTCTGAACTAAAATTAATAGTAAAATTCTCTTACCTGGGCCATAAATTTCTTGAGGAGTTCTTCCTTTTGCATCTCGTCACTCGAAGGAAGTCCCATTTGCTTCTGACGCTGATCAAACTGACGAAACAATCAAAAGAATCAGAAACTATTTACCAGAGATATGTTAGACATAGTTCTTCATAATGTAATATACACAAATAGCCTTGCATTATGATAATAATCTACAGGATCTTACCATCATTTTCTCCACAGTTTGACGGGTCTCGGGATCCAAATCAGTCAATTTGCTGTTCTCTGGTTCTACCTTTTGGGTATCTACTTCTGGTTCACCTTTCACCACAGTTCTCCACCACTCCATCTGATTATGTTTCGTCAACAGGATAGATATTGACTTGCCATCCTCTGCAAAAATAGGAAAAACAATTTACAAATCCATTAAAAGCAATTTATAATGTTAGAAACAAAAGATAGAAATTGCTCAATTACATGCACATACCTATGCTCCAGAAGCAATCGTCAACTTTTACTGAGTTATAAAGCTCTCCCTGGAAGAAATTTAAAAAGAATTAAATAATGGTAAACAATCAAGGAAAAATACAAATCATAAGATATAAATTCCACAGTACTTACTTCAAGAACAGAAGGTTGACCCTTAAGGCCGACTTTGAGGTGATTTCTTTTAATCTCACAGGTGACAAATCTAGACTTGGTACCCGGAGGAACTGGTATGGTTACGGTGACCTCTTGGAGAGTTTGTGTCCAAGAGTATTTCTCCAAATCAAGCCCATTTCCGGCATTTGGCTCTGTGATTTTAATTGATGCATCATAGCCATATTAGTCTTTTGGGGACCCCAAAGGAAGTAGAAATAAGCATTTCTGGACAACACAAAGCTATTTGGAAGAAAAATTTATGCTATCTTAAAGTTGCGTGATTGGACATGTTAATATGTTACGCAGACCAAAAAATTTTCTTTGAATTTAAAATCTACAGAAAGATCAAGACATGTGGTCTGCAAGATATGTGTCATCTTAGGTTACCACAATTACAAAAAAATTATACAATTCAATTACCACAATTACATGTCATATTGTCATTGTATTTATTTTTCTACCCAGCGAGAAAAAGGCTAGTGTTGGTTCCGTCTGTCTATTCTACAATTAAATTGAACCAAATCAACTTAAGCGAATGTTTACTGGTAAAAGGTTACAGTGTTACCCATTCAAATTTCATGCAATGCATAAATCAAAGACAGCAGAGAGAGAGAGAGAGAACTTGGTAGCCACTACATAGTAATTTTCAAAAAAAGAGAGAGAGATACTAACTCATTCCATTCTTTCCATCGTCCTCTGGCTCCTCGATCTTGGCCTTCTTGCTCGAACTCTCTGCTTCATCCTTCTTCTCCGTATTAACCTCCACAGGCTTCTCCACCGATTTCTTCTCTACCTTGGCCTCCTTTGCCTTCTCCATCGCCTCCTTCTTCTTCCTCTCGGCCGCCAACTCGGCATCGACCTTGGCCTTGGCGGCGGATGCAAGTGCGGTGATCTTGCTCACCGCCGTCGGATCCTTGAACAGATCGGATCGCCTCCTGATCAAATCGAACACCGTCTCTAGAAGAGACAAAGGTCCCTTCTTGGCGAGAAGAGAGGAGAGAAAATCCTCTTCGCCATTATTGGAAGACGCAGTTAAGTTTTCGGGCTCCTCTGGTAAATCAGAGATGATCGCCATTGCGAGAGGGATTAGAGAGTTTGAGAAGGGTTTAGAATTGAGAGCGTAATAAGCGACGACTGATTTCTTCTAGAGACTTCCCGATGCGGCGGAGCGGATTCGATCCAAGGGTTCAGATTTATAGAGCTTGGGTTCCTTGGATGCGCCTGCTGGAGAAATAGCGAATTCAATAAATAGTTACAAAATATAAAATTAGTAATATGAATATATTGAAAAAAAATATTTTATATACAAATAATATATATAGAGGATTGAATATAAATATATTTTTATAAAGCAAGTAATAAAGTTTGTAAATTCTATGAATAGCTTGGTGGTAAAATAGCGTATTATTCGTAAACTTCTGTTTAATTTGTCCATCCTTTTTGGAAACTGCTGAAAAAATAATACAAATGTTGTCGGTAACCTTGATTACAATGATACCTATTCGGATTTTTAGGCGCACTAATTTCTTTATTTCCAATAAAATCATCAACAAATATTAATCATGAAATGCATTATACGTAGCATGGAGCACACAGAAAAAATAGCTCTCATGATGCAGGTTGATATTGAGGAACATTAGATGGTAAGGAGAACAGCTTGGGTCGATGTCCATCGGACTCAAATTTGGGTCCGATGGGTTTAGGGACCGTCCGATCCACTTTAAAATTCATGCGCATGAATTTTAAAGCAGACGCGAAAGTTGCGGGTGCGAATCTTAAAGCATATCGGACGGTCATCGAACCCATCGAACTCACTTTGAGTCCGATGGGCATCGGACCCAAATTGGTTCCGATGATAAGACCGCCTACAAAGCATTAAGATATGTTGTTTATGGAACAAAGTTAGCGTGTGTTATGTTTGTCAAGAAAATTTGACGAATAGAACTCAATAATTGTGTGGCTTGATCTCCAACATTTACTAAAATAAAAAAACTTCAAATAATAAATTTAAACCGTTGAAATCGATCTATTTAACGAGTGATGTGTGTACATACAATTTTTTTTTTTTTTTGAATTCTCTTAGTACAAAATCAAACGGTAAAAAAATAATGAAAAATGAATGAATTAAAATAATTTATAAAATTACATTTATTTATAGTTTGACTTTATGCTAAATAAATTAGAAAATTTTAAAATTTTACTTGCACACTCATTACTTGTAAAATATATCGGTTTAACAATTTGAGTTTGTCGATTAAAATCAATATGATAGATTTTAAAATTGTGTTTATTAAACTCTCCTGGTGAGCATAGTGCACACTCGATAGAATGTATAGGAGCATAGCACACGCTTGAGGAGAACCGCTTAGAATTTTTTATACTTCTATACCCAATTTACCACTTATTATTTAAATCTCTAATAATCTCACATCTTTTTATTTCTATATATATCTAGATTCATTAATACCTTCAAGTGTACATGAAAGAAAATAATTAAATGCATTTACATAATAAAAAGAAAGTTTGTTGCACAATTTTTTTTACACGCCAACTTTTTTTTCTTTTAAATGCTGAAATTTTTTATGTAAAAGAACTTGTAATTTCACCCAAAAAGAATTAGGTTATTTCTCCAATATTCATTGATATAGCAGTAAAAATCAACAACAAATATTTTCAGTTCATTGTGCAGAGATAGTAAAGATCACCACATATTTATATATAGTATTGTAAAATCGATAAACCAGGAAATGACCTTCTCTGGCGGACCACTGTGTTATGAATTTATAGCTCAGGAAAACTAACTAAACCTTGTAAAGTTAAAAATTATTAGGCTAATGAAAATATAGAAATGTGTGTCTCCTATATATATATAAGTACCGACAAGTCATTTTACAATAGCATGTAGTGTAAAAATATCCAAGTATGGATCAAATTGTGCAAATGAATAAATATATTTGTGTCATTTTTCTTCTAGTGAACTCCAACTTTATAAATTACTAACTAATTAAATATCATTTTACATCTAATTTTCAGAAGAAAAGAAGGTCATTGCACAACAAATAAAAACGACAAAAGTAAATATTATTACGTACTATTACATATATTGTTGGAAGTGCGAATAAATTTTCAATTGTTGTTATGCTCAATGGACATGCACGAAAAATAATTTAAAATCAAGAATAATGAAAATTAGAAAAAGTAAAATACAAGAAACTTACATGTAACATTTGCGATCTCATCCATCCAATCTTTTCTTATTTTTTGTCGGAACAATTCATGACTCGACATAATTAATTAAAATAAATCCTTGGTATAGAATATAGATGAAACTAGTAATTTTCTAAAAATTTAATTTTTAGCAAAGATAATATTAATATATCATTATCCCTCCGTAGCAGCTAAACTATTTTTCATTATAGATTATAGTCAACACCATATGAATGTAAGCCATAGAAAATCAAATTTGTCCATTAGAATTTACTTACTTCCATAACATCGACTCGGTAAAACTTCAATCAATGTCATCATAATCGGACCGAACATCGACCCGGTAAAACTTCGAGTCAACGGTTCACTAGTTGGACCAGTGGTTCAACCGGTTCAATTAGTGGTTTTTTGTAAAACAATCACAACTTATAGTTTTATGTCTAGGTCCTTACAAGAAAAAATGACAATTTTACAAAATGAACATTCTAAGTTCAGAAAGTTTGCATAAAGGTTCTCATATACCAAATAACAGATCCAATACCAACAGCAGTAGCTAAAGTACTTTACTGATTTCAGCAATTAAGAATGAAAACTAAATTGAAATAAAAAGTATATATAAGCCAATAATTTTTTTCTGAAAGAAAACAAAGAGCCCATACATGGCAAGAACATGTGGTTACATAGTTGTATCGAACTCACCTAAGCTAAAAGTCAGACCTCTCTACAAGTTTCTGAAATACCAAATGATGCCTCAGCCACATACGGCAGTGAGATTCGAAAACAAAACCTGAACCCAACTAACAAGAACTCAAATCTCAATTCACTGGTACCAATATTCTAGTATCCAGCTGACATAGACAAGATTAGAGTATTACTACTATGCCCAAAGAGAATTACATCTTATTTATTAACACACTATGAAATCACTAAGCCACCTTTTGTCTTCAGCATTTGAAGAGAGATATATACATCTTTTACTAAACAATAGGTCTTCATTTAAAGATTCATTGATCGATGTAATATTTTCCAAGTACAATACACATGTTTAAAGAGAGAGCTTAAGTGTTATGAAGAAGTGAGGACTCAGGATTGTAGGTCATTTGAGCACAAGAAGATTGCATTGGAACGAGGTGTCTATCAGCTATGATTGGTATCATGGCAATAGACGAGATAGCTTACGACCCAGCTTGGACCTTTGACATGGCACCCTACCCATCATTTGGCTACTATGATTTAAAGTTTAGAGAAATATTGAAGCTCAATCACCATGGCCACCGTAGATACATTCAACATATGGTTGCATTTAGTTTTAATTTACTTCTTCAATATTTACAACTCTAATGCTCTCATCTAAAAGTTTAGTTTGAGCATTTCATCAAACACCTTAAATGCACTAATTTATTCAAAAAAATCAATTCAAACTTCAAGCCTTTCAAGTGTTTTACAAATTCGAATTTAATGATTACACGAGACTAATTACAGTAATTGATCGGAAATTGCTAATATGCTATGCATAGCATAGAGGGCCTTCGTGTTACGACTCAATATTAGAGTTTTCAAAATTCTAATGGTCGATCTGAACCGTTCAACATGATCTCCATATGAATATATACTTGCAAACCAAATTTTATATTTTTTTAGATAGGTAGAAAATCACTTGATTTGAAAATTCTGTACCATTCAGATCAAGTGTTTTTCTACCTATCTAAAAAAATAGTAAATTTTTTTAAAAAATATAAAATTTGGTTTGCAAGTACATATTCATATGGATATCATGTTGAACGGTTCGGATCGACCGTTAGAATTTTGAAAACTCAAATATTGAGCCGTAGCACGGAGGCCCTCTATGCTATGCATAGCACCGTAGCCAACTCCGTAATTGATCTTGGTGATTCTTATGTGATTTCGTTTCATCTCAAGTCAAGTCTTGATTGAGCCACCGTGCAATACACGAGAATTAGGGCTGCTAATGAGCCGAGCTGGCTCATGAGCCAATGAGTTAAACAGCTCAATAAATTGTATCGAGCCAGGCCCTAAACTAAATAAAGTCCGAACTCGACTCGGCTCATATTTTATCACTCAAACAGGACCGAGCCCGAGCCGAGCCGAGCCGGCTCATGAGCCAAGGAGTCTCTTCTATTTTATCACTCAAACATTTACTGTTCGGTTCTAAATTTATGAAAACTTTATTATGTTAATGTTGCATTTGCAAAACAGTAAATGTTTACAAATGCTAAACAGTAAATGTTTTATTATACCGAGAGTTGTACATATATTTTTGCAAAAATATAGTACACAAGATTTTAGAACCGAACAGTAAACGAGTTGAGCTCATGGCCCAAAACAGTAAAGGATTTTACAAATGTTTGTTTTTTTAATGCTTGGCATGAGTTGAGCTCGCGAGTTATGAGCCGAGCTTTTTTCTTCAAGACCGAGCCGAGCCCGAGTTGAGCCTGTTTAGTTATATGACGAGCTGAGCTGAGTTTTGAGCCGAGCTTGACTCATTAGCAGCCCTAACGAGAATAGATAACAAAAAAAAGATTTAAAGATAAATCCAAATTGGCACCAGAGAGGAAATTAAAGGAGAAAAAGAAATGTGTTGAAAATAAGATGATTAGAGGCTAAATTGGCCTCAGATCCGTTTAGGGATTTTATCGTCATTGGCCACAATTAGAAAAAGAGAGTTACTAAAATATAATAGCATATCAATCTTTTTCTAAAATAGATAGTACAGCTGTACATAGGCAAATAGGCAACCGTTGGAATAGAATAGGGTAACGTTGTATTTCTTGGCTATAAAAGCCCTCACTTTAGCAATAAGAAATCTAAGAATCATTTTTCACAATTCATCACTGTTTTTCACAACTTTCTCAATTCTATAAAAATCAACAAAATGAGTGCCAAATTGTCAGTTCTTTCCATATTAGCGAGGGAAGAAAAGGCAAGGAAAATGAACGAACTTGGAGAAATGCCCAAAATCTGCATGGTTTATAAAATCTGTTTTGAACCGGGTTTTTAAATCGGTTTGGTTCAGCGGTTTTATAAAAATCCGGCCGGTTAAATAGGTTTTAAGCGATCCAGCTGCTTAAGCGGTCTATAAACAGAACCGAACCGGACAAGTGACCGGTTCCGGTTTTTTTTGGTTTAACCGGCGGTCCGGTCCGGTCTGATAACACTGAATTAAACCGCTGGCAGGTATGATCCTTTGATCCTATTAGATAGTTATCTTTGTAAAGAATCAATTAAGTTTAGAATATAAAAAAAGAAGGTATTAATTAGGGGCAAAGGTGATATAAAAGTAAAAGAATTCATTGTGCGCTGAATATTTGAAAGTAAGCCCTCAATATATAGCGCTTCCCTTTCTTTTATCGGCCCTCATTGCTCAAAATATCATCGCCCGACGTGGTCCGTGGATCCACGCTATAAATAATAAACAATCATGCTATTCAGGTCCCAGCCGTTGGATCCTTACCAAGCAGACTGTATTCGTATTACCCATTCATAGAAACCAATGCGAACCGTTCGATGAAATCACACGGTCAAAAATATCTAAATAGTAAAATGCTTAGAGCATACGCCTTTTATTTCCCGGTTCCAACCGAAGGAAAACAAGAGAGGAAGAATAAATCTGCGCGCACTTTGCTCCTCTTCTCAAAACCCCTTGTACAATTCCTAAGGTTAGCCTCTTCTCTAATCGGATCAGCTATCTCGTGAAATTGATCTCTCTCCGCTTTATTCGTTTTGATCCCAGTTGGAATCTCGATTGTGTCCCCAGGTAATTAGTTATTTTAATCGACGGTGATGGGGAAGGACTCGAAATCGAAGGAGGCATCGGGCAAAGGGAAGGGAAAACAGGCGGCGTCTGGAAGCGATGAGAGCAGCTCCAAGGGGAAAGGCAAGGGAGGCAAGTCGGCCGACGGCCTCGGCACCTGTACTTATGTCAAAGGTTGGTTAATACTTTTTTTTTCCTTCCAATTTTCTTACTTTCTTAATGTTATCTGTATGATTTTGGTAAATTGGAAGTAATTGGAAATTATAAATCACAAATCCTATTGAGTGAACATGTTTGGTTAGCTACCTAATGGTTCAAATATTATGATGACTAGCTGGTGCCAGTGTTTTAAAATGCGGCTGCATATGCCTATGCAGTCGGCAACCGTGCTCAGAAGGTCATGCAGTCCCTCTCATGCGGTTTTGAATATGCGGCCGCATATGTGGACCGCATATGCTGATATACGGGTGCAAAATTAAATATGCGGCGCATGGAACCAAAATTTAATATGCGTTATACTGATCCAACCCAAAATCTCAAATTTAATATGCGTTATGCGGCTTTATAATTGTTGCATACATAATTTGTTGTTTATGTGGAAAGAAGCAGCAAGCAGGTTTGATTATTATGCAAAAATTTATTGTATTTTTCACATACAATAAGACACACTTCATGTTGTTTATGTGGAAATAAATTTAAATACACGCATATGAATATGTATATATATGAATTCTCATTTTAAAATCCGCATATATAAATCTACATTAAAATCTGCATATGCGGCCGCATACCGCATATGCGGTATGCAGTGGCCTTCCGCATGCATGAAAAAAACCGCATTTTAAAACATTGGCTGGTGCATTGGCAAAGTTTTTCAAGTCGTGTAGCTTTATGATAACAAAACATGAAGTTATACACGCCAATTTTTTTTTTATATATATATAGAGGAGAGATCCGATTACAACACTTTTGAGTTACCACAAAGTTCCCACAACCATTTCTACATTTTTAATGTCCAAATCGTCAATCCAAACTATTCAACATGATTCCACAATAAAATGTGTTTGCAGATCAAATTTTACATTTTTTTGAATTGTTTTACTATTTATTAAGATGGATACAAAATTCAATGGTCTGAATTTGACTAGTTTTTGTAAAATACTTAATAAATAGTAAAAAAATTGAAAAAAATGTAAAATTTGATCTGCAAGCACATTTTATTGTGGAGATGATGTTGAACGGTTTGGATCGACGATTTGGACTTTGAAAATGTAGAAAATGGTTGTGGTAACTTTGTGGTAACTCAAAATTGTTGTAATCGGATCCCTCCTCATATATA
Source organism: Carex littledalei (assembly GCA_011114355.1). Classification (NCBI taxonomy): domain Eukaryota; kingdom Viridiplantae; phylum Streptophyta; class Magnoliopsida; order Poales; family Cyperaceae; genus Carex; species Carex littledalei. Next base: position 11,443,074 of record CM022093.1, read on the forward strand.
TATTAGATACACGCCACAAAGTTGCACGCATCGCTGCTATGGTTGATAACTTTTAGGGTTTTTTAAATCTTGGGTTGATTTCATAGTTTGTGTAATTCTTACTTGTAAGACTTGCTTTTACTAACAAAAACAGGCTGCCAGTTAGAAAAAAATAATCATGTTTAGTTTATTGGTGCTTGAGTTAAAATAAAGTGTGGTCTTTTTGGTTGTGTAGCAAGACATGTGCTGTGTGAAAAGCAAGGCAAGATTAATGAAGCATACAAAAAGCTACAAGACGGGTGGCTTAACAATGGAGACAAAGTTCCGCCTGCTGAGTTTGCTAAGGTAGTCAATTGATACATTGGAGATATAGTCTATATACGCTTTGAAATGCTTGCATGGAAATGCTTTTTAATCGTCGCATTTTTCAATACCATCAAGCTAAGTTTAGAGCAGAAGGTGAAATCTATGAAAGGGATCTTTTGCTGATAAAACTAAATATCACTCAAATTTGCATTTGGCTCCAACCTTTTTTAGACTTTCACGAGTAACTCTAATTTAGATTAGTTTGTTGGAGAAGATTGATAAATTAGTGTGCTAAATATAAAGTAAGCTACATGTAAATAAACAGGGCATGTGTGAAAAATGGAGAAATCTGGTGTGCAGTTTCCACAATTCACTGAGAAAAGTTATAAAATATTGAGGACTTGTATTATTGTGCCTTTGGTACCGGAGATTGTGTTTAGAGGAGTTAAATTTGTTTGGGGTTCTCTCTTGCTATTGCTTGGAAATTTCATTGCTTAAGCTAAGTTCTGGTCAACCAACCAAACAAATTATAAGCTAATGTTATTTGGGTATCTGTTATTCATATATTGTTGGTAGGTCCTTCAGTCTAAACTTCACATAAGGCTGTTTGGATTTCTCATGACGGCATTTCTTCTAGATTTAAGTAAAGTGTACTCATATTGTGCACGATTTTTGGTACTGTAGATAGCAGCCGAGTACTCGGAATGTCCATCTGGCAAGAAGGGAGGAGACCTGGGTTGGTTCCCTCGAGGCAAAATGGCAGGGCCTTTCCAGGAGGTAGCTTTTAATACTCCAGTTGGAGTCACTAGTGCTCCTTTCAAATCCACGTAAGCCTTCCTCTCTCTGACTCTTCACTTTTAAAAAGAACAAGACTAGATTGTAGCAATGTTCAATGTTCCTTGAATTGTGCTGTTGTTTCCTGTTTGGTCCTAGAAGTTTGAAATTACTGTTCAGTCCCTGAACTTTTGAAGCTCACACTTTGGTCCTTACAATTAAAATAACTTGATTTCCTATATGTTTTTGCAAAAGTGACTCATATGTTAGGGCTTCCATCATCAATTATTTGAGTAAAATGACAGTATGCACCGACGGGAAGAGATTATGATCTCACCCAGCATTGTTTAGGACCAAATTGAGATCTTTTGGAAGTTAGAAAGCAAAGCCGAGAATTGGTGATACTTTTAAGGGTCATTTGTGCAGTATATTAATATGAAAAACTCCAGACTTCAATGTTCTAAAATTTCAGTATTGATGCAGGCATGGGTACCATATTATCCTTGCTGAGGGGAGGAAGAATTGAGGATCAATCAAGTGCAAAATTTGATCCCATTGTTGCAGAAGGAAAGGTTTTGTTTGCCATGATGAATAAGCAAGCTCTTTCATGTGAAATGAACTTTAGTATTGTATGGATTGTGTATTAGGGATACTTTATGTTGTTTAAGAACCTTTTGTTTATCCAGTGTGAAGCACATGGTGCAAGTATCCACTTTGTTTGTTTAGCCAGTAATACTTATGTTAATTAGGTGAAATTAATTCCATGATAGATGTGCTTGAGTCTATCAACCGGAAAAAAGAACAAAGATTAAGCATACTACCAATGTTTTCTCGTTGCAATTTTATGAGCTATAAAGAGAAAGATGTTCATTTTTTTATTTTATGGTGATTTCCACAGTTCGCTGTTCGGGCCTCACTTGTAAATGATCCCGATTCCAGAGGCTTGTATTTTAAGGATTTGATGCCGTAGCGTACTAGTGTATGGTCTTATATATTACCAGTCATTTCCTGCACTGTACAATTTCTTCTGCACAATCCTTCTATTTTTTTTTTTTTTTGCAATTATTTCAGCTGCTATTGCCTTAAGAAGGATATAGCAACTGCTTGACATCTAATAAAGAATTAATAGTGTAGTGCACATGCAGTGAAGAGTGATATCAAATGCGCTTTATCAATAAATATCAAATTTAGTACTGGTAAGTGATAACCAGTCAAACAAAAATTTGGACAAACTTTCTTAACAAAAAGCGTAATATATTTCCTATGAAAGGAATTTAAACCTAAAAATATATTCCTGAATTAAGATACTCCTGTGTTCTAATACAATGGGAGTCCGAATCTGCTGCAATTCCGAGATGGATCGCAGGATCCTAAAATTCCGAGATCAACAGTTCAAATTTTTCCGTGCGCGGATCTCGGAAACGTTCTTGAAAAAGTAAATTTTCATACACGCATCTCGAGAAAGACCAACAGTTGAGATGGGATCGCAGGGTCATGTGATTCCCCGAGAATCACAGCAGATTTATTTTCAATACAATGGTAGTGAAACGGAAGGCGAGCTAACCTGGTCAAGGACCTGATCCCAGCAATTACTGTACTCATCCATGTGCTCCCCAGCACCAACACAACTCTCTGACTCGGTGCTTCTTCCGATTGAACCCTCTTCTCTCAAATCATCAAAATCCGGTACAACTGGTACCCTTGATGCCGAACTCATCAATGTTTCAACAGGATCACCGAACAACTCTGATGCAATTTCGGTAGAATCACTAACCTCAACAAACCCAGTGGTATAACCAGAGAACATGCTATCTGACACAGCATCAAGGCATGGCATCAAGACTTGAGGCAGAGCAGATGCTGAGAAGGTGCTTAATTTTGATTCTCTGCCAAGACGGGCCTCGGCTTCCATCCTGGCACTCTCCCACTGAGCCATGTGATCCAGGTTGGTGTTGCTTTTTATGTGGTGAGTTCCGCTCAAGCTGAAAGCGAGGTTTACAGGCTTGTGGGTGATCGGATCAACACCTGCTTTGGCCAGTTTCTTCTTTACATGCGTGTTCCAGTAATTCTTTATCTCATTATCAGTTCTTCCCGGTAGATGACCTGCTATAGCTGACCACCTGGAACAAATTTAGAATTGTAAAAGATCCTTTGCACAAACCAAATTAATTCGTCAAAAGTTTCAAAACATAATAAAAATGTGAAATATTAAGGCACTATTGGAGAAAGACTTGGGAAATAACTAAAACCTGTTACCAAGAAGAGCGTGAAGTTGGATGATAGTGTGCTCCTCATCAGAGCTAAATTTGCCCCGCTTTATATCGGGTCTCAGATAGTTGATCCACCTCAGTCTACAGCTCTTTCCGCACCTCCGCAACCCTACAATCAATTACAAACACAATTGCATCACCAAAAAAGGAGCAAATAAATCACACACAGGCACAGGAGGCGCAAATGTATGTAGGGTGATAAAAATTAAGATGTACTTACCGGCTTTAGCCGGCAATGAATGCCAACTGCCGTGGTCGTGCTCCTTGATATATGCAAGAAGCTTTTTATCTTCCTCCGGTGTCCACGGGCCTTTCTTCAGGCCTGCATTGTCGCAGCATGACGATCGTCCCATGGATTGCGGATTGAAGAGGCCGCTGTGCCGCAGTTAAAAATTCAGTAGTGATTGAGGAGAGAAATTAAGGCTCAATCTCTACGGTTTCAAGAGCTTTCCATGAACATCAGAAGCAGCATTGCAATCTTTCTGGCATGGCATAGTAGAATGACTATTAATATATTGTCAAGAATCTCTTTTGCAAAGAAACAGTGGTTTATTTTCTCCTCTTCTGTGCAGTCGTTGATGGGTGTGTGTGGGAGAGAGAAAGAGGGAGAGAGAGATTCATGTTCTATGGTAGTTGCAAGTCTATGTTAATATATTCCAGGACAGAGCCGGATTTTCAAGCTATGGAGGTCAAACATGAATGAGAGTTCATCATGTAAAATTTTCATGTTGCGCACAAGGGTCAATTTCACAGTACTCATAGCATTTTATTCTAAAATATATAGAAAATTATGTACGAGTACAAATTTTTTGAAGATGAAGGAGAGTCAATTGACCTCCACATGTTGAATGTGCATCCGCCTCTGAATATATATACTACACCAGCCAGCACTAGCTAGCAAATAGGTCATATATGTTCTGCCTATTATGTTGCCAAAATGTATTTGTCCTTGATGAAAGATTAAGGTTAAATTAATTACTAAAAGAACTTCATCAAATCATCATCTACATTCAAAAATTAAGGAAAAACCTTGTGTTATGAAGCATGATTCCGTGATTACTGGCATGTTTCAACAAAATTATCGGTGGAACTAATGATGATCTTGTAATCATGATACAATTATAATCACTAGATCTAATTATTTAATGATCCGTTCAATTATTTTTGTCACTGGGCAAGTTACTGAGCACTTTATATGTTACACAACCTTGTGAGATTTCGATTTGTAGATTGATTGATTGTAGAATAAATCAGATCTGGCTCTTCTCTGGAGGAAAAAAAAAAACTGAGCAAAAAGGAAGTAACATTAAATGAGAATAGTTAATGCTCATGGGCCAATCCTACCCATACCAGCTATTTTTCCAATTTAATATCCACGTGTAAATGTTTATTTGTGTTTTCAACTTTTTCAAGACACTTGAGAGTAGGTCCGATGGGCATCGGACCTACTCTGGTTCGATGTGTTTCATCACCGTCGATTTTCTTTAAGATTCGTGCGGAACGCTTTAAAATTCATGCGTGTTTGTTTCAATGTTCGTGCGCACAAATCTTAAATTAGATTGGACGGTCATCGTGCTCGTTGAACCTAAAAGTAGGTCCTATGGGCATCGGACCTACTCTGTTCTCTTTTCAAGACATGTTCTGGGGTTATTCCATGGGATTTTTATATCTTTTCCCACAAGCATGTACATGCTGAAACCAATATCTTAAAACTCAAACTTCAATTTTAAATTCTTACAGCGGAATGTATAATATTTACGTCAGTTACTATATGTTAAGTCTTGGAATAAATATCCTTTCCTCTCAGCTTGACTCGGATAGAATGAAAGCTCAAAAGCTGTACTAGTGTACTACCAATAACCCTTAAAAGCCATGTTTAGTCTGCAGTGTAAAATCTTCTTCAGAGAATTTTACCTTTATATATTGAATTATACAAAATTATACCTGAATTAATTTTGATTTCAATTATATTAATTTCATTGCTGAATACGGATATAGCTTAGATTCCCTTATGAATTGCCCCAAAATTGAAGCACCACTTATTTGATATATTGAAATAGTTTGCATATCTTAAGTATCTACATTTATGATATTATGAGAGTTTCTAATTCAATTTCAAGAATGTGGAAGAGTTTCTTATTTAGAAACTATGCAAAAAAGTTTCTTATTAAGAAAATGTTTATAAACTCTACCATAGTCAAATAATTGGTTCAAATTATTTCTTCTTTTTAATTTATTGCTGACGTGGCTTAATAGAAACTCTAAAATTAATTTTAAGGATATGAGAGTTAGAAACTTTAGATCTTAATTTCTAAAATATAGTTAACAGTTATTTAGAAACTCATTTGAGTTGTTGGGATGTAGATGCTCTTACAATTGAGGAAATAACTTGTGGCGGTATATTCACCTTTGTTATATCTGAAGAAAATAAGTGATGACTTGATTCATTTGAAGGATTTTTTCATGAAATATATAACAATATAAGAAAAAAAAAAATTAAGACAGCAAGAGGACAGTACCTCTGGGTTGCATGCATTGGCCCAGAAAAGCAGAAAATGGATTTGTCTCCTTGGTCCCAAAACCTGTATCTGCACTTACTGTGTCTGTTCTTACAGGATCTGAACCGGAAGTGCTTCAGATATACGACGTGTTCTTTTTGGTCTCTAATATTTTCATAGAAAAAATGAAACAAATCATTTTTCTTACAGCAAATGATGAATTTTATAGTAAGACAAAACTACAATTGTTTTGGTATAAAAGGTGTGAAAGGCAAATTGCCTGAACTTTAATAGTAACATACCAATTTTAAAGGATTGTTCGTTTGCAATTTTGCATTGTGTTGTGACTTTTACCCCTTTTGTCATTTTACTGAAATCATTAATGAACTAACAAAGTTTTATTGATCTTGGTAGCTGCTACCAAGCTTTCAAAAAAGAAAAAAAAAATAGCTCTTTATGTAATATGAATTTGAGAAATGACCTTTATTGTAAGGGAAAAAAAATTGCACTGATTTTGATGTGTTAGAAGTGTGAATTCAAAAACTTCTCAATTTTTTTATGTTCTAATTGAAACATCAAAATTGCTTATTTTTTTTCCCGTCAAAACTCAAACACATGTTATATTTACTGTTGTCTTTATTCAGTCAAACAATCTTAACTAGAATTTACCATTAATCCTTCATTGAAGATCAAAATTATTATTTCACCTCACATTTCTAACTAATAAAAACCTAATATTGCCATCTCCATTTTCCAAAATAAAAAATGAAATAAGGGACTCCAGTAATTTTAATTTTTGTACTGGCTTGAGAGTGGGGGTAAAATATGGCGATGAATTAAGTGATTTTTAGTTTTAATGGGAAACCAATTTTTTTTAGAGATTTGATATGCATAATAAAAAAAATTCAAAAGCTTTCATGGGCAGATGAGCAATCAACCCAAAAGATGATGCATTCTTTTTTATAATATGGTAAAGTAAAAAGAGAAAATGAGGAGAGAGGAATTAAAACATGTAAATTTTAAAATTGGAAAGTCCACATGCAATAAATGCCAAAAAAAAAAAAGAACTTTTCAATATCTATATAATTAAGTTCACATGTAAATTATACAAGCATATATAATTGTAGTCGTTAATGGCTATACCAGAATCTTGTGTTCATTTTAAAAAGAAACAAAAATTAGGTAAAACAGAAAGAGGGTGGTCCTGGTAACAGGTAACAACAGTAAACTAAAGGAGCCTGTTCTGGATTTCTGGCATTGTCGCCAAACAGAAAATGACTAGACCTGGTCCACCACTATCCTGTCAAGATATATATCGATTGAAATCACCAGCTACAAAATTGCTTCTGATAAAAAGAATGAATTTTTTTTTTTTTGTAAAATTTCTTCGGCTTCAAGAATTGGTGTTGCCTCGCTTCGCTTCGGAAAAAATAACTGAGGTATGTTGTATGAATTGTGAAATAATAAAACGAAAGCAGTACAAAGTGAGTATTAGCTTACATATGATAAAATGGCACAGAAACAAACCAAAAAGCTTACATATGATAAAATAGCACATAAACAAAACAAAAACTTAATCCTTTATCACACATACTGTATATTACAAATTCAATAATAATTGTTAGTATCTAAACAATAGTATATATATTTTTCTTTGATTTTCAATGTTGATCGACCTATATTTTGAAAAATATATAAAAATATAAATGTCATCCTAGATGACGGTTTGATGTTGCCGCTCTCCTTGCCATCGGGTTTGTTCTCCTCCATCCCTGGACCGTTAGAATTCATATAATATGAATTTTCAATCTGTACTCAAGTGCGCATGAATATATATAAAAATATATCAAATAATTGTGGAGAATTTTTACTTGGTTTTGAAAAGTTAAAACCGCTTTCATGTTCTAAGACTGTGGTTACCTAAATGTCGAGAGTTCAAGCCTCTCTCATGACTTTGCAGCTTCTGCGAAGATTTAAAAAAAAAACCAATTTAGTTTAAAATCACAGGTATAACACATATAACAATAAGTCTCGATATTTTCGTCTCTTTACAAATAGATGTACATTCAATTTTGCAAAAGACATCTAAAAGAAAATAGCTACAAAAATTAACAAAAACACTTATTTTAAAGGGTAATTATATTATACCCCGACCTGCCGTCCCCCAAAAATCCCCCCCCCCCCCCCCCCCCCTAACGGTCAAAGCATCTCCATATCCGTTTGACAAAGATTAAAAAAAAAAATCAAGAAATTCACATGCCAAAGTGTCTCTCTATGCCTCTGTCCATGGCGCCATCTCCATCCACCTATTCCTCTAATCTCACTCAACCTCGACTGCTATTTCCTACCTCATTCTCATCCTATTTTCACCATCACATCCACTAAAATGCCATGCCTAGTGTCGCCGTTAAGATCTACATCGTCTTCTTCAAGCTCTTCCTGCATCGTCGCTTTCAGTCACATCTCGAACCCATAGACTTTGGATCAGCGGTCAGGATTGATCTGATTAGACTTCGGCCTTCTTTGCTCCTCGCTTCTTTGTGCCAAGGACCACCATCACGACAGCACCAACTAGGGTTGATGTTGACAAAACTCTGATGACTTAGGTGGGGGTGGAGCAAGGGCTGACGTGGACTGCACAGTTTCCCTAGATGGCATGGTCCTGAGCTTCATGGAGGACAATACTGAGATGAACACCTTGCACACCATCTGTTTGATAAAATGTCCGAGAGAAGGTCCTTAATGGAAAACCAATTTTTTCGTCAGGTTATGTTGTGCGACATATATAATAGTTGTAAACTATGTTCAATGGTTTGTTCACTATGTTCTGGATTGTTTCTTGCTGCCGGTGATTATTGTTCTTCCTTGTCTCCTCTCTTCTTCCCTGGAAAAGAAAGATGGAGAAACAAAGACAATATTTTTTGTACTTGAAAATTTCCCCTCAAGGATATTGGAATTTTGAGAGGTGCAAATTGCAGGAGAAGTCGTAATTTGAAAAAATAAATTGATAGAATTTGTTATATACAAACACTTGAAACATGAACTATTCACACTTGCATGACGATATATGAATACTTGCAATACTTGATATTAATACTTTCAGATATCATCCAGTGTCATATGAAAAAAAAAATTGATATAATTTGTTAAATACAAAACACTTGATACATGAACTATTCACACTTGCACGACGAGTAATGAATATTTGCACAATGAGATATGAATACTTGCATGACGAGGTATGAATACTTGTGTGACGGACAGTTTGAAAGTATGTTATCATGAATCTCATTTGAAAAAAAAAAAATTATGTAGAAGACGTTCGTGGTTTTAGATTCAAAAAATTCCTCATAAATTGTCAGAAATATTGACGAGATTGAATGGAGAAAAAAAACCACCTCTAAAAACGTGTAAAAGATGAGTGAGTGATGTGTCCAGTTTTTTTTTTAATACTTGATGCATTATATATGAATACTTGATATATTATATATTAATACTTGCGCATATAAGTATCCATATTTCAACGTGTATGAATGAATACTTGTGCAACGGACAACTCGAAAGTATGTCATCATAGATCTCATTTGAAAAAGAAAATTGTGTAGAAGACGTTCGTGGTTTTAGATTTGAAAAATTCCTCACAGATCGTCAGAAATATTTGTTAGATTGAACGGAAAAAAATCATCTCTAAAAACATGTAAAAAATAGATGAGTGATTGTCCAGTTTTTTTTTTAATACTTAATATCTTACGTATGAATACTTGATGTATTATATATGAATACTTGAGCGCGTCAGTTGTAAAATCTTTCAAATATTAGGCGGTCCTCAAATAGTAAGTGGTTCCCCCAAGTAGTTAGTAGCTACTCAAGTAGTTAATGACTGGAGGAAGAAATGGGGGAAGGTTACGGGGATACTAGGTGCTCTCTATTTTAAAATAAGAAACAATAATTTATGTTATGAGATCTAGATTCTTGCCAAATTATTAAAAACTAGATAGTACACCTTGAATGCAGCTGATAGTTTGTGACTGATATGAAGATTCCAAGAACTTAACCGCCTCTCAGCCTTTTACACCTTGAATGATCTACTCCACCAGAGCGGTATCCATCACGATATTCCCTAGTCATTTCATCTCCTGACAATATAATAACTTACATCATGCTCAAGCTATCCGAAGAGTAACAAGTGTCTCTTTTGTTAGTCTAAGAATGATTTAGAGGACGTCAATTAATTCTCATTTGATCCTTGAAATAAAATTAGAGAATACAGAATGGAAAAGAGATTGACCTATATGATCAGAGATGTAGCAACTAAACAGTCAGCACAAAACCTAACCCTATGCATTTGAGTAAATGCTAATTAACTAAACAGAGAGGCAGTATGAACAAATTCACATATATCTTTTACATCAATACCCTAAAATTTGCAAGAACCCAAAAACATCAATGTTGATAAATCTGTCATGAATGGTAAATGTATTTAATCAAATTTAAATCCCAAGATCATAGATAAAAGTCAGGCCTCTGTTGATGTTATGGTGAGTTGGTGACAACAATTAATTAAATTCATCATCTAATTACTTCTCTGTATATATAACCAAATAAAAAAAGAAAGGAGTCGTTCATACCATACACTTTAGAAATTCTCGAAGTAATCTTATCTTGAGTTAGAAGTTCTAAGATATGAAAATAGTAAAACAACGATAAATTGATTAAATAAATAACTCTTCATCCATGGTGTGCTAGAGAAAATCAGTTTAACTTCTAGAAGTTACAATATGAAGTTAAATAAACTCTATATCTGAAGTTTTTAAAAAAGAGTGAGGCTACGGTGCTATGCATAGCACCAATTGGGTCCGTACTACGGCTCAAAATTTGACTTTTCAAAATTCTAACGGTCGATCCGAACCGTTCAACATGATTATAAAATGAATATGTACTTGCAAACCAAATTTTACATTTTTTCGAATTTTTTTACTATTTTTTCGAAAATCACTTGATCTGAACATTCTGGACCATCCAAAAACAGCCTATCTAAAAAAATAGTAAAAAAATTCAAAAAAATGTAAAATTTGGTTTGCAAGTACATATTCATTTTATAATCATGTTGAACGGTTCGGATCGACCGTTAGAATTTTGAAAAGTCAAATTTTGAGCCGTAGCACGGACCCAATCCGTGCTATGCATAGCACCATAGCCTCACTAAAGAATATCTATAACAAATAGTAGCATGCTTGCGGAGGTACAAGAGTTATCTCCTTTTTAATAAATTTACAAAAGTTGAGTCTAATTGACTAAGCGAGAAAACAAGTAAGATTAAAGATCTCATAGATGGTAAAAATTAAAAGATAAAAGAGCAAATCATACCTCAGCTCGCAACAAAATACTCAGATCTACAATTTTTCCAATTGAAGAAGAAAAATCAATGTCATGAACCCTTAATGTACAAAATTAATAATACTCTAGACTTTTTTTCGAGAGATTGATCTATAATTAAAGAAAACAAATAATAATTTAGGATTCTAATACTACAATTGAGAGGACAAAAAAATATATACCTTTCAAAGATGAAATCTTATGATATGTTATAATATATGATTGTTTTTAGGCTCTGATTAATCTATCTACGGCGATTAGGGAATACCTTGGTCACCGATAAAAGGCGGCCCTTCGAAAGAGGAATTAGGATTTCTATTTGTTGCAACAATAATGATAAGAGATTATTTATAAGTTACATACAGTTGCGTATTAATTAAGCAATCAAATTATATTTATGACACACAAACAATGAATGTGGACATAGAATGCAAGACCATTATTTTTAGAGAGTTTAGGTGCCACAAAATTCCGGTGATATAACCTCTTTGTGCATCAAAATCCAAATCTTAGACATCAAATTTGAACCATCCATCGTATTCTCCTTCACACGTAACTCATGCCAATACAAATTCATTAATTTCGAGTTTGTCACGTAAAAGATCAAGAGATCTGAAAGTCATTCACTAACCATTCATATTTTGGTCTTTTGATCTTGTACCAAACAAACTCGAAAGTTTATAGAACTTCCCATTTGTATGCATCAATTGTTAAAGATCGAAGGTTTGATTAGTCACTGTAATTTGGAGATTAATACAAAGAGAAATTTTTGACAATTTGTGACATATCAAAACACTTCTCTTAGTTTTACTCATATTTATAGTATGGATTGAGAATATCTATCATGTACCAAATAAAGTCTAGTACAAACCTGTAAAAGTAGAAACAATATAACACATTATACATACATGGCCTAGTACCGTGTTGTATTAGTACATGTACATCATATGGCTTTGTTTCTATCTCAACGTATTTGAAGCAATACAACCAGATTAAATAGGTCAAGCATCACATGTTAATGTAGTGACAGCAACAAAATTATTATATAGCATAACAATTATTAATCACATGTTCATGTTAAGCTATATAATAATTTTGTTGCTGTCACTACATAAACATAGATTGTTCAACATCAAAGGGTACATTTGAGATACTAAACTGAAACAAAATTATAAATTATAAATTCAAAATAACAAGAGATGTATAGAATACCTCGCCATCACTCGCCATCGATTTTATGCATTGGCTCAAATTGGCGGCACAACAATGTTCTTCATGATAGCAACCGGCTTATGTTTTGTAATGAACAACTAATTCACTGCATAGATGAGCTTTAAATAAGAAAATTCCAGAGGCCTAATAAAATCAGTGGTTATAGAGTGACTGATAACAAAACACCTCCTCATAACAGATTCAACATTAATGTAGAAATTTTATCGAAATTCTGAAACAGTCAACATCAACACCAATCTTACATTCAGGGTATGTGCCAAACCTCCTCTGATCACACTTGAGTGAGAAGCATCATCTAGCATGTATCTTCTGTCCAAATTGATCGGTGACAATTCGACAAGGCATGTATCAAGATTTTCTATGAAATTCAAAAACTTGCGTGGATACAGCCCCTTGTTTTCCTATGATATGGTTTTGATTGCATGATCTCACCCAAAGTAGAAACTAACCTAGAGTGTTTAATTAGTTTGTTTGATTCAAAATGAACCGACTTAAACAAACCAAACTTTTTAAGTCTACAGCCAATGATAATATGAAAGTACCAACATTTTAGATATATGCCAACTATGCTAGCTTCCTGTTCCATGTATAAATTGCACATTTATTTTGGCCTTTCAATTATCTTATTTGCCTTTTCTGAGCCCAATTGAGCTACCCAAACCGGTGTTAGGTCCAAATGAATAACAAAATTTTCACTGGGACATTCAATCAAGCACATCATATGCACAAATTAAGATACCTTAAGATATCTATTATCAAATAGTATCGTGCACAGCTTTGTTTAAGGAAAAAAAAACACCATGTGGGATAAACATAAAAGTGCACAAAATTGTCATTTGTCATACATAAAAGTTAAAGCTGTTTCTACAAACCTGAGAGGTTGCAATGTCTCCCCCATACTGCATTTGCATTTCATATACACACATTCGCAAGGACCGCCAAGCAATCTCTCTATTGCTCACACAAACAGCACCCCCCCCCCCCCCCCTCACACGTGCGCGCACTGTATCAATCCATTGCAAGTGGTATATGAAAGAATGCCAAGATGGCAAGACGGTCACCAGATCGGACCACATAGCCCTGTTCCAAGCATAAAGAATTGATATATATTGTACTCTTCAAAATCATAACCTACTCCCTCTCCCCACGCCAAATTTCCCAGCATACACACAACTATCACAAGAGCTTGCACTTTGCAGTACAGAGTCGAGCTCTATTCCTTTATGCGTGTAAGTCGACACGACAAAGCGCCCCGGTCTCTCTCTGCGCAATGAAAACGTGATTTTGGGCTGGGTCTGAAACTCTGAATCCAGTCAGAGTAAGTCCGAAAATAAAGCCCAACAAGAGGAAGACAGAAAAAGGTCGTGGTATCTGAAAATGTGCACAACAACTGACATCTCAAAGTTAAGAATGTATATTTTATCATAAAAGAAATTTTGTTAAAATTAATGACAACTTATCTTAATGATAAAAACACATTAATGATTCAAATTATGGACCACAAGTCCAGAACCTTAACGAATCATAAAGACCATTTACATTTTCGTACAATTTCATACCTTTTTATTTTCAATAAATATGATTTGTATTTTACTATATGTAAGATTTCAAATTAGCAACTTTTCAGATCGGATCAGTCAAGTTGATTTACACCTCTAAAATATTCCATAGTGAAGTCTGATAATTAAATTTGGGCCGCTAATGGAGCTCTGAAAATGTTTAATAATTTCAGGCCCAGTAGTGTTTTCTGTGGTAGTCACATCACCATGCTACAAATTAAGGCTAAAGATATTGACAGAGTAGTTTTTGCTTCATGCAGCGTGCGAGTCATATGCAGTGTTATTCTGGTTATATTGTTTGTGCTTTGTATGAAGTAAAAACTTCTCTGTCAATATATTTACCCCAAAGTTAGGCGAAGAAATACTTACTGACAAGGCTCTTGCTATGCAAATACATTACCTAAATTTCAACCTTGACACCATCAACTCAAACTTGACAGGTTCAAAGATAAGATATAAAAATGGAATGCTGATGAAGACAACAACTGAAAAGGACTTGATCCTGCCACATCTCTATTGGAATATTCATGCCAGCTGTGATTAAATTATATAAATATAAAGTCTCATTGTAATTGGACACCTGTCTAGTGATTAGAGGTGTTACTTTTACCCGATTACTCGGATCCGACCCGGATCAGATTAATTTAGATAGGATATGGTTTAAAAAATATAACCGGTTAAATTATGGGTATGGTTACAAAATTAATAATTTAATATCCGACTTGGATCCGAACCGGAACCGATACTGTAATGGATAGGATATGAGTTTGATTTAGTTATCCGACCCATAACCGAACCCGACCCGATATTCGTATAAATACCCGATAAAATGATAATACTATTTCTTTATAATTATTTAATATAAACACATATATTAATAACTATAAAAATACAATCATTTGTAGTATTTTTTAATTTCTTGAATGAAATTTATTGCTCTTTTCGCACAGATTATTGAAATCAAATGTCATGTTCACCTTTTGCCTATAAATTTTCAAAGCTAATTAATTACTTTTTTTATCTCTTTATTTACCATGTATCTACCTTTCTGCACGAATTATTGAAATTTATTGCTCTCTTCGCTGATTGAAACAAATTGATATTAATATTCTATTCCTGTATTTTTGGAACCATATAATGAAATCACCATCTCCAATATTTTACTTTCTAAAATTATCTCACATTCAATATTTTGGAGCAGATTTTAATTTATATTATAATGATATATTATGTGAGATGTTTAAGAAATTATAATTATATTTAAACGTAAAGTGTTTCTCAAATGCTTGTGAGTTGCGACATGTACCCGCACCAGATCCGGACCCGATAATCCATAAACAAGTTATGGGTATATATCTACCCGGAACCGAAAGACTGGACCCGAAATATCTACGGGTAGATAGGTATCCGGATCCGGACCCGACCCGATTTGAAACAAATAAGTATATGGATTGAAATTCGGACCCGAACACTTTTAGAGTATGTTTTAGAGTACGGGTCCAAATATAATAGTATCCGGACCCTATCCGACCCGATAGCACCTCTACTAATGATCAAGGTAATGTATTCATACCTAAATTAATCAATGATTACTGCGTCTGACAAGTGGTCAATATTTGTGTCATAATTATCCAAAAAATATTTAACTTGTACGCAATATAACATGATCAAGGTACTAGAAGTTTTGTAATTCAACATTCTCTTTTTTGTGATAACTTAAAATTAAAAGCTATTGTCATGGAACTGTTTGATTAGACTACAAGTTGTTTATAACGGGACAGAAGAGAGATTTAAAAGAGAATCCCTGATTTGCATACACTTAAAATATATTATCCCGTGACATATTTTACCATGCATGCACCCAATGAGCATGTCCAAGTTCTAACTTCTAAATATCTCTCGAACCAATTTGACAAATATATATATTTTTGTCTATTGTTTTGACTGTAAAGTCTCTCTGAAGATTTTATGACAGCAATGGCTGATTATTGATTTTGTTTCCTTTTTCATTAACCAATTAATCGTCTCTTTTGCATCCACCACTAAATGACTTGCCTTTTAGGAGTTGTGTACAGTGAATTTGAGACATGTTTATATTAATTAAACATTTTGGGATCTGATGAGCATTAAATTCCGCACACCTATATAACAATTGCTAACATAACATTAATTATATTAATTAAATATGTAGAAGGAATCATAATAAAATGTTAAAATAATTATCAGAATTGAAAAATATGCACATCTAATGTTCCGTGAATTAAATACATTATGTCTGCCGACTGCCGCTAGTTGGGGGTCAGGGGCTATGAATTCGCTGGTCATAAGGCATTATGTGTAATTTTCAGTGTTGCGTGGTTGTGAATAAATTCATTTAATACAAGTTTGATAGTTACTACTAAGTCTTTCCAAAAAAAATTATTTTTCTGAATTTAGTCTTTTCTTAATTTTATTTTGCTCAGAAGAGAAAAATAAGAGGCTTCTATCTTTTTTTTTCCAATAAAGTTGTTGTAACTTGAATTGTTTTTTTTTTCTAAGTAAAGATTGAAGGTCAAGCTACTAAATTATTTAATATTTATAAGAGATTTTTTCATTTGAATTTTGAATTTGCAATCTCTCACATGGAGAGCTTTGTCTTTCTCACATGGAGAACATTGTCTTTGTCATTAAATCAAAGGTTGATTCTCTTCTTTTGATTGATTTTTGAAAAGAAATGAAAACGGATGATAAATGAAATTATTTTAAAAGGGAGCAGGAGTTTTTTTGACGAACATCGGACCGAAATATGTTCGATTCACGCTAATATTTATGCAAATATATTTAAATATGCATTAATATCAATCGTTCTGTAAATCTAAAACTGTTTGTGTGAATCTCGACACAAATCAAATAGCTTAAATCGGATATCGGACGGATTTCAGTTCGTCAGAACCCCTTCTTTACTTTTTTTTTTTTTTTTAAATAGCAGGAATGAAATTGGAATTAAAATTGGGGGGGACAAGTATCCTCTCCATTACTGTAAAAGATTCCCTTCACTTTACGGTTTGAGATTAACTCTCAGCCGCTTTGAGATTCGGGCTACGGAGGGGGCAGTATTATTGGGCTTTGAGCCAAGTTAAAAAGAACGATCAAGATCAAGTAATTGTAAAAGATTCCCTATTACAGTACCGGGAAAGATATGAATTCGAGGGCTTGGGGGGGTGGGGGGGGGTCAAGACCTAGGATGCTATTATGTGATAGGTGTCATGTGGAAGAGGAGGGAGATGGTCATGTCGTGCAAGTTTCCTTCATTTGCTGTTTTTGCTCGCCTAATGATGTGACCTTAATTATTATGAAATGCCAACTAATCACCTGACGTGGATATTTAATCCCACATTTACACATTGCATAACCACATCATGCTTCATGCATGAGCTTAATTATATAGTTTTGTTAATTAATTCCTTTGAACTAACTATTATATATAATAGGGCCCTTATTTTATTAGAAAATATCAGCTCTATTAGTCCATTGAGAGACTGTTTCATGCTTGACTAATTTACTCCAGATGGAACAAAAAGATTGTTATCATTTTTTATTAGGATCTAATTTAGTACTATTGCATTTAAAAGTGACAAACTATAGTGCAAATTATATGCTAATTATTTTGTGTGCCTATGGCTTGTCACAACAACAAAAAAACATATTTATATATTGACTTATAATTTTTTTTGCCAAATCATCAGCTGATTTATTACACTAAATAAAAGACACAAAGTACATTACCTCTAAATTTCATTCAAAGAAAAAAAAATTAAAGGAGTTGCATGCCATTAAGAGATCTTACTTACCTATGTACAAATGATTGATCATAGAATATTTTAATTGCTCAAACTTTCGCCACTGATCTGGTGTGACATGCTTATTCATACAGTTCACACACACGCACGCACCAAGAGGAGAGAAGAACCCAAACAAAAAACATATTTTGAGCACTTTTAGCTTTAATTGGATCCGTCAACAAAAGTGTATATAAGTTGGTGAACTAACTATTTATGACAAACATATGCATCTATTTAATTAGGTGAAGACTCTAGCAATCTACCTATGAATTCAAATATATTATATTATTTTTGTATTATTTTGGAAGCCAATCTATTATGTCATAGAAGAAGATAAAGATGAAGATATCATCATATATTTAATGATATAATACTAGTTACAAATCAACTATATGTGCATCCTGAGCAGCCACACGTACGCGCCAGAAAGGACAAAAGTTTGAATATAACGATGCTCTTTGGAGCTTTTTGTTGATTGTGAGGTAAGGTCCCATGTTTGATCATGCCTCTTCAACCAAAGAATAATAAACAGCCTGTTGCAAATATCATAACAACAAAACAATTGGTATCAATGTTCCAAGATCTCGAGTTTTATTCTGGTGTGTAACTATTTTATAAGTGGTCCATGTTGGCTATTATATCGTCGGCATGCTAACATGTGCCACGTTGGCATCGTAATCTGCTAATGCAAATAGACATCAGTAAAATAAAACAACAATAATAACAACTATACTTTTAACAATAACATTATGTTAATAAGCCACTACCAAGTTTAAAAAAAAACATTATGTTAATAAGAATTTAGTCTTTGATCAAATGTTTATTATATATTAAAATCCAGAAAACTAATATTAAAATCCAAAAAACTAAGCAAAAACAATCAAAAGAAGAATATGAAAGCCAACTAGAAGAAGATGAAAAATAAATAGTAGAACATGAAAGACAACCGGTAGAACATGAAATACAACTAGAAGAATATGAAATACAACGAGTAGTAGATAAAATACAAACAGTAGAACATGAAAGACAACTAATACAAAATGAAAGACAACTAGAAGAAGATAAAAAACAACTAGTAGAAGATAAAAGACAACTAACAAAAGAAAAAATACATCATGTAGTAGATGAAAGACAACCGGTAGAACATGAAAAACTAGTAGAAGATGAAAGACAACTAGAAAAATATGAAATACATCGAGTAGTAGATGAAAGACAAACAAGAGAACATGAAAGACAAGCGGTAGAACATTAAAAGACAACCAATACAAGATTAAAGACAACTAGAAGAACATGAAAAACAACTAGTAGAAGATGAAAGACAACTAACAAAAGAAAAATACATTATGTAATAGATGAAAGACAACCAGTAGAACATGGAAGACAACTAGTACAAGATGAAATATTACTAGAAGAAGATAAAAAAATAATCAGTAGAAAATGAAATACAACTAGAAGAATAAATGAAAAACAACTAGAAGAAGAGGAAATGCAACCAAAAGAAAATGAAAGACAACCAGAAGAAGATGAAAAATAACAAGTATAAGATGAAAAGCAACCAGTAGAACATGAAATACAACCAGTAGAACATGAAGGACGACCAGTACAAGATGAAAGACAACTAGAAGATGATGAAAAACAACTAGTAGAAGATGAAAGATAACTAGAAGAAGATGAAATACTACTAGTAGCGGATGAAAGACAACCAGTAGAAAATAAAATACAACCAATATAACATGAAAGACAACAACCAGTAGAAAATGAAATACAACTAATAAAAGACGAAAGACAACTAGAAAAAGATGAAATACAACTAGTATTATGAAAGACAACCAGTAGAATATAAAATACATCCAGTAAAACATTAAACACAACAATAAAACATGAAAGACAACTAGTACAAGATGAAAGACAACCAGTACAAGATAAAAGACAACTAGTATTAGATGAAAGACAACCAGTACAAGATGAAAGACAACTAGCAGAAGAAGAAATACAACCTAGAGTAGATGAAAGACAACCAGTTAAGATAAAATACAACTAGAAGAATATGAAATACAATGAGGAGTAAATGTAAGACAACCAGTACAAGATGAAAGATAACCAAAAGAAGATCAAATACAACTAGTAGAATATGAAATACAACGAGTAGTAGATGAAAGACAAACAGTAGAATATGAAAGACAACCGGTTAAACATGAAAGACAACATGTACAAGATGAAACACAAATAGAAGAAAATGAAAAACAAATAGTAGAAGATGAAAGACAACTAACAAAAGAAGAAATACATCATGTAGTAGATGAAAGACAACAAGTAGAACATGAAAGACAACTAGTACAAGATGAAAGATTACCAAAAGAAGATGAAAAATAACTAGTAGAAGATGAAAGACAATGTTGAGTATTTTGGATATAGGGTTTTATGCTTCCTTTTGTACTCTTTAGACTTTTAAATTTATAAACCTAATACTCAAATATATGGTCGATTGCAAGCGCACAACCTAATCCCTGTAGTAATTAGGTATCGATCCAAAGGGAGAAAGGGAAATACTAATTTCTACTAAAGTAAACTACTTTTAAAACTGAACAATAAAGTAAAAGGGGGGGCTTTTGTGTAATTTCGTATTTTAAGGAAAATTAAAGGTTCGTAACAAAGTAATTAAAAGTAACTAAAATTCGGGTGTGATTCAAGTTGGAGAAGTCTAGGGGTATTCGGTCTACAATCCCTTGCTAATTCTATCTACTCGGTTTGTTTAAATTCATGTTTGATATGACAAGGTTTCTAACCTAAGATGTTAAAAATGATCACTTTCGTGAATTAATAACGTGACTAAACAGTTCGGATTTCACGATTAAGTCTTTCACCCTAGCTATCTAGACCATGAAGTTCTCGTTACCCTATCCTATCCTTAGATATTGGTACTTCACGATTAAGTCCTTCATACCAACATTCAATTCAATTCAAGGGGTCCTAATTAGGGATTTGACTTCACGATTAAGTCCTTCATCAAACCCTAACCTTAATTCCTGTAGTTCCGGTTTAGATGTCAAATTTGTCAATTCTAATTCA
Source organism: Carex littledalei (assembly GCA_011114355.1). NCBI lineage: Eukaryota > Viridiplantae > Streptophyta > Magnoliopsida > Poales > Cyperaceae > Carex > Carex littledalei. The sequence goes on from CM022093.1 coordinate 11,463,959, forward strand.
AATCCTAAGGTATTTGTGATTACAATTTGGTACTATCCTATATGATCCTAATCTACTTCAAGTCTAAAAGACCTAAGCGGGATACTACAATTCAAGTACTAATCATGCAACATCACAAAGAATAAATCACAGAAATTAACATCAAATCAAACAATCATAATAAAAACTAATATCCGAGTAAGATAAAATTAAACAAGTTCATGCTACATGACCTAAACTCCTAGAGAGGAAAACTAGCATCTCATGGAGATGCAAGCATTCATCATGAATTCAATACAAAAATAAACAAAAGACAAAGAGAAACTGACTAGAGAAATAGATTACACCCTTCTCTAATTAAAAACCTTAGTCTTCTTGCGTTTCCTGTGATAATTCTTCTTCTTCCTTCTTGATTCGCTTCTTGCTCTTCTCTTGAGTTTCTCTTCTTGATTGATGATGATGAAAGAGAAGAATTCCTTTCCTTTTATACTAGAAACTGGAGCATATGGACGTGGAGAATCATTCTAAATCTGTCCCAGCATATTCCCCACGTCTCCACCTTCTATTTTTCACCCTTGGGTCGTGGTCAGATGCGCCGAAAATAGAAAAACCTTCGAAAACTCACTTTTTAGGCTGAATGCGGCCAGAGTGCGGCCGCATTGCGTCCGCACGGGGCTTGATTTTTCTCTTTTCTATTTTCTGGTTGCTGCGTGCGTCCGCACTCTCCCTCAGTGCGTCCGTATTACGCTCGGACTTTTCTTCTTTCCTGTGCTCTGAATTCTTCCAAAATCCTCTAAGTAGTGAGTGCGGCCGCAGTGCGGGTAGAGTGCGTCCGCACTGCTCTCGGACTTTTCTTTGTTGCGTTGTGAATTTCTCTGAAATCTTCTAAGTACTGAGTGCGGCCGCACTCAGTCTCCGTGCGTCCGCACTCAGCTTAGTTTTCTCTTTTGTGCTGAGTTTTTCTTCTAAGTGTTGAATGCGGCCGCACTGACTCTCTGTGCGTCCGCATTTTGCTCCAATTTCTTCATTTTCTGCAATTTTAAAACAAACAAACGCAGTAACTAGATTCTATGTGTATTTCATTCTATTATCTACTAGAATACAAGATATTTGGTGTTATTATGTGATAAAAAACCAGACCGAACATGTATATAATTTAGGTCTATCAGACAACTAGAAGAATATGAAATACAACAACTAGTAGAATTTGAAAGACAACCGGTAGAACATGAAAGACAACCAGAACAAGACGAAATACAACTAGAAGAATATTAAATACAACGAGTAGTAAATAAAGACAACCAGTACAAGATTAAAGACAACAAGTAGAACATGAAAGACAACTAGTACAAGATGAAAAATTACCAGAAGAAGATGAAAACCAACTAGTAGAAGATGAAAGACAACTAGAAGAATATGAAATACAACAACCAGTAGAATTTGAAAGACAACCAGTTGAACATGAAAGACAACCAGTATAATTTGAAAGAAAACCGGTACAACATGAAAGACAACCAGAACAAAACGAAATACAACTACAAGATATTAAATACAACGAGTAGTAAATAAAGACAACCAGTAGAACATGAAAGACAACCAGTAAAATATGAAAGATAACCAGAAGAAGATTAAATACAATTAGTAGAAGATGAAAGACAACTAGAAAAAGATGAAAAACAGCTAATAGAAGATGAAAGACAACCAATAGAACTTGAAAAACAACCAGTACAATATGAAAGATAAGAAGAAGATGAAGAAAAACAACTAGAAGAAGATGAAATACAACAAGTAGAACATCAAAGACAACAAGTACAAGATTAAAATCAACTAGTAGAAGATGAAAGACAACTAGAAGAAGATGAAAAACAACCAGTAGAAGATGAAAGACAACTAGAAGAAGATTAAATACAACAAGTAGTAAATGAAAGACGACTAGTGGAACCTGAAAGACAAACAGTACAAGATAAAAAATAACCAGAAAATGATGAAAAACAACTAAAAGAAAAACTAAATAAAACCCAAAGAAGATAAAAGGTAACAACAAGAAGAAGAAAAACTGCTAGTACAAGATGAAAAACAACCAATAGAAAATGAAATACAACAAGTAGAACATGAAAGACATCCAGTAGAACATGAAAGACAACTGGTACAAGATGAAAGACAACTAGAAGAAGATGAAAACAACTAGTAGAAGATTAAAGACAACTATATAAAGATGAAATACAACTAGTAGTGGATGAAAGACAACTAGTAGAACATTAAAATACATCAAGTAGAACATGAAAAACAACTATAAGAAGATGAAAAATAACTAGTAGAAGATGAAAGACAACTAGAACAACATGAAATACAACAAGTAGTAAATAAAAGACAACCAGTAGAACTTGAAAGACAAACAGTACAATATGAAAGACAACTAGATGAAGATGAAAGACAACTAGATGAAGATGAAAAACAATTAGTTGAAGATGAAAAACAACTAGAAGAAGGTAAAAAGACAAGAAGAAGAAGATGAAATACAACTAGTAGTGGATGAAAGACAACAACCAGTAGAAGATGAGACAACTAACAGAACATGAAAGACAACTAGAAAAAAAATGAAATACAACTAGTAGTAGATGAAAGATTACCAGTAGAACATTAAAGACAACAATAAAACCTGTACAAGATGAAAGAAAACCAGTACAAGATGAAAGACAACTAGTATTAGATGAAAGATAACCAGTGAAAGTTGAAAGACAACTAGCAGAAGAAGAAATACAACCTAGAGTAGATGAAAGACAACAAGTAGAATATGAAAAACAACCGGTACATGATGAAATACAACGAGTAGTAAATGAAAGACAACTAGTATAAGATGAAAGACAATCCTTATAACATGAATGACAACTAGTAAAAGATGAAAGATAACTAGAAGAAGATGAAATACAACTAGTAAAAGATGAAAGACAACTAGAAGAAGATGAAATACAACCAGTAGTAGATGAAAGATAACCAATAGAAGATGAAAAACAGTTAGTACAGGATGAAGAACAACTATTAGAACATGAAAAACAACTAGAAGAAGATGAAAAACAACTAGTAGAAGATGAAAGACAACTAGAAGAAGATGAAATACAACTTGTAGTAGATGAAAGGCAAATAGTAGAACATGAAACACAACCAGTACAAGATGAAAGACAACTATAAGAAGATGAAAAACAACTAGTAGAAGATGAAATACAACTAACAAAAGAAGAAATATATCATGTTGTAGATGAAAGACAACCAGTAGAACATGTAAGACAACTAGTACAAGATGAAAGATAACCAAAAGAAGTTGAAAAACAACTAGTAGAAGATGAAAGACAACTACAATAAAATGAAAAACAATTAGAAGAAGAGGAAATACAACCAAAAGAATATGAAAGACAACCAGTACAAGATGAAAAACAATCAGTACAAGATGAAAGACAATTAGAACAAGATGAAAAACGACTAGCAGAAGAAGAAAAACAACCAGCATAAGATGAAACAGAATTAGAACAAGATGAAAAATGACTAGCATAAGAAGAAATACAATTAGTAAAATATGAAAAACAACTAGTAAAATATGAAAGACATCTAGAAGAAGATGAAATACAACTAGAAGAATATAAAATACAACGAGTAGTAGATGAAGACAATCAGTAGAACATGAAAGACAACTAGTAGAACATGAAAAACAACCAATACAAGTTGAAATACAAATTGTAGAAGACGAAAGACAACTTGAAAAAGATGAAATACAACTAGTAGTAGATTAAAGACAACCAGTAGAACATTAAAGACAACTAGGACAAGATGAAAGATAACCATAAGAAGATGAAAACAACTAGTAGAAAATGAAAGACAATTAGAAGAAGATTAAAAATAACTAGAAGAAGATGAAACACAACTAGAAGAAGAAGAAAAATAGCTAGTAGTACAAGATGAAAAACAACCAATAGAACATGAAATACAACTAGTAGAACATGAAAGACATCCAATAGAACATAAAAGACAACCAATATAAGATGAAAGATAACTAGAAGAAGATGAAAAACGTACAACTAGTAGAAGATGAAAGACAACTAGATAAAGATTAAATACAAAAAGTAGTTGACGAAAGACAATCAGTACAAGATGAAGACAACCAATACAAGATAGAAGACAATTAGAAGAAAATGAAAAACAACTAGTAGAAGATGAAAGACAACTAGAAGAAGAAGAAGAAGAAATACAACCAGTAATGGAGAAAAACAAATAGTAGAACATGAAAGATAACCAGTACAAGATGAAAGACATCTAGAAAACGATGTAATGCAACTAAAAAAGAAGTTGAAATACAACTAGAAGAATATGAATACAACGAGTAGTAGATGAAAGAAGACCAGTAGAACATGAAATATAACTACAATAAGATTAAATATATCTAGAAGAAGATGAAACACTAGAATATGATGAAATACAATTAAAACAATATGAAATACAACCAGTAGAATATGAAATACATCCAATAGAACATGAAATACAACCAGTAAAACATGAAATACATCCAATAGAACATAAAAGACAACTAGAACAAGATGAAAACAACTAGTAGAAGATGAAAGACAACTATATGAAGAAGAAATACAACCAAAAGTAGATGAAAAGCAAACAGTAGAATATGAAAGACAACCGGTAGAACATGAAAGACAACCAGTACAAGATTAAAGACATATATAACTTGAAAAAGATGAAATGCAACTAGAAGAATATGAAATACAACGAGTAGTAGTTGAAAGACAACAAGTAAAACATGAAATAGAACTTGTAGAACATGAAAAATAACTTGTACAAGATGAAAGACAACATGTAGAACATGAAAGACAACCAGTACAAGATGAAAGACAATTAGAAGAAGATGAAAAACAACTAGTAAAAGATGAAAAACAACTAGAACAAGATGAAACACAACTAGAAGAAGATGAAATACAATTAGGAGTGGATGAAAGACAACCATTCTATGTTGCATAGATACTGATACGAATACGGCGATACAGCAATTTTCAATAATGAAGGATACGATACGGCTATTAATATTTTTTTTTTATTTTAATTATATTATTAATTCGACACTTATATTACAACTCTATAAGTAATAAAAAATTGATAATTTTGCCATGGTATATGTACACATTCATCTCACCCGAATTTATAATTCATCTCAAAAACTAGTTTAAGTTTAACAATTGCAACTACAAACATACAAGTGATAGTGAACAACCGAACATTATAATACCAAACAACATAAAATTAGATCCATAACATCCATTCAAATTCAAATCAAATAGACTAAACACTTTATAAAATTCAAAGTCCATAAAATTAAACTTAAGTTCATACTTTATAATAAATTAAACTAATTAAAAGAACTAACAAAACAAGTGAAAGACTAAATCTCCAAAACAAGTTCAACTTCATCTCAAATACAACACATTATCGCCAAACACTATCATCTCATACTCCGGCTCGTCAAGTGAAAGACTTGCAATGGCAAGTTGCTCGGCACCATCAAATGGCTCATGTGCATCACCCGCCACATCCCAAAACCTACTCTCTCCCGTTGAATATTGGGGGATCTTCTAGAAAGAAGTCTCAAATTATAATGCACAAAAACTAAATCCTTTGCACGCTTGAGTGTCATTTGATTCCTCTTAGCGTCATGGATAAAAGAATAAGTTTTCCAATTTCTCTCGCAACATGAAGATGATGACGGTTGACTCACCAACTTCAAAGCTACAAATTGGAGATTAGGAGCCGCCCCACCAGTCACCCACCAATCAAGTGGCTTTACTACTCCCCTATCCGCAATAGAATCATGTATATCAAATTCGCCACCACAAATGAAGAATCTAACAAATTCTTCATGCACGCGTCTTCTTTCTTCGTTATTTGGAAAGAGTCTTTTAATACATTGATTTCTCATGCTTGATATCTCTCCGTCCAAATGAGGAGGCACGCGATTTGGATGAGCACTAAGCCATTGTGCACTATAGTACCTATTACAAAAATATTTAAGTAAAAAACATGCATTAATCATCAAATATAGTGAATTCTTTGTTAAAACCAGATCTGGACAGAATGTCATAATATGTTTTTTTTTAAAGTACTTAAAATGAAAATACAAGTGTATCAATACCTTGGGTTCAACGAGTGAGCCAAGCAATGAAGATGAGTGTTGCTTTTTGCCCATCTTTCGTTCAAAATTGAGCTCACCACATTGAAAAATGTTGATTCTTCATCATCTCTCTTTCCCTCATGACGATAAATGATGGCTTTCACTTTATCAATCATAGAATCCCACATCTCATACACCAAATGCAAACAAGGTTGGTCGGTATCCGCAATTCTCAACATCTCATAAATCGGCTCGGTGAACTCAAGAATATACTCAATTTTCTTCCAAAACCCCACTTCATCGAGGATCTTTTCCCTCACAAAGTTAGATCTATCAACATTATCCTCTTGATAATTACTCCAACAATCTTTTATAACCATCTCTTTTAGCCTTCTCTTAACTTGAATGAACATTTTCAACACAACAATTATCGAGGCAACACGTGTCTCGGCCGCCAAAAGTAACTTGAGTTCACAACACTCAAGATACATATGCAACCGCATTGAGTGATAGTTAATAAAATTCTTGATGGCAAACACATATAAGGAAACCAAACTAATCCAACTACATTCGTCATAGACAATTTGATTGGTTTGGCTATTTTTTGCGGCACATATTTTTCAAAGCAAGGTTAAGTGTGTGAACAACACAAGGTGTCCAAAAGATGTTAGGATATTGGGCTTCAATTATCATCCCCGCTGCCTTGCAAACTGGGGTATTATCTGTAATTACTTGTACCACTTTTTGAGACCCAACCACCTCAATCACTTCTTTAATCATTTTGGAAATAAAATATCTATCTTTTACCTCACATTGGCAATTAATAGCCTTTAGGAACATCGGCCCACCATCGGTTATTGCAACAAAGTTTATTAAAGGCCTTCTTTGTACATCGGTCCATCCATCGGTTACAATAGACACACCATTTTGTACACATTTGCTCTTAAGTGACTCGAGTAAACGGCGAAGATGAAATACAACTAGTAGTAGATGAAAAACAACTATCTCAAGATGAAAGATAGCCATAAGAAGATGAAAAACAATTAGAACAAGATGAAAAAATAAATAGAAGAAGATGAAATACAACCAAAAGAAGATGAAAGACAAGAAGAAGAAGATGAAAAACAACTAGTACAAGATGAAAAACAATCAATAGAACATGAAATACAACCAGTAGAACTTGAAAGACATCCAATAGATAACAACTACAAAAGATGAAAGACAACTAGATAAAGATTAAATACAAATAGTAGTGGATGAAAGACAACCAGTCAAGATGAAATACAACCAGTACAAGATGAAAGACAACTAGAAGAATATGAAAGACAACTATAAGAACAAGAAAGACAACTTTTAGAACATGAAACCAATACAAGAAAAACCAGTAGAACATGAAAGACAACAAGTATAAGATGAAATACAACCAGAACAAGATGAAAAACAACTAGCAAAAGAAGAAATACAACATGTAGTAGATAAAAGACAACCGGTAGAACATGAAAGACAACATGTAAAAGATGAAAGACAACTAGTAAAAATGAAAAATAAATAGAAGAGGATGAAACACAACCAAACGAAGATGAAAGACAATTAGTAGAACATTAAAGACAACTAGTAGAACATGAAAAACAACCAGTAGAAGATGAAATACAAATTGTAGAAGACAAAAAACAACTAGAAGAAGATGAAATACAACTAGTAGTAGATTAAAGACAACCAGTAGAACATGAAAGACAACTAGGACAAGATTAAAGATAACCATAAGAAGATTAAAAACAACTAGTAGAAAATGAAATACAATTAGAAGAAGATGAAAAATAACTAGAAAAAGATGAAACACAACCAAAAGAAGATGAAATACAACTAGAAGAAGAAGAAGAAAAACAGCTCGTACAAGATGAAAAATAACCAATAGAACATGAAATACAACTAGTAGAATATGAAAGATATCCAATAGAACATGAAAGACAACCAATATAAGATGAAAGACAACTTGAAGAACATGAAAAACAACTAGTACAAGATGAAAAACAACCAGTACAAGATGAAATACATCTAGAAGACGATGAAATACAACTAAAAGAATATTAAATACAACGAATAATGGATGAAAGAAGACCAATAGAACATGAAATACAACTAGAAGAATATTAAATACAACGAGTAGTGGATGAAAGAAGACCAATAGAACATGAAAGACGACTAGTAGAACATGAAATATAACTAGAAGAAGGTTAAATACATCTAGAAGAAGATGAAACACTAGAAGATGATGAAATACAATTAGAACAATATGAATGCATCCAGTAGAATATTATAGACAACCAGTAGAACATAAAAAGACAACTAGTACAAGAAGAAAGACAACCAGTAGAACATGAAATACATCCAACAGAACATGAAAGACGACCAGAAGAAGATAAAAACAACAAGTAGAAGAAGAAATATAACCAGAAGTAGAAGAAATATAACCAGAAGTAGATGAAAGGCAAAAAGTAGAATATGAAAGACAACCGGTAGAACTTGAAAGACAAACAGTACAAGATGAAAGACATCTAGAAGAATGTGAAATACAACTTGAAGAAGATGAAATAGAATTAGAAGAATATAAAATACAACGAGTAGTAGTTGAAAGACAAGAAGTAAAACATGAAATACAACTAGTAGAACATGAAAAACAACTTGTACAAGATGAAAGACAACCAGTGGAACGCGAATGATATCCAGTACAAGATGAAAGACAACTAGAGGAAAATGAAAAACAACTAGTAAAAGATGAAAAACAACTAGAAGAATATGAAACACAACTAGAAGAAGGAGTATACAATTAGGAGTGCATGAAAGACAACCAGTAGAACATGAAAGACATTAGAAGAATATGAAATACAACAACTAATAGATGAAAGACAACTAGTAGAAGATGAAAGACCACCAGTACAAGATGAAAGACAAGTAGAAGAACATGAAAGACAATTTTTAGAACATTAAAACCAATACAAGAAAAACCAGTAGAACATTAAAGACAACTAGTACAGGATGAAAGACAACCAGTAGAAGATGAAACACAATTATAACAAGATGAAAAACAACTAGCAGAAGAAGAAATACAACATGTAGTAGATGAGAGACAACATGTAAATGATGAAAGACAACGAGTGAAAATGAAAGACATCTAGAAGAAGATGAAATACAACTAGAAGAATATGAAATACAACTAGTAGTAGATGAAAGACAATCAGTAGAACATGAAAGACAACTAGTAGAACATGAAAAACAACCAGTAGAAGATGAAATACAACTTGTAGAAGACGAAAAACAACTAGAAGAAAATGAAATACAGCTAGTAGAACTTGAAAGACAAACAGTACAAGATGAAAGACAACTAGAAGAGAATGAAAAAAAATTAGAAGAAGATGAAAGTCAACTTGAAGAATATGGAATACAACTAGTAGTGGATGAAAAACAACGAGTAGAACATGAAATACAACGAGTAAAACATGAAAGACAACCAATACAAGATGAAAGACTACCAATACAAGATGAAATACAACCAATAGAACATGAAAGAGAACTAGAAAAAGATGAAATACAACTAGAAGAAAATGAAACACAACTATAAGAACATGAAAGACAACTTGTAGGACATAAAATCAGTACAAGATGAAAGACAACCAGTAGAACATGAAAGACAACTAGTACAAGATGAAAGACAACCAATAGAATATGAAAGACAACCAGTACAAGATAAAATACAATTAGTACAAGATGAAAAACAAGCAATAGAACATGAATGACAACCAATATAAGATGAAAGACAACTAGAAGAAGATGAAAAACAACTATAAAAGATGAGGACAACTAGATAAATATTAAATACAATTAGTAGCGGATGAAAGACAACCAGTACAAGATGAAAGACAACTAGAAAAATAAGAAAGACAACTAGAAAAACAAGAAAGACAACTTTTAGAGAACATGAAACCAATACAAGAAAAACCAGTAGGACATGAAAGACAACAAGTACAAGATAAAAGACAACCAGAACAAGATGAAAAACAACTAGCAGAAGAAGAAATACAACATGTAGTAGATGAAAGACAACCAATAAAACATGAAAGACAACATGTAAAAGAAAAAAAAACAACTAGTAAAAATGAAAGACATCTAGAAGAAGATGAAATACAACTAGAAGAATATGAAATACGAGTAGTACATGAAAGACAATCAGTAGATCATGAAAGACAACTAGTAGAACATGAAAAACAACCAGTAGAAGATGAAATACAACTTGTAGAAGACGAAAGACAACTAGAAGAAAATGAAATACAACTAGTAGTAGATGAAAGACAACTAGTTCAAGATGAAAGATAACCATAAGAAAATGAAAAACAACTAGTAGAAAATGAAAGACAATTAGAACAAGATGAGAAATAAATAGAAGAAGATAAAACACAACTAGTACAAAATGATAAAAACAAGTAGAACATGAAAGACAACTAGTAGAAGATGAAAAGCAACCGGTAGAAGATAAAATACAAATTGTAGAAGAGAAAAGACAACTAGAAGAAAATGAAATACAAGTAGATTAAAGACAACCAGTAGAACATGAAAGACAACTAGGACAAGATTAAAGATAACCATAAGAAGATTAAAAACAACTAGTAGAAATGAAAGACAATTAGAAGAAGATGAAAAATAACTAGAAAAAGATGAAAGACAACCAAAAGAAGATGAAAGACAACTAGAAAAAGAAGAAAAACAGCTAGTACAAGATGAAAAATAACCAATAGAACATGAAATACAATTAGTAGAATATGAAAGACAACCAATATAAGAGGAAAGACAACTAGAAGAACATGAAAAACAACCAGTAGAAGATGAAAGACAACTAGTACAAGATGAAAGACATCTAGAAGACGATGAAATACAACTAAAAAAGTAGTTTAAATAGAACTAGAAGAATATTAAATACAACGAGTAGTGGATGAAAGAAGACCAGTAGAACATGAAACACGACTAGTAGAACATGAAATATAACTAGAAGAAGATTAAATACATCTAGAAGAAAATAAAACACTAGAAGATGATGAAATACAATTAGAACAATATGAAATACATCCAGTAGAATATTAAAGACAACCAGTAGAACATAAAAAGACAACTAGTACAAGAAAAAGACAACCAATAGAACATGAAATACATCCAACAGAATATGATAGACAACTAGAAGAAGATGAAAACAACTAGTAGAAGATGAAAGATAACTAGAAGAAGAAGAATAATCAGAAGTAGATGAAAGGCAAACAGTAGAATATGAAAGACAACCGGTAGAACTTGAAAGACAACCAGTACAATATGAAAGACATATAGAAGAAGGTGAAATACAACTTGAAGAAGATGAAATACAATTAGAAGAATATGAAATACAATGAGTAGTAAATGAAAGACAACAAGTAATACATGAAATACAACTAGTAGAACATGAAAAACAATTAGTAAAAGATGAATAACAACTAGAAGGAGATGAAACACAACTAGAAGAAGGAATACAATTAGGAGTGGATGAAAGACAACCAGTAGAACAAGAATGCAACAACAAAAAATTAAAGACAACCAATATAAGATGAAAGACAACCAGTACAAGATGAAAGACATTAGATGAATATGAAATACAAGTAATAGATGAAAGACAACCAGTACAAGATGAAAGACAACTAGAAGAATATGAAAAGCAACTAGAAGAACATGAAAGACAACTTTTAGAACATGAAACCAATACAAGAAAAACCAGTAGAACATTAAAGACAACCAGTACAAGATGAAAGACAACCAGTACAAGATTGAAACACAATTAGAACAAGATGAAAAACAACTAGCAGAAGAAGAAACACAACATGTAGTAGATGAACGACAACTGGTAGAATATGAAAGACAACTAGAAGAAGAAGATATACAACCAATAATGGATGAAAAGTAAACAGTAGAACATGAAAGACAACCGGTGGAATATTAAAGACAACTAGAAGAAGATGAGAGACAACTAGAAGAAGATGAGAGACAACTAGCAGAAGAAGAAATACAACCACCTATCATAGATGAAATACAACCAGTAGAACATGAAAGACAACTAGCAGAACATTAAAGACAACATGTACATGATGAAATACAACTAGAAGCTGATGAAAAACTACTAGAAGAAGAAGGATGACAACTAGAAGAAGATGAAATACAACCAGTAGTAGATGAAATGTCGCCAGTAGAACATGAAAAACAACTTGAAGAAGATTAAATTCAACCATTAGTAGATGCAAGACAACTAGTTGAACATGAAAGACAAACAGTAGAACTTGAAAGGCAAACAGTACAAGATGAAAGACAACTAGAAGAGAATGAAAAAAAATTAGAAGAAGATGAAAGTCAACTAGAAGAATATGGAATACAATAGTAGTGGATGAAAGACAACGAGTAGAATATGAAAGACAACAATAAAACATGAAAGACAACCAACACCGATGAAAAACTACCAATACAAGATGAAAATACAACCAATAGAACATGAAAGAGAACCAGAAGAAGATGAAATACAACTAGAAAAAAATGAAACACAACTAGAAGAACATGAAAGACAACTTGTAAAACCAGTACAAGAGGAAAGACAACCAGTAGAACATGAAAGACAACCAATACAAGATAAAATACAACCAATAGAACATGAAAGACAACCAGTACAAGATGAAAGATAACCATTACAAAATGAAAGACAACCAATAGAACATGGAAGACAACCAATATAAGAAGAAAGACAACTAGAAGAAGATAGAAAATAACTAGTAGAAGACGCAAAACAACTAGATAAAGATTAAATACAAATAGTAGTGGATGAAAGACAAGTACAAGATGAAAGACAACCAATACATGATGAAATAAAATTAGAAGAAAATGAAAAACAACTATAGAAGATGAAAGACGACTAGAAGAAGAAGAAATACAACCAGTAATGGATGAAAAGAAAACTGTAGAACATGAAAGACAACCGGTAGAACATGAAAGACCACTAGTACAAGATGAAAGACAACTAGAAGAAGATGAAAGACAACTAGAAGAAGATGAGAGACAACTAGCAGAAGAAGAAATACAACCACCTGTAATAGATGAAAGACAACCAGTGGAACATGTAAGACAACTAGCAGAACATTAAAGACAACATGTACATGATGAAATACAACTAGAAGAAGATGGATGACAACTAGAAGAAGATCAAATACAACCAGTAGTAGATGAAAAGACAGCCAGTAGAACATGAAAGACAACTTGAAGAAGATTAAATTCAACCAATAGAAGATTAAAGACGACAGTAGAACATGAAAGACAACCAGTAGAACATGAAAGACAACTTGAAGAAGATTAAATTCAACCAATAGAAGATTAAAGACGACAGTAGAACATGAAAGACAACCAATAAAACTTGAAAGACAAACAATACAAGATAAAAGACAACTAGAAGAGAATAAAAGACAACTAGTAGAAGATGAAAGTCAACTAGAAGAAGATGGAATACAACTAGTAGTGGATAAGACAACCAGTAAAACATGAAAAACAACGAGTAGAACATGAAAGACAACCATTACAAGATGAAAGACAACTGATACAAGATGAAAGACAACCAATAGAACATGAAAAAGAACCAGAAGTAGATGAAATACAACTAGAAGAAAATAAAACACAACTAGAAGAACTTGAAAGACAATTTGTGGAACATGAAAGCAGTACAAGATGAAAGACAATTAGAACAAGATGAAAAACAACTAGTAGAAAATGAAAAACAACTAGCAGATGAAGAAATACAACATCTAGTAGATGAAAGACAACCGGTAAAAGATGAAAGAGTACCAGTAAAACATGAAAGACATCTAGAAGAAGATAAAATACAACTAGAATAAGATTAAATACAACTAGAAAAATATGAAATACAACGAAAAATATGAAATACAACGAGTAGTAGATGAAAAACAACCAGTAGAACATGAAAAACAACTAGTGGAAATACGATCAGTAGAACATTAAAGACAACAAATAAAACATGAAAGACAACTAGTAGAAGATAAAAGATAACTAGAAGAAGAAGAAATACTACTAGAAGTAGTGAAAGGCAAAGAGTAAAAAATGAAAGACAACTGGTAGAACATGAAAGGCAACAGTACAAGATGAAAGACATTTAAAAGAAAATGAAAAACAAAAAGAAGAAGATGAAATACAACTAGTAGTAAATGAAAGACAACCAGTACAAGATGAAACATAACTAGAAGAAGATGAAAAACAACAAATAGAAAATGAAAGACAACTAGAAGATGGTGAAAAACAACTAGAAGAGATGAAATACAACTAAAAGAAGAGGAAAGACAACCAGAAGAAGATGAAAAACAGCCTGTACAAGATGAAAAACATCCAGTAGAACATTAAAGACAACAAGTAGAAGATGAAATACAACCAGTAGTAAATGAAAGACAAGTAGTGTAACATGAAAGACAACCAATAGAACGTGAAAAACAATCAGTACAAGATAAAAAAAGAAGAAGACGAAAAACGAGTAGAAGATAAATGACAACTAGAAGAATAGAAATACAACTAGTAGTAGCTGAAAGACAACTAGTAGAACATGAAAGACAACTAGTAGAAGATGAATGACAATTAGAAGAAGATGAAACACCAACAAAACAAGATGAAAAACAACCAGAAGAAGAAGAAATACAACCAGTAGTAGATGAAAGGCAAACAGTAGAATAAGAAAGACAACCGGTAGAATATGAAATACAACCCAGTACAAGATGAAAGACATCTAGAAGACGATGAAATATAACTAGAAGAATATGAAAGACAACTAGTAGAACATGAAAGACAACCACCAGTACAAGATGAAAGACAACTAGTAGACCATGTAATACATCCAATTGAACATGAAAGACAACTAGAAGAAGATGAAAACAACTAGTAGGAGATGAAAGACAACAGCAAGAAGAAAAAATACAACCAGAAGGAAATGAAAGAGAACAGGTAGAACATGAAAGACATCTATAAGAAGGCAAAATACAACTAGAAGAAGATGAAATACAACTAGAAGAAGATGAAATACAACAAGTAGTAGTTGAAAGACAACTAGTAAAACATGAGAAACAACTAGTAGAACATAAAAAACAACTAGTATAAGATGAAAGATAACCAGTAGAACATGAAAGACAACTAGTACAAGATGAAAACAACTAGGAGAAAATTAAATACAACTAGTAGTAGATGAAAGACAACTAAAAGAATAAGAAATACGAAAGACAATTAGATAAAGATTAAATACAACTAGTAGTGGATGAAAGACAATCATTAGAACATGAAATACACTTCTACTGAAAGACAACAATCAAACATGAAAGACAACCAGTATAAGATGAAAGACAGCTAATAGAAGATGAAAGACAACTTGAAGAATATGAAATACAACCAGTAATAGATGAAAGACAACCAGTATAAGATGAACGACAACTAGAAGAATATGAAAAACAACGAGAAGAACATGAAACCATTACAAGATGAAAGACAACCAGTTAAGATGAAAGACAACCAGTACAAGATGAAACACAATTAGAACAAAATGAAAAACAACTAGTAGAAGATGTAAGACAACTAGCAGAAGAAGAAATACAACATGTAATAGATGAAAGACAACCGCTAGAACATGAAATACAATCGGGAAAAGATTATAGACGACCTGTAAAATATGAAAGGCATCTAGAAGAACATGAAATACAACTAGAAGAAGATAGAATATGAAATACAACTAGTAGAACATGAAAGATAACTAGAAGTAGATTAAATACATATAGAAAAAGATGAAAAACTAGAAGAATATGAAAGACAACCAGTAAAATATGAATACCAACCAACAGAACATGATAGACAATCAGTACAAGATGGAAGCAGTAGAACATGAAATACATCCAATAGAATATCAAAGACAATTAAAAGAAGATGAAAACAATTAGTAGAAGATGAAAAACTACTAAAAGAAAAAGAAATAAAACAGAAGTAGATGAAAGACATTTAGAACATGAAAGAGAACCGGTAGAAAATGAAAGACAACCAGTACAAGATGAAACACAGTTAGAACAAGATGAAAAACAACTAGTAGAAGATGTAAGACAACTAGCAGAAGAAGAAATACAACATGTAATAGATGAAAGACAACAAGTAGAACATGAAAGACAACCGGGAAAAGATGAAAGACGACAAGTAAAATATGAAAGACATCTAGAAGAACATGAAATACAACTAGAAGAAGATGAAATACAACTAGAAAAATATGAAATACAACGAGTAGTAGATGAAAGACAATCAGTAGAACATGAAAGTCCACTAGTAGAACATGAAATATAACTAGAAGAAGATGAAATACTAGAAAAAGATGAAATACAACTAGATTAAATACAACTAGATGAAATACAACCAGTAGAACATGAAATACATCCAATAGAACATGAAAGACAATTAGAAAAAGATGAAAACAACTAGTGATGAATGACAACTAGAAGAAGAAGAAATACAACCAGAAATAGATGAAAGACAAACAGTAGAACATGAAAGAGAACCAGTAGAACATGAAAGACATCTAGAAGAAGGTGAAATACAACTAGAATAAGATTAAATACAACTAGATGAATATGAAATACAACTAGTAGTTGAAAGACAACCTGTAAAACATGAAAGACAACTAGTAGAATAACAAAAAACAACTAGTACAAGATGAAAAACAACCAGTACACATTAAAGACAACTAGTACAAGATGAAAAACAACTAAAAGAAGTTGACATACAACTAGAAGAAGATGAAAGACAACTAGAAGAATATGAAAAACAGCTAGTACAAGATGAAAAACAACCAGTAGAACAAGAAATACAACCAGTAAAACATGAAAGACAACCAATACAAGATAAAGACAACTAGAAGAAGATGAAAAACAACTAGCAAATGATGAAAAACAACTAGAAGAAGATGGAGTAGTGGATGAAAGACAACTACTAGAATATGAAATACATCCAGTAAATCATTAAAGACAACAATAAAACATGAAAGATAACCAGTACAAGATGAAAGACAACCAGTACAAGACGAAGACAACTAGAAAAATATGAAAAACAACGAGAAGAACATGAAAGACAACTTGTAGAACATGAAACCATTACAAGATAAAAGACAACCAGTACAACATGAAAGACAACCAGTACAAGATGAAAGACAACCATTACAAGATGAAACACAATTAGAACAAGATGAAAAACCACTAGTAGAAGATGAAAGACAATCAATAGAACATGAAAAACAACCAGTAGAGTTTATGAAATACAACTTGTAGAAGACAAAAGACAAGTAGAAGAAGATGAAATACAACTAGTAGTAGATGAAAGACAACCAGCAGAACGTGAAAGAAAACTAATACAAGATGAAAGATAACTACAAGAAGATGAAAAACAACTTGTAGTAGATGAAATACAATTACAAGAAGATGAAAAATTACTAGAAGAAGATATACACAACAAAAAAAAGATGAAACACAATCCGAAGAAGATGAAAAACAGCTAGTACAAGATGACAAACAACCAATACAAGAACATGAAATACAACCAATAGAACATGAAAGACATCCAATAGAACATGACATACAACCTTTAGAACATGAAGGACATCCAATAGAACATGAAAGAAAACCAATATAAGATGAAAGACAACTAGAAGAAGATGAAAAACAACTAGTAAAAGATGAAAGACAACTAGATAAAGATTAAATACAACTAGTAATGGATGAAAGACAACCGGCACAAGATAGTACAAGACGAAAGACAATTAGAAAAGATGAAAAACCACTAGTAGAAGATGAAAGACAACTAGAAGAAGAAGAAACACAACCAGTAATGGATGAAAAGCAAAAAGTAGAACATGAAAGACAACTAGAAGAAGATTAAAAACAACTAGCAAAAGAAGAAATACAACATGTAATTAATGAATGACAACCAATAAAACATGAATGACAACTAGTAGGACATTAAAGACAACATGTACATGATGAAATACAACTAGAAGAAGATGAAATAAAACCAGTATAGATGAAATACAGCCAATAGAACATGAAGGACAACCAGTAGATAGAAGAAGATGAAATACAACTAAAAGAGTATGGAAGACAACCAGTAGAACATTAAAGAGAATCAATAGAACATGAAAGGCAACCAGTACAAGATGAAAGACAACCATTAGAACATGAAATACATCTTGTAGAACATAAAAGACAACTAGAAGAAGATGAAAAATAACTAATAGATGATGAAATACAACTAAAAGAAGAAGAAATACAACCAGCACTAGATGAAAAAGGCAAAGAGTAGAACATGAAAAACAACCGGTAGAACATGAAAGATAACTAAAACTAGATTAAAGACATCTAGATGAAGTTGAAAAATAACTAGAAAGAAATTAAATACAACCAGTAGTGTTGAAAGACAACAAGAAGAAAATTAAAAACAACAAGTAGAACATGAAAGATAACTAGAAGAAGATGAAATACAAACGGTAGTAGATGAAAAACAACTAGTAGAAGATGAAAAACAACTAGAAAAAGATGAAATAAACCCGGTAGTAGATTAAAGATAACAAGTAAAACATGAAAGACAACTAGTAGTAGAAGAATATGAAAGACCACCAGTAGAACATTAAAGACAATCAGTACAAGATGAAAGACAATGAGAAAAAGATAAAACACACCTAGTAGTAAATGAATTTCAACCAGTAGAACATGAAACTCAACCAGTACAAGATAAAAGACAACCAGTACAAGATGTAAGACAACTAGAAGAAGAAGAAAAACAACTAGTAGAAGATGAAAGAGAACTAGAAGAAAATGAAATACAACCAGTATTAGATTAATGACAACTAGAAGAAGATGAAATACAACTACTAGAAAATGAAACACAACTTGAAGAATATGAAATACAACGAGTAGTAGATGAAAGACAACTAGTAGAACATGAAAGACAGCAAATACAAGATGAAAGATAACTAGAAGAAGACAGAAAACAACTAGTTGATGGTGAAAGACAACTAGAAGAAG
Organism: Carex littledalei; assembly: GCA_011114355.1. NCBI lineage: Eukaryota > Viridiplantae > Streptophyta > Magnoliopsida > Poales > Cyperaceae > Carex > Carex littledalei. Next base: position 11,483,249 of record CM022093.1, read on the forward strand.
ATGAAAAACAACCAGTAATAGATGAAAGACAATCAGTAGAACATGAAAGACAGAAGAAGATGAAAAACAACTAGTAGAAGATGAAAGACAACTAGAAGATGGAATACAACTAGTAGTGGATGATAGCCAATGAGTAGAAATGAAATACAACGAGTAGAACATGAAATACTGATGGGTATTTTTGTGATCAGGCTAATAAAATTTATAACCCAGTTTCCTATCGCATCAGATTACAAGCGCATAATCCTATGGAGTAGTATATCGAGTGTTGATCCGCAGGGAATAAGATTTAAGGTCTTGAACAATTAAATCACAACCTTTCAAAAAGCTAGACAAAATCTGGAAATTAAGAGTTGTTGGTTTTGAAATTTGTATTTGGTGAAAATTAAAAGTAAATAAAATAAATAAGATAGTAATGTGAATTCCTAGGGTTTCTAATCATTGATGTTGGTTTACCATTGTTACTTTAATCTGTTTGGATTTCAATACTATTTGATGTTGGTTTTCGGATGTTGTATGAGGGTTTCTAATCCAATTTAGTGACTGCCGCAGTCACCCTACCTATCAAGAGATCCGGCTAAGACTTGTCTTAATTGGTGCAAGGAGTTATGTGATTAGCCTAAAAGATTTCATAATTCACTTACTGGGTATGTCGCCCTACTATCTCGGTTCTATTTGGTGTCCCCATGGTGAGGCACGACAATATGACATTCGTCTGTGAATATCGTGACTCCCATGTATACTTTTGTTGATCCAACTAATGGTATCTCCGGTTAAGGTCTCTTCCACTAGTCTAGTATTTTTATTCTCCTTATCCTAACTCGATTAGCTTAATGAGACTATCTTTCCATGTGTAACCATCACATGGCGGTCTAGACTAACAAAACGAAGTCAAGTAAGAATGAACATAAAGCGGAAAAGCAATCGAACAACAAAAGACAATGATCAAATAAAATATATATATCAAAACATCATGAGTAACAAGGTTTACTGCCAACTCTAAGAATCTAAACTTAGCCGTAGAACGACATGTTTACAATAAAGAGATAAGAGAAAGATACAACCATACACGAAGTACCTACTTAGTCTCTACACACTCCACTTTTCTCACTAAGTAAAGTAAAAGATATAAAAGATACAAAGATATGTTTCTGTTCTGTTCTAGAGTTTTTTATAGAAGTGTAGGGGCGTCTAGAGATGATTGGAGGCCAAGTAATCTGATATGGATACAGCTGTCACGAAAATTGAGGGGGAGTGCATATTTTGAGGGGAAGCACTCATAACTTGTGCTATTTTCTTCCCTTTCGTCGATTTCCAAAAGGGGGAGAAATTGCAAGACATGCAAAAACAACAATTGAGAAAATTCAAATTGGAAAAAATCGATTTATGCACTTACTTGCGATGTATGTTTAGCAAATCGTCAAAAGGAGGAGATTGTTGTTGTAAGCAATACTCTAATTAAACTGTTTGACTAATTTGCAAAACATATAACAATTGAATTTAACAATTTCCTCGAGTTGAGATATTCTGCAGGTTCAAGACAAATTGGAATTGCAATATGGATTAGTTGAACCGAAGAAAACATCAAGATATTTATCAAGAATTTAAATTGTAAAAATTATGAACTTGGTAAAGTAAATTTGATGTTGAAACAGGGATCAATCGTTGTACCGATTAGTGGCAGACTTAGCTGTCACTGCAAACAGAGCTCAATCGTTGGTAACGATTATGGAAGTTACACAGAAAACTATTCAAAGCTAAAACCATAACTTCACAGAGCTCAATCGTTGCTAACGATTATACAAAGTACATAGAAAAACAAATTAGGGCTGAAACCCTAACTCTACAAATGATCAAATCGTTGGTAACGATTAGTGACAAAATGCTCCTTCCGAAGCTGCCACTATAAATAGAGCTGTTAGGCCAAATCACTTTTTAAGCCGCCTCAACGATTCAAAAGAGATTTTTCTATGTGCTTAAGTCAATCCATTGTTGTGAGAGCTTAAAACTTCAAAATCCCTCAAACAACCTCAAATCTACTTCACTAATCTTGAGTTAGATTAAGTTAGAGTGAGTTTTTGAGTGTTTCTCTTGAGACTCCAAACTTAGAGACTTCGTTCTCTATTCAAGTTGGCCGTGTGACTTCCAATTGGTTGTAAGGGTTCACCGGTTCACAAGTTGTAACCTTTCTTGGTGGGTAATAGAAAGGCGCATCGAGAAGCGGTTGCGACGCCCCGGAGACGTAGGCATTTTAAGCCGAACTCCGTTATCATCCCGCGTGTCAATTTCTCTAAACTCATCTATTTATTTTAATTGCAATTATTTTTCAGTTTTTGAGAATTAACGGTGCCTTAGGAATAACAAAGTGGTATCAGAGCTTGAATTAAGACTCACTTATGTTGAGTATTTTAGGTATAGGGTTTTTATACTCTTTAGACTTTTAAATTTATAAACCTAGTACTCAAAGATATGGTTGATTGCAAGCGCGCAACCTAATCCCTGTAGTATTTGAGGTATCGATCCACAGGGAGATAAGGAAATACTAATTTTTAATAAAGAAAACTACTATTAAAACTAAACAATAAAAGTAAAAGGGGGTTTTTGTATAATTTCGTTTTTAATGAAAATTAAAGGTTCGTAACAAAGTAATTAAAAGTAACTAAAATTTAGATGTGATTCAAGTTGGAGAAGTCTAGGGGTATTCGGTCCACAATCCCTTGCTAATTCTATCTACTCGGTTTGTTTAAATTCATGTTTGATATGACAAGGTTTCTAACCTAAGATGTTAAAAAGGGTCACTTTCGTGAATTAATAACGTGCCTAAATAATTCGGACTTCACGATTAAGTCCTTCACCCTAGCTATCTAGGCCATGAAGTTCTCGTTAGCCTATCCTTTCCTTAGATATTGGTACTTCACGATTAAGTCCTTCATACCAACATTCAATTCAATTCAAGGGGTCCTAATTAGGGATTTGACTTCACGATTAAGTCCTTCACCAAACCCTAACCTTAATTCCTGTAGTTCCGGTTTGGAGTTCAAATTGGTCCATTCTAATCCAAATCCTAAGGTATTTGTGATCACAATTGGTACTATCATATATGATCCTATTCTACTTTGAGTCTAAAAGACCTAAGCGGGATACTACAATTCAAGTACTAATCATGCAACATCACAAAGAATAAATCACAGAAATTAACATCAAATCAAACAATCATAATAAAAACTAAGATCTGAGTAAGGTAAAATTAAACAAGTTCATGCTACATGACCTAGTAAGATAAAATTAAACAAATTCAAATACAAAAAATAGTAAAAGACAAAGAGAAACTAACTAGAGAAAAAGAATACACCCTTCTCTAATTAAAAACCTTAGTCTTCCTTGCGTTTGCTGTGAGAATTCGCCTTCTTCCTTCTTGATTTGCTCCTGTGGTTGATGCTCTTTCTCGTGAATTTCTCTCTTAAGTTGGTGATGATCATAGAGAAGAAATTCCTTTCCTTTTATAGTAGAGCTGGAGCATATGGATGTGGGGAATCATTCTAAATCTGTCCCAGCGTGTTTCCCACGTTTCCACCTTCTATTTCCCACCTTTGGGTCGTGGTCCGATGCGCCGAAAATAGAAAATCCTCTAAAAAGTAAGTTTTTAGGCTGAATGCGACCAGAGTGCGGCCGCACTGCGTCCGCACGGGGCTCGAATTTTGCTCTGTTATGCCCTCTGGGTGCTGAGTGCGTCCGTACTGTTCCCCAGTGCGTCCGCATTACGCTCGGACTTTTCTGTTCTTCCTGTGCTCAAAATCCTGAAATTTTCTAAGTCCGAAGTGCGACTGTAGTGCGGGTCAAGTGCGTCCGCACTGCTCTCGGACTTTTCCTCTGTTGCTTGGCTTTCTTCCGAAAATCGGCTAAGTTGTGAATGCGCCCGCACTCGTCTCGGACTTTTGCTCTAGAGCTGGATTTTTCTTCTAAGTGGTGACTGCGGCCGCACTCTGGGCCAGTGCGTCCGTACTTTGCTTCTTTTTCTTCTTTTTCTGCGAATTACACACAGACAAATGCAGTAACTAGATTCTAGGGGTATTTCATTCTATATTCTACTAAAATACAAGATATTTGGTTCTATTATGTGATAAAAACCAGACCGAACATGTATATAATTTAGACCTATCAACTTAATTTGAACTTTATCGATCTAAAAATGGCACTAAATAGATTTGTGAAGGAACCCCCGGTTTTCGGTCTTACAACTAAAAATTTTAGTCATTGGAAGAGAATCATAGTTAACTACCTAAATATCCTTGAAGTTTGGGATATTATTGAAAAAGGGTATAAACCCGAATTTGGTGTAGGTGAGGACAAAAGTCAAACTATGACATCAAAATTAGAAAAGAAAATAAATGACAACGCAGTTAATGCAATATTAAATGTGGTTAGTGAATCGGTTGCTTTGATATTTGGCAACTTAACTAGTGCCAAGGACATGTGGAATGCCCTTATAAACCGGTATGAGGGTAATACCCAAATCAAAAGAACAAAGATAACCGGTTTGGAAACCAAATTTGAAACATTTAGAGTAGAAAATGGTGAAACCGTTGAAGATATGTATAATAGACTTATGCATATCCAAAATGAATTCATTGAATTGGGAGAACCGCTTTCTAACGATAAAATTGTAGGAAAGCTCTTACGAGTCATGCTTAGGAGACCTAGGTGGGAAGGCCTAGTGAGTGCCTTAGAAGCAATTCAAGGGACACACACATCAATCACACCGGATGAGCTTTACGCACACTTCCGAAGTTTCAAAGAGAAACTTCTACAATCCGATGAAGCCTATAGAATCTACATTGCATCTCAACGGGTTGTAATCGAATCAGTACATGTTAAATTTGATGAAGCTACTAATCAAAAGGTCGAGAAAGGTATTGAAATTGTAGGTGTTGAAGTTTCCACTCTCGAGAATGATGGAGTTGACAATCAAATCAACATAAGTGAACAATCATCTGAGCAAAACAAACCCGAAGAGGCACAACCTCCACCACTCGAGTATCAACCTCTCGAAGATCTAAGGGAAGTTTCCTCTCACCCTCTCTCAAATGTAATCGGGAACCCTATGGAAGGGGTTAGGACAAGATCGAGTTTGAATCAAATGATTGCACGTTGTGCTTTTGTCTCAAATATTGAACCCAAAAACTTTAAAGATGCAAATATTGATTCAAATTGGATTTGTGCCATGCAAGAAGAACTTGCTCAATTTGAAAGGAATCAAGTTTGGGAACTTGTACCTAGACCAAATGACCAAATGATCATTGGAACTAAATGGATCTTTAGGAATAAAAATGATGAAAATGGAAATGTTATTCGGAACAAACCGAATGATCATTGTCACTCAATACCGAGCTATAATAGGTAGTCTACTCTATTTAACTGCTAGTAGACCCGATATTATGTTTGCGGTATGTCTATGTGCTAGATTTCAAGCTAACCCAAAGAGTTACATTTGAAAACCGTTAAAAGAATTCTTAAATATATCAAAGGCACTCTAAATTTGAGACTATGGTATGACAAACAATCAGACATAGATTTGATAGGATATACCGATGTCGATTTTGTCGGAGACCGAATGGATTGAAAAAGTACAAGTGGTACGTGGCAATTTCTTGGCAGATCACTTATTTCTTGGTCGAGCCGTAAACAAACCTCAGTTGCGCTTTCCACCGCGAAAGCCGAGTATGTTGCGGCTGGTATTTATTGCACACAATTGTTATAGATGATCCAAATTCTACATGATTATGAAATACGCTTCCGCAACGTACCAATTATGTGTGACAATACTAGTGCCATAATGATTTCCAAAAATCCGGTTCTCCATTCTAGAACCAAGCACATACATATTGATACCAAAAACCAAATTGCCGATATTTTCACCAAGCCCCTAAATGCTCAACAACACAACGAACTAAGGTTTAAATTAGGCATGTTTGACCTTCAAGACTAAAATAGCTTAGATAGGAAGCATAGCAACCATTTAGTCAAATTCACGCCTAAAATAGGTTTAGAAATCACTAAGATGACATAATCGTTTACAACGATTGTTAATCGTTATAACGATTAATGAATTTCCAAAGTCAGAATTCCAAAATATCAGAAGTCCAAAAATTCTCCAGAGAACAATCATCGTACACGATTGTCAACCGTTACAACGTTTGATGAATTTACAAAATTTGAAATTTGAAATCTCACAAATTCAAAATTTCTCCAGATGACAGTCGTCGTGAACGATTGGTAATCGTTGTAACATTTGCTAAATTTTCAAAATCATAAATCTCGACTTCAGAAGTCAAAAATGTCACAACTTTCTCCGGAGGACAATCGTTGTGAACGATTGGTAATCGTTGGTAACGACTATGGGCGAAACGCACTTAAGGGTCGGGCCGTCTCTCTTTTCTTCCAAACCCTACTCTCTTCTTTCTTCTCCTCTCCGCCGCCTCTTACCTTCTTCCACTATTCCGGCCACTACAATCCACCAAATCACACACTTTTTAGTGCATTTTCCTCTCCTCTCTTCCCTCTATCCGATTCTCCTCTCTCATCTTTTCTCTCCTCTCTACCGCAACCCTAACCTTACTCTATCTTCAAATTTGGCGATCCAACCACTAAATTGATGATCCATCTTCGCCATTGTGTTGCTTTCATTCTTCTCCTCACGGTTGCGTGCTCAAAGTCTTCAATCAGTAATTTTTTTTTCTTTTCATCATTTACCATGCCTCCAAAGACTAAACCAAGCTTGTGGCTAAAAGGAAAAGAGCACCCACTGAAGAGGGTCAATCCTCTAACCCCATATTACCGGACTTGAGAATTCACCGAGAAAATCAGTATCTATTTAAGGATGTTGAGTCTTACTCGAATTATATTGGGGAATTTGCTAGCCGTGAATTGACCAATTGCTACTATTTTGACAAGAATTCCGCCGAATTCAGTCCTTTTGAGAGTAACAAAATCAATCAATATATTGAACATTGGGATTGGGAACCCTTCCTCAATTGCAACGAGCCATACACTGTACTATTTACTCGGGTTTTCTATGCCAATCTCCAAATCATCAATTCACCATTCCTAGTCAAATCCTATGTTTGTGGTACTGAAATTAACCTCTCTCTTGAAAACCTTGCGGAATGGCTAGAAATTCCGAATGAGGGTGAGGAATCCTATCCTCTTAGAAGTTGGCCTAGGTCAGCCATAGACACAGCTGATCATTACAAAACATGGTTTGACCGTACCAATATCAGTGGAGCTCCTCTCTATGCTTCCCGTCTTCCATCTCTTCACCGTTTACTCTATCTATTGATCAACAACATCCTTACTCCAAAAGCCAGAATCAAAACCAATATGGAATGGGGTGCCATCTACTACATGCGCCATCTCATATCATTGGATGACAAGCGATTCAACATTCCATACATCATTTTACGTCACATGCGAAATTCCTTCACTAGCAAGGTGCACAATTTACCGTATGCTCAAATCATTCGCAAAATCATGTGTAAAAACGGTATTCAACTCCCATATGATATCCAACTCCTAGCCCCGGTAAACTTGATCTTTGAGTTACCAAACATTGGTTGGCTTTTATCTCCAGCTGAGAACGGCTTACCCCGTTACCGACCCGACCACCGTCACATAAACCAATAGCTTAGAGAACCCAATGCTCTCCCAAATCAATATTAGGATCCAGATGAAGAAAAACCACCATCACCACCCCCAGTCCAACCTCAACAAGCCCAAGGCATACCACCACAAACCACGAACGAAACACTGGCCTTGATATTGGAGCAAATGAAAAATATGTCTACCAAGCTTGAACAAGTCCACAAAGAAGTTTGCAAAAATACCAAGAACATCAAGTCATTAGATGAGGCACAAACTGACCTTATCAAACGATGGGTCAAACGCTATGGCGCATCGAGTAGCTGTGTGGGTGTTGACAGCGATGACAGCCCTTCCGATGATGACCCGGACGACAACACAGTGTCCCATGACAACTAGATTTACTCTCTTTAATCTAGTTTGATTACGTGTATGTTTATTATCTACTATTTGGTTGCTATGCTATGAACTTTAGGTCATTTGAATTTGCATGATAAGTAGAAGTTCAAAACTTATTCATGTCTTGGTTGTATGGCATGACGTGACATTTTGGTGCATGATTATATTTGCTTGGACTATTATTTGCGCTATTTGTGTTGCATGCATTGTTGTGCTATTATTGAAATCTATATTACATTGACATACTATTTTAAATGCATGTATTATTTTTGTGGTGCTATGTAAATTCCTCCCTTTTGTCGTTGCTCATATATTCCAAAATTGAGGGGAGTGCATATTTTGAGGGGGAGCACTCATAACTTGTGCTATTTTCTTCCCTTTTGTCGATTTCCAAAAGGGGGAGAGATTGCAAGACATGCAAAAACGACAATTGAGAAAATTCAAATTGGGAAAAATTAATTTATGCACTTACTTGCGATGTATGTTTTGCAAATCGTCAAAAGGAGAAGTTGTTGTTCTAAGCAATACTCTAATTAAACTATTTGACTAATTTGCAAAACAAAAGGGGGAGATAGTTCACAATTGAATTTAACAATTTCCTCGAGTTGAGATATTCTGCAGGTTCAAGACAAATTGGAATTACAATATGGATTAGTTGAACCGAAGAAAACATCAAGATATTTATCAAGAATTTAAATTGTAAAAATTATGAACTTGGTACCGATTGACAATCATTGGTAACGATTGATGTTGTAATGATTAGTGGCAGACTTAGCTGTCACTGCAAACAGAGCTCAATCATTGGTAACGATTATGGAAGTTACACAGAAAACTATTCAAAGCTAAAACCATAACTTCACAGAGCTCAATCGTTGCTAACGATTATAAATCGTTGTAACGATTATACAAAGTACACAGAAAAACAAATTAGGGCTGAAACCCTAACTCTATAAATGATCAAATCGTTGGTAACGATTATAATCATTGGTAACGATTAGTGACAAAATGCTCCTTCCGAAGCTGCCACTATAAATAGAGCTATTAAGTTTTCAGCCAAATCACTTTTTAAGCCGCCTCAACGATTCAAAAGAGATTTTTCTGTGTGCTTAAGTCAATCCATTGTTGTGAGAGCTTAAAACTTCAAAATTCCTCAAACAACCTCAAATTCACTTCACTAATCTTGAGTTATATTAAGTTAGAGTGAGTTTTTGAGTGTTTCTCTTGAGACTCCAAACTTAGAGACTTCGTTTTCTATTCAAGTTGACTGACGAAAACTGAAATTCCGACTTGGACCCAAACCCGGAATCGAACTCAGGCTTGGACTCGGTACGGGTTAATTGTTCTTCAATCTTCTTGAATGGCTAGGCACAAGTATCAAGAAGGGGTCCCACTAGTTCATCATTTCCTATGATGATTAATTACAATATTTAATTATGTTGTGTTTTATAGAAAACTTTATTATGTTACTATTTTCTAGGTTTGACTATTTATATTTTCTATGTCATTTTTAATTATGTTAGAGTTTCCAAGAGTTGGTTAGAATTTCTAAGTTCATTATGTGGTGTTAGTTTCTAAGTTGGACTCTTAGTTTTTCTAAGTTATTTATTATAATGGATGTATTATAAGAAGAGATGGCATGTCATCTTTTTCGGGGACTTTGATTAATAGATGAAATGTTTTTTTATCTTCTCTCTCTTGTGATTTCTCTCTTCTTTGTCTAAATTCTCTTATCAAATTGTTCAATATCTCACTAAACCAAACAAAACCTGTACACGCGGAGTAGAGTTTGGGACGTGATGGCGTCAAGTGGTATCAGAGCAACTTATCCCTCCTCTTACAAAATTGTTTCTAATTCCACTAAACCATTTCAAAACCTGTACTAGTGGAGTTGAGATTTGGGGACCGAGTTTGGCGTCAAGTGGTATCACAGCAAGTTCGACAACCACCTTCGCGCTTGCGTGAAGTTGTATCTCCGTCAACCGCCAATTCCGACAACCAAGTTCGACAACCACTTTCGTGCTTGCGTGAAGTTGTATCTCCGTCAATCGCCAATTCCGACAACCACCTTTGCGCTTGCGTGAAGCTGTATCTCCGTCAACTGCCAATTCCGACAACCAAGTTCGACAATGGCTGACCCAAACATTGCCGCCGTCCTCGAGCGAATACAACAAGATTATAATGCGGTAATCGAACGAATGCAACAAAACCATAAAATGTTGATTGAACGCATTACCGGGGGTAGAGAGCACCTTAATCCCAACAAAAACCGCTAACAACATGACAAACCAACCCTCAACTGCAACAATCCACCTCGAAACAACCCACCTCCAAACCAAAAGCCAACCATTATAGTGGAAGAACGCCAAGAAGAACCAGATGAGCTTGAAAATGAGCTTGTCACGGTTGAAGAAAGTGAAGAGCCCGATGATGAAGATGATGTCAATACCTTGACCGATGAACTCGACACAAAAATTGAGTCCATTGAGAACTCTTCAAACTTTGATGAAAAATGTGTTGGTGATTTGTCGATGCTCTCGAGTAATCTTGAAAATACTTTGTCCATGGAGGTTAGATCTAATATTTTGTTGCAAACAAAACATGTGTGTTTGACCAACAATGAGGTCTGGAGGTCCAACTACAATGATCCATTCTTACAACCAAGTTCCAAACCAGAAAATGCAAGGTTTATGGTCAACAACACTCTTGTGTTCACCATGAAATTGGAGCCCTCTATGTTAGATAAAGAATCCAAATCCAACTTGTTAAAGATTGAAGTCGACTCTAGTTTGTTGATTTCGAGAGCGGTGCAGCAGAAGCACGGTGATTTATTGGCATTCAATGTTTGTGCCTATGATCTAATGACGCACATGTGTAGAAAATCCAATTTGAAAGAGGTCTACAAAGATTTAATGGTGCTTAATATGAAATTGTATTGTTTTAAAGAGGTCTACAAAGAAAAGAAGAATTCGAGCAAATGCAAGTTTGGGCCTTATGAAATTCTCAAAAAATTTGGTGAAAATGCGTATCGAAACAAGCTACTGAATGATATGCACATTTCAAATGTTTTCAACATTCGACATCTTCACATATATCATGGTGAAAATACAAGCTTGAGGTCAAGCTTTCATCAACAGGGGGAGTATGACGAAAACTGAAATTCCGACTTGGACCCAAACCCGGAATCAAACTCAGGCTTGGACTCGGTACGGGTTAATTGTTCTTCAATCTTCTTAAATGGCTAGGCACAAGTATCAAGAATGGGTCCCACTAGTTCATCATTTCCTATGATGATTAATTACAATATTTAATTATGTTGTGTTTTATAGAAAACTTTATTTATGTTACTATTTTTATAGGTTTGACTATTTATATTTTCTATGTCATTTTTAATTAATTATGTTAGAGTTTCCAAGAGTTGGTTAGAATTTCTAAGTTCATTATGTGGTGTTAGTTTCTAAGTTGGACTCTTAGTTTTTCTAAGTTATTTATTATAATGGATGTATTATAAGAAGAGATGGCATGTCATCTTTTTCGGGGACTTTGATTAATAGATGAAATGTTTTCTTATCTTCTCTCTCTTGTGATTTCTCTCTTCTTTGTCTAAATTCTCTTATCAAATTGTTCAATATCTCACTAAACCAAACAAAACCTGTACACGCGGAGTAGAGTTTGGGACGTGATGGCGTCAAGTGGTATCAGAGCAACTTATCCCTCTTACAAAATTGTTTCTAATACCACTAAACCATTTCAAAACCCGTCACTAGCGGAGTTGAGATTTGGGGACCGAGTTTGGCGTCACTGACCGTGTGACTTCCCATTGGTTGTAAGGGCTCACCAGTTCACAAGTTGTAACCTTTCTTGTTGGGTAATAGAAAGGCGCACCGAGAAGCGGTTGCGACGCCCCGGAGACGTAGGCATTTTAAGCCGAACTCCGTTATCATCCCACGTGTCAATTTCTCTAAAATCATCTATTTATTTTAATTGCAATTATTTTTTAGTTTTTGAGAATTAACGGTGCCTTAGGAATAACATAGAGTTTACCACAATAGCACATATTCTTTGCACAAGTGAATATGACCTTCCAGCCAAAGCAACCTAAAACCAAACTATTACAAAGTTAAGAAAGTTTGAAAAATATTTATATACAAATATAAATTTATGAGGTGTTTGTCCTCTATTGGCATAGTAGACTGAAAAGGAAAAGAACCTAATGCTTAATTTTCTGAAAGACAGTTTATATAAAAATATGAGGTGCTTGTCATTAGACATAATGCTTAACTTTCATAAGAAAAAAGCAAAAGGAAGAATTTTTTATAAACAATATATTTGAGTGTACCGTGTTATTTGTGTGATTCACTCAAAAAAGAAAAGGAAAATGAAAATGACGAAGTGTTTCCTCCCTTTTAAACATAAAAGCCCTTTTGTTCGCACAAAAGTGTATCACAAAGTTTCAGTACAGCAAGCTGTACCTTTTAAACCTTGAATTAACTTCCGACTAGACTGCAAGTGCACAATCCTATCGTATAGTTTAGTCAGGTATCGATCCACAGGACGGTTCAAATCTAATCTGGACTCTACTTAAATCAATTAGGTACTAGAAGTTGGAAAAGGTTGATTTGGTTTGTTTTAATTTCCTAAGTTCAACAACAATGATTAGAAATAATTGAAATAACAGAAGGTAAAGTTTGGTTTTTATCAGATAAAGAAAAGCGTTTCCAGGGTTTTTGATTTCATCTTCAACTCTGCCTCTCGGTACCAGACACGACCCGCGTACTTTCATACGCGGCCCGCGTGGAAGATGCGACCCGCGTACTCTCATACGCGGCCCGCGTGGACCTCGAGTGAATGCAGTAGCTATCTGTTTCTGCGTTGTTCTTTGGTGTAAGGGTTCATTGACCGAACCTAATGTTCCTAAACCTCAACTCTCGTTTGTTGGCTTAATAAACTTGGTATCGGAATTGCAATTTCACCTTCTTAGGTTTTAATCTAAGTTAATTGTCCGGTTTACTAAAGGTATCCACTACCTCTCGATAAATGGAAAAGTTCACCTCTCAGTTACTATTTGGTCTCGCCTCACGGCTCGCAAACCTACCTCAAATACTAAGTTTGGTTGAGAGAAACATCAAGGCCAAAGTACTAGAAAAGATGCTATAGACATCTAACAGTAGACAACAAGAATCATTCAATCAACTTCAACAAAGCAATTAAATAGTACTCAAACAATTAAACACTAACATTCAACACAGATTCAAACAACATGAATACAAAACAAAGTATCAAACTACATCGTAACCCTAGAAACTAAGTAAACTACTCACACATAGTCAAAAAGCAAACAAAACAAATGATAGAAGAAATAGCCATGACAAAACCCGAAATACAAAGAAGATCCGTGAAGAACTTTCGTCTTTCGCTTCTCAACTTCGTCTCCAAGCTAGCTGTCAAGTCTCAACCCTAGAATCTGTCTCTTGCTCTCCAAAATGCAGACCTCCCCTCAATGCAGCAAGGGATCCCGTAATATAGCCAATCTGGCCGACCTTTCCTTCGTTGAGCCTCTGTTTCCATTTCTGTTTTGTTTCCGAAAAAGGCTGACGCGACCCGCGTGTGGTGTGACGCGGCCCGCGTGTCTGTGTCTCTCGCGTGTGTAAAGAGTGGTCACGTCAGGGTTTGATGCGGCCCGCTTCGGATGTGACGCGGCCCACGTGTAGGATTTCAGAACTCACAATCTTCCCTGATTTCGCTCGTTTTCTGCAAAGTAAGAATAAAAACGCAGCAGTACCACATTCTATAGATATTCAATGTGATATGTCTATATTTCATCTATTATTTCGTCTTATTTCCAGATCAGATCTTGTGATTTTGACCACTAAATTGCACAGTTTATATTGAAAATCAATAGAATATGGTACTGCTGATGTTTTGTGGTTGAATTGCAGGAAATAGGCGAAAAACAGGCAAAAAGGCCGAGTTCTGACTTCCCCCACGCGACCCGCGTCCCACCTGACGCGGGTCGCATCGCAGCCCAGACGCGACCTCAGACGCGACCCTCACAGCTCGCATCCTTGCCACCCGACGCGGGTCGCATGGAAACTCATGCGGGTCGCGTCGAGTTAACTGAGCCAGGCCCAATTGAGGCCCATGAAGGAAGCTATTTAAACAGAAGGCCTGGCAACAGAAAGGGGATCCGATTATTCCACAATTTTCACCAGAGACAGGAGAGATCAGAGTTTGAAGAGGAGAGAGACGATCTGGAGCTGAAGAGGAGGCGATCTGAAGAAGAAGACTCAACCTGAAGCTTCAATCCTCTTCTCTACCTCTTCTCTCACTATGATTTGCTTTCTTTCTCTCTCTCTTGTTTTGACTTGTTTGATGTCTGAGTAGATACTGTAGTTTCGAGGGTTTGGATTTGTAGTCTGATACTTTGTTTGATGATGCATATGGATTGATTCTTATTGTTATTTCGTGTTTCTTTGATTCTTGTATTATTTGAGATTGCTTGATCTGAATTGTTTGATTCTTGATTGCTTACTGTTGAATGCCTTAGGCTTAGGCATTTCTTCTTGTACCAAAGGCTTGATGTCTCTTGCAAATTAGGTTAAGTAACTGAGGTAGGTCTGAGAACCGAAAGGTGAGGTCAATGAGTAGCCGAAAGGTGAAAGTTTCTATTCAGCTTGTAGATCGATGAGTAGCCGAAAGGTGAAAGTTTCTACTTCAGCTTGTAGATACCTTTAGTAAACAGAATTAAGAACTTAGGTTTAGATCAAACAGCTTGATTAAACCTGAGAAGGTGAAATTGCAATTCCAAACCAGGTCTGCTAAGCCAACACACTAGAGTTGAGGTTCAGTGACACTAGGTACGGTCAATCTAATCTTACACGACTTAAACAGCAAGTTTCTGACATGTGCAGACTCAGCTCAAGGGACCATGCGGGTCGCGTGACTTAGCACGCGGGTCGCATCACACGGGTCGCAAGCCGCAGCTTGCGGGTCGCGTGCCAGGTTCGGAGCGCTTAAGGCCAAGCGGGTCGCGTCACAAAGGTCGCATGCGAAAGCATGCGGGTCGCGTGGCAGGTCTGAGCAGCAAAGTAGAAGATGAAATCTGAAACCCTTGAAACACCCTTTTATATCATAGTACAGAATACATACTTTTAGTTGATTCACTTACCTGTTCATACATAGTTAATACAATTGTTAATACATTCATACTTGTTCATTCATTCTTTGATTGCATTTGATTTGTTCATACAATTTAGGAATAGTTAAACAAAACCCCAATCATTCAACTTCTAGTACCTAACTAGGATTAGTTAAAGTTCAGAAAATAGTCCGTCCCTGAGGATCGACACCCGTTCTAACTACAAAGACAGGGTTGTGCACTTGCAACCTTCGTCCAAGAGTTGAATAGGGTTTAAACTCCACAGCCTAGGCTGTGGTGAAACTCTGTACCTCTCATCTGGGAGCGAACAAGTTTTTGGCGCCGTTGCCGGGGACGGCTTTCATTTTCTGAATTTTTTTTTCTTTTCTTAGTTAATCTAGATTTTAATCTGTATCCTTTATCTTTCTTTTCTTTTACTGAAAGCTGGCTCTTAACCATCCTCCTGCAGGTAGATACACACTGAAATACCAACTGAGGAGCAGAGGGCCACTTTTTGACGAAACTCCTCCAGACGAAACTGCTGCTGCTCAGCCATCTCTTGACGCGACCCGCACCGAGGTTGACGCGACCCGCATCACATCAGACGCGACCCGCGAGACCTCTCACGCGACCCGAGTTGAAGAGATGTCAGAACATCCGAGCAGAGACGACAGGGAGGAAAGAGAAAGAGACAGGGAAGAAGTCCTGACCGACCCCGAGGATGAAGAGACGGATGTCTTCATGCCAAGGACACTTCGAGAATTCAACGTGCCACGAGCTGGAGATGTCAGAGGCGCAATCAGGTTGCCAAGAATACCTGGACAGCAACCGAACTTCAATCCAGGGGTGGTCAACATGGTTCAGCAGAGCACCTTCCATGGCATGGATCACGAGGATCCTCATGCTCACCTCCAAACTTTTCTCGAGTGCATCACAACCATCAAGACCAATGGAGCAACCGCCGATTACACCAAACTGGCTCTTTTTCCTTTTACTCTTAGGGACAAAGCTAAGAAATGGTTAGGGTCGTTACCTAGGGATTCGATCACCAGCTGGAGGGAATTATCTAGATTGTTTTTGACTAGGTTTTTCCCTCACAAAAGAACCGCCAAGGTAAGGAACGAACTGACCAGCTTTAGGCAATTGTTAGATGAATCCCTGAATGAGTCTTGGGAAAGGTTTAGAGAGTTGCAATATTCTTGTCCGCACCATGGTTTACCTGATTGGTTGTTGATCCAAACATTTTATGATGGTCTGACAGAGAGCACTCGTTCTTATGTAGATGCAGTTGCAGGTGGAGCACTCATGTCCCGAGAGCCTCTCGAAGCCATGAACCTGATTGACAACATGGCACAAAACCAACAATGGTCCGGCCGCGACAATGCCCGACCAAGAGGTGGCGGCAAGTTCGAGGTCGATCACATCACTGCCTTGACTGCCAAGATGGATGCCATGCAGAGGGCGATGGACAAGCTGAGCGTGAAGGCAGTCGAACAACAACCGCAGAGTTGTGTCATGTGTGGAGACGAGAGACACAGCTACGAGCAATGCCCCTTGGCAGAGGTCGAAGAGAGCAACGAGCAGGTAAGTTCCTTGAACAATGAACCTTCGTTTTTTCCAAAGCCTCCTTTCAACCGATCCTATTCCAAGGATCCGATTGAGCAACAAAACTGGAGGTGGAATCAAAACAATGCTCCTAGACCTCCTTTCAACAACTCGTTTCACAATCCGTCTTCCAATGACAACAACAACTCTTTCAATCGTCCGTCTTCCAGTCACAACAATTGGAACAATCTCTCTTCCAACAACAACTCCAACAAGAGCTTCTATCAGAATGCTTCTTTTCCCAATCAGAACAATCGAGCACCTCAAGCCGGTCCTTCTAAACCGTACGTGCCTCCCTATGTGACCAATTTCACACATGAGCAAGGGAAGATGAATCAGATGATGTGGGAACAGATGCAGAGTATGTCCACTCAAATGGCGGCTCAAAACAAGTTGTTGGAGCAGTTGAGTCACATCGTCACTTCGAGCCAACCTCAACCTGGAAAGCTGCCAGCTCAGCCAGAACCCAACCCCAGAGGAGATGTTAAGGCTATCACGCTGCGAAGTGGGACCCAATACCAAGAACCAGCATTCCCACCTGATCTGACTTCATTGGATGTGACCCACACTGTTGAGACGCGACCCGCGTGCCATCCCACGCGACCCGCGTCACCCGAGTCACATGTCGACTCAGGTCGCATCGAGCCAAGCCGACCGGTATCGGCACCTGAAGGGTCTGTGGACGCGACCCGCGTGCCACCTCACGCGACCCGCGTGGAAGGGCCTGACAAGGGGAAGGAGGCTGAGACAAATTCCTGAAGGATATCTTATCCAACAAACGAAGCTTGGAGGGCAATGAAACGGTGAAATTGACGGAACAGTGCAGTGCCATTCTGAAGAGCGACCTACCTCCCAAATTGAACGACCCAGGGAAGTTTTCCATTCCCTGCATCATTGGCAAGGCCACGATCAAGAGAGCTCTCTGCGACTTGGGAGCTAGTGTGAGCCTCATGCCGCGCACGATTTTCGAGCGAATGGGAGTAGGAGAGCTCAGACCCACGCGAATGACGTTGCAGCTAGCAGACTCCTCAGTACGATTGCCACTTGGCATAGTGGAAGACGTACCAGTTCAGGTCGGTAAGTACTTTGTACCTGTAGACTTCGTGGTCATGGAAATGGAAGAGGACAAGGAAGTCCCCATCATTCTGGGACGACCTTTCCTCAGGACTGCAGGTGCAATCATCGATGTGTCTCAAGGAACACTGACCTTGAACTTTGGAGGAGAGAGAGTGTGTTTCCAAATTGATCAAGCCATGAAGTACCCTTCTGCCGCATCTTGTTCCCGAGTGGACGTGCACGAAAAATGCCTAACAGATTTGGTAGAAGAGTACTTTCTTGATCGAATCCATGAGAGCACGAAAGAACACACTCATTTCTTGTTTGAAGGAGAAGTCAGAGGAGCAGAAGTGAAATCAGCTGACCTGGAAGACCCTGACGCGACCCGCATGACATCTCATGCGACCCGCGTGCCAATGTCTGAGGACCTGGAAACTGAAAGCGAGTCGGATAGGTCAGCATGCGACGACATTTCACTTGAAGCGACCCGCATGACATCTGATGCGACCCGCATCCAGACTGAGAAAAAGGGGCCAACTCCTGAACTAAAGCCCCTGCCAGCCAACCTCCGGTATGAATTCCTTGGCCCAGATCGTTCCTTTCCCGTCATTGTCAATGCAAGTCTAACTCCCGATCAAACCGCCAAACTCTTGGAGAAACTGAAGCTTCATCGAGGCGCAATCGGGTATTCGATCAATGACCTGAAGGGGATCAACCCATCCATTTGCTCACACAGGATTTTTCTGGAGGAAGGTCACAAGCCATCGGTTGAACATCAAAGACGGCTTAACCCAAATCTGAAAGAGGTAGTCAAGAAGGAGATTCTCAAGCTTCTGGACGCCGGTATCATTTACCCTATCTCTGACAGTAAGTGGGTGAGCCCAGTGCACGTGGTGCCAAAGAAAGGTGGAACAACGGTGGTGAAAAACGAGAAGAACGAGTTGATTCAAACACGAGTGGTGAATGGTTATCGAATGTGCATTGATTACAGAAAACTCAATGCGGCCACACGCAAAGACCATTTCCCTTTGCCATTCGTTGACCAGCTTTTGGAGAGGCTTGCTAACCATTCTTATTTTTGTTATTTGGATGGTTATTCTGGCTTCTTCCAGATCCCAATTCACCCTCAGGACCAAGAGATGACCACTTTCACTTGTCCCTACGGTACATACGCATACCGTAGGATGCCCTTTGGTCTATGTAATGCACCAGCAACCTTTCAGAGAGCCATGATGGCCATCTTTTCTGATTTCATCGAGACAGAGGTTGAGATTTTCATGGATGACTTTTCCGTGTATGGTGCATGTTTTGACTCGTGTTTGACCAACTTGTGCAAAATTTTGAAGAGGTGTGAGGAAGTCCATCTGATTTTGAATTGGGAAAAGTGTCACTTCATGGTCCAAACTGGCGTTGTCCTTGGACATGTTGTGACCTCCAAAGGCATTGAAGTTGACAAGGCAAAGATCGAGGTGATTGAGAAACTCGAGATTCCAACAAACGTCAAGGGCATTCGAAGCTTCCTTGGACATGCAGGTTTTTACCGCAGGTTCATCAAAGACTTCTCCAAGATCGCGAAACCACTGACCAATCTGCTCATCAAAGATTCTGACTTCGTTTTCACCGACGATTGTGTCAGGTCTTTTTGCGATTTGAAGAAAGCCCTCATCTCAGCACCAATTTTGTAACCACCTGACTGGTCTCTTCCTTTTGAGATCATGTGCGACGCGAGCGACTATGCTGTTGGGGCGGTTCTGGGGCAAAGGAAAGAAAAGAAGCCGTGTGCTATTTACTATGCTAGCAACGTGCTAGATCCTGCCCAGATGAATTACACAACAACTGAGAAGGAACTTCTCGCCGTTGTGTTTGCTCTCGACAAGTTTAGGTCGTATTTGGTTGGCTCCAAGATCATCGTCTACACTGACCATGCCGCCTTGCGGTATTTGCTGAGCAAACAGGATGCCAAACCTCGATTGATCAGGTGGATTCTTCTCTTGCAAGAGTTCGATCTTGAGATCAGGGATAAGAAGGGAGTCGAAAACACCGTGGCTGACCATCTATCCAGACTTCGTTTGGAAGATGAGAGCTCTGCCAACTTGCCAATCAATGACTCGTTCCCTGATGAACAACTCTTCTCTGCCTCCGCACTACATGCCGTTGATGAGACCCGCGTAAGCAACCAATCAGACCCTTGGTATGCTGACATAGCCAATTTCATTGCTTCCGGGTTTGTTCCTCATGCCATGACCTACCAACAAAGGAAAAAGCTCAAATCTGATGCAAAGCACTATTTTTGGGACGAGCCTTTTCTTTTCAAGGTGGGAGTCGATGGCATTTTCAGACGCTGTGTGCCACACGACGAGGCACGATCCATTCTTGAGCATTGCCATTCATCTGCTTATGGAGGCCATGCTTCTTTCTCCAAAACGGCCGCCAAGGTCTTGCAATCCGGCTTCTTTTGGCCTTCTCTCTTCAAAGACGCGAAGACCTTGGTTGACACTTGTGACAGTTGTCAACGGACTGGGAACATCTCCAAACGCAACGAGATGCCTCTTCACTCCATTCTCGAGGTAGAGATCTTCGATGTGTGGGGAATCGATTTCATGGGACCATTCCCAGCCTCGTGCGGGTATGAGTACATCCTAGTTGCGGTGGACTATGTGTCCAAGTGGGTGGAAGCAGTGGCATGCCGAAAAGCAGATTCGAGTGCCGTGAAACGATTGTTCAATGACATCATCTTCCCTCGCTTTGGAGTTCCACGAGCCGTCATCAGCGATGGAGGGAAGCATTTCGTAAACCGACAATTCAACAAGCTCCTGAGACGTCATGGGGTGACGCACAAAGTGACGACTTCTTACCATCCTCAATCCAATGGCCAAGCTGAAATCTCAAACCGGGAAATCAAATCCATCTTGGAGAAAACTGTGGCCAGGACAAGAAAGGATTGGTCTTTGAAGTTGAATGACGCACTCTGGGCCTATCGAACCGCCTTCAAAACGCCGATTGGGATGAGCCCTTTCAAACTGGTATACGGGAAACCGTGTCACCTACCTGTGGAAATCGAGCACAAGGCGTTCTGGGCCACACGAGCGGTCAACATGGACATGCTAGCTGCTGGCGAAAAGCGCATCCTCGACCTGCATGAGTTGGAAGAGATGCGACTTCACTCCTACGAGAATGCTAGGATCTACAAGGAAAGGACCAAGCGGGTTCATGACAAGCACATCACGACTCGTGACTTCCAAAAGGGTGATCTTGTCCTTTTGTTCAACTCGAGATTGCGACTCTTTCCTGGGAAGTTGAAGTCAAGGTGGTCTGGTCCTTTTGTCGTGCAGAAGGTGTACCCGTTTGGTGCGATTGACATTTGGAGTGATGAATGTGGGACCTTCAAAGTCAATGGTCAGCGGCTCAAGCATTACATTGCCAATCACCCCCACAATGAGCGTTTCGAGCAGGACCTTTCTGATCCTGCACCAATCGAAGATTAGAGAAAGGAAGGTCGAGCTTGAGACCTAAACAAGCGCTTCTTGGGAGGCAACCCAAGCCTGTTCGGTTAGTTGCATTTCATTTAGATTAGATTTAGACGTAGATTAGATTTAGAGGTAGCTTAGAGTTAGAATTAGTTTTCTAGTTGTTTTCCTTTTGTAAAAGTACCAAAAAGAACTCCTGACGCGACCCGCGTGAAATTCCCTGCGACCCGCGTCGACTTAAACAGACGGTTTTTTGCAGGGGCACATCGAAACGTTGCAACTCCCCTTTTAACCCACGTCGAAGTCCGGACAGAGGGCACTGAAGAGACGCGTTGAGACATTGCGGGGTCCCTTTTTGATCCCGCATCCTTTCTTTCCTTCCCATTCTCAGCCAATTCACTCTCTCTTTCTCCCATCTCCGACTCATCTCCCTTCGCCAACCTCCACCTTGTAACCCATCCTCTCCACTTGTTCTCCCTCTCGGACGCCAGCACCACCTTGCGCACTCCCTCCCAGTCTCAGGTAAGTTTCCTAACTCTTCTTCTTATTCCCTTCTTTGATACATTTGTGCTTCTTTCCGTGGAGAATTTTGGGGAAGGGAGTTTAGAGTTTAGGGAAGGGAGTTCTTTCCTTGGGTGAGTCGGCCATTTCACCTCTGTCCAAACTTAACCAGACCACGCGACCCGCGTGACTTTGCACGCGACCCGTATCAACTTTCACGCGACCCGCGTCGAAGCGCACGCGACCCGCGTCAAATCGCACAGAGTTGCACAATGAACCGAGAGCGTCGCTCCAAACGGGTCCAAGATCGCATGCAGCTGCGTAGCCGTGCCCAGCCACCACCTGCACCAGCTCCTTCCCCACCAGCGTCTAGCTCGCCCCAGTCTGAGCGTTCTGACTCTGATGACTCCCACCATCTCTCCGAGCACTTTGAGTCCTTGCGCTCAAAGAAGTTCGAAAACACGCGTCGAGTTGACTTGAACACTCTTCGCGTATTCAGAGTTGAGGAAGACTTCCTGCTTCTCACGGGGAGGATTGGCTTCACCCCCGCTTTCTGGGCCATCGACCATCTTTCCTACCAGGGACTCACCCTTGAGTTCCTTTCCTCTCTTGAGCTTAAGGAAATGACGCAGGGTGGTCACTCTCAGCACTACATCACATTCCTCCTAGGTGGTCGCTCTCACCGCGTCACGCTAGTTCAGCTCCGTGAGTGGTTCGGTTTTCAGCCGGATCCTCAGACATCCTCTCTTGAGTTCCGCGTGGGCCTAGACAGGGTACATTTCTGGAGTTTAGTCACCGGCGGAGTCCCAGGAGACTTTCACACGAGGGACTTCAAGAGCATCAATATCTCTCACCCTTCTCTTCGATGCATCCAGCGCGCTCTTGCCGTCTCCATCTTCGCCCGTGGTGCCACGGTCTCCCGAGTTAACATTGAGGATCTCAAGCTTCTGGATCACATGCTCCGGCCAGACGGACAGATAGAGCGGCCCGACCTGATGCTCTTTATGATCCATCACTGGCTCGATCTTCAGCGCTCTACGAGAGCCGGCGGCACCATTCCCATCGGTGCCTATGTCACGCACATTGCAGAGCGCTTGGAGGTACCGATCACAGATGCTACGCCCTGCGGCGGTCGACGATTACTGGATGTCGAGGCCTTCCGTGCGGCAGGATTTATCACGATCACCTTAGGCTTTGGTGGACGCCGCAGCTATCATTGGCGCATGCCAGACGGCTCCGCACAGCTCAGGCTGCCTGTCCACGCACCTCTCTCCTTTGTGGACCGGTCTACTTGGTTTTTCTCCAGACCCGTACCAGATGCGCCTCCACCCCCTCCTCCCGTGGCTGATGGTGCACCTATGCCTGAGGCTCCTCCCTCCGCTCAGCCGAGTACTTCTCACCCTACGGAGCCCACCATGCAGGACCTCTACCACCTCGTCTCATCCATGAGGGTGACCCAGCTCCAGCATGGTGACACACTTCACGCCATTCAGGGTCAGCTGGCGGATTATCACGACCGCCTCAGCGGTGTTGAGGATGAGTTGCGTGACTGGCGCTACTATGATGAGTACGGGTATTACCCCGGGCCATCTTCTCCGCGAGACTGATCAGGTTATGTTTTCTCTTTCCCCTTTGCTTTTATTTCTCTTTATCTTTCAGTCTTGAAGCATTGAGGACAATGCTCAGGCTAAGCTTGGGGGGGAGACTTTTGTATCTTAGGATTTATTTTGATGTTTTAGGATTTATTTTGCTCTACTTAGGTCATGTTTACTTTTCTTTGCATCTTTTAGGTGAAAAATTTGCTCGATTGTTTCAATTTGGGACCTCTTTGAAAATTTTTATGTGATTGGGATGCCCTTGGGAAATTAGATTTGACCTTATAAACGACCAAACAAAACTGATTAGGACCAAATGGTTTGAGACTTGTAAAAATTGAAAACTTGAATGTCGAGATAGAATTTAGAAACCAAATTGTGCCTTTCAAATAATGGAAATAGGGATTTTAAATATAGAAAGGTTGGGATATCCGTTGGTGTGAATGAACGCTAGTGGGTGTGTGTATTCATGGTATGTGTAAATAAAAAAAAAAGAGAAAATGAAAATAAAAAGAAATGAAAAGACGGAGAACATAAGAGTACTGGCAATAAGTCTTGAATGGACGCCTTTGAGCTCGTCTCCCACATTAGAGAAAAATAAAAAATAAAAATATAATTTTTGCACATATCAACACACGAAGTCTGCAACTTTCTGACCTAAGCTTGATTCAAGCTTGGGGGGGACAAAAAGGGAAAATCTCCTACAAATGAGGGCATAGTTTAGTGAAAGAATGATAATTCGATAGTTCAAGTAATCAGTTTTTCAAATTTTGAAACATTTAAAATTTGAGGTTTTGTTAATCAATTTGTGAGGTGAATCAAAATTACCAAGGAAAGTCCAAATCATAATAAAAAGATTCTTCAGTTTCTTTATTGGAGCGATTAAGTAAATTTTCACATTTTAGGCATTTAGCTTGCATTTAGATCCCAAACCCGGTTTGAAAGTACAGATTTGCTTGAGGACAAGCAAAGGGTAAGCTTGGGGGAATTTGATATGTCTATATTTCATCTATTATTTCGTCTTATTTCCAGACCAGATCTTGTGATTTTGACCACTAAATTGCACAGTTTATATTGAAAATCAATAGAATATGGTACTGCTGATGTTTTGTGGTTGAATTGCAGGAAATAGGCGAAAAACAGGCAAAAAGGCAGAGTTCTGACTTCCCCCACGCGACCCGCGTCCCACCTGACGCGGGTCGCATCGCAGCCCAGACGCGACCTCAGACGCGACCCTCACAGCTCGCATCCTTGCCACCTGACGCGGGTCGCATGGAAACTCATGCGGGTCGCGTCGAGTTAACTGAGCCAGGCCCAATTGAGGCCCATGAAGGAAGCTATTTAAACAGAAGGCCTGGCAACAGAAAGGGGATCCGATTATTCCAAGATTTTCACCAGAGACAGGAGAGATCAGAGTTTGAAGAGGAGAGAGACGATCTGGAGCTGAAGAGGAGGCGATCTGAAGAAGAAGACTCAACCTGAAGCTTCAATCCTCTTCTCTACCTCTTCTCTCACTATGATTTGCTTTCTTTCTCTCTCTCTTGTTTTGATTTGTTTGATGTCTGAGTAGATACTGTAGTTTCGAGGGTTTGGATTTGTAGTCTGATACTTTGTTTGATGATGCATATGGATTGATTCTTATTGTTATTTCGTGTTTCTTTGATTCTAGTATTATTTGAGATTGCTTGATCTGAATTGTTTGATTCTTGATTGCTTACTGTTGAATGCCTTAGGCTTAGGCATTTCTTCTTGTACCAAAGGCTTGATGTCTCTTGCAAATTAGGTTAAGTAACTGAGGTAGGTCTGAGAACCGAAAGGTGAGGTCAATGAGTAGCCGAAAGGTGAAAGTTTCTATTCAGCTTGTAGATCGATGAGTAGCCGAAAGGTGAAAGTTTCTACTTCAGCTTGTAGATACCTTTAGTAAACAGAATTAAGAACTTAGGTTTAGATCAAACAGCTTGATTAAACCTGAGAAGGTGAAATTGCAATTCCAAACCAGGTCTGCTAAGCCAACACACGAGAGTTGAGGTTCAGTGACACTAGGTACGGTCAATCTAACCTTACACGACTTAAACAGCAAGTTTCTGACATGTGCAGACTCAGCTCAAGGGACCATGCGGGTCGCGTGACTTAGCACGCGGGTCGCATCACACGGGTCGCAAGCCGCAGCTTGCGGGTCGCGTGCCAGGTTCGGAGCGCTTAAGGCCAAGCGGGTCGCATGCGAAAGCATGCGGGTCGCGTCACAAAGGTCGCATGCGAAAGTATGCAGGTCACGTGGCAGGTCTGAGCAGCAAAGTTGAAGATGAAATCTGAAACCCTTGAAACACCCTTTTATACCATAGTACAGAATACATACTTTTAGTTGATTCACTTACCTGTTCATACATAGTTAATACAATTGTTAATACATTCATACTTGTTCATTCATTCTTTGATTGCATTTGATTTGTTCATACAATTTAGGAATAGTTAAACAAAACCCCAATCATTCAACTTCTAGTACCTAACTAGGATTAGTTAAAGTTCAGAAAATAGTCCGTCCCTGAGGATCGACACCCGTTCTAACTACAAAGACAGGGTTGTGCACTTGCAACCTTCGTCCAAGAGTTGAATAGGGTTTAAACTCCACAGCCTAGGCTGTGGTGAAACTCTGTACCTCTCATCTGGGAGCGAACACAATGTAATAGACACGATTTGGTGGTTTAAAACACAGATTTTGGTGCAGAAATTGGTCGGATTTGTAGGTCAAATAACGAGACATCACCTTTGATTTTTCTTTACACAAAATCACCAAAAAAAATACATAAATGATTGACAATCTGAAAAGGAAAAGGAAAAGGAAAAGGAAAATCTGGCCCATTAAAAAAAAATTCGTTTTCCTCCTTCTAAGACGAAGTTTCAGCCTTCTGATTTTATCCATTTCTCCACTTTTGATTCAGTTGGTAATGGCGCCCTACAAACAATTTATATAACTTCGAAGAAATAGAGGGTGTACCGTCACGAGTGGCTACGGAGGTGGGGATCTGCTGCTGGCGGCGATCTGGCGGAGCGAGTGGCGGATATCCGGTGGCTGTGGTCATGGCCTCGGTGATCTGGCGGAGTGAAGCAGAGAGAGTTAAAGAGAGAAATGAAAGAGATGGAGAAAGTGACAGAGAGAGCAAAAGAGAGGAAAGAGAGGAAAGAGAGGAGGTGAGACGCGAAATAAAACCCTAGACTCAGACTCCTGCTTGTTGTATTAACATATAGGCCCAACGGGCTGCCTGTGGGCTTCGGTTTAAGCCCAAGCCTGACCTGACTTGTCTTTAGGCCCAGCCTTACCTGGCCCATTACAGCATCGGACCAACCAGGTAAAGAGCGGGTCGGGCAGGTATGACCAGGCCACCGGGCCAATTGGGCTATTTTGGCATCCCTAGGTATGATGCGATAAAGAAACGAAAAAGATATCAATCAATCATTATTTACTGTTTATATATATGTCGCTAACAAAATATCAATGGAATATTTTTAAAAAGTAGGACATATCCAATAAAAATAGGAATAGTAAAAAAATCATAAATATAACAATCAATAAGATGCACTCCGTTTTCACATGATACTTGTATTATTTTTCTTGCATAAGAATAAAACAAAAAAGAAATAATTTTCTCATGACTATTCACTCAAAACAAACCAAATGAGGGACCCAATAATAAATAATTACAACAGGGGGGCCAATAATAATATTATCATTTCACATCCCTTCCAACTCACTATTTAATTAATTACACCTATATGACATCACAAAAATATAATAATCCCACAATCAAGGAGCTAATCAATGTGAACATGCCCAGCTAAGAATTGAAGAAGTCTCTGGGTTGACAACGCTTGCAAGTGCAATTGCATCCCTCTCTGTGTCAATCCTCTGTTTTAAGTTTAACCCATTATTGCTGTTACCAAGCAATTGCGCAAAACTAGCGCCAGGACAGAGCAAATCGACAAAACTCGGATCAATTTGTTGATTCAATTGAGGGAGAAAGGTCGAATTGGGTAAGTAGTAGTCTGTTGCGAAGAGCTCCTCATGCAAGTGCTCTGTTTTTGTCGCGGTGGAGAAGCAGGTCACGTGCGCTAACTGTGACTCTGTAGCGATTGCTCTGTTTCCGCTAGAAGCAGAGGAAACCTCCAGTAATGGAGGGATCATAGACGAGTTGCTATTTTCTATCTCCATTGGTTTCTTCAACTCGGATGTTTTCTTAAACACTCTACAAATCACCCATTCGTTCTACACATAAAAAAGAGAAAATTATGGATTAAAAATTACCCAAAATTTGTAAAAGTTTCACCAAACAGAGAAGAAATAAAGAGAAAAAAGATGGTACCTTTGGTGCTTTTGGAAGGTTGTACGGCGAAAGCTTCCCCTCCATTCGGTACTCATGCATGACCCAATTTGTTTTCTCTCCTTTAGGTGCTCTTCCCGTGTAAAAAACCAGAGTTTTCTTCATGCCAACTAGGGTTTTTCCTCTGTGAATATCTTTATCCTTCCCTGTCGCCTTCCAATAACCAGATCTAGTTGCTCTGTTCGTCCTTGATCCAGTTGGGTACTTTCGATCCTTCATACAAAAGAAGTACCATGATTTCTCTCCCATCTTAGCCTTGCCTGAATTTTTTTAAAAACACCAATTCAAATAACTAAGAAAGAGAAATATGATCATGAGAAAAGAAAGAGAAGAAGGAGGGTTTAGTTAGTTACATGGCAAGTCCCAAGGCTCGCACTTGTTCAAATCAGCCTCTCCAATGGCAATTGCTTTGAAGCTATGATCCAAGACCTTGTTGGTGAGATAATGCGTTACGAGTTCTTCATCGGTTGGATGGAAACGAAATCCAGGAGGCAAATCTATGGTTTCACCAATATCCATTGATCACCACCTGATTGTAACGAAGCGAGGTTTAAGAGAGGAAGTACTATGTTTGGATAATAGAATTAAGAGAGGAAATAAAGAATTGGGGAGAGAAAGAGCAGGCGCTCTATATAGTAGTTTAATCTTTGCAAATGTAAAGAGACGTGGTTTGAAAGTAACTCGGTAAGCATCGCTGCTACAGGGTGCGTTGCAACGCTACTGGGGTTCCTTTATTATGCTCTCATATCTCATCTCTCTCTCTCTAAACTTTGGGTATGGTACACACGTGTCGAATAAATTACAGCTCATATTTAATTGTGATCTGATCATAACTGCCGTTTGATTTTGTGCCAACGGTCTCTCATAGGAGTGACTAATGCTATTTAAATAATAAAATTACACAAATGAATTGAAGTTGCTACGTGGATAATAATTAAAATATTAACACGTACATATAACTGTTTTGTTTGTAAGAGTGAAAATATTATTTAACAAATTATTAGTTGTAATAGTGAAATGGAAATGCAGTAACAACCAACAATAACATTAATGATGACATAAATGAATAAATGATGATGCTGATGACAATAAAGACGACGTTGATCACAACAGTGATGACGATATAATACACATAACATGACTAGTAATAATAATTATTATTGCTATGATATGATATGAGTGAGGTTACGATACTTTGTAAAACATGAATCGGTCCGTGCTATATATGGATCTATATCATT
The DNA here is from genome assembly GCA_011114355.1 of Carex littledalei. Classification (NCBI taxonomy): domain Eukaryota; kingdom Viridiplantae; phylum Streptophyta; class Magnoliopsida; order Poales; family Cyperaceae; genus Carex; species Carex littledalei. The sequence continues at coordinate 11,512,259 of CM022093.1, forward strand.
GTTTTTAAAGTTCAAACAATCAATCTGAACTGTTAAACACGATCTCCATATGAAAATGTACTTAGATACCAAATTTACAAAAAAATTAGAATCTTTTGCTATTTTTAAATAGATAGAAAATCATTATTTTTGGATTCAAAATTCTTTTGGGTGTTTTTTTACCTATCTAAGTTAAGCTAGTAAAAAAAGTTAAAAATAATATAAAATTTAATTTGCAAGTAAATTTTTATATGAAAATCATGTTGAATGATTCAGATCGACTATTTAACTTCAAAAATAAAAATATTGATATGTAGTACGGACCAATATGCACTATGCAATTATGCCTAAGTACCATAGCTTCACTCTTATGATATTATTATTATTATTATTATTATTATGACAACGATGACTAACTATGATATTATTCTGTATTTTTTCACAACTATAATTTCTTTCAACTCATTAGTCAGAAATTAGTCTATTCCAACACTATTATAAACTGTTGAAAAGGAAGATAATTAGAAGCTAAATGGGCCTCAGATCCGTTTAGGGATTTATCATCATTGGCCGCAATTAGAAAAAGAGAGAGTTACTAAAATAAAAATTAAAGCATCTCAATCTTTTTCTATAAATAGATTGTACAGCTGTATAACAGCTGTAAATAAGCAAATAGGCAACCGTTGAAATAGCATAGAGTACCGTTGTAATTTTGGCTATAAAAGCCTTCACTGTATCAATAAAAAATCAAGAATCATTATTATTAAAATTCATCACTGTTTTTCGCAATTATCTCAACTTTCATAAAATTCAACATGGTATCAGAGCTGGTACCTATCATGTACCAGTAAACAAAGAGAGAAGGTCAAGAGCCAATAGAGCCAACAAAAAACCTATCCTCAATACAAAACCAAGAAACTGGTAAGCAATACCAGTACCAACAAAAAGGCCAAAAATGTCTCAAATCGACAATACCAAACTCACAACCATAATATTCTCCGGCAACAGAAATTACATCCCATGGTCAAGATCAGTTATGCTAGCATTCAGTGGCAGAGGGAAGATGAATTTTGTCAATGGGACTAAGAAGAAACTCGTACCAGCAATAACAGGGGCAGCAACAGAGGCCGAAAATGCAAAAATGGAAGAATGGCTCACATGATCATGCATGGCTAGTGAATACCATGGAGTCCCAAATTGCCCACGTGTTCATGTACCTTAATTCATCAAAGGAGGTGTGGGATACCGCAAAAATACAATATGGCCAACAACATAATTTTGCCCACATATTCAACCTCAAACAAGAACTTGCACAAATCAAGCAAGGAAATCAAAGCAACTCTCAACTAGTGACAGAAGTCACAACAAAATGGGAAGAGCTCAAAGTCTACCTTCCACCAACAACCGACCAAAATCAAATTCAAAAAAGAGCCTATCAAGACTTAATATTTACTTATCTGGACGCTCTTGATTCGAGCTATGAAGCCGTTCGCTCTCAAATCCTTCTCTCAACCGAAATGCCAACCTTCGACGAAGTAGTGGCAACAATCGACAGGGAGGAGTCAAGAAGACTCCTCATGAATGCTCAGCAACCCCAGATTTCAGAGAATAAAGCCTTCCAAACTCAATTCCACACAAACGCTAGAGATGGCGGTAAAGGGAGGGGAGCTCCAACCACCGATCGGTGTGACCATTGCAAGCGCGCAGGCCACAACCGAGACAGCTGTTGGTTCCTCCACCCTCACCTTCGACCAATCCGAGGAGGAAGAGGGTTTGGTGGAGATAGAAAGGGGGAGACGAAGAAGGGATTCACAGCGGTTGGGGAGGCGAAAGGACAGAGGACCCTAGTGTCAATTTAAATTATCAGAGTCAATTATAAATCCTTTACCAAAGAAAAATTAAATTTGATCATCTTAAAATTTTTGGATGTACATGCTATGTACATAGAAACAAACAAGACAAATTGGATTATACATCAATTAAGGCAATTTTTCTAGGATATTCTCTACAAAAGAAAGGATATAAATGCTATGATCCAATCAACCATAAATTTTATATTTCTAGAGATGTAACTTTTTTAGAAAATGAGCTTTATTATAAAAACCTTGAAGAAAATGTTACCACTCAAGAACAAACAAATATATTTACATGGCCACAAATTAATACCTCGGAAGAGAATGAAGCATCAATAAATGATGCAAATGAGATGGAGGAAAATTCTCAAATAGAGCAAGAGGAAGAAAACATCGAAGAGACTCCTTTACGAAGGTCAACAAGATCAATACAACTTTCAACAAGGTTAAGGGACTTTATCACTTGTACAATATCCAATACAAAATTTTATTTCTTATGAATTTTTTTCATCTAATCATAAGGCCTTTATTACATCTCTCCAAAAAGAAGTAGAACCAAACAATTACCATGAGGCTATTAAAGTTCCAAATTAGTGTAAAGTCATGAAAGAAGAGCTAAAAGCTCTAGAAAAAAATAAAACTTGGGTAATTATTCCATTACCAAAAAATAAAAAACCGGTTGGATGCAAATGGGTATATAAAATCAAATACAATAGTGATGATACCGTAGAAAGATACAAGGCAAGGTTAGTTGCCAAAGGTTATACCCAAACATATGGCATAGATTACCATGAGACTTTTGCATCGGTAGCGAAAATGAATACCGTTAGAATTTTATTTTCTATTGTGGTAAACAATGGTTGGGACCTTTACCAAATAAATGTTAAAAATACTTTTCTTCAAGGAACACTTGAAGAAGAGGTATATATGACACTACCACCCGGTCATAAAATGGAAATAAATTCTAATTTAGTTTGTAGGTTAAATAAATCAATTTATGAATTAAAACAATCTCTACGAGCATGGTACGGTAAATTAAGCTCTCATTTAAATTCTTGCAATTTTAAAGTAAGTAGCTCCGATCACTCTTTGTTTGTTAAAATTGAGGGAGGAACAACAACCTATAGTCTTGGTATATGTAGATGATATTATAATCACTGAAAACAACCAAGAAGAAATTAAAAAAAATTAAGTCTCAATTAAAAGAAAATTTTGATATCAAAGACCTAGGATTGTTAAATTATTTTTTAGGCATAGAGGTAGCACATTCCAAAATGGTCTTTTTATATCACAAAGAAAATATACCTTGGATTTATTAAAAGAAATCGGAAAATTAGGATGTAAGCCAATTTCCACACCAATAGATGGTAAGCATAAGTTGAATTCCGAGGAAGGAATACCCTTGGAAGACATTAACCAATTTCAAAAGTTAGTAGGTAAATTAATTTATCTCACCGTAACAAGGCCGGATATTTCATTTTCGGTAAGCCAAATTAGTAAATTTATGCATGCACCAAGAACATCACACTTAGATGCGATTAATAGAATTTTAAGATATTTAAAGAAAATATCGGAAATGGAGTAGTGATGAGAAATAATAATTCGAATGATATATGTGGCTATTTCGATGCAGATTGGGCCGGAAGCTTCGATAGAAAATCAACTACCGGCTTTTGTACATTTGTAGGTGAAAATTTAGTCACATGGAAAAGCAAGAAGCAAAATGTCGTGGCACGGTCAAGCGCCGAGGCGGAATATCGTGCCATGGCATCAACCGCAAGTGAGTTGACTTGGATCAAGCAACTCCTCTCATATATTGGAATCAAAAAGCAAGATCCAATAAAAATATTTTGTGACAACCAAGCGGCACGACACATAGCGTCTAATCCCGTGTTTCATGAACGAACGAAACATATCGAAGTGGATTGTCATTTTATGCGAGAAAAAATTCAATCCAAAGAAATTGAAACACCCTTTGTAAGAAGTGAAGACCAACTAGCGGATATTTTTGACGAAGGGGTTAGAACCTAGACCGTTCGAAGGAAATGTTATCAAGTTAGGGATGATCGATATTTGCACCCCTAACTTGAGGGAGAGTGTTGAAAAGGAAGATAATTAGAAGCTAAATGGGCCTCAGATCCGTTTAGGAATTTATCATCATTGGCCGCAATTAGAAAAAGAGAGTTACTAAAATAGAAATTAAAGCATCTCAATCTTTTTCTATAAATAGATTGTACAGATGTTGTATAGCTGTAAATAGACAAATAGGCAACCGTTGAAATAGCATAGAGTACCGTTGTAATTTTGACTATAAAAGCCTTCACTATATCAATAAAAAATCAAGAATCATTATTATTGAAATTCATCACTGTTTTTCCGCAATTATCTCAACTTTCATAAAATTCAACATAAACCCTCCAACCTTTTGTTTGGCAACAGCAATAACAGTACACCATTTTGCTATTACACTAGTTGCCAAACGATAATTACCCATATATTTAGTTTATTTGTTCAATAATTTAATTAACTATTTTGACAACACGAACAACATCATAAGAAATGAAAACAAGCATATAGACTCAACAGCTAACATCAAATTCCAACAAAAATTGAATTGTAATTTAACTTGGGAAATATGTGTTTACGGAGCTGTAATAATAAAAAGGCAAACAAACCCCATTACCATAGAGTCCGTATGATCCTATCAAATATTTTAAATTTTCAGTTTATATAAATCCGAATTAAACCTTTTTCGGTGCCTATTTGAAATGCAAGAAACCAGTATTACTGTGCTTTGAGATTCGTGCATTAAAGATTTGAACGGTTCCAATTTTCTACGGAATTCATTAACAAAAGGGCCATTTTCGGAATCTTGATGTTCTACGTATTTACAATACATTTAATGTACATCTTATTATGATATATTCATTATCGATATATAGTCATTGACTTTTTTTTTACTTGTATTCAGAATAAAAATTTAGAATTGAATATGTTCGCAGTTATTTAAATAGCTAGGTTATGCATCAAATTGTCAGTTTGTCACTATTTAAAATTATTTAATTATCTATAAAGTAATGTAAAAATTAAATTTTAAAAAAAATATCTAAATGACTATCAAATCGCGTTAACTTCATTGCATAGCCCATCAACATTTATTATTTTATTTTTTAAAGATTGAATATTACCAACAAATGTATCAACAACATAATATATTTAAATGGATGTACGGTATGTACTACAATGAATTGTACATTGAAATTATACAATTTGATTCTCTTTGCATTTGTTTATTTTATGTTTTTTAGAATCGAACAGCACATCATGAATTACTTTTTAGGTACATTGTATTTATCCAAAAATAATAATCGCCGAATTGCCATTAGTGATTAGTGATAAGTTTGTTTTTCTCACAAATCTACTCTTTATACCTTATGTAGACACGTATTATACGAAGCAATCATGCTTTTGACCCTTAAGTGCACTTTGTTTCCCTTTTAGATCATTGTTTGTTGCATTAGTTCACCACTTCATTGAAATATCTCCTTTGGTCAAAAGAGAACCGTTTTATTTTAATTTTTAGAAACATAAATAATATTTTTTTAAATAAGAAGTATGATGAAATTTTTTTAGCTGCCCGAAAGGAACCGCGTGAAATATGTGATTCCTTTGATAATTCGCTAAGGATCTATATAATTAGTATAATTCCTTAGCGTATCACGTGCAACATGTCTGAGACTTCTGATCATATATCAATATATCACGTGAACCAGTCAGAAGGTCCAATGATACACATTGTTTAGTGACATCGAGCATTGAGCTCCTGTGTGTATACTACGAATGCAGATGGACATATCTCAATTCTGAATGTTCGTTCTTCTAAACAATTCTTCAACTAAACATATAAAATAGAAGAAATCATACAAGCATGACATACGAATGTGTTAACTGTTTCCTCATGAGTAGACAAGGGACTCCACCGTTCGGCCAGACTAATTAGAAATAGTAACCAGCGCCACAAACTCGAGATGGGAACTATCCACTAAATCCGCCATGGACTAGAGATCAGACCATGCGGTAGTGTAAAACAAATTCGCCACAGAACTCGAGATCGGATCTGTGCGGTCACATAAATCACTGCCACAGCACTCGAGATCGAAACTATGCAGCCTCATAATAAAAACATGCCACCACAGAACTCGAGATCTGATCAGTGGTGGGGTAACCCGTTCTAGACATGTAGCTCCTAATGTAGGTGGGGAAAAATCTTGAATCGTTTCGTGCCACAGAACTCGAGATCAGATCTACGCACGTGAAATGGTAAAATGAACGAGAAGAATATATAGTTTCCAATTTAATACATATAATAATCCTAAAAGACCTCCCGAGGAATCAAGTGATCACTCAACTCAGTGGCTATCGAGCCGGTAACCGAAGAGACGACGGGCAGGTAACCGAAGGGATGACGGGGTCGTCGAAAGTATAAGCCCCTGACAAGGAACGAGACAGCGGCGAAAAACGAGCGCAAGCGCGCGTGGGAGAGAGGCGAATCGCCTCCATTCCTTCTTTCAAAAGGAACACAACGAAAGAGAGGGAGAGGGAGATCCCTCGTGGGGACCGCCAGGCAGAGAAAAGGCAAGAGAGAAAGGGGGCTGGGCCCGTTTAAAAGAAAGAACAGGGAGGGAGCAAAGGGCCGGTATTATTTGTGCTTTGAGATTCGTGCAGAACATATTGAAAGGCTGAGATTATTCAAAATTTAAGAAGGGTTATAATTTATAGATATCTAACGATTTAATTACGTATAATCAAACAAATTTGATGGAACTTTGCGTTTTTAAATCTTTACACGAAATTTCGAATGCTCGTGATTTAATTTTACCAATTTATTTACAATTTCTTTAATTATTCAAATTAAAAATCTTTATTAATGTTTGTACCTTTGTATAAATTTTCTTATTCCTAATATGTCACAAAAAAAATGTATTTTATTTTATTTTATGAAAATCTTATTTGTAAATTTTTTTAATTTACTAATTTGTAAGTTTAATAATATCTTTATATAATCTAATTTATTTATTTAATTAACTAGAATTTTTTATTAGTTGCCAATTATAGTTAGTCTAATTAATTAAAGTTAAAATTTTCAAACTATAACAGCAACAATATAATGGCTCCCGTTATAGTTTCTTAATGAAACAACAATTTATTGCATTAATAATTTTAAATAACAAAACTAAACCATTAGCCTTACTCTAGGTTATGAGGAACAAATAAATCAAATTTGTGACTTGATTTAGTCAAATTTTAGAGGATAGATCGGATTTTTTTTTTCATTTACAAGTATGGCATTTAGGTTTTGAATTGAGAAAGAATTTGATGTTCATGTTTTTTATGCCCTAATAATTTAAAATGTAAATATCAAACAATAAACGTGAATAGAGCTGCTTCAATTATATACATTACAAATACTAAATAAATCGAACGGACCATATTTATATAAATGTATCCCATAAATTATATCAAATCGATCCGATCCGATCCGTTATTAATTAAAATATTAGAGCCCTAAATTAGGGCTACTTGTTGAATCCTAAGAGTAGGATTGACCGTTGACCAATAATAAACCCGAAAAGATAAAATCAAATCAAGCCAAAACTAGTAAACGGACGGTGTATGATTGACTGAGTCACGGTTAGAGCCGTGGGGACTGCACCGACCCAAACCAGAATTCGTATCCTCTGCATTAACTCAAAATGGAATCTTTTGAGTTAATGAATTTAGACCATCCAATCTGTCTTATGATTCGTGTGGACTAGATCCGCACGAATATTGAAAATCCTCCTAAGTTATAGTCAGAAGCCGGATTGGCTCCGTTTAAAATCAGACGGTTCAGATTCATTAACTCAAAAGATTCCTTTTTGAGTTAATGCAGAGGATACGCGTTCAACCAGACCAAATCAAATCTCTCCGTTTTGGTATCACGCTTAGCTACAGGATAAGAACGACACATCTTGTACGTCCTTGGGTTCCCTATTTTGTTTTTTATATCACGCTTCTAACATTGCATTCTAATTAATGTTTTTTTTTTCTCCACCTGACATTATACAGTCGGACATATTTTTGTTCACATTCAATTCAATTTTGAGTAATGGTACAGTACTATGCACATGGAGCGGATTGATTTACTATGAATTTATATTTTTGTTTTAAATTTTTTTAATAATTAATATAAACTATTTAGTGAAATCTCTATATGAAAATATACTTATAGATTAAATTTTATATTTTTTTCACTAACTTTTTAGATAGGTAGAAAATCACTTGATCTTAAAAAAAAAAAAATTTGATTTACAGGTACATTTTTTATGCAGATTATATTGAACAGTTTAAATCTTTTGTTTGAACTTTAAAAATGAAAATATTGATTTATAGTACGAACCAATCCACACTATGCATAGTAACATAGCCTCATTCTTCAATTTTAATTACACATCTTTATAATTTTTTTAATTTTTTTTTATTTTTTAAACAGGACGTGTATTAAATTTTAAATAAATGTAAAGTTTTGATAATTGACAATTATAAAAAATCCATTGAAGCTCAGCCATTAAGAATTTTATATTATTTGAAGGAAGGCGAAATTAATTTTAAATTGACACAATATGAAACACACGTTATTATAAAATGAAGAACACGTCTATATTTAATATTTTTAATTTTAATATTATTATAAGATATCAATTAGAAATACCACAATAATTGAATATACGGCATAATTTGTATTATATCGATAAATAACTTATAACATCTTCAAAAATTAATATTGTAGACAGGTGACAATTGTTTAAACGATTTTGTCAAATTCAAAACACGATTAATCTAAATTGAACCCCAAAATTATAATGTCTGTGTTCAATGCACTTTGACGCAAATTCATTGATGTTAGATCTAATAATGATCTTATGTCCTCGTTCTTTTTCTTTATGTTACGCCAGTCCCACTTGAGCTATTTCATTGATTGATGCATTTACTGAGAATTAAACCTATTTTATTATATTAATATGTGTAAAAAATAAGAAAAAGAAAATGAAAAAGCTAAAAGAGACATCTCATGGATATATATATAGAGGAGGGTTCAAATGCCTCCATTTTTCATGCCTCCATTTTTTAAAACTTTAATAACTCAAAATTTAAAACTAAAAAGTCAAAATAAAACCGTTAGATATGATCTACATCATTTTATCTATGCACGTGTAAAAAATTATGACATTTCAATTTTGTTTTGGTTGTCATCAAGAGCTTGTAAAAAACGTACTAATGTGGATAATTTCTAGACGTTGATTTTTCAACTTATTGATTCACATAAAAACAAAATCAAAATGTGATAATTTTTTATGAGCACATAGATAAAATGATGTAGATCATATCCAACGGATTTATTTTGACTTTTAAGTTTTGAATTTTGAGTTATTAAAGTTTTTAAAAATAGAGGCACGACGGAGGCACAAAAAATGGAGGCATTTGAACCCTCCTCGTATGTATATATATATATATCTAAGCTAGCTGGATGCTTTTAATTTGACATTGACCAAGCTAGATAAGTTCTGTGTACCTACCCTAGATTGCTACATGTAATAATAATTCATTGGTCAAGACTAATTTTGACTGCCTAGTCGGACAACTCAATGGATCTCTTCTGTTACTATTATATCCTCATCAAGTTGAACATCGGTGTACAAACCAGTCCCAGGTGCAGGGTAGCACTGACAAATTGACCCCACGTAACTAACCGGACAAACCAACGTATGGCAATCATGTTAGACACGCCAATCGACAGGGAGGATCGAAACCATGTCCCTGGGGACCACTACAAGCTTCCAAACCAGCTATCTATCCATAAGTTTTTGAATAGGAATATACAGCTATATTCTTCTAAAAAAAAGAATATACATCTATATAAGTTTTGAATACGAATATACATCCGGAGTGAGGCTATTGTAATGTACTAGTATATTGTGGTAAATTAAACTTGTACCTCTCTATGTGGATTACGTGTCGTGCTGTGACTAAGTCATATTTTTACGTATCAAGCTTTGTTGTGATTAAATTTGAAATGATGGTCACGCCACGTTAATCACGCTTTGACCACACGTGACCGGTTGTCACATTTAGTCATATTTAACTATTTTTTTTCATAATTTATGTTAGTTTATTCATGATTCACCATTCAATCAAGATTTAACAACCCTAATTACAAGTGACTCAAGACCACGTACCGTGCCGCGATTAAATCTTTCGCATGACCTATCGTGCCAAATTTTTGAAAAATTGTCACATCACGCGAATAGTCACGGCACGGGACATGCGAGTCACGACAAGTGACCGGCACACGTGTCGTGCCGTGACGGAAACGTACCGCGCCGTGATGTATCCGGTCACGCCATGGCTTTTTTAAATTCCTATCCGCTACTCCGCTCTTGTTCGCCAGAAAAAAAAGTTGCACTATTATCAGTAGTTTGTGCCTACTCCTGACCGAAATCCTGAATCCGCTCCTGGTTGCAACAAAAACATATTATAAGATAATATAAAAAATCTCATTTTGATATATATTTTCATAAAAAAATTAATCTAAATGATAAATAATATTTCTTAAATAACATTTTTTTATCTTTATATTATATTTTTATAAAAAAAATTCATACAAAATAATATATTAAATGACAAGTAATTACCATTCTTTAAATGATATAAAATAAGAGAAAGAAATGAATATATGATCAATTAATATCAATCAATCCAAAAATAATTTGAATGACATTTAAAAAATAGAAAGAAATCAAGACCAATCAGAAAAATGATACAATTTGCATGTGGCGAGTATATGTCTAAATAAATTTAGACTTCTACACGTAAAAAATATCAAAAAGATACATAAAATCAGAATATTTGATCGGAAGACTGATATTCAATCTGAAATTTCATCTTTTAATCAAAGTCGTTAGTGAATCAGAACATCTACGTTCTACATGCTTAATATAAAAATGGAGATATGTCACCGAGCGATCTGTGTATATTTGTTTGACCATTTTGTGAAACTTCACTTAATAATCAGAAAAAAAAAAACTAAAGAATATTTTCGGATTTCTCGCTGTGCTTTGCCTAGTTTATTTGACCATTCTGTGATACATATTTTATAATTGAAGATGTAAAATGTATATTGTAACTAATATTTAGCAAAAATTTTATATAAATTCTATTTTCGTGTAAAAGTTGTGAACTTATGATTGATAACAACCGGCAACCATTTATTTATTTATTTTAGAATATTGAAAAAGTTACAAAACTTATTTTTTAGATTATTCGATCAGTTTAAATCAAATAGAGCACTCATATTTTTAGGTCTTCCACCATTTATATATTATAAAAGTTTGTATAAGACCAATTTTTTTTTATTTTGCATTATGTATGTCCATCAAAATATAACAATAAACAAGAAGCATATTTTACATTTTTCAATTTGATGAATATTAAAGAAAAAAAATTTATATTAGGATCTTTAGGCTTACAAAGGTAAAATAAGTAATTAAAAAAAAAACAATTTACAAAACACAACAATAAATATACGCATTTTAAGCTTTATCCTTATTTAAAAGCTAAGAACTTTTATAAAAATTAGAAAGATATAGCTACTAAAATGACCATGAAACATATTCAATCATGACTTTAGTTTGCTCACAACAATGAAACAAATATGTAAAAAGAAATATTACTCATTTCAAAGTACTTAAGAAGAAGAGATATTTGGGCAGGTAACAGGAAGAAAACAGCCAAGGGTGCGGTTGAAGATTGGCTCCCAGTGATAGAGGATGCGATACCTTTGGCACAGTACATGCCCCAGGAGATGGTAGTCTACCAACCTCCAGAGGTTTCGGCACCAGAATGAAGGCGAAGCAGCACTTATTTTTGTCATTAGTTACCTTTCCCAACCCATTACTATGCGGTTTAGTTAGTGCCACTCTAGAATTTTTTTGGAGATTAGCTATCTCACAAACTTGGGCTGTATGTTTAATGTGTTGTTTAGACTGTTGCTTTTCTCTTAGGTTCCTCGTATGTGAGGTTTCTGTGCGGTTTTTGGACCAGCTTTGCTGGATGAACATCTAAATTGTATTTACCAATTTCAGCAATGAAATGGGCACTAGCCTTCTTTTAAAAAAAAGAAGAAGAAGAGATATATGCATTTAAAAGAAATAAATAATTCTTTAAAAAAACATTTTACAATTAAAAAATAGATGGGAGCAACATGCAAAGTAGCAAGTTTTCTTATTTTTAGAAAAAAAATGAATTTGTTGCCGTGGTTAATTAGAAAATTCTCAAAGTAATTATGTACAGAAATGATTAAAAATAGATGGGAGCAACTTGCTACACACTCTTTTAACAATGAAACAAATTGTATGGTTCATAGGGGTGAAAACGGTATGGATAATATCTGATTTGTATTTGATCCGTATTCAAAAAATTAGATGTGGATATCCGATAACAGAATATCCGTGTGGATATGGATACTGATATGGTTTTACGTTTTAATTATCCGTATCCGAATAGTAAATATATATCATATATTTTAATATATATTATGAAAAAATATTGTTATTCACCGTTAAAATTAGATAATTTTTTTGAATATTATTTTAATAAATATACGATCTGATTCGTATCTGTATCTGTATCTGTATCTGACTGATATCTCACCCGTATTCGAAAAATTAAAAAGAATATGAATATGATTTTACCACCGTCCGCTCCATATTCGCTCCGTTTTCACCCCGGTTCACCATGCAGTTTATATGGTCAGCAGATTTTTAATATTTAGTACGTTTCTTTCATGTCATAGAAGAAGTTTTGCCTTTCTTCCAGTTCATTAAAAGTATTTATTTCTTTTCTAAAATGAAAGAACTGCAAAGTAGCAGCTCATACGATGTCCATGTCCAAATTAAATCGTGTTGAATTGGATGGTGCGGGCGGAATATAAACAACTTTGCCGCGTGTCAAGCACCGAGCTGATGTAGGCCCCAACCTTGGCAACTTGTCATCAATTTCGTACCCGCTACACACTCTCAAATACAGTCTCCGATGCAGAATATCTTTAATGAATGAAAAATTAGCACAAATAAATAAATAATTGTGCCAAATTGGAGGAAAAGAAAGAAAGAAAGAATACACGTAAATTAGCGGGGAATGACGCTGTCATGCGCCCATGCGTGTTCACGCCTCAACTTGAACCTTTGTGCAAAATTGCAAACACACACACACAGATATATATATCTAGAGGAGGGATCAAGTTACAACAAAGTTACAACAATTATTTTTTTCATTTTCAAAGTCCAAATCGTCGATCCAAACCGTTCAACATGATGATCTAAATAAAATGTGCTTGCAGATCAAATTTTACATCTTTTTGAATTTTTTTACTATTTATTAAGATTGGTACAAAATTCAATGGTCTGAATATGACTATTTTTTGTAAAATACTTAATAAATAGTAAAAAATTCAAAAAAATGTAAAATTTGATCTGCAAGCACATTTTATTGTGGAGATCATGTTGAACGATTTGGATCGACGATTTGGACTTCGAAAATGAAAAAAATGGTTGTTGTAACTTTGATGTAACTCAAATTTGTTGTAACTTGATCCCTTCTCATATATCTATATCTATATATATATGAGAGGAAGACGTACGGTTACATCGCCACCTACTTAAAATAAATAAATGAAGAGCTAGGGGGTGTAAACAGATTAGATATTATCCGATTTCGTCCGGATTCAAATCTGGAAAATTATTAAATTATCCGATACGTATCCGTATTGGAGACTATTCATATCCGTATCCGAAAAATTATAACGGATAAGGATACGTAAGATTTTTAACTATCCGTAACTATCCGTAATTATCCATATCCGACTGTTTACATCTCTAAACCATAAAAATGTACTATATGTTCTTAAATTGATTTATTAAATTGCATATACATACCAATGATTTTATTAAACTGCATATATAGAGAGAGAGAGAGAGAGAATGGCTAATATACAAACGTTTGTTCCTGGACTCAGGAACAAACGATTCGGTTCTCCAATTTTCAAAGTCCAAACAGTCGATCCAAACCGTTAGATATTCAATCTATATTAAAATGTGCTTGGACACCAAATTTTACATTTTTTGGAATTTTTTTACTATTTATTAAGCTGGTTTGAAAACCGTTGTTTTTCAATGCTGCAGAAATTTAATAAAAACAACAGTTTTCAAACCAGCTTAATAAATAACAAAAAAATTCCAAAAAATGTAAAATTTGATCTCCAAGCACATTTTAATATAGATTGAATATCTAACGGTTTGGATCGACTGTTTGGACTTTGAAAATTGGAGAACCGAATCGTTTGTTCCTAAGTCCAGGAACAAACGTTTGTATATTAGCCATTCTCTCTCTCTCTCTATATATATATATATTCTGATGAACAATATAACACTATGACATGATTAGTGACTAATGTTTTGATAATATAATATATGTTTTGTAACCAACAAACTTATTATGAAAAATATTAGATCCAATTTATGAATAAAAAAATCATATTTAGATGTTATTCTTTACTAGAATATATATTAGTAATTTATTTTTAATTATCCGAATTATATTCATATCCGTATTCGTATCCGTCTGATATCCGATCCGTATCCGTTTAATATCCAATCTGTATCCGTATCTGAGATTATCCGTATTCATATCCATATCCGAAAAATTATAACGGATAAGGATACGGTTTGACCACTATCCGATCCGTATGTGACCGTTTACACCCCCAGGTGTAACCCTTGTTTCTTTCTCAAAAAAAGAAAAATAAAATTGAGACAGTTACGTAAAGAAAATGATGTAACGAGTAAAACAAGTTATCATGGTGTCATCACAGTTCACAAATTCGCACAATCATGCAAGGGAAAGAGAGATATTGCATGCATATCACACTAGATCTCAACTAAAATCGTTTTATTGATTGATTATTCGTTATTAATCCTCCAATTATTGTACCGTGCAATTGCATGCATCTCTCTGGTAGCGACCCCAATCTAATATAGTAATTAATATGACCTCTCTTTCTCTCTCTCTTTTTTAAGTAAAACTTCTCAGTTGGTGCGTCTTTTATCCAGCTAATTGGGTGAAAGAGTACCTTCACAATCATCATTTCTCTCTCTCGTTTTCTTCTGTGACTTATACTAAAAAAAAATTTGAGGAGGTCGTTGCAGTCAAAGGCTTTGCTTCTACAGTTCATATTTTATACAACAATTATGTAACCGCTGAGTTACTGCCTCTTTTAAGTTTTTATGAACAAGAACCGCAGACCTAGACTTTATATTTCATAATTGTATATTCTTTGTTTGATTTTTTACTTCAGAACAATGAAACAATTATAAAAAGTAATCTCTCAAGTCATATTAATAATTTAAGCATTTATAACGACAACTGCAATTATATCGATTTTATTCATGCAATTTATTTATAATTTTGTTTTAGGAGACTCAGTTAACATTTCAATATATTTTGTTCTTATATCGATCCTTACACAAAGCGCAAGACACGAACATGAGATATCGAACTAGAAAACTGCAGGACTTGCCACAAAAGACTTATTTGTTTGTTACAAAAATAAATCTGCTACGATATGCATTAATTATTATACCGTAATAGGTTTATTTCCAATTTTTTTATTTCATGAAAATTATGAAACTTAAAAGTTAGACCTTTTGACATGTATGTGCTCGTGTATATTTCATTGGTAATGTATATTATATATATAATTGTGTAAGCTGATTTAATCGCCTTGCGCTAATAAGTGAGGCGGGTTGTCTGCCTCGTTGTCGGGGTGTGACAACTAAAGTGGTATCAAGGTTCGGAAAAAATTTACAATTAGCTCGCTCGATTTAGATTACATGTTGAACGGTTTGGATCGACTGTTTAGACTTTAAAAATCACAAAACTAAATTATTGTAAGATGTTGTAACTTTCAAATGTTGTAAGTGGATCCCTCCTATCTCTCTCTCTCTCTCTCTCTCTCTCTCTATATATATATATATATATATATAGAGTATGGCTAACATGCTTCCACTAGAACTTCGGCCTCGTGCTTCCGGAGGCATATCTTAGTGTTTGATGTTCAAACAACAAATTCAAACCGTTAGATGTTCAATATATATTAAAATGTACTTGGAGACCAAATTTTACATTTTTTGGAATTTTTTTTACTATTTATTAAGCCACTTTGAAAATTCCAGATCATATGGTCCAGACTGTTTTTACTGTTCACCCGGATCTGGAATTTTCAAAGTGGCTTAATAAATAGTAAAAAAATTCCAAAAAATGTAAAATTTGGTCTCGAAGTAAATTTTAATATAGATTGAACATCTAGCGGTTTGAATTTGTTGTTTGAACATCAAATACTAAGATATGCCTCCGGAAGCACGAGGCCGAAGTTCTAGTGGAAACATGTTAGCCATACTCTATATATATATATATATATATATATATATATATATATATATATATATATATATATATAAGAGGAAGACGTACGGTTACATCGCCGCCTACTTAAAATAAATAAATGAGGAGCTAGGGGTGTAAAACGCATGTCAGCTCTCACCCGAGAAGACTTCTTTTTCTCAATGAGATTGCATATTATCCTATTCCGTCCGGATTCGAATCCGGAAAATTATTAAATTATCCGATACGTATCCATATTAGAGATAATCCGTATCCGTATCCGAAAAATTATATCGAATAAGGATACGTAAGATTTTTAACTATCCGTAACTATCCGTAATTATCCATATCCGACTGTTTACATCTCTAAACCATAAAAAATGTACTCTATGTTCTAAAATTGATTTATTAAATTGTATATACATACCAATAATTTTATTAAACTGCATATATATATTTTTTGATGAACAATATAACACTATGATATGATTAGTCACTAATGTTTTGATAATATGATATATGTTTTGTAACCAACAAACTTATTATGAAAAATATTAGATCTAATTTATGAATGAAACAATCATATTTAGATGTTATTATTTACTAGAATATATATTAGTAATTTATTTTTAATTATCCGAATTATATTCATATATGTATTCGTATCCGTCCGATATCCGATCCGTATCCGTTTAATATCCAATCTGTATCCGTATCCGTTTACTATCCAATCTGTATCCGTATCCGAGATTATTTGTGTTTATATCCGTATTCAAAAAATTATAACGGATAAAAATACGGTTTGACCACTATCCGATCCGTATGCAACTGTTTACACCCCTAGGTGTAACCCTTGTTTCTTTCTCAAAAATAGAAAAATAAAATTGAGACAGTTACGTAAAGAAAATGATGTAACGAGTAACAGACTAACAGTTGCTACATCGCCCCGCTGCTTATCTACTAAAACAAGTTATCATGGTGTCATCACAGTTCACAAATTCGCACAATCATGCAAGGGAAAGAGAGAGATTGCATGCATATATATCACACCAGATCTCAACTAAAATCGTTTTATTGATTGATTATTCGTTATTTATCCTTCAATTATTGTACCGTGCAAGTGCAAGTGCAAATGCATGCATATCTCACTGGTAGCGACCCCAATCTAATATAGTAATTAATATGACATCTCTTTCTCTCTCTTTTTTAAGTAAAACTTCTCAGTTGGTGCGTCTTTTATCCAGCTAATTGGGTGAAAGAGTACCTTCACAATCATCATTTCTCTCTCTCTCTCGTTTTCTTTTGTGACTTGTACTAAAAAAAAATTTGAGGAGGTCGTTGCAGTCAAAGGATTTTGCTTCTACAGTTCATATTTTATACAACAATTATGTAACCGCTGAGTTACTGCCTCTTTTAAGTTTTTATGAACAAGAACCGCAGACAGAGACTTTATATTTCATAATTGTATGTTCTTTGTTTGATTTTTACTTCAGAACAATGAAACAATTATAAAAAGTAAAATCTCTCAAGTCATATTAATAATTTAAGCATTTATTACTCAAATAATATCAAACCCGTTGACACGTCATCTATAACGACCACTGCAATTATATCGATTTTATTCATGCAATTCATTTATAGTTTTGTTTTAGGAGACTCAGTTAACATTTCAATATATTTTATTCTCATATCCTTACAAATTAGTATATTCATTGGTAATGTATATTATATATATAATTGTGTAAGCTGATTTAATCGCCTTGCGCTAATAAGTGTGGCGGGTTGTCGCCTCGTTGTCGGGGTGTGACAACTAAAGTGGTATCAAGGTTCAGAAAAAAATTACAATTAGCTCGTTCGATTTAGATTCAATTTGGTATGAACCAAGATCAAAATTTGCTCAACTTGGCTTGTGCTTGCTCGGTTTATTTCTCAACTCGTTGCAAAAAGAATAATAAACAATTTTCCAATTATTTCACTTAAGGCTATGTTTGGATGACACAAGAATAGCAAGAATAGAGACTGTTCTAGAATAGAAGCTATTTGGAATAGCAATGTGCATCCAAACAATATTTTTGCTATTCAGAATAGCTAGAATAGCTGCTATTCTCTATTCCTTGTAAATATTGAAATAGCTACTATTCGGAAATGTAAAATGAGAGAAAAAAATATTTCCTTTTTAGATTTTCAATTCTTTCACCTAAGAGTAAAAAAGGTGAGGGGACCACGTGACAAAAATCTTTAATCTGTGTATGGCTCACATAATGAACAAGCTGCTAATTAATGAGTTGGCTTGACTCGACTCGGCTTGATATAATCATAAACCATAAACCAAATTTGAACTTTACCTAACTCAAGACTGTCGACTCGTTTCCACTCCTAATATTTCTAAATACAAATTTTGGCGGTGTCAAGCTGGCGTGAAACCTTGTAAAGCCAATTCAAATAAACAAACCTTACCCAGTTCAGCATATACAATTAGACGAGGAGAACCAACATGTTTTTGGCACGTTATAAGAGCATATGCATCCCTGGTACTATTAGAGTTTCTAATCTGACGTGGCAGTTTCTAATTTAGTATCAGGGACGATGTGGGAGAGTTCTTATTTAGAAACTATGCAGTAAAGTTTTTTTTATTAAAAAACTGTTTATAAACTCCATGTTGATCAAATGATTGGCTCAAATTATTTCTGTTTTTTAATTTGTTGCTGACGTGGCTTAATAGAAATTCTAAAATCAATTTCATAAATGTGAGAGTTAGAAATTTTAGAGATCTTGATTTTTAAAAAGAAGTTAACAGTTATTTAGAAACTCATTTGAGTTGCTGAGATGCAGATGCTCTAATTTTTGTTTTTCAATATGATTGCATTACTTTGATACATTAGAAACAAATTTCAGTAATGGTTGAATTTAGTTTTTGATACCATATATATTAGTCCGGACAAGTAATTGTCAGATCTTTGAAAGAGATTTTTGCAAGGTAGGCAAGTGGCATTATCAATCAACTTCATTTTTCAAAATAAAAAAATATCAAACTTTCAGGAGAAGGACCGTAGTCAATCAATCAGTGAGTCAATCAAATATTTCAGGTATGAAACAAGGCACTAATTTCTTCTTAGAATTTTCGGTTGCTTTATTCTTTGCAAAAATAGGAAACAAAATGACTTTGACTACTTTAAGGACCTTACTAACTAGCCTTCCTATTTTGAGTCGATATTCGATCTGTTACAGTGTTACAACAAAGTAATTACTTTTGTTTGAATAACGATTAATTGCATATCGAGTTCGTTTTGTTGAGACACCTTTTTTAAAAGTAAGCGATTGTTAGGCGTGGATGCAATTTTAATTGCGAGGTAGGAGAGCATCAGAATTTAGTTCCAAAACAACTGCACATTCATATTCATAGGGATCATTCATACAAAGAGATGATTCAAAGACTTGTTATATAACATGTGTCGTTCGTTGTATCATTTGTGAGACCACAAGGCTGATTCAAAGAGATGCATCAATGTTCTAAATAGCGCGCTGTAGCGCTGCTATAGTATTTTTAGACCAAAAAAACTATGACGTTATGGCCATATAGCGCCGCTATAGCGCGCTATTTCGCGCTATATGGCCATACCGCTATTTTTTCAGCTGTTCTGCTATGACGCGATAAACACTATTTAAACCTTTGGACGCATATATAGAACATGTTATTTAACAAAATGGATCATCTCAACCGTCAACAGGTTAATTTTTTTCAACTTTATTGAAAATAATATTTATTTTAAAGAACACTGATACAATTAATATCTCCGATATAAATATTGCCCCCTCATTTCACTCGTTATCACTAAATTTGGGACCCGCACGTAAAACATTGCAAGGGGTCCCTTTTGTGAGTGAACGTAGCTAGGGGGCACCATATATTTTTCGTATTTTAAAATAATGTTGATCCAAAAGTTGGAGAGCAGGTTGGGTCCGATGGATTTCGGGACCGTCCGATCTACTTTAAGATTCGTGCGCATAAGTTTTAAAGCAGATGCGAAAATTGCGGGTGCGAATTTTAAAGCAGATCGGACGGTCGTCGAATCCATCGAATTGACTTTAAGTCCGATGGACATCGGACCCAAATTGACCTCCAAAAGTTGTGTACCTAGTTGGACCTGCATCTCTCCAAGCTTCAAAAGTTGTGTAGCCAAATTGGCTCATATGTAAAATGCTCATTACAATTTTTATTGGCTCATACATAAAATGTACATATAATCTTTCATGCTCATTACATAAAATGCCCGTACAAAAAAATATTGTTGGTTCATAAATAAAATACTTATTCATAAAATGCTCATTACATGATCTTTCATGTCATGTCAAAAATATTATTGAATTATGCTATTTGTAATTTCTGCCATTTATATATATCATTCAATTTTTGGAAGAAATACTACTTTGCTTCATAAGTATTTTTTTTCTTAATAACTTCACTCAAATATAGAGATTTTTACAACGTGCATAAAATGTTGGAGGAAACAAAAAAATATAGAGATTTATGTACAGCCATTGCTTATTGTGTGGGGTCAGGTTCAACACTAAGGTTGATCAGGTGGTGCACGTCAGGCACGACCCTGTACATCATGAAAACGTCTGCAATGCGGGAGGTGCCGTCAACCGGTCCCGCTAGTGACTAATGTCAAACAACAACACTCCATGGTTGTGCAAGCTAATTTTCAGGCAAATTTGCCGGCCGGGCCCCCTCTCCCTTCCTTATCTTCGTATTCATGAGATGATTAGATTTGAGAGCTGGATTAGGAGAGTATAGTAAAAAAAAGTAGATTTCATTGTTGATTTTTGTATTTAATAAATTTATTTGTTAGAAATCTTATGTAAAGCTTGATGTTTACATCTGAGATCTGATCTGATCAGATTTTTTTTTTTTTTTTGCATTTTGTTTTTTGTAATAAATGTGTTAAAAAGTTATTGTTTCCATTGAATCAATTGAATCAATTTTCGCAGGGATCTTTTTGTTTGCATTTGTTTAGATCTAATCTGCTTGAATTATTTCCTGTTTTTATCTTTGTTTAGATCTAATTTGCAATATGATTGTATGTCACTAGCTGAATTTTATTTCTTAATTTTGACAGATTGGTCATTAGCTTCTTCCAGCTATAACCAAAAATGAAGTATATATATAAATTAAATGAAGTTTTACTGTCTTACCCATACAAGATAATCATTATGATTAATCTTTAATGTAACTCGCTCTAAAGCAATTATAATCAAATCTGCCTTTATAAATAGTAGTGAGTTTGACTTTTTCCTTCCGTGTTTGTTGCCTCTCTAAATCAGTCTCTCTGGTTTTTATCAGTAACATGCTTGATTATTTTACCATATTTGGTTGAATTGAGAATAGACTATTCTTGACATTAGGCTATTTGGTGTTTGGTTGGATTAGAATAGTTAGAATAAGGAATCCAAACTTTTTGTTTTATTAGAATAGACAAACGACAACTATTCTTGATTTGACTATTCTAGCTATTCTTGTTTTGTAACCAAACATACCCTAATTGAACAACTTCTCCCTTTTAGCTGTCTACATTTTGAACCAGGTCTGGTTCTTCTATTCTTGAATGAGGCCGTATCTGGAATTGACATGAAATCAAACAGCCAATCGATCGTTAAAGAGGATTTGTGTAGGTCTATTACTGATAGTATAAGAAATGAGATCATCTCAAAATTTTGTGATTTGTTTAGGTCAATCACTTTTGCCAGGAGTGGCGCTGCTTGTGATCTTATACACTACTATGGAACTCGCATTTTTTTTTTTAATGCAAATACTTTGATTTGAGCATACTGTAATGGGCAGGATTAATAAGTTGTTTCCCATTTTTCTTGAATAGGATCTTGGGCAATGCAAATTCTCAGCAAATTCAAGACACACTCGTCACTGAATTATGCTAAGCTCTTTGAGGTTATTTCCGCAAATACCCTTGATTCGTGGCCGGATTTCCAAAATGTACCACCCACGTCTCTGATTTCTGAACCTAGCACGAATTCGGATCCAGTAAAGTAACTTAATTTTTGGATTTTGGATCGAGACCGCCCGATTTGAATCCGCAAAAATTCATTCCCGAAGTGAGCGCACACATTCCGATGACAAATTCGAATTCCGAGACGGTCTCGAGTGACGAATAAAAATCGGACAGTCTCAATCCAAAACTCAAAGATTGAGTTACTTTAGGGGATCTGGACCCACCTAGCACTGCGATACTTGAAAACCAAAATACGCTAATGCGTATCACTAAACTGAAAGAGCTTGTTTGATATGCTAAAAAATAAAGAAGGAAACTATTAAAAAAATGTATTAAACGTTATTTTGATTTATTGAAAAATGAAAATAAAAAATCATATTTTCTTCATATTGTTTTTGTGTTGATTTTAATGAGAAAAGAAAAAAAAAATCTATAAATTCCTTTTTATTGATACGCATTAATCAGGTTCGAAGACTTCTGAGGGGTGCTGATTTTAGCACAACTATTTTTTTATTAACACAACAGTTCAAATTTTCAAGTGTATAGACAAATTTGTTCTTATTTTATTATTGCTATAGCTTGCCTTATTTAATTATGCAATCAACATTTTTTTATTTTAATGATTATGATTCACTTTATTTCCAAAATCAAAACATCTCTGTATTTCTTTCTTAAAGAACGGAAGACAAAAATTAAACTCATAATTTACCAATCAACAAAAAAGAAAACTTATAATTAAATTTACAGATAATAACTTGTAGATTTTATTATTGAAATAATAAGATTTAAAGATAAAATTATCTAAGCATTTAGTTAAATTATATAATCTATGATTAACAAAAAATATCGTCAACATAATTTTTAATAAATTGAGTAACATAAGTAAAAGTAGGAAGTAGTTGAATTTACAAAAAAAGAAAAAAATCTAAGCGGCAATTGAGACATATTTTTTTAAAATTTGATTTGATAACATGCTAAATAATTTCTTCTTCTTTTCATCATATATTATACTTAGAAGATAACATGAATGAAGGATAAAAACTTAGAAGCTGATATTTAAGATGCTTGTTAAATAAAAAAAATGACAGTTTGATTGAGAGGTAAAGTTGTATATTTATTCAAATATTTAAAACTTGTTGTGTTAATAATATATTTTTGGTGTGACTTTCAGCACCCACTTTTGAGTTCTTAGTCGTCGCATTAAAGCGGAACAGATAGAGATAGTTCTTTCTTTTTTTAGGAATTTTCTGTCACTTCCGGTGGAAAATCTTGTGTAGTTTACGTTACCTACAGGTCAGACCCATAGTGACAAATGAATAGTTCGGATTCGGTTTGACGGGATCAAAAATTTGTGATTCGGGAATAATTCAGAAATGATTCGGTATCACAAGGAAGCAAAAAAAAAAACCCCAAAAAAAAATTTCGCATTTTATTCGAGAATAAAACATATAATTTGTTATTTTGCGTTTTATTTGGTGTTCGGTTAGGAAACGTCGAAAAGAAAGAATTATGCGCAAATTATTCGCGTACCATGTTACTATGGTCAGCATAGTAACATAACTTGCGAATAATTCGCGTATAAATCGTTTTTTTGACGTTTTCAAACCAAACACCGAATAAAACGTAAAAAAAACTTATTATACGTTTTATTTGCGAATCATGAATTATTCGCAAATAATACGCGCATTTTTTTTAAAAAAAATATTGGGGTTTTTTTTTGGATTTTTTTTTAAACACACACTTGCATATAGGTTTAATTTTATACATCAATACTTAACTGAATAGGGTTTAATTTTTAAAATGTCCCATATTCACCCTCTCTAGGTGCCGTTAGAGACAACAACCTTTACAAGTAAGGCTTATGATCGTATACTTTGATGCTATTCATTTTGTGGATAAAGACTTGTGAAGGTATATAATGGAAAAGGTATATTTTGTAATAGTTGGTGATAGTTTCTACAAAAGATAGATGTAAAAGAACCTTGATATAATAGTCATATTTACCAAAAAAATTGTGTTATGTTGTGGTTGATGTAATATATTTTGATGCCATATTACTAACATAGTCATATTTACCAAAAAATTGTGTTATGTTGTGGTTGATGTAATATATTTTGATGTCATATTAGCATGGGCAAAATTGTCAATAGTTTGATACTCATACCAACCATGGTCTAATTCAGCAAAATTAACCAGTAGATGAAAAAATTTGGTTTTGCAGTTTATGAAATGCAATTCAAGTGTGGTCTCATGCTGAAAGGACACGGAATACCGGGTTGCTGGTACGAGGAGAATCAGTTCAGAACACCTGGGACCGCTCTATACATAGGTTTCAAGGCACAAGTGCACGGCAAACAAGGGAGCAGGCTGCAGTTTTAGTTGCAATTTGCTGGGCAATATGGAAACAGCGCAACGCAAGGATCTTCGCAAGACAATCTTTGAGGCCTGAGATGATAGCAGGATGGGCGATTCAAGAGGCCAAGCTGTGGTGTACGCTGTGTTAGATGGCTGGGAGATATTTGTAATTATCATTTTCTGTTATTTGGTTGTCTGTAATTGATAGAGTAGATGTGGTACAGATGTTTAGCTTACTGTTACTGTATGCAGAACTGTAGTTGTAATATTTGACAGCCACTGTCAAATCTAAAAAAAAAAAAAAATGGGTTTTTTTTTTTTGTTTTTTATCATGTGTGTGTTAGCATTTGCTTATGTACTGATATGCAAATGTTGTATGTAGTGGGTGTTAGCATTAACTACAATGAAAGAGTTGAAAAAACAGCTAAGTTGTTTACATGAATAAGCTACTGGGATTGGCTGGATTAAAGATAAATAGTTGAGCTCCATATCAGAAACCATCCTTATTCAGAATATGCTAGAGCTGCTGTTGTTGTAAACTTGTGCTTGTATTCTTTTTTTTTTTTTTTTCTATAATTCAATAAAATTGTTTTTTTTTTCTTTTCTTTTCGTTTAGACATAAGGCATACAAAGATCGCCGGTTTGAGTTGTATTCTTGTTTCATTGATTTGAAGGAGGCCTCAGCAAGGTACATTTTCATTGACTCCTTACAATCTGTATCTTATAATTCATAGCCTATATAAAGACCTGATTGAGATGCTGACGATTCTGAAAGAAGTATTGATGGTTGTTAATGAAATATGAGCTAATTGTGTGCATCAAAATTAAAATTTTGATTGAAACATCTATAGTGCTTTCAGAAATTAATGAAAATGGCCTTAGTTTAATTAAGGTTCTGAATATTGTAATAGAGTTTGAAGCTTTTGTTATTTCTGAATATTTAAATCAGTGAGATTACCAGTATCAATAAAAATTCTTAGCATTTTCTTGGTTATGCTTGTTAAAGGCCATTTTTTTTATCTTTACAATACAACACTGAAAATTTATAATTTTTTTAAGGCTTAGCAATGGGAAAAGGGAAGGATCTAAATGAATTCAAATCCTCCCCGGTACTGTAATAGGGAATCTTTTAGAATTAGTGGATCTGGACCGTTCTTTTTAACTTGGCACGAATCTCAAAGCCCAGTAATACTACCCTTGCGCTAGCTCGAATCTCAAAGCGGATGAGAGTTAATCTCAAAATCGTAAAGTGAGGGGAATCTTTTACGGTACCTGAGAGAATACTTTTCTGGATCCAAACTCTGCGGGAACCGTCAAAGAAGTTTTTATTTGGAATCATGTCATGGACAACTTCGCAATGGAAACACTTGTTCGCGGTTGATGAAATATTTTATAATAGTCGTACAAATTGTGTTGGTTGTAGTTTGATATTTTCTCTGATTTTCTTTCAGTTATTGTATGATTGACGACAACAACAAAACAACCAAGCCTTTTAGGTTCAAACAAGTTGGGGTAGGCTAGAAATGAAACCCAATTATAATCATAAAGTCAAGAT
The DNA here is from genome assembly GCA_011114355.1 of Carex littledalei. Lineage (NCBI taxonomy): Eukaryota > Viridiplantae > Streptophyta > Magnoliopsida > Poales > Cyperaceae > Carex > Carex littledalei. The sequence goes on from CM022093.1 coordinate 11,538,544, forward strand.
AAATAGTAATAAAATGATAATAATAGTAATAATGGTATCAACAATAATAGTACTAATACTAATACTAATTATATTATGCATAAACTATAGATCGTAGGGGTCAAAGTTCTAAGCTCTACGTCCTTGACCCCGAATCACTAGTCCTATGACCTAAGGCCTATAATACTACCCCTAAACAATCCCTAAACAATATTTCCTAAGTCATGGTTCTGATATGTGGATCGCTAATTCCACGCGCTCCTGTCCGAAGCCAACTCCTTGGATACATTCCATTCCTTCAAGTCCCTTTTCACTGCTTCATCCCATGTCAATCGTGGCCGACATCTGCCTCTCCTTGTGTTTTCGATACAACTTATAATTTCAGTACGCACCGGTGCCTCGGGAGGTCTCCGTTGGAGATGCCCAAACCATCTCAAGCGGTGTTGGACGAGCTTCTCTTCAATCGGTGCTATCCAAAGTCTGTCACGTATATCATCATTTCTAATTCGGTCCAGTCTTGTATGGCCACAGCTCCACCGCAACATACGCATCTCTGCTACACTTATCTTCTGGACGTGTTGTCTTTTAGTAGCCCAACATTCTGCACCATACAACATCGCAGTCCTATAGAACTTGCCTTTGAGCTTTTGTGGGACTTTTCTGTCACATAGGATGCCAGATGTTTGTCGCCATTTAACCCACCCCGCCATATCCTATGACTAACATCTTTATCAATCTCACCATCACTCTACAGCATTGACCCCAAATATCGAAAGGTGTCCTTCCTAGGCACTACTTGTCCAGCCAAAGTGACATCTTCATCATCTGACCTGACACTGCTGAACTCGCATCTCATATACTCGGTTTTAGTCCTACTAAGTCTAAAACTCTGTCTGTGTAGTTTCTGCACAGCCTGTCCCAAGCCAGGATAAAGGAGGAGGGTCGTGATAGGTGTGGCGAGCCAACGATAGACCAATTGTCGAAAAACAACCATTCTCTCATGAAATGAAACCCATAGTTATTGTATGATTGAGTTCACAAAATTAATAGTAGTTTGGTTTTACCGTCCGGACTGGTATGCAAATGTTGACTTCTGGAATTTTGCGAGGTTTGGCCGACCTTTTTGCAATTTGCGAAATTCGAATAAAATCTGGACTTAAATTGAAAAAAAAAATAGTTTTTTTATATCTTAAATTAACATTCTTGATTATGTGTACTAGTATGGTGTGGTGCTAGTACAGAGAATAAGACTTCTCCTCTATGAATTTCGAAAGTTTGTTCTAATGCTTTTGAAGTTCTTTTCAATCCGATAATTTGACATGATTGTGATCAGATACATAGAAAATAGCATTTTTATCCTTTTCTGATGCATCTTTAAATAAGGTTCGAGCATAATATATTTGAACCTGCTGGGTCCACCTCAATGATTTCTGATGATCAGATACATAGAAAATAGCATTTTTATCTTTTATAGTTCTAATGATTCTGATGCATCTTTAAATAAGGCTCAATTTTTATCTTTAGCCACATGCATAATATATTTGAACCTGCTGAGTCTACCTCAATGATTTCCAAAAAAATAATATTTCAGTTGGTTTACACCGTGAACTTGATGAAAGGAAATCCAAATAACAATATTACAGTTTGACATGCACTTGATAATACTGCAGCTCACGTATATCGGGCATTTGCACGTACACAGTGACACTACGTCCAAAATAAATAGCTGCAAAGCAACAATCTGTAGCTGGAACAGCCTCTATATTTCAAAACAGAACACTGACAAGAAGGCTCAAAGGTCTTTAAATTTATGCCAGTTACAACAGTTTTTTGTAATGTACAAACAACACTATGGATATTTGGGTAAATTAAATACTGTATCTATGATGGATTTTTATTTGGCATAATGCAAGTATTGCTTAGTCAGAACAATTCACTGCATGCTTCAGTATTACCTCAGGTATGTTTCTTCTGTTTTTTATCTTGCCATTCCTTACGGTCTGCCTCTATTTTCTTACTGACACGCGCATGAAATCCAGGATATGGTTCATATCCAATCAACATTTGCAGTACCTGATCGGGACAAATTGAAATCTTTTAATTTTTTGCACTCGTGCCAACAGATTTATAACAGTCAAATAAAGATTCACAACAGAAATTTCAGGTATTATCCCACAAAACCATAATTAAAAAATAAGATTACCTCCATAAGCACAAATAATGGGGCCATCAGAAAAGCTTGCACAAGGTTGTCAAGCAGAGCTGGAGCTCTCTTCTGTTAAGGTCAAACAAAAAATGAAATTATGTAAGCAGCTTTGAATTATAAAATATTTTATATAAAAATATCATTATTTTACCTCAAACAGCCCATGGCCAAGGAATTGTCCAATCCAGCAGAACAACTGAGCTGCCAAAACTACCTGGAATAGATATAAGAGCACCGTCTCAGTAAATTCGAAAAGAATTACAAATGTAACTTTAAAAAAGAAACTGGAACAAATAAAGGGTCATTATTAAGAACGATTTTATCACTGAATTTGCTATATTACTAACGGTAAGTCAAAAGAATCAATATATTTGCTCCATTAACCATGTATAACCTTAAATAAAAATAACACAAAGCTCTAGTACCATAGTGAGGGGCAGATCCATATATATCGAATGGGGGTCAATAGATCCCCATTCATTTTCACAATTTCTATACTTGTACATGGTTTTCTATATAGTTTAGAGTAAAATGCTATGAGTACTGTAAAATTGACACCATACAGGGGCGGAGCTAGACTTTCGAACTATGGGGGTCAATCATATACAATTTTTCTATTAAGAATGGGGGTCAATTTTATAATATCAAGTGATTTCACTCTAAATTATATAGAAAATCATATCTAAATACAAAAATTTTAAGAAAAAATGGGGGTCAATTTCTTAATCCCTCTGCCCTTGCACCCATACAGAGCATGAAATTTTATATGATTTACCCCCTATCGTGTTTTTGACCCTCATAACTTGAAAGTCCGGCTCCACCTCTGACCATGTCAACCTTAAATAAAATATTTTCCTTAAAGGAAAAAATACGAGCTATTATCTAAAATTTATGAAAATTTGTCCATAAAAATAAAAAACCTAAATTAATGCCAACGGATACTGGTACCATACCAGGAAGGGTTCAAGAAAGGGGGCATGGAGGCCTGTTTATTCTGGGCCAACAGTTATGAATGTTTCTCAAAAAACGCAAAAGCACTCTCCTTGTATTAAAAAATAAGAAGTCACATTGAAGGGACCCCTAGAGGGGTCCGGATCCCCTAAAGTAACCCAACTTTTGGGTTTTCGATCGGGACCGTCCGATTCGATTATGTCGCTCGAGATCGTCTCGGGATTTAAATTCATCGTCGGAATGTGTGCGCTCCACTTCGGAATGGATGGTCTGAGATCCGAATCGGACGGTCCCGATTTAAAACCCAAAAATTGAGTTACTTCACTGGATCCGAATTCCCCTTAGAGGGCTCCATAGTAACTATATGGGAACCAAATCAGAAAGCAACCCCACAAGTAGTGAAAAATGGCTTGATTCCTCCAAATTTTTGCACAGTGACAACTCACACTCCACCTTCCCATTAATTGCATCATCTTTCTCTCAAGTCACTCAATTTAATTCATCTCTATCAAATTCAAGCCATGTCTTACCATTTAGCAGCAAATTTTATCCAAATCATTACTAAATGGTTTTGTGCTAATACCATAATTCGACAAGCATAAATTTGTTGACCCCCCCACAATATGCTCTGTTTTAAAGTTTTTTATTTCAAGTTTTCAACATCCTCTCAATTTTTTCAGCTGCTGAGATTTAATTTTGTAAATAAAGCTGAAATTGCCGGCAAAAAACACTGTATCCAATTCAATTCAGCAACACCAAAGATAGAAATCAACTATCCAGATTGATGCAAATAAAGGTTGAGGGAATTATCAGGTGGGGACAGCAAAATCAAAATTAGTTCCAATAACGTGGATAATAAGCAATATTTCTTTTTTTGCACAGAAACAACAAGCGGGATAGGAGAATCAATAGATTTAATTGGAAGACAATTAAGTACAACAAAGCAGCACAATTGAGAAGAGAAAAAACAGAAATTAGCCAATTAGGGGATAGTTTAGTAAAGAAGGATTAGTAGGCGCACCTTCCAGCCAAGAGAGAATCCAAGACGGGTGGCCAGAGATTCGCTCCCAATCCAGCAAAGGAAACACAAAATCGCAGCCAAAGAACCCGCCTTGCGATCCATCAACACATAGAATACCGCATAGATAAGCGTAAACACAAAAGAAAAATTCAAGGCGACGACTTTATCATCCGCCAAAGCGAAGCTGAAAAGGGTGGGCGTAAATTGAAAGAGAACAAGCGCGGTGTAGAGGATCGGCCACACGAAGATGGTGTGAATCAGGATGTTTATCGGGTTGCTGTGGTAGGCGCCGTAGAAAGCGAAGTGGTTTTCTAGATCGAATAGGCCTTTCGCCATGGCTGAGGTAGTGAAAAGAAGCAAGTTTTGAGTTGAGTAAAGAGGTGATTTTGAAAGAAATGGAAAGGAACTTATTATTTACTTGGATCGTTGTTTGTTGAAATAGTAAAAGGAGATTATATTATTTTTGGGGGAAGGAGCAGTTAGTTGTTGGTCGTCGTTTTTTGCGCTTGCTATTGTACTTTTTTTAATCTTTCTTTGTTTTCTCCTAGTTTTGAATTTTGACATTTTTGAGGTGCCGTGCCGTGTTTCAACCAAGAAGTATATCTAGAAGTATATCTTAGACAGTTAGACCTTAGTACCGTTCCGGTAAGCGCGCTGAAAAGAGGCAAGACAAAATAGCAACTAAAACGCATCGATACCTAATTGGTGAGAGAAATATAATCAGGATGACCGTGGCCAATCAAGGATCCATATCCTCGACGGTACCGTAAAAGATTCCTTTGTACAATTAGCTATTTACGGTTGAGATTAACTCTCAGCCGGTTTAGGATTCGGGCTTACTGAGGGGCAGTATTATTTGGCTTTTAGATTCGTGCCAAGTTAAAAAGAACGGTCCAGATCAAGTAATTGTAAAAGATTCCCTTTTACGGTACCGTCGTCCGTCGGTGATATGAATTCGGCCAATCAATCAATATTTCAGATCTGAAATAAGGTACTAATTTCTTCTTAGAATTTTCAGTTTCTTTATTCTTTGCAAAAAGTGGGAAAAAAATGACTTTGACTACTTTTAAGGCTAGCGCTATCCTAAGCGCTCAAATTGCATTTTTAAGTGCAAAGAGAAACTTTTGTTTGATTAAACCATACTTATCCTTATTTAATACCTGCTTATTTTGTTTTAAACTGTATAAAATGGAAATATTTAATGCATTTAATATGGAAGAGCTGGTCTTATTAAGTTATTACGGAGAATTTGATTTTACCATTTACCATTTTTAATAAAATAAGAAATTAAGATGTCATCCACATCACCCATAAAATTCTCAAATATGAAATATTTAATTTTTATGGAACTTCATAAATAATTTGCAGACAAATATGAAATTTTACGACCCACAAAATACTTTTGCGAGCAAAACAATAAATTTTTAAAAAACATGAATTTTACTTACTGAACTTCTTCGGCCTGCTTATTTTCTTCTTCTCTTATCGATCTGATCACCCGTAATTAGCTAGGCTACTTTTATAAACAAGCTATAACAAGCTTCACTGTATACCTCATATATCAGATTGAATAAAAACTTCAATTCATTATCTATCCGCAAATTACTCTAAAAAATTCAACATGGTATCAGAGTGGGTTGTATAACCTGACTCCCAAAATCAAATCAATTACCACAAAGGCCACCAAGTACTGCACAAAGACAACCACCCCAAAAATACCTGCTCTTTCTTATTAATACCAGAAAAAACAACAACAAAACTAATCTGTTCTGATTAGATTAATACCAAAAAAATCAGCACAAACCCCAAGCAAAAAACCAATAAAGGAAAAAAATACAAGAGCTCAGATATAAGTCGCCATATTTTTTTTCATTTTAATTTGTTGTTACCCATAAAATTCTTCGGCCTGCTTATGTCATGTGTTACACAGCGATTTGGTGCATAAATAGTTTCAATTGATAGCTTGTCATTAGTAGCTCGTAAATAATAATGATTGATATTGAAAAATTAGCAAATTAATTAGTCCACACCGTAATAAGCTTTAATTGATATTTTTTTCAGCCAGTTATAAGTTCCTAACTTTATTCAATTTTTTTGTATGTTCCTTAGAGGATTTTGATTTGACTATTTTACGCGGTCAATTATGATTAATTTATTACTCTAGATATTTGTTATGATTTATTAATAGAGAGTTACAGAAAAACTTGAGTGTAGACACATGCACAAAAATGTTTCTGAGACTGTACATAATAGAGTTACTAAATCTGTTATCTTTCTCAATTAATAACAAAAACTTAATCAGAGGCAAAAATAAGAAGGTGTTTATTAAGGGTAAAACCGACATTAAAAACAAAGAATTCTCTTTGCGCTCAATACTAGAAATTATTATCTTAAAATAGCACGGCCCACTTTTAAACCGTTGCTATCCTTTCTATTTTGAGTCGATATTCTGTTACAACAAAGTGATTACTTTTGTTGGAATAACGATTGCATACCGGGTTTGATTTGTTGGGACGCTTTCTTAAAGTGCACGAGAAAAAGAGTGATTGTTATTAGGTGTCGATGCAATGTTAATTGCGGTGTAGAAGAGAATCAGAATTTAGTTTCAAAACAAATGCATATTCATATTCATAGAATCATTCTTACAACAGTCTTCGTTCCTTTCAGAACTAGTTATATAAATTTGGAGTCAAAATTAAGAGGTATCTATATTATACCATTTGCTTTTCAAACTAAGAATAGTAAATATACTTTCACTATAAGAAAATTGAGAATAATCTACTGTGAAATAATCTCCGATACAATTTGCTTTTAAGAAAATTGAGAAACATTCTTACTATATCAAAAAAAAAAAAATTAAAAGCAATATTGTCAGAAAAAACACTTATGAGAGGCAAATCTGTCCGAAATACTTAAAAAATCAGAGATGTTGTGTCGGTAACAAAAGCTTTAGCGTTAATATCAGCACACCCGTAAATATATCGTCATCCTCAGAGCATCTACATCCCTGGTATTGTTAGAGTTTTTAATCTGATGTGACAATTTTTAATTCAGTTTCAGATATGTGAGAGAATTTCTTATTTAGAAACTATGCAGTAAAGTTTCTTATTAAGAAACTGTTTATAAACTCTATGTTGGCCAAATTATTGGCTCAAATTATTTCTCTTTTTTAATTTGTTGCTAGCATGACTTAATAGAAACTCTAAAATTAATTTCAGAAATGTGAAAGTTAGAAACTTTAGAGACTTTAATTTTTAAAAAGTAGTTAACAGTTATTTAGAAGCTCATTTGAGTTGCTGGAATGTAAATGCTCGCAGATGTTGTGTGGGTAACAAAAGTTTTGGCGTTAATATCAGCACCCGTAAATATACCATCGTCTTCTGAGGAGAATGATCTGAAATGGAAATTGATCAATGGAGGAATACTGCCTCTCTCACAATCACAAAGCCAGCGGCCCAGGGCTGGGGCAGGGTACCTGTACAGCTTTAATTTGTTTTAAAAAAATGGCTTTTTGTACCAAAATTTAATCATACTTTTTTTTAAGGAAAAAAACATTTGTAAAAATTTTATTTGAAAAATGAAGGGCTGTTATGTAAAGATGCAGAATGATTCAGAACTATTTAATGTGGAATCTGGCTAGTATAACATCAGTGTCATTTCAGCCTATATAACACCAACTCTAAAACCTATCAAACCAACTTCAAACGGTAAATCCAAACCGTTCAAACCGATCTACTTCATTAGTTGTGTGTTTACATGCAAAATTTATAATTTTTCGAATTTATTTAGTATCAAGTCAAGCGGTCAAATGAGTGAGTTTTTAAGTTAATTTTAATACATTCATTTTTCAACATTGTTTACCGCTTTATTTGATACTAAAATAACTCGAAAATATAAAAAATTTGCATGTAAGCACATCACTCATAAAGTAAATCGGTTTGAACAGTTTGGATTAGTCATTTAAAGTCTATTCAATCAATTTTAAAATTAGTGTCATATGACACCGATGTCATACTAGCAGGACTTTTTAATGTGTCCTGCTGAGGTTTTGCTGTAATTATTGCTAGTATAGGAATAAAAGGGTGGGCCATCACATCAAATTGGTGTTGCGGTTTGGTATCGAGGGTGCCTTTTTTTTTTTAATTCGAATACCCTAAAGTAACGCAAATTTTTAGTTTCGATCCGGACCGTTTGATTTGCTTTGCTCTGGCACGAATATTAAACGGGCCCCGTGCATTCCTCCACAGACCGGATTTGCCTGAATTTGATCGGACGGTCTGGATCTAAACTCGAATTTGGGTTACTTTAGGAGATCCAGACGGTATGAATACTTGATGTTTTAGATTCGCAAAATTTTCACAGATCGTTAGAAATATAGACGAGATTGAATGAAAAAAAAATCCACCTCTAAAAACGTGTAAAAGATGGATGTGTGATAAGAGAAATAAAAAAAAGTTTATATGTTCAATTTTTTTAGAAATATTTGGTATCTTAGGTATGAATATTTTTTCGACGAGGTATGAATACTTACACGATGATGTATGAAATACTTTCTCGATGAGATATGAATACTTACATGACGAGTTATGAATACTTGAACGACGAAAAATCCGAAAATACTTCATCATGGATCTCATTTAAAAGAAAAAATTACGTAGAAGATGTCCGTAGTTTTAGATTCGCAAAATTCCCCACAGATCGTCAGAAATATTAACGAGCTTAAACGGAGAAAAAAAACTCACTTCTAAAAACGTGTAAAAGATGAGTGTGTAATTAGAGAAAAAAGAAAATTGATGTCTAGTTTTTTTTTTTTTTTACTTGATGTCTTAGATATGAATACTTAATATATTATATGATAATACTTGCACACATAAGTATTCATACATACGCGCGTCAGTTGTAAATTTTTTCAATCATAAGTGGTCCCTCAAGTAGTTAATGTAGTTAGTGGTCCCCATTATACTTTACACATCAGTTAATCAGAGGAACGTTTAGAGAACAGAATGGAGAGACTGTTAGTCGATCCCTTTCTTCTTAGGGTCCTGAATGTGTATTGGGCGAGATACAGGTTGCTATTCTCCTTTTTTCTTAATGAACAATATAATGTACCACCATATTTGAAAAAAAAAAAATGTAATTGGGTACAACCAATAATAATTGAAACTATGCATCTGTAGTATGTACCTGATTAGAGGCCAAGGAACACTGGACCCAATTAAGTTGGTTTACACTGAGGACTAGATGAAAGGAAATCCAAATATCATCATCACAGTTTGACATGCACTTGATAACACCGCAGCGCACCTATATGGCATTTGCACTTACACAGTGACACTACATCCAACCCAAACAGCTGCAAAGCAACAATCTTTAACTGGAACAGCCTCTATATTGCAAAACAGAACTGACAAGAAGGCTCAAAGGTGTATAAATTTATGCCAATTACAGCAGTTTTTTGTTATGTACAAACAACATTATGAGATTTGTAAAGTAAATACTGTATCTATTATGGATTTTTATTTGGCATAATCCAAGTATTGCTTAGTCAGAAGAATTCACTACATGCTTCGGAAGTACCTCATGTAATTTTCTTCTGTCTTTTATCTTGCCATTCCTTACGGTTGGCCTCTATTTTCTTACTGACACGTGCATGGAATCCAGGATATGGTTCATATCCAATCAACATTTGAAGTACCTGATGGGGGCAAAATATTAAATTACATGCTAGTCCTGCACTCGTGCCAACAGATTTTATAACAGCCAAATAAAGATGCATAATAGAAATTTCAGGTATTATCCCGCAAACCATAATTAGAAAACAAGATTACCTCCATAAGCACAAACAATGGGCCCATCAGAAAAGCTTGCACGAGGTTGTCAAGCAGAGCTGGAGCTCTCTTCTGTTAAGTTCAAATAAAAATGAAATTATTTTAGCAACTTTGAAATATAAAAAATATTTAATTTAAAATTAGCATTTATTTTACCTCAAACAGCCCATGACCAAGGAATTGTCCAGTCCAGCAGAAAACCTGAGCTGCCAAAACTACCTGGAATAGATATAAGAGCACCATCACAATAAATTCAAAAGAATTATAAATGTAGCTTACAAAAGAAACTGGAACAAATGAAGCATCATTTGTAACAACGCTTATACCAACAAATTTGCTATATTTACATAACGGTAGGTCAGAAGAAGCAATATATTTGCTCCATTAACCGTGCCTAACCTTAAATAAAAAATAATACATAGCTCTAGTACCATATTTAGGGGTGGATCCATATATATCAAATGGGGGTCAATTGATCCTCATTTTCAAAATTTCTATGCTTATATATGATTTTCTATGTAGTTTAGAGTAAAATGCTATGGGCACTGTAAAATTGACCCACATACACAACATGAAATTTTTATATGATTGATCCCCCAATGTATTTTTGACCCTTATAACTTGAATGTACGGCTCCGCCCCTGACCATAGTTAACCTTAAATAAAATATTTTCCGTAAAGGAAAAGTACGAGCTATTATCTAAAATTTATGAAAATTTGTCCATAAAAAGACAAAACCTAAATTACCTAAATTAATGCAAAAGGATACTGGTACCATACCAGGAAGGGTTCAAGAAAAGGGGGCATGGAGGCCTGTTTATACTGGGCCAACATTTATGAATGTTTCTAAAAAATCGCAAAAGCATTCTCCTTCCTTGTACCAAAAAAAAAGAAGCCACATTCAAGGGACCCTTAGAGAGCTCCATAGTAACTATATGGGAACCAAATCAGAAAGGAACCCCACATGGCAGTAGTGAAAAATGGCTTGATTCCTCCAAATGTTTGCACAGTGACAACTGACACTCCACGTTCCCATTTATTGCATCATCTTTATCTCAAGTCACTCAACTTAATTCATCTCTATCAAATTCAAGCCATGTCTCACCACCAAGCAACAAAATTTTATCCAAATCATTGCTAAATGGTTTTGTGCTAATACGATAGCAAGCAAAATTTGTTGCCCCCATACCCCACAATGTGCTCTGTTTTAGAAGTTCTAATTTCAACATCCTCTCAAAATTTTCAGAGGCTGAGATTTAATTTTATAAATAAGATCCATTAACCTAATTCTTATCCTGTAATGAAAACTGAAATTGCCGGCCAAGAATTTTATCGTCCAATTCAATTCAGCAACATCAAGGATAGAAATCAATTATCCAGATTTGTGCAATCATGATTAGTTTATTCAAAATGCAGCAACGTGGATAATAAGCAATATCTACATAGAATCAGTGATATTTTTTTGGCACAGAATCTACAAGCGTGATAGAAGAATCAATAAATTTAGTTGGAAGACAATTAAGTGCAACAAAACAGTACAATTAAGAAGAACAAACACAGAAATTAGGGGATAGTTTAGTAAAGAAAAATTAGTAGGCGCACCTTCCAGCCAAGAGAGAATCCAAGACGGGTGGCCAGAGATTCGCTCCCAATCCAGCAAAGGAAACACAAAATCGCAGCCAAAGAACCCGCCTTGCGATCCATCAACACATAGAATACCGCATAGATAAGCGCAAACACAAAAGAAAAATTCAAGGCGACGACTTTATCATCCGCCAAAGCGAAGCTGAAAAGGGTGGGCGTAAATTGAAAGAGAACAAGCGCGGTGTAGAGGATCGGCCACACGAAGATGGTGTGAATCAGGATGTTTATCGGGTTGCTGTGGTAGGCGCCGTAGAAAGCGAAGTGGTTTTCTAGATCGAATAGGCCTTTCGCCATGGCTGAGGTAGTGAAAAGAAGCAAGTTTTGAGTTGAGTAAAGAGGTGATTTTGGGAGAAGGAAAGAAATGGAAAGGAACTTGTTTATTATTTATTTTGGATCTTTGTTTCGCGCTTTCTACTGTACTTTTTAATCTTTCTTTGTTTTCTCCTAGTTTTGACTTTTGACATTTTTTACTTTTGAGGTGCTGTGTTTCGACCAAGAAGGATATCTTAGAGGAGAGCAGCTTGGGTCCGATGTCCATCGGATTCAAATTTGAATACGATGGGTTTCGGAACCGTCCGATGTGCTTTAAGATTCTTGCGCACGAATTTTAAAACAGACGTAAAAGTTGCGGGCGCAAATTTTAAAATAGATCGGACGGTCATCGAACTCACTTTGAGTCCGATGGACATCGGACCCAAACTGCTCCCATCTTAGAGACCTAGACCTTGGTACTGTTCCGGTTCCGGTAAGCGCACTGAAATCTTTTCTAGAAGCCGAAATGACAATAGATCGTCAATAATATTTCATAGGTCGGAGAGAACTAGCAATTACCACTAAACTTATGCGTAGCTTAAAGCTCCGATATTTTTATTAATACCAAAAAAAAAAAACAAATTATCAAATCTGCCCCCACCCCAAACTTATTTTTATTTCTACCCCAACCGCCCGTCCACTGGGCGGTCCAATTTCCCCACCTGACCGCCCAGCAGCTGGGCGGTCCACTCTTCATAGCTGACCGCCCAGCTGCTGGGCGGTCCGCTCTTTTTTTTTTTTTTTAAGGTTTTATGTTTTAATTTGTTTGAATGTTTTATATTAAATTGTTGTAATGATTTGTTTGAATGTTTTATATTAAATTGTTGTAATGATTTGTTTGAATGTTTTACATTAAATTGTTGTAATGATTTGTTTGAATGTTTTATATTAAATTGTATGATATATATTTATTATTTGTTGACGATTATATTTTTATAATTGACGATTATTTTTATATGTTATGTAATTGTGTAGTTTTAATATAATTGATTAGTTTTATATTAAGTTTGTTAATGTTTAAATGTTTCTAAATGGTAATCTAAATAGTAAGTCTAAACAACAAAAGTAGGTAATCTAAATGGTAAGTCTAAACATGAAACATAACAATCCAAACATGAAATATAATAATCCAAACTAAAATACTAGAAACCTATCAAACTAAAAAAAATATAAAAACCCTAACGGTGACGACGAGGGCGAGGTCCGGAAAGCTCCAACCTAGTAGGTGCATGGCGGTCCCTCTGCGAAGGCGGACGCCTCTGGTGAATCTCATCCACCTGCATGTCATCGTGTACGGCCTCGCGCGCCCATGGGTCTGCCCCCAGGTGTAATGCATGCTCCCCATGGATCCCCGCCTGTGTACGCAACACCCACGGATCGGCCTCCCAAGTAGGAGGATACGTGGCCGGAGGCGGTGTGCCAAATATAGCAGAGGCAAAGCCATCTGCAGTCTGTGCCCCACTCCCACTGGCCTCGCCGTCGTGCTGTCTGGGCTCCATATAGCTCGGTCGGTGGGAGCTAGCTGGCTCCCATCCGCCCTCATCTCCAGTGAGGTCATCCAATGAGAAAACAGCGGCGGCGGCAGCAGCTTCATCCTGCATGTAAACAATGTTAAATTAAAGACATAGAAGTAACGAGTAAATTAATTAAATAATGAACTTTTGCTACCTCGGTATGCTGCACTGGAACTCCATGCTCGTTGTAGTACGCGTTCCACGCGTTGTTGTTCAACACCCATTGGTGGATCGCCCAACCCGAGTCATCATCTGCAGAAATGAAGATAAATTAATAATAATGATATTTTAAAGAGACGCTTAATAATGATCATTTGTATGACATATTATTACCTGTAGGAGGTGGCGGCATCTCATCAGCGTAGATAGGGGCTCTAGGCTGCTCCGGATCTGGTGGTGGGGCCTTTATCTCGCGCCAATTGATGTCCTCCCCAGCATCGTGCAACATACCAACGAGGCGCCCGTCCCAGCCAGAGTCCTCCACAATCGGTGCACTGTGTTGGAGCATTTGACATCTTATCGCTCTCCAACTTTTTCTCGCCATGCACACCAAGCTGTGTGCCACTCCTCTAATAGCGGTCAAAATCTGCACACAATGTATTTTCATTATTATTATTAGAAGATGAATAAATAACTACAATTTTTTAAGCATGTCAGTTTCATTTAAACATACCGAACGAGCATGGATCGGGCCGAAAGGCAAGTAAGTCCTAGATCCGTCACCCGTGAGTCTCCGTCGAAGAGCATCACCATAGTCCCCCTGTAGATAAACCGTCGGTATGCCCCATCTCTGGTACCAGACTAAATATCGCAATCTCCAAGGCCCGACCGGCATAGGGGCATCTGGAGCTGGAGGTCCATAAGTGAAACAGGGGTGATGCAGCACGCTGGTAATGCTCCCAGAAACGCGTGATCCAGTCGACTTTGGGCTTGTTGTGTTTAGTGCTACAATATAAATTAATTAGTAACGTGTATGGCTGAACAAGAAATAAAATAGACAAACAATAAGGCAGTGGGTAGTTACATGTGCAGCTGGGTGGTCTGCTGCTCGCCCAACTCTGGAAAATCAGGGACATAGGCATCCAAGCCAAACTGACGGGGCACTCGATCAGGATAGTGATACTCAACTATCCAGAAGCATACGCACGGTCCCCGATAAAACGAGAGATATCTCTGCTCTAATGTCAGCTGGCACAGAAGGCCCCGATCATAGAACAGACGATAGGGGTACCAGGTGATGCTCGCCCCGTGAAGCATCTGGAGCTGACTCCGAACATACGAAATCCCCACGGTCCTCCTCCTGCCCGTGTCCTCGTATGTGTGGGGAGTACCCCATATGGCACCGTACCCCGGACGTCTCTCGGGGTCATCTCCCATCCATAACCCCGCCTGAGCTGGAGGAACAGGCCGACACACCGGTATATGTGACCAGGACCACTGCTGGAGTAGAAGAAGCGGTCCGGCAATCTGCTTGTTCGTCGCCTAAATTTTGGACATGCGGTGCACTTCTGGTAAATATGGAACCCTAATATTTGTAATAAAAAAATTAAAATATTTGTACAAACTTACCAGACAAGCATGACACAAGCCCCGGTATAAGTGGGCGAGCACGGCTCCACCCCAATTCCACTTCGACGGCCGCTGAATGTCCCTCAGCAGAGAGAGGAACATAATCGGGACTGCGTCACCGCTGGAATCGACAAACATGACGCTGCCACATAAATCCATGACAAACGCCCTCACGTACCTGCAATATAAATTAGAGACATAAATAACTACATTTTTTGTTGAATCCATAACATATTTTAATTTGCAACTGTTTGTGATTACCTCAGAACGGCCCGCTCGTCACGTGTATCGGGGGTGATCCTACGCCGGTGGAAGTAACTGCGGAGCGCTGCAAGACTAATGCAGTATTTGGAATACCGGCACTCCTCCTCCTCTCCTTTCTTCTTCTTCTTCTTCTTTTGCAAGTCCGTCGGAGCGGCCCCCAGCAGCTCCGGTATCATGTGCATCAGGTCTGGATGGTCTGAGACACCACCGATGGGGTCGCCGTCTATCCGTAAACCCCACAAGGCGCTGACATCACCTAGTGTGACTGTCATCTCCCCAACCGGAAGGTGAAATGTATGCGTCTCCGGTCGCCATCTCTCCACTAGACCGCAAACGAGGGCCTGGTCAATATCACAGTGAGGCATGGTGGCCAACTGATACAACCCGAGATGAAGGATGCACTGCTCCATCAACGGGTGACGGACGTATGGTATCTCGGGGGTGCGATGCCTCACTGTCATCATCGTCGTGTCCTGTATTTTACAATTATTTCAATATAAACGTCTAATTAAATAATGTTATTTAAATTAGGAATACAAAACCAACGTACCTCCATAGATGCAAGTGAGACACGGTGCCTGACATGTGGGGTCCACAGAAGATGACTAAATGTGTCAGGATGGTGAGGGGGATAATCTCCAAAGGGAGCATCTGCACCGGACGTCTCTGCACCGGATGCCGCTGCACCGGAATCCTCTGCATCATGTGAACTCTCCCCCGTCTCCAGAGGGGCATCCCATGCACGTCCCCGTCTAGTTCTGACCATACTACATTTCAATAAACAGAAGATTCTATCTTATAAATCCTGATTTATAAATCCTAACTTATAAACTCCAATTATGTCAACCCTAAACCCTAATTTAACAATTCACCCTAATTTAAACAATTCAACCCTAAACCCTAATTTAACAATTCAACCCTAAACCCTAATTTAACAATTCAACCCTAATCTAACAATTCAACCCTAAACCCTAATTTAACCCCTAAACCCAAAATTAACAATTCAACCCTAAACCCTAATTTAACAATTCAACATAATTTAAACAATTCAACCCTAAACCCTAATTTAACAATTCAACCCTAATCTAACAATTCAACCCTAAACCCTAATTTAACCCCTAAACCCAAAATTAACAATTCAACCCTAAACCCTAATTTAACAATTCAACCTAATTTAAACAATTCAACCCTAAACCCTAATTTAACAATTCAACCCTAATTTAAACAATTCAATCCTAAACCCTAATTTAACAATTCAACCCTAATTTAACAATTAAATCGCGACGGGAAAATCAACAACCCGCACACGATAATTAACAATTCAACCCTAATTTATAAACTTCAGTTTTGTCAACCCTAAACCCCTAAACTACAAACTCTAATTTTGGAAACCCTAATTTTGAACAATTCAATCGTGTCGGGAAAATCAACAACCCGCACAAGATAATTAACAATTCAATTCTACCAATCGTTCCAATGCCAATACAAGATACAAAATATAAATTAAAAAAATTATTTAGAAACTTACTCGAAAATAATCGGATTGTCGCCGAGATGGCCGAAAATTAGGGTTCGGGTGAGAGAGAGAGAGAGAGAGGAAGAGGGAGAGGAAGAGAGAGAGAGAGAGAGAGAGTGGCAGATTTGAAGAGAGAGAGGAAGAGAGGGAGAGAGAGAGAGGAAGAGAGAGAGAGGGAGAGAGGGAGAGAGAGAGAGAGAGAGAGAGAGAGAGGAAGAGAGGGAGAGAGAGACTTCAAGAGAGAGAGGGACTGGCTGGGGGTGGTGGTTTCGGGCGGCGGGGCGGCGGGGAGGCAGAGAAGAAAGAGAGAGAAGAGAGGGCGGTTCTGTGGGGGGGCGGACCGCTTATAAAAAAAAAAATAATAGTGGACCGCCCAGCAGCTGGGCGGTCAGGTGTGAAGAGTGGACCGCCCGGCTGCTGGGCGGTCAGGTGGGGAAAGTGGACCGCCCAGCTGACGGGCGGTTGGGGTAGATTTAAAAATAAGTTTGGGGTGGGGGCAGATTTGATAATTTGTTTTTTTTTTTTTTGGGTATTAATAAAAGGAAGCTGATATGAGTACCCGCAGTTGAGTACCCCCTCTGTACCCGCACCTAAAACTGCCATAACTGCTTGTGGGGACCAAACCGTTTACAAAACTGCAATTTTGTTTTACAAGTATTAATACTACCGTTGTAAAGTATTTATATCTAACAAGGACAAGTATTTATATCTATACAATGAACAACATATTGTGATATATGATTTCCTAAAATAACCGTACCCGTACCTTTTCTTCAAAATTCATCTCTTCGTACCCGCATTTTGGGGACCATCAAACGGCATGTGGGGACCACTAAAATTGTCAAAAAAAAACGTTGACTGAGCTTACGTGTGTGTAATAAACGACGTGGGGACCACTAAAATTGTCTACAAAAAAATGTTGACCAACAATCAAGTATTTATATCTACAAATCAAGTATTTATATATGAACACATTAAGTATTTAATCTGAACGCATCAAGTATTTATATCTAACTTATCAAGTATAAAATCTGAACGTATCAAGTATTTATATCTATATTACGTTGGATGAATAAGAATCTGAATAGAGTATATTTATATCTACAGAGTTATAACAAACAACAAACTTCACATATAAATTTTCTAAGAAAAATTCAAATCAATTACCAAAAAGCATATCAATTAGCAACATATCAAAATATCAGTTACTACACAAAACATATCAGTTATTCACAAACATATCAGTTATTCACAAACATATCAGTTATCACAGTTCCTAAACCAAATTAAGACAAACAGTTTCATTCACAAATTAAGACAAACAGTTTCATTCACAAACTAAGACAATTCATTTCTGTTATGCACCAAATTTGCAATCATTCTTATCATGGATAAGAAGATTATAAGCTAAGCTATGACGCTCCTTGCTGATAAGATCCTACAATACAAAAAAATAACATTAGTTCATAAAATAAATCAAACTTAAATGAAATAAAATACAGTAAGTCCATAGGAGCATTACTGAAAGAAAATTTACCTGATCAAAGTCCATTTGAACATTCCTTATTAAGCAATCAATGTTACGAATAACAAATATTGCGCAATCAACTGATGCCTTTTGCTTTGGACATTCCTTCCAGGTAATTTCAACATCTTGCCATTGTTCATCACCTAAAAAAAGAATTATATCTGAACACATCAACAAAGTATTTATATCTGAACACAGCAAGTATTTATATCTGAACACATCAAGTATTTATATCTGAACACATCAAGTATTTATATCTGCACACATCAAGTATTTATATCTGTACACATGAAGTATTTATATATGAACACAGCAAGTATATATATCTGAACACATCAAGTATTTATATCTGAACACAGCAAGTATTTATATCTGCACACATCAAGTATTTATATCTGAACACATGAAGTATTAATATCTGCACCAGCAAGTATATATATCTGAACACATCAAGTATTTATCTGTAATACTGTTGCATCTGATGAAATGGAGCTACAAAAACATCATACAATTCATCTGAACACAGCAAGTATTCATATCTGCACACATAAAGTATTTATATCTGCACACTTCAAGTATTTATATCTGCACACTTCAAGTATTTATGACTGATGATTCCAGAAATGTTTTCATCCATCTAAGTATTTACAAAAATGTAATAAGAAAAATAAATAAGATTAAACTCACCAAGTCTCCAAGCCAGAAATGTTTTCATCCATCTAACTGTTTCCTTGTGCGGGTCAAAATAGTAGTCATTCGATTTATTCAGACAAGAGTTGTACATGTGAATTTCTCGGTTATGCAAATCAGCCGCAGCAAGTATCCAATGATCATTACCACACAGGGGAATAAAAAGCCATCTTGCAGTTGAAAATTGAGGGCTGAACAACTGTGGTGCATCTCTCAAAAGCTGTAAATATTGTCTTTTCGGTGCTAGATTCTACAGAATAACAAATTAAAAAAAAATTCAAGAATCATTAACAAATAAAAGAAAAAAGTGGTATACAATTTCAGTTGATTATTAACAAATAAAAGAGTAAAACTTACTGAAACATAAGATGTCAAAAAGAACCATTCCTCAACAACTGGTACTTCAATTTGCATTAGTTGGCATGCAATTTCAACCATCTGCAAAGAATCAACATATCAACAAGTATTTATATCTGAACACATCAGTATTTATATCTGAACAAATCAAGTATTTATATCTGAACACATCAAGTATTTATATCTGAACACATCAAGTATTTATATGTGAACACACCAAGTATTTATATGTGAACACACCAAGTATTTATATTTGAACATATCAAGTATTTATATCTGCACACATCAAATATTTATATCTGATGTACCAAGTATTTATATCTGAACACAGCAAAACACATCAATTTATTAACAAAGTAAATTTTAAATTGTTTACCTCTGAACCAATGAAGCGCTCACTGAACAGCAAATCATAAAATTGTGCAACAGTGGCAAAAATGTTCAACTCTGAGTTCTTGAATGCATAATCTGTTTGATTCAGCTCAAGTTGAAAATACTTAATAGCCCAATCGTCAAGAAGTCTGCATTGTTGCTCACTGATGATATTTCTAAATCCATAATCCCATTTTTTATCGGGCATTTCCATCGGTTCAGTTAATGGCAAGCTACCATTGTCAGCAAACAGGCTATCTCTACCATAACTCCAGTCTTTATAAAATTCGGCAGATTTGATAGGCACTGTTTCAATTTTTACCTCTGTTTCAATAACAGCAGACTCAAGCCAATCATCAAAGGGAATGTCTAATGGAGGTAAATCGGCAATATAAGGCAAATCTTCTATTTCGTCCTCTGCTGCCACTATCTCCATCTCAGGAGTACTTTCTACCTTTCTTATGGATTGACCTTTTGACAACAGCAAATCCAATTTTTTTCGCATATAGCTCATAATATTGGCGTGCTTCATCAATCGAATCAAATATATCACCAACAGCTGGTGGCAATAATTCATGATCTTCATCTTCCATATCATCTAATTCATCTTCTACAACTGCTTCAACTTCTTCTACAAATCTTTCACCTTGAACCTCAACTTCTTCATCCAACTCATTGTTGACAGATTCCATGTTTAGATTCAAGTCAAAATCTCTGATGCCAACAACATCAACCTCCACTCTTGCATTTCCATTTACATTAGATTTTTCACCTTGAAAATTGTCTGTTTCAGGTTGTGAAACATCCAATATGGTGTTCAGATCCCAGTCAAACTCTCTAATGCCCACATCATCACTTATTACATCATTTTCACGATGCAAATCTTCATAGAAACGATACAGATTCACCTCATCCACTTCATCACCATTATATTGTATGCATAATTCATCTCCAAAAAACTCATTGAGATCAATATCCATCCTAATATTCAACAATAAAATGCAAAGTATTAATAACTGTAAAATCAAACTGTATATGGCTACATGTAAAGTATTAATACTAAGCATGAGAAGTATTGACATCAAGGTATCCAAGTATTAATAACTATAATAGCAAAATGTATATGGCTAATATGTCAAGTATTAATACTAAACATGAGAAGTATTGACGACAAGGTATCCAAGTATTAATAACTGTAATAGCAAAATGTATATGACTACACTCTCAAGTATTAATACTAAGCATGAGAAGTATTGACATCAAGGTATCCAAGTATTAATAACTATAATAGCAAAATGTATATGGCTAATATGTCAAGTATTAATACTTAACATGAGAAGTATTGACGACAAGGTATCCAAGTATTAATAACTGTAATAGCAAAATGTATATGACTACACTCTCAAGTATTTATATTCATAATGAGAAGTATTGACATCTTGGTATCCAAGTATTAATACATGTAATAGCAAAATGTAGATTCTACTCTATATGTTATAAGGCCTGCCAACTGAAGTATTCATAGAGATGTAATGAAGTATTAACATCTATAAACACAATATTATAAGTTTACACATAACAAACATATTTATTCCCATACTTATTATACACATACAGAACTCATAACAAGAAATATCAACCGATTTCTATCAAGAGATTTCTTAATAAAATGATGAAATTAACACAAAATAGAACAGAAACACCGAAATCGCCAGAACATCTTCGCAAATCAAATTGTCAAAAACATCTGAAAATTCAAAATCCAGATTGTGTATATGAAATAGAAACGAAATCACCGAAATCGCCAGAACAAAAACAAAATCACCGAAATAGAACAGAAACAATATTAACCTAGTTGATCACCTTTGAAAAATCACCGAAATCGCTTCCAGTTTCGAAAGCCAGACGATCGCCTCCAAATCGCCTCCAAATCGCCTCCAAATCGCATACAAATCGACTCCAAATCGCCTTGAAATCGCCTCGAAACCGACCTAAAATCGCCTCAAAATCGCCGAAGCTTCGAAAAAGGAATAAACGGAGAGAAAGGAAAGTTTGAAATTCAAACTGGAAGTTAATCGGTAGTTTCTGTACCCGCTTACGGTTATGGAAGTTATTCGGGACGGAGTAAGTGCGGGTACGATGCGGGTACGATACTGTGGGTACCAAAATAATTATTCTTAATAAAAATATCGGCTTAAAGCTCCAACAAAGCCGATTTTTTATTAGCATTTAAAAAAATAAAAAATTCAATCGTAGTCTTTTTTTTTTTTTGATAATCTCAAGCTGAATTAAGCTGAGAGGCAAAATGATAAAAGTTGAATCAATCAACTTCACTTGCTGTTTATGCAATTATTTTGTACCCTCGTGAATCCAGACAGATAAGACCCTGGGATGGATAATAACAGTCAATGAGGCTCCCATCACATGTAATGTAAGGCGTCTATGTTTAATATATCATCTTCCAATAATTACATGAACAACCGACAAGGCGCTTTCGTGATAGGAAATAAATCTGCGTTGTTACTTTCTAAATTCTAATAAAATAATTTCACATGTCCGGCATGGTTTAAAAATTGGCAGATTACGAATAATGCTTTAAATTTTATAACTTGGCCGAGTAAGGCATTATATCGAACGAACAAGCATCAAAATGTGCTTTAAAATATGATCCTCAGTCTCTCTACACAAACAAAAAGAGGAAAAGGCGAAAACAAAAACAAAAAAATAGAGAGAAAAACTAATTTTTGGGAATGTTTTTTCCAACAATTTTAGCCGGTGTAATTCGAAGAAGGTTGCCAGGCTTTCCTGGTAAAGCCCCCTTAATCAGTATGGCCCGGAGATCAGTGTCGATCTTGACTACTGGGAGCTTTCTGATCTTGGTTTTCACTCCCCCCATTCTCCCGGGCATTTTCTTTCCTTTATACACACGACCTGGAGTGGTACCCGCACCGATCGAACCCAATTGTCGGTGACTCTTTGACCCGTGCGACATCGGCCCTCGTGCAAAATTCCACCTCTTGATTCCACCTGTCAAAATTATGGTTGGAAAAAAATGACTAATGATCATGTCTTAAATACAATTTTCATACTATAATCTGTTTATATGCTAACATAAACAGCTATTATTGGATAATGGCAGTGTCATGACGATACTCGTCAGAGCTATTTAATTTAATAGGATCTCCAATCCAATGTCACGAAGTTTCCCTAATTGAGTTATGACGATAACAGCAACAAATATAGGCTGTCAGTGGGTTTTAGAATCTAAAAAACAATAAGTTAACAGTATTAAGGCAATATAAAAATAAGAATTCAAGCCCTATCTCCATGCAAAGTTAATTTAGTATCAATGCAAGTGATAATTCAATTCTCTCAATCTTTCATTGGGTGGTACTACAATCGTTAGGGGGCATTTGTACTATGAAAAAGGAAAATTAACTCCTCTACAGCAATCATACTAAAGTAAATTCATAAAGCACCTTGGAAGCCTTTGCCGATGGAGTTTCCACAGACGTCAACAAGGTCGCCCTCCTTAAAAATCTCCTCAATTGCGAGCCTCTGGCCGGGTTCAAAGCCGTCGATGGACTGGAGCCGGAACTCTTGCAAATGACGCATGGGGATGGATCCCGTCTTTTGAAGGTGCCCCAGCTCCGGCTTTGTCAGCTTTGTGTCCCGCACTCTTCTGTACCCCACCTGCACCGCATCGTACCTGCCATTCAAATTTCATGTCAACCACAATTCCCAAATTTCCCCAACTTAAGGGGTGGTTTTGATTGGTGTAAAAGAAATTACATGAAGTAGCCCAAAATCTGAAAGTAAATAGCATAACTACAGCAACTGCAGCTTTTGTGTTTGGATTGGTGTAGCTTGAAGTATAGTAAGATTTCAACTTTTCTTGCTACCCCCAATATTCTAAGAAACAGGTATTTAAGAATAGAAACAACTTCCAAACTATAGCATACTTCTTTAATTCTTTATAAAAGTTGGTCGAATATATTTGGCTTCCGAATTGCAATTTGTACCGACAAAAATTGAATACACAATTTGGAACTCCAAAAAATGAACTCTATCTAGTATCTACAGAAAAAAGGAAAAAAAAAAGAAAAGGAAAAGCAATGAAAAAAGCAGGAGATAACAGATTTACTGTCAACTCGGTTGCTTAGCTTCAATTTGAATAGTTTTAACAATTACGAAGTCTGATTATAACCAAAAAACAATAGTTCTTTTCCTCTCAATACGGACTAAACAATCTCTGCACCATTCCAAAGACTGGCATATGAAATGGGAGTCTAAAAGTTCTCTAATCCTAAACAAACAAAACACCTCAAAATTTTAATAAAACTGGTAAAAAAAAAGGTAGAGCAACTTGCAGCTCAGCATAGGCTGACCCCCAAAAGTCAAACGCCTATGGAAACAAAATATACCGCAGAAAAACGAACTACATGCAGTCCAAACATGAGAAGACGCTGAGCTTCGGTGAACGCACTCTTTAAAATACGGAGGCTTACTGGTAATGCTTGGTAAAAACACAAAGCTGAGTTATGTATTGCAATTGCAGTTCTAAGTTCCTAAAACAATTACATTTACCAATAATCAACATGATCAAATAACATATGGAGCGACAGGGGCGGAGCCAGACTTGAGACTATGGGGGTCAAACGTGAATGGGGGTCAAGCATATAAAATTTTCCTACTACGAATGGGGGTCAATTTCACACTATCCATAATATTTTACTTTAAACTATATTAAAATAAGGTATAAATAAAAAAAAAAATCAAAATGAATGGGGGTCAATTCATTGTATGTAGATTCGCCTCTGTGGAGCGAATTTGAACATAAAAGATTGAAAATAGAAATGCAGAGTTATAAAGGGATGAAGAGTACCCGTCGGTGGCAGATGTTTTAACCTGAGTGACGATATTTCCCTCGCGAAAGCCGACGACGGTGACAGGGACCACCTTCCCTTCGGGCTCAATGTAGGTCATCATGCCCAGCTTGGTGCCCATGACACCAATCCCTGCCTCGAACGACGCCATCGCAACCACCTCTATACCTCTCATTCCACCTTTTCTGCTTCTGCTACTCCCCATTTGAAGCACACTAGGAGCAATAATACCTACTCCTACCATTGAATTGCTGCGTTTTCTTTGAAGCAACCCCGCTCCGACTGCGACCGAGAGCCCATGGTTCGCAATTGATACCACTCCCATCTCCCCCTCTCTCACTCACTCTCTCTCTCTCTCTGTGTCTCGCGCTCGCTTTAATGGATAGGGTTTGTAACAAATCGGATTGGATGGTGAGGTTCTGAGGGAAGACTGGATAGTGTTACAGTGTAAACTTTTGTTGCCTTTTCCTTTGCGTTAATATTCTTCCGGGCCGGGCCGAACATTTTTCTCGCGGGTTGGACAGACTTATTAATTAGTTCTCTGCTCTTGCTTTTGAGTTTTCCAAGTCCCAATTGCCAAACAAATTAAAATTTTCCCTTCTTTTTTTTTTTGTAAATTCTTAATGGGCCACTCTATTTCTGAAGCGCAATATAAATCAGCTCCAATTCTTACACACTTTTTCCGATTGCTTTAAAAGTCTTTCTCTGACAACTTTTCTTCAACGAATTCCCAATTCTTACACACTTTTTCCGATTGCTTTAATAGATATGGACCGTCCGATTGAGATCCACACTAATATTAAAAGACCCCATGCGTCATAAGTGTGGGTTGAATTAGTTCTAATTCTGATCAGACGCCGAGATTCATTAAACTCAAAAGATGCTCTTTTGAGTTAATGCAGAAGATGCGGACTCGAAGTAGAGGAAAGAGAATGGTGCTAACCACACCTTATAAATTTTTAGTTTTATTCTTTTAAATCTTTTAATTTTTACAAAAAATTATCTATTAGTTATCCTTGAGAAATAAAATTACATAACACTTATTTATCCAATTTCTCAATCAATTGGTGGTTCTGTCTCTATTCATTACCGCACATCAAAAGGAAATACTAACAAATTGTAGTTGATGACACTAAAAATTTGTGAAATCAGACTCTTTTTTTGTTAGTTTAGCAACTAATTTAATTAAAAAAACATATTCTTTCCGACCATAATACAAACTTGAAGAGATTTGAAGTGAAGACAAGCTCAAATTAATTATGGGTCGGATTTTTTAAATCCGGTCCGGAAATAAGAGCCCGGATATTCAAAGTATAGTTTTTTTTATTGAGTAGAACTAGAGTGTTTCTAAGTTCACCAAGTCTCTTTGTGAACTCAACTCTAAAACTCATCGGATTGACTTCAAATGACGAATCCAATCCACTAGAATCCGTCTACCTTAGGAGTGATGCATCTACATACAAAAATTTTAAAATTTAAATTAATTTTGTATGAGTCAAGTAGTAAAAAAACGTTCAAAAAATAAATGCATTAAATTAATTTATGAACCTTCTAATTTTGACCGCTTAACTTTATACTAAATTAATTCGAAAGTCTAAAATTTTTGTATGTAGACGCATCACTCGTAAGGTAGATGAGTTTCAACGGTTCAGATTCGTCATTCAAAGTCAATCCAATGGATTTTAGAGTTAAGTTCACAAATAAACTTGGTGAACTTAGGAACACCCTAGTTCTACTCCTTTTTATTTATTTATTTTCCCCTTTAATCATAAAAATTATTTAGTTTATATTTTACGTTTCTCTAAATTTAAAAAATTTCACCAACAAGCGCGTCTCAAGAAATTAGTTATAAATACTTAATTAATTCGAGCCCAAATCAACAATTTGGCAATAACTTTTTTCTTTGAATGCCCCCCTGTATTTCGATTTCGATCAAGAAAAGCATTTAAAACATGACAATCCCACAATTCAAACTGTAAACACAAAATACATACATACATGCAATCATCACACAAAAACATGCACATTTAAATTAACAATCTGAACAAAACCATACGCAAATCATATAGCAACAGAAGCATTTAGCGCCTTGCAAGAGCCGAGGCAGATAAGAGGATTAGCAAAATAAACACGACCATAGAAGCAAAGGATCCGATAAGGGATCCCGATGTGCGCTCGCAAAAGGAGTTGAACTGTTGACATATGGCGAACCAGTTTGCTCTTGCATTCCCTTTGTGTGCTAGGTACACAATCGCCGCCGCTGCTGAGGCCCCTGCCGTCAGAAGAGCCATCATTGCCTTCACAAACAGCAGAGTAGTTATTTAGATTTTAGAAAACCAAATATTAGTAGTTTCATTTCAAATGATATGTGTATCTAGAGAAAATAAAAATATTGTCGAACCGCATCGAAAAATATCAGGATTAGCCGGGAAATTCTCGCCCTGCTGTTGATGATATGCACAATCGACACCGGTATAGACAGCACGAGATAAGCACACACAACCGAGTTAGCCACCACGAAAAACCTGCCAAGCATTTCAAATTAAATTGTTGTACTCACCAAGAACACACTCTACACATGAATCATACAAACTCCATAATTTAACATAAAATCATGCTATCAATTATTTATCGCTTACGTGAAAGTAGGAAGATCATCGTACTGCGCCTTGAAACGAATGAACTGGGTAAAGAATGGGAGCGTTTCGTTGGTGGTTCCCATGGAAATGGCGCTACCGAGTGTGCCGATTATTGCGACAACGCGAAATATGAGATCCATTATTGAGTATCCTTTGTTGATCGCTCCTCCATGCATGGCTGCTTTAGAGGTCCCTTCAATCACTACAACTTCCTCCTTCATTTTTGGATTCTGGTATGGTGTTAATCACAGCTAGTGCAGTGCTTAGGAGATTCAAAAGTATGAATTATTGAATTGTGGAAGTTGTTATCTCAGATGCATTCAACAAGCCTATTTATAGACCTGTTCTTATTAACTTAATTAGGAAACTATTGTGAAGCATTTGTCAGAGTGCTTATGGATTATTAAGGTTTGGCTGCCGTTCTTCTGTGGCAATACTATATGGTCAAATTTGTGTTTTTCTTATAGATACATCGATCTTGAGTTCTTGCAATTTTAATTGAATTCTCTAGGATATACATTTTTTATTATTTTAGCTTTATATTTAACATATTAACAACATTTTTTTAAGAAGAACATATTTACAACATAATAAGATAATTGCAAAAAAAATGGCATACAGATAATTAAATATTAACAAATAATCATAGATAAAAGATTACTTCGTCAATAAATATTTACTACAAGCTATAAAAAGCATTTAAGTTTCACTTGACTATAATAGAAAAAAATATTGTTTAAAAATATAGAGAGCAATTGGCACAATACTTGAGAAAAAAAAATAAGTTTCACTTGATCGAATTATACAAGTAACTCTCTACATCATATCTACTAATTGAAGTTATAAATATTAAAAAAAAAGTATGATTAAATGTTAGATACCGGCATATTGGATTAAGACGAAGTTTTAAAGATAAATTCACAAGTTAATCCGCATGAACATATTAGCTAAAGTTCAAATTTATATTCAATTGATTGCATAGCCAGCCACATCAATTGCAGCACTAGTTGAAACCACATAAAAACAGAGTCATCAATGTGTAATGAAATAAATCTGCACTGTCTGATTATATTTGCATACCTGCTCTTACTTACTCAAATAACCATTAACCAATCAATTCAGAGTAATATATCTCAACTAATATTTTGTGACCTAAAGGCAAAGCTCCCTTCCAACTCCAATAGCAAATTGAGAAAATTAAAGTGTTGGGCCATGTAATCATGCTCATTTATTCTTTCCATCTATAATTTATTTAGTGCAAATAATATAAAAAGCAACTTCTTTGCACATGACACGCTATGGTCAAATGAGGTGCAGTAATATATGTATACTAATTGCTTTCCAGTTTTATGGTAGCAATTAGACCTAGTTATCAGATTACGCTGCTTGATCTCTTTCGTCACCCTATTTGACCATAGTTTCTTCCCTTAATTTAATGGCTCTTTGTGTATATACCCATCATTTTTTTTTGTACTTAAAAGTCAGACTACTGGTAGTTAGATTTTTTTTTTCTTGCATATTAGAATTTTGAAATGTGATAATTTTCTCCTAAAAAGTTCGAAAGTCTCTCATATTTAAACAACTGTTAGTTTTATCAGGTTAAAATTAGATAATATTCAATAAAATATGGTCAAGTCTTGACTAAAATTAATAATAATTATTTTCAACCAGGATAAACTAAATAAACTACCAAATGATAAACACGGGAAAAACTTGAAACTTTTGTGTGTAAATTGTTACTGGGCTTGTAATGGGCCAGGCCTTTCCAAAAGAAAGAAAGAATTTCAAAAAAAAAAGAAAAAAGGATTGGACAGAAAGGTTTCCTTATCCACTCAGCAGCACCCTACACCTCTCTCTTTATTAATTAAAATATTAAATTGTACATAAATAAGACTCATCTCGTACAACTGCTATCCAGGGCCCACAGTGGAGGTATCAGCAATGGCTCTGCCAGTTTTGAAGCCACATGCTCTGTGTTCAGCTTTCCAACCATCTAATTCTAAGATCAATCATAACCAGCTTCCTAGAGCAGTTAGTTTTCATTATATATTGATTATTTTTATAATTATTCCAGGTATTAATTCTGAATAATTTAATCATATTGACCTGGCAGCTTGGACATCTTGGTCAGTGCAGATGGAGCAGTCATTCTCTGGTAATTTTAAATTGCTGTTAAAAAATCTGTCATTCTCTGGTAATTATAAAAACAACAAATTGTTATTCAGAAAAACTAAAAGAGATTTTCTTGTTTTAATTAAACTGATATTAGAATCTAGAGAAAAGAGGGAGAAGAAGTTTGGCACGGCATTTGAATGCATTGCCTGATTTTCCTCTGATGGCAATTATGGTACAGCACGTCGAGGGTACGCGTGACTGGATTGTACACAAATCCATCTGGCATCTCAGTGATGCTTCCATCAAAAATGTTTGTGAGTAGAAAATTTTACTTAGAAGCTATAATTATTACTTATTATTATGGTTTTCTTTTTCTTTTTTACTCTTAGATATAATTGGGATTACTATGCTCACTGCACTTGCCTGGCTCTTTGTACAGACATCTTTTACTTCATGTTCACGGTTTGGGGT
Source organism: Carex littledalei (assembly GCA_011114355.1). Lineage (NCBI taxonomy): Eukaryota > Viridiplantae > Streptophyta > Magnoliopsida > Poales > Cyperaceae > Carex > Carex littledalei. The sequence continues at coordinate 11,568,406 of CM022093.1, forward strand.
TGCTGCTTCTTTGCATCAATGGAAGTAATACTCCAGAAACCGTTCCTTCTAATTATTTATTTAATAAATATTGGTCATGATTGCAATTTGTCAGCATCATATTTTTATTTAATTTTCTTATGTGTTGTGTTATTGCTTAACTGAAACTTATATGTGAAATATGTTGAGTAGGATCCGTATGATAGGGACGATTACCGTTCACAAGGCGGAGATGGAACTGCACACTGGTGGTATGACAAGGTATTTTCCTTCTTTTTTCTTATTTACTGACAAATTGAGGTAATTAATTAAGAAGCATGATCTTGAAGTCAACTATTTATCCTTCAATTGAATTATATTTGGAAAATGAAGAATAATGCAACATTCATTAGGACTTAGGAAGTTGTTATAATTTTAACATTTATCAGATTTGTTTTGGGTCAAAAGTTTCCAATCCTAACCAATGCCTTTATTTTCAGTTTTTCACCGAACAAGTGGTCTACTGATGACATTGCTAGACAAGTATTAAATAGTTTTGTACTAGGTTTGAATCCCTGTTGGAAGAAACTTAGATTTTCATTTTCTTGTTTCTTACAAGAAAAATACTGTTTATCCTTCAATTGAAGTATACATGAAACCCGTAATAATTAAACCCGGTAACTAGTTCTTACTTCTTAGTTGGGTTGAGTCAAGAATCACCAGCCGTGATTGAAAAATAACAACAACAATAAACTTTTAATAATTGTAAAATCATATCATTGAAGGTGTTGATCGATAGACTTGCACCCGTTTACATTCTATATATATTCGTTCTTCGTTTGTGTTATTAGTAAATTGCACATTAATCCAGAGGTAATTAACCGTTGAATTGCTTTTGAATGTTGTATATATAGCAAGAAGATATAGAACAAGCTAATAGAGCCGAGCTCTATAGGGAGGAGTTGATTGAAGAAATCGAGCAAAAGGTCGGTGCATTGAGAGAAATCGAGGAGGCCATCGGCAAGGAAGAACAACTTGTCAAGTGAAAATCATTAATTAATTATACACTAACTGCATGCATTTAAAATGTAGAGCGCTTGGATGCATGAAGTATTTGTTTACTTGGTTTAATGCCAAATTGGATAAAATAGCTCTGAAACTGTGAAATCTTTACTGTTTTGTTATTTACGGTACTTGGAAGATGTCTGACGGCGTACCGACCTCAATTAAACAGTAACTCTGATGAGTCATGTATTATAACTCTGTGCCTAGAAGAATCAAAAGGCCCCTAAAAAGGACTGGGACTGGGAAAAGAAATTGTTAATTAGTAGTTGTAATGTCTATGACTCTATGTCTACATATGTAGTACTGTTGAGATCGACTACTGGTACTGTACACCATGTGTGGGACTGAGAAAGATCACATGGCAAGAGAGGGAGGGGTGGGGGTGGGGGAGCACAGTGGTTAGGAAAAATGTCTTAGAACTGTTCGGTACATAAAGGTCCAGAGTTCGATTCTCTCTCACGACTTTGCAGTCTCTGCGACTGCGAAAGTTCTAAAAAAAAGAGAGAGAGTTTGGGCTGTATAAAAGAATTTTTTATGTAGAAATTAATAAAAAGAAAAAGAGAGAAACAGAAAGAGTAAATTAGATTTTTGATTGATAGAAAGATCGGTAGGATTTCTAAAAATATAAAAACTAGTTTTTCGTTTTTTTCCTTTTAATTTTCTCTAGTAAAATATAAAAAATATTTTACAAAAATTGATAGAGTGTCTTAAAATTTAGATATAATAGAAACATTCTATCTATTTTTTGAAAAACTTTTTTTATTTTAGTAGAGATCTAATAGAAGAATTCCCTCCATCTATGCATCAGAATAAAAGAGAAAAATATAACTAAGTTTGGATTGGTAGAATTCTTACCGATCTAAACTTTTTTATTTTTAGAATCGGTAGAAATCCTTCAGACCTTTCTACCAATTAAAAACCTGACGTATTCTTTTTGTTTCTCTCTTTTTTTTTATTAATTTCTACAGAAAAAAAAATTTCACTATAGAATTCTACCGATTCAAACTTTTTTTTATTTTTAAAATCAGTAGAAATCGTACCAATTTTTCAACCAATCAAAAACCTGATGTACTCTTCATTTTTCTCTCTCTTCCTTTTTATTAATTTCTATTTAAAAAAAATTCCGCTGTATAATGTATTTCACATCAACAGGCCCATACATAGGATATATAGGTGTATCATGTATGCAATGTAACAGTGTACCAGGCTCGTACTAGTTACTAATAGTTCCACTGTGCCTGTAAAAAGCTCTCTCTATTCCAGGATATGACATCAATCGTTTTGACAGCCCTGCACTGTCGACTTGATTAGACGTAAAATTAACATCCAAATAGATAGAATTACTGGATATCAGACGTAAAATTATGATCCAAATAGATGGAATTAGAGGATAATAACCTACGTCACTAACAAATACAACAGATCTGTTACAAAGCTTAATATCAAATTACTTTGACATATATATATTTAACCGTAATAGCAATGGATCTAAATTTTCCGTAAAATTATTTCTTACTCTCTCATTTTTCTTTATGAATACATTAACAAGCGATTCCATTTTTTTTTCTTTACTTTGCTTTACTTTTCTTACCTTTAATTTATTTTCTTTACTTTCTTTTAAAATAAATTTCAATCTCAAAAGTCAGATATCTCATTAAATATATCATTATAATTCAACACTCTTCAACTAATTAAACAAATACAAAAATCAAATTATAGAGAAGTCTGATTAGTTGCTATCATCGGTCAGAATCACAAAAATATCCTCAACGTACGATCGAAAATCCAATCAAATATATCAATCAACACAAATCGGAATTCAAATAATAATTTCTATCTTCATTTTATTATATTTTCTCTTTCTCTTTTTTTTTTTTTTTTTTTCCTTTTGAGAATGTTAAACGATAGATGGAGAGAGCAACTTTTATGTGGGTTAAGATGACCACGGCTCGTAGTCACAGGGCAAGTGCCACAGAACCGAATCTCCTGTCCACATGGTTTATCCGTCCATTCATTTTATATTTGTTTCAATATGAATGGTCAATATATAAGTATGGAAAGTGTTTTTCAAAATTTAAATATTTTTCATATTTTAATTATTACCGTTCAGATTAGAACAAGTATGAAATAAATGGACGATGGACCTGTGATTTTCCTGCCAACAGGAGAACAGGAGATTTGATTCCTTCTACCACCGCTGCATTGCGTAGCTGGTATAGGCATTTAGTCATGCATGTGCAGAAATGAGATGCGTTGATTGCGTAGAGCCCAAGGATTTTCATTCAAAAAAATAAAGTAAACGAGTTTTCATTTTTTTAAGGTTGCATTTTATTAATTGAGCATAAGAAATTTTAATATTGTAAATTAGTTAAAAAAAATTTCAGAAATATCATCTATTATGTGTAAAAATCATTATTCACATTTATGAGTTGTCATGTCGTTTCTGATAAAATGAAAGAGCATTATTAATTTAATACGAAATTAGAGTAAGGCTAGTGTATGCTCCGATATTATTTTTGGACCTGAAATTCATGGTTTACACAAATACTGGTTATAACCCAGAAATGTGGAATTTAGAATTTGGCAACCCGACATAGCAATCTCTCCAACGGAAAATGGGTTATTACGAAACTACTAGATGAAAATACTTGAAGAGGCATATACGGTTATTTGAAGTCTCAAGAAATTTTTATAATAGAAATCTATGCCAAAAGAATTCCGATAGAGTCCGGGGTTGAAAATTCTGACTCTGGATCAGTGGCACCACATTATACAACACAACCAGAAACATACACAGACCATCTTCTCATTTATCTGTATTCGAATCATTTCATTTAGATATTAGACCTCGATTGTTTCTATGTGGTACCAGTTCTTGAGGTCAAGTAACATGCTTGTCTTTAAATGCAAGTGGTACTGTACCATAACCATGTTTTGCAACTGATACCAAACTAGTACCATATAACAAAGGTGTAGTTGCGGCAGTGATTTTAGGTACAGCTACCAATGCTGCTTATGTGGAACATGCAAATTTCATTCCCAAATGGGATGGAACAAAACTTGATTTTCCCTGCTTTCTTCATTTTCTACTCTAAATGCTTTACGCTTCTTTTCTGTCTGGTGATACAGGTGTTGTATTGAAGTTGATTGTGATTCAATTAAGATGAAGAGGTTTGAATGTACAAGCTATAAAATTGGTATTTATGGAAGCTTGTCGGTTGTGAATATGACATGGAGCAAAACTTGGTGAAGAATTGTAACTTTTAGTTGAAGGGAAAAAATGTCCAGAGTACAATGTATGTATTGAAAGTTGACAAGTGAGATTGATTATTGTGACAGGTTCCAGTTTAATTTCATTGATGTAATGTAGCTACTATATAGTTAATATACTTGTTTGACTTTTGCACATAAATTTGCTTTTCTCTTGTCCCTGTGGCTCTTCTAATAAGTTGGAAAAGGAAAAGTAATAAAAAAAGTTCCATCCACTTACTGATATAAATGATTCATAAAAAAGGTAACAAACAACAAAAAAAAAATTAGCCTAAGAAGGAAAGGATTCTGTGGCAAATGTTCTTGTAGTATTTATTTTTGGGGGAATTTCACGTATACCCCTCAAAAACTTCAAAATTACGTATTTCCCCCTCTAAACTTCAAAATTACAAATTTACCCATTTTATTGTCTTTTATATTAAAACTCATTCTAAAATTTTAAAATACCCATTTTACCCTTTATTAAAAGCATATAAAAGCCCATCAGACTCAAATTTGAATTTGAAGGGTTCCCTACCGTCTGATCCGCGGGCATCGCATTAAGATCTGTGCGCAGCGAGAACAAATTTGCTATTAAAGTACTAAATATAAAGACAATTTCCTGTGCCTTCACGTCTCACACAGGGCTGAGATCCACTGATAAATATGGATGTGTGTTTCATGTATAAACTACTTCCCTTGATATCGTCAATGGCTTCTCCTTACCTCCTACTACTCTTGCTTCTCCCTCTACTCACTGTTGTACCGTCCATGCGAGCCGCATCACAGACTTCCTGCTGGCTTCTTTACGGGGTTGAAGAAACAAATGTTAGAACATTACAGTACCATACACGTTCGGCTTTGAGGTTATTATAGGCTATTTGGGAGAGATGAGGGCATATTTGTTAATTCAATTTTTAAAATAATTAAATAAAAAGTTAAATGAACAAAAGGGGATGGAAGAAAATTTATTAAGTTTGTATGGAGATATAAGATATTATGATGTTTTGACGGGGATATTGGCTATTTTAAAAATTTGCATGGGTACACTAGAAATTTTCCCAATTTGATTGATTTGAGGTTGGCGAATGAATTGTAATTACTTGAAAGATCTTGTGGTATCAGCGGGAGGCCCGTGATGATGGGACGAACTAGTTAGTGTTAGAGAGAATATATATAAGTATCAGACTATCAGTATAAGTAAAAGTTGGATATAAACTCGCAAAAGGTGCACAGCATAAATTGCACGTACATACACGCATGATCAACGATTAATATCTTAATAAATAATTAAGTATTCGAATCAAAGTAACCAACCAGAATAGACAGTTTATACTGAATTATGTCCAAGGCAGATTAATCAAGTGCAAACAACCAACCATAACTGTGCATGAGAGGTGCATGCATGCATGCCAAGCCCGAGAAGATCTTATTAATTGATTAATTAATTAAATTTCTTAATTTATAGAAGGGCAAATAAGAAGAAAGTAAATAATTGACTAAACAAATGAAAAGAAAATATCCATTAAAACAAAGAAGATTCAAAAGAATTGAGTCAATAAAAAGTGCAAAAAGACAGAAAGAAAAATAAAAATAATCAATGTAGTCTTTTTAATTGATGTTCTTCCATTGGGTTGGGTGTAAACTTCTTCTACCAAGACATGTATCTTTGGATTTTTCTTGAAAGATCCGTGCACATCGTTCTCTTCAAATGACAAACTGTGAGATTAGAAGAATCTCCTTCATTTTGTTGCAAAAGCTCCCTGTAGAAATAAGTGATATGCATCTTGGAAATATCATCTCCATATGAGAGAAAAACCGTCGGAATATCACTTCAGATATATAATGTTCTCGTCTGTAAGCACTCGTTAAAGAGATGCTTCACCGTCTCTTCCTCATCGTGACATATATAGCAAATGCTTGGTATGCTCCACCCTCTGTTCTTCAAATTTTGTGATGTTAAAATCTTATTTACAGATATATCAAGTGCTGTAATTGTTCATGGAAAAAATGAAAAGAAATATATTAAGGCTATATTTTGGTATTACTAGCATAATTGCATCGTAGAACTTGGTCATTGTGCATGGTACACAAAATGGAGCCCGACTTATATATATACATGCAATTACCTTTCCCTTATAATATAGTATAGTATCACGCACCATAAAAAGGAAGCTACTAATTATTCTCCTTTTTTGTTATATCATCTGAGCTTTTGCATGAGAAAAGGAGGCAATCATGTAGCCAAAAAATGCCTTGCCGATTCAAAACACAACATACAATTTAATTAAATAAATATGCATGCATGCATGCATGCACCGGCAAGTCATCCTTGGCTGCACAATATTACACAACTAACCTCACTTCCACATGCAAGACCTAAGATGATGAATGATGAATTACTATATTTACGCAAACATGGATTGAATTCTCTAGCTTCTTTCTTTTGCTACAACTAAACACTAGAAAGTATAGAATAGTATAATGAAACAGGAAGAGAAGGCATCCCATTTCCTTTCCCTTTAGATGCAACAAATGAAAGCATCATTGCCCTTTGGAGAAATAGGAAGGACTGGCCAAGATTGGTGGGGAGGTGCTTGCTTATAAAGGCAAATTTTCTTTCACTTTTGAACCAATGAGTAGAGTGAAAAAAACGTGCCGTGCCGTGCCGTGACTAACACGCCATGATTTTGGTCTCATGTCGTGCCGTATCATGACCAAGTTAATTTTTCACGTGTCGTGCCGTGACCAAAATGTCAAGGGGTGGTCACAGCACGCGAATGGTCACGCCACGTGAGTCACGCCATGCCTAAACGTGCCGTGACCATACGTGACTCGCGTGACTATTTAATCATAATTTAGGTTAGTTTATTCAAGATTCACCATTAAATCAATATCTAATGGTCATAATTACACGTGACTCGCGTGACTACATGTCGTGCCATACCGTGACTAAATCTTTCACGTGCCGTGCCGTGCCAAAGTTTCAAAAGATGAGCACGACACACGAATGGTCATAGCATGGGACACGCGAGTCACGGCACGTAACTGACACGCGTGCCGTGCCGTTCCGTACTGTAACGATGTCGTTCCGTGCCGGAGCCGGCTCCGCCGTGCCATTTTTCCCACTCTACCAATGAGGAAAGGAGAGGGGGTGCTTTGATTTCATGAATTTGATAGTGCATGACAGTAGGAAAACCTAGGAAGGAAAGGCTAACTAGGGTTATAGTATTAGTACTATATGGACATTAACATGGCCATGGCCTATAGAATCTATGGTATAGACAGCAAGTATAGACTTGTGTACCGGGCAAACATGACCTGTTATGAAGTACATGTGCTAGCTAGCGCTGTGATTTCAGCTTTTGATGTGTACCAGGTTAACAACTATTTATTATCATTATCTACAGAAAAGTTGTTATGCACTGGGAAATAGCTAGGAACCCGTTTCCTTCTTTGGAGCTCACATCACATGCAAATCTATTCTTCTATATAGGGCTGCAAACGAATCGAACCGAATCGAACTTATTCTCAGTTTGAGTTTGGTTTGAATTAATTTCGAACTAAGTTTGGTTTGAATTAATTTCAAACGAACTCAATTTCGAACTTTTACTAACTTTGTTACGACTTACGAGCTATGACTTATGGCTCGGCCATAGTTCGAACTTACAGCACTTCAATAAAAACTCAGGCATTCTTAATTATAATTACACAGTACACCAAAGTTTATATTAAAGTTCATTACAAATACCAAAATTTATATCAAACACTAAAGTTTAGTACAATCAATCAAAGTTTAGTACAATCACAGTATCCAAAGTTTTCCAAATAGACAACAGGAGCAACATCACCAAAAAAAGTATTCAAAGTACAATTTAAATATCAATAGAAGTATAGAACAATTACCAAAGTCTCAGAATTATTACAATTTAAATATCAATGGTTCACGTTTGAGTTAATTTCGAACTAAGTTTGGTTTGCGAACCTATTTCGAACAAACTAGGTCTAGTTTGAGTTTGGTTTGAATTAATTTCGAACTAAGTTTGGTTTGAATTAATTTCGAACGAACTCAATTTCGAATCGAATTTTTTATGAACTTTTTCGAATCAAACTCGAATCGAATTACGAACTACGTATTTTTTGTGCAGCCATACATGACATATTATTTCTATTTTTTAAATATTGCAAGTGTTTTTGTTTGTCCTTATTAATTGGGTTTTCAATTTTGATAATCATTTCTTCATTATTAATTTGATCCTTGCCGTGCTAGCTCTCTATCTTCAATTACTTAGGAACAATTGATGAATGTTATCCATTTACAACTTTTATATAAGTTTATCAGTTCTTATCAAGATCTTCATTAAATAACACAACATTAGTCATTTCTTATTTTAGCCTATAAATAGAGACTTGCTAAGCACATATATGAGAATATGAGATATGAAAAATATATGGAAAAAAGTATTCATATCTCTTCTTTATATATTTTCTCTAGTTTGTATATATATTGTCTTTTTTATTCTTCTCCATTAATTTATAACAAGAACTCAAGGATTTTATCAATAATAAAAGTACGAAGGACTTTAATGTGAGATGTCTTGTCTCAAATTCATAAGAATTACTTCATTCCAATCATTGCATAATACAGTGATTAAAATGCAAACACATTTGGTTGATGATATATTTGGAGCAATCATTCGCATTTCATACATGTCAGATAGTATAGATGAAAACCAATCAAGGACCTATCGGAGTATTTTAATTCACAGGGTTTCAATTAGAACCATATATATATAGATGACGGTTCCAATGCATCATGTTTTTCATACCTCATCATACTTCATATTTTATATCATCATTTTCAAAGTCTAAATTGTTGATCCGAACTATTCAACATGATATCCATACTAAAATATGTCTGGGTTGAAATTTTATAATTTTTGAAATTTTTTTACTATTTTTTAAAATGGGTACAAAATCATTGTTTTTTACCGTTAAAAAAAACAGTGATTTTCTATCCATCTTAAAAAATAGTAAAAAAATTTAAAAATTTCATTCCAACCATATTTTAGTATGGATATCATGTTGAACGGTTCAGATCGACTATTTAAACTTCGAAAACGAAGATATAAAATATGAAGTATGATGAGGTATGAAAGGCATGAGGTATTATAACCCTCCTCATATATATATATATAGAGAGAGAGAGAGAGAGAGAGTTGCTAATATCAAACCGTTTGTTCCTAGCCCTTTGGTGCTACCAAGTGGTTTTCCGATTTCTAAAGTTCAACAGTCGATCAAAACCGTTAGATGTTTAATCTATATTAAAATGTGCTTGGAGACCAAATTTTACAATTTTTGGAATTTTTTTACTATTTATTAAGATGGTTTGAAAATCGTTGTTTTGAAGTATTTTTCAACACCATTGAAAACAGCGATTTTCAAACCATCTTAATAAATAGTAAAAAAATTCCAAAAAATGTAAAATTTGGTCTCCAGACACATTTTAATATAGATTGAACATTTAACGGTTTGGATCGACTGTTTGAACTTTGAAAATCTGAAAACCATTTGGTAGCACCAAAGGACCGGCTAGGAACAAACGTTTTGATATTAGCCACTATATATATATATATATATTGTCCCCTCAAGTCAAATCGACACTATTTTGAGGGGGCCGGCTAGCCCCAACTCCTGTTGAATTGATCTCATATCGCGAAATCATTGCTGTGACGCTGCAGCTAGCAAGCTTAATTTTAGCCCATGAGACGAGCGTACGTACGCTTGTGCTTTTTTAGAAGAAAGAAAGTTGCTTATATTAATTGTTTGTTGCTTTTAGTTGGGTAAATTAAGCCACGAGAAAAGTGTAGGTTCGGTGGGTTTTGTACCTATTTTTTAGTATAATGGGTATCAAAGCAGTCTGATTTGTTTTAAAATTAGTGTGTTTTGCTTTGAGATTCGTGTGCATAGATTTTAAAGCACAACGGACGGCTCAGGTGCTCGTCGAACCCAAAAAAAAGGTCCCAAGCCCATCACACCTATTTTGCGCTCGAAAACCACACGGTACGACGTCTCAAAGCACGCACCAAGAGCCGATTTGCTTATATTATGGACAAAAGTTGTATATATGAGGTAACAGATAAGTGTATATATACAAACAAAGGGGACAGAAAGAGAAAACAGCGTATGAAGTTCACATTTTCTATTTTCGATTTGAGGATTACAAAATTAGAATAGTTTGTATATGAAGTTCATTTTATCTCCCGTCACCTTTCCCCTCAAATTAAATTTAGTGTTCAAGAACGAAAGCTGGTCAAATGCGGTCATTCTTCTCTCCTCTCTGTTAGTTTTGTGTTTTAAAAATTATCTTATGTTGATTACTTTTACATGTTATATTTATGAATTGAATGTTATATGTATTTTATTCCATGAGTTTTATGTTTCTCTTTAGAAGGGTTCAAAAATATGTTTTGGTCTTGAACTATAGAACTTTATATGATGAAAAACATAAATTTCTAAATTGTTTACAAACTTGGTTATTATCATTGAACACTAATATACCATGATAAGTTAAAAAAAAAATTGATTTCTCTACTTAAACATGAGATAAATAATTACGAGGATAATTATAAAATACTTTAGATTTAATTAAATGGTTTAATAAAATTCAAACATCGGAAAAGATCAAACTGGAAGAAGCTTTGTGAGCCAGAAAAATGATTTTTGTAGGCAGCAAAGGATTTTGTATTTCCACCACAATTTCCGTGAGCATAACTTCAAACGGAAATATCTCATCACCTTAACTCTGATTTCAATGTTCTGCCACTTTTTTAAAGTTTGCAAAAAAAACCAATTTGATGAAAAAATTGTAATTTTTTAAAATTGCATGCGGTTTGTCCAAACCGCATGCAGATCCACACGGACGGTTTTTCAGCCATAATCGATTATTTCTTAAAACTGTCAATTATGAAAATCGTAGGAATAACTCTATTTAATTTGTAAAAATGAAATTATATTTATATTTGTATCTGTTTGATAATTCGCATCTCAAAAATGGAAAAGACAACAAGCATGAGGCATGCTTAGAACAAAAATGGGCCATATGATGCATGACCCAGTATGGAACAACACGGCCCAACAAGATCGTTCCGCACCCCTAGTTCTAACTGACACGACTCGATAGAAATTAATGCGAAAATCGTGTTCTTTGATAAACAATCGTTGTAGACTTCAGTGCACAACACAATTATGTATTGTGACATCGTCAAATTATCAGCTATTATGTATATTTTTGCTTCTAAAATATCTGTCAAATGCAAATTCCAATCCAGCAAAAGGAAAATAAGTACAGATCTACATTTAAGCTTTGGACCTTTCCATTATCCTTTGGATTTTGCGTCTGGACCTTTCCATTATCATTTCAGTCCGGAATAAAAAAAATAACGGACCGAAATAACATTTCGATTCTTATAGTTTTTGTAAAAAAAAAATAATCATCTTAGGTTTCGTAAAAAAATTAAATTTAATTATGGTTTATAAAAAAAATTCTTATTTGTATATAAGAGATCCAATAAAAAATTCTTATTATTTGTATATAAGAGATCCAATAAAAAAAATTCTTAATCATCCAAACCTACAATTCTTCAACATTTACCAGTGCAATAATAGTCAGTTCAATTCTAAGCTAATTGCGTAAAAAGGAAAAGATAAAGGTGCCTCAGATTTAGATTGTTTTCATAGTTGATAATACTCATAGTATATTTAACACCATCACGAGCACCACGCATCTTCAAATCTCACCAATCAGTTCTTATAAAAAGTTGATTTTTAAAAAAAAAAGACAAATGAAGTAGAGGTTTTCATCAGAGATTCCCCTAGACATGATTCATCATCCCTCTCAGTAGAGAGGATTTCTGATGTCCCTGTCTTTTTCTCATCACATGAATCCCCAATCAGAAGGTCGCATCGCATCGTATAATACCAACCAAATCACACAAAAAAATCATAGAATAATCAACCAAATCAAATATTAATTAGAAAATTAAACAATAAAACAGATACAAAGGAAAACCAAGGAAATGATGAATATCAATCGAAGCGAGAAGCCGACACAAAACACGAATTAGGGTTTTACAATCGGCGATGATTGATTTTCCGATGGAGCGGTTGTATATATAGCATGCTTAAGCACTAAGAGTTTGACAATCGTTTCTTTCGGCGGGTCTAGCGAATAGAGATCGAGGCCTTCCATATATGGGCTGACCGACACAATGGACCAGCGTTTTTATTATATTTCAATGTAACAATAATGGGCCGAAGCGGTCCGTTGCTCCGTGTCCACCTAATATTTCAACCCAAACTTGATCCAATAACAATTTCGTATCTAATTCAAAGCTGAACTAATATCTGCTTCACTATTTTTCACATCCTTTGATAATGCACGGCCTGTCCGTACGCGTGTCGCCACCGCCGGCCATCTCACCCGTCTCCTTCTCCGCTCGCCGCCGCATCAGAAACAAATCCAAATGCCGAGCGCAAATTCCTACTTCGACAATTGAAGATAGCAGGAACCCCGCTTGTCATCCAATAGGATGCTGTCACTGTGGCAGGAGGGGCCTACTCGGCGCGTCGCTATCGGGTCTGCTTCCTTTCCAGCCTCTATCGGTTTCCGCAGCTCCGCCTAGAGATCCGACTGTATGGAATTTCTAAACTAAGTGAAGTTTGCCAATGTTGGTGAATAATTCGGTTCCATTCGAGAGTGATGTGTCTATTATCTCCTGTGTTTCATGTGTAGGCTTCGATAGAGATGGTGCATCCTTCAAGGCCCGATTTCTATGAGGAGTTGTATGCTAAAGCTATGAGCTCTGGAATGAAAGCCTATGAGAGAGAGGTATGCTATCATTTCTTTCTTTTATTTTTTATTTCTTTTTTGGTTTCTCTAATGCTTACGTGAGAAGAAATCTCCCCTCTAAACACCTTTATCTCTATATTCAGTTTTAGTAATTCGTGTTTTCGAATTGCTAAAGCTGCCTTTTTTAGCATTGAAATGATATAATATATCTCCTTTTTCCTTTAAATTGTAATCTATTGTAATGCCAATTGCGTATGAAATGTTAGACATAACTTAAAAATATTATACGTTAAATATGGACAATTCTCCAGCTTGATATTTTAGTTGCTATATAATGTAAAAAATCAGATTCTGCTAAATGATAGGAACCAGCTTGGTACCTGTCTTTTATCTTTCTGATTTGATTTCATCAATGAAATTGGTGGGTTATGTCCACTTTTCTAAAAAAAATATATATATATGGTCAATTCTGATAAAAATGTTCAAAGTTGAAATATGTTTAACAAATGTGTTTTTGAAGATTGCAGGGTACAAAGGGAAGCTGTTTTCAAATTTGAAGGGCACCAAAAAGAAGGTGCTGGAGCTAGGAGTTGGAACCGGTCCCAATTTCAAATACTATGTAGGTAACAGTGATCTAAGCATAATTGGAGTAGACCCAAATAAGCAAATGGAGAAGTATGCCAGGTCATCAGCCGCAACTGCTGGTCTACCAGATTCAAATTTCAATTTTTTAAGAGGGGTACGATTTTCATGCTTCTTGGCACCAGTAGCTTCTAGAATTGGAATTTGAATCAAACCATTGGGAAACGGTTGGGAAATTTTTTAAAATTTTGCTTGTCCACATAGGTAGGAGAGGCGTTACCAGTTGAGGATGATTCGATGGATGCGGTGATAGGTACTCTTGTCTTATGTTCCGTCAAGGATGTGGATGCAACTCTTAGAGGTGAGGCCTGTGTTTTTATTTATGCTTTGATAACCGTTAAGTTTTCAATTTTGCATTTGTATTGTACAGCGAAAGAACCAAAAACTTCTTGAAGAAGGATATATGTAAACCTTTTGAATATATTTTATTTTCAAAAATGACGAAATTATTAGTTTACGATTTTGTGTATATGTGCTATAGCACTGGTTATATTGGGACTATATAACCAATAAGTTTGCACTATGTAGATGGATGTTATATATCTCTAATATAATTTGCATAACTTCTTGGGCTTTCAGACTCTGTCTGATTATTAATTGTATCTAGATTTATCCATAATCTGGGTCTTTCTGTATTTTCTTATGTATTGCCTTTTCTAACTTTCTGGAGTTCACAATATTTGTGTGCTATAAGCATGTTTTATGGTGTACTTCACATCGATTCCTATTGAGTAGTTATTGTAGTAATTACAGAGCTCATTTTAGAGATACAGCTGTTCCCTTGAATTAGTCCGTGTGAAAAAGAAAAAAACAAAAGAAAAAAAAAAACATTTGAGATGTTAAGCTTTTATTCCTTTCGAATTAGGAAATGCTTTTTATAAGAAGGATAGTCCGCCCACTACAAATTAAAATGGACTGACAAAAAAGAAGAAAAAGTAGCAGGGTAGAGTTTGAAATAACTTCCCCTTGATTCTTACTAATATGTGAAATGAAAATATCCTTGTGCAGAAGTACAGAGAGTTCTGAAGCCCGGTGGGCAATACATATTTATTGAGCACGTTGCTGCTGAAGGTGATAATTTTCTTTATCTTAGCTGTGGAGGAGTAATATATGTAATATGGTAGGTTCATGTATTATAGGGAAATAAAAATCTGATCTTCACGACAGGAGAAAAATAAAAAAGAATATAGTCAGAATAAGATTCCAAAACCAAGCAGAGAGTTTAACCAGGGCACAGTGAAGAGTATTTCCCTGTTCTTCCTTCCCTTATTACTTTATGAAATCTGCAACATTTTTAAAAATTAATTTGAATTTTTGTGCAGATGGTACGTTCCTAAGGTTTATGCAAGGAATTCTCGACCCATTGCAACAACTGGTGACTGATGGTTGTCATTTGACAAGAGAAACAGGGAAGCAAATAGCAAGAGTTGGCTTCTCCGACATAAGCTTGAATAATGCATTTCTCAGATCGGTTTCTCTTTTCGGTCCCCATGTATATGGAGTAGCTTGTAAATGAATGAAATTGATATGGTAGGGTAGAATTCATCTGATATGTTGATTTTGTTAAATAAATTACTCCCATTACAAAATTTGTAATGTAATTATTAGATTTATATGTCACATCTCGTTCCGTCGTCGGAAAAATTGTTTATATACCCATTGAAATATTCTAAATTACATATTTTTTCATCATAATATAAAAAATCTTGTTTCTCCATTCTAAATTAGCTTAATTGTTGTTGTACCCATCAAAAAAATTTAAGTATCTAACTTTTTCATCAAAACTTGAAAGTTGCTTATTTTCTCACGAAACAAATAAATTTGGATAATTGTTGTCATGCGATTAACCTAAAAGATTCCTTAAATTTGAAATCAGTTTTTTTTATTCATTTGCTTTTTGAAATCGGAATTAAAATATTAGTGCTCTATTTTTAAAGGTGGTAGTCGAATTCGTTATTTTTTATACAAAAATGTATTAATTGTCGAATTCGTTATTTTTTATACAAAAATGTATCAATTATAAAGTTTTAATCAATTAATTCAGTAAAAATAATGCTCAGAAATCCTGTAAAAAAAGATACAAGTCACCACAAAATATTCTCAAAGAAAATTACAAGACAGGTTCTAACAATTAATATTCTTTGAACTCTATTAAAAGTCATAATTCATCCAAAATGACCTCAACAAATTGCCAATTGTTACTCATAAATATAAACACCGTGCCTACAAATTAAATCTATATATCGAGAAATTGAGGACGTTCCAGACCTGTTAGGTATAGTTTCAATGAATATTAAATGAGACCTTGTCAGAAAATTTAATTAAAATTTGTCAAAATGGTTAATGATTTCGTACCTTTTACTCCATCAGCTGGAGATCGAAGAGAGAAAGAAAAGAGGGAGCCAAATCGAAGAGAGAAAACATGATCCGAAGAGAAAATAAGAAGGTTGAGAGCTAGGTCTTTCAAGAGAGACATATGGCGGAGGTTTCCTGGATAGCTCCAGCGAAGAGGATTCGAAGAGAGAAAAGAAAAGAGGGAGGAGATCGAAGAGGATTCGAAGAGAGAAAAGAGGGAGATGATGGAAGACGGAGGAAGAGAGAAAAGAGGATCCGCATAGCGCCAGCAACTAAGGAAGAGAAAAATCTGTGTGGTTTTGTATGTAGCAGGTTGGTTTATAACTAATTTCAGACTTATACACAAAACAATACATAAAATACATGCATAATATCTCATATTAAATACAATGGTTTAGAATTGTTGGATCTGCTAAATGGAAGGCTGAGATCATCTCTGGACAGATGCACTAATACACCATTCAGTCCTCTTTATACATAACATAAAATTTGGGCCTGATACAAAATTTACTGGGCCTGACGATAAAATCATGTGGGCCTTGCAGTGTGTCTCTTTCATTTACTGATGGGCTGAGAACCAATTTCTTCATTGTGAGCACACATTACCCCAGAAAGATTTCAACCCTGCAACACAAGATTTCTCATGTAAAGATCTGGATGATATAAAACAAGATAAAAACACGCTTTTGCATCTGTCAGGCCAGTATTTCATATGAACCACATAAAGGTTACCACCTTGGTAATAGCACAGTAGGTGTGGGGCCCGCACGCATGTGAAATGCTGGGGTAAAAAATTGCAGTTGCACCACACTGCTTGCGCCACGTCTCCAAAGCAGACCTAGCATGTGCATGACACAGTGTCTCTCTTTTTTCTTTTTTCTCAAGGGAACCACCTCTTTCTTGTTTGAATGTTGGTTGGGTCTAGTCGGTGTAAACACCATGTTAAATTCGTCAGAGATGTACGTATCATGGAGCGGCGCACCATCCTACCTGCGCAAGGATGTGAAAGGTATTCGTTTGGTCTCTTGATGGCTGAGATGACGCGGTCATTTCCATCTTTTTTTTCTTCTTTTTGTTTATTTCCTTTAGAACCAATCCCGTATCCTTAGGATACGAAAGAAAACACTGCAGAACCCGTGAAAAGTTTTTTTTTTTTTCAAATTATCTGTTAACACATATAGGTAGAGTGGAAAAAACGTGTCATGCCGTGACTAACATGCTGTGACTTTAGTCTCGTGCCGTGGCGTGTCGTGATCAAGTTAATTTTTCACGTGCCATGATCAAAATGTCAAGAGGTGATTACAGCACCCGAATAGTCACACCACGTGACTCACGCCGTGCCTAAACGTGCCGTGACCATATGTGACTCGCGTAACCATTTAATCATAATTTAGGTTATTCAAGATTCACCATTAAATCAACATCTAATGGTCCCAATTACACATGACTCGCATGACTACGTGTCGTGCTGTGTCGTGACTAAATCTTTCACGTGTCGTGTCGTGCCGTGTCGTGCCAAAGTTTCAAAAGATCAGTACGGTACGCGAATGGTCACAGCACGTAACTGACACGCGTACCGTGTCGTTTCTTGACGAAGCCAGCTCCGCCGTGCCATTTTTCTTGCTATACATGTAGGACATGTTGTTGAGTTGTCACTTGCCACCGAATGGTCCGACTTTTAAATTAATAGAAAATGAGAATAAGAAAATAACTAAACAGAAACAGAAACAAAACTAGCCAAAAATCAAAAATAGACAAAAGGCCATGACCAAGCCGAATTCGCATCCTCTGAGATATCTCATATTTTGCATAATTTTTTGCAAAATCTCAACCGTTCAAATACGGTCGCACGAATCTCAAAGCTCAAATAATATTGTCCCTGCTCTATCTCCGAATAGGAACTGGACACGTCGGTCACGCAAAATATGAGATATCTCAGTGGATACACACTCGACAAGCCGCCTCCATTTATGGAGTCCATAAGAAAAAAAAAAATTCTGAACGCTATAGTCTTGGCGTCCAAATTCTGACCCCGAAATCTGAGCAACGAGTGTTTATATTTTGATCATAACTTTGTCATGTCATATCGGATTGAAGTGAAATAAAATTTGCTGAAAAACTCACAAATAGATCTACGACCTAAATCAAAATATTTGACCGATTTTCTAAGTACTTAATTTACACCTAAACCCTACAACTTAAGTCTAATCCTGATCTAAATTGTAAATGAGTGAGGCTACGGTACTATGCATAGCACGGTTTGGTCCGTACTACGGCTCAATATTTGAGTTTTCAAAATTCTAACGGTCGATCCGAACCGTTCAACATGATTATAAAATCAATATGTACTTGCAAACCAAATTTTACATTTTTTCAAAAAATTTTACTATTTTTTTAGATAGGTAGAAAATCACTCGATCTGAAAATTCTGGACCATCAAAAAACAGTGATTTTCTACCTATCTAAAAAAATAGTAAAAAAATTCTAAAAAAATGTAAAATTTGGTTTGCAAGTACATATTCATTTTATAATCATGTTGAATGGTTTGGATCGACCGTTAGAATTTTGAAAACTCAAATATTGAGCCGTAGCATGGACAAATCCGTGCTATGCATAGCAATGTGCCTCACTCATTGTAAATTACCGATAATCTAATTATCTAAACCCTATCGCCTTGTATCTAATAATAATTATAATTTTACAAATTATTTCTATCCACTGACTACATTACTTGAAAAATCATTTGTAAAATAAGGTATGGGGTTTAGATTATATTATCGGCTATTTACGATTTAGGATCGGTGTTAGGCTTAAGTTTTAGGGTTTAGGGTTTAGATATAAATTAAGTACTTGTAAAATAGGTAAAATATTTCAATTAGGTTGTTTGGATGCGAGTTAGAATAGCTGGAATAGTAAAATTTTGAATTAGTAGATAAGAATAGAGAAAAATAGTGATTTTCATATTAGCGTAAATTTTTTACTATTCTGATTAGTAAAAATGTTGTTTGGATTGTAAAATTGGAATAGTAAATAGCTGTAACATAAAAAAAAATAGTGTCAACAAGGACACAAGGTGTTAATTCAGAGAAAATATTGGCAAGTGGGGCCTCAAACGAATTGTCACGACGTGAAGATGT
Source organism: Carex littledalei (assembly GCA_011114355.1). NCBI lineage: Eukaryota > Viridiplantae > Streptophyta > Magnoliopsida > Poales > Cyperaceae > Carex > Carex littledalei. Next base: position 11,587,663 of record CM022093.1, read on the forward strand.
CAAAAGTGATGTCAACTTCGTCATTTCGGCCTTGTGTTGCCAGAAATCCGAGAAGAAAATATTTTTTTCTCTCTTCACACTTCTGAATAATAGTTATTCCAACATTTACAAGAAATACAGAATAGCAGTTATTTTATCTATTCCGAATAATAAAAATGTTATTTAGATGCACATTGCTATTCCGAATAGTCTCTATTCTCGAATGGCCCCCTATTCTAGCTACTCTTACTTCATCCAAACATACCTAATAATGTAGAATTTGTGTTATGTTTCAAAATTTCGCATATTTAATACCACATTCAATAAAATATTTTAAAATGCTGCAAATAAAAAAAATCGGCCGTGCAGGTGATCAATTCATTTTGTCAATTCTATCTATATATATAGATAGCTCATCAACAAAAATAATATTAAATAAAAAGAAATTCTGCCGAGGACACAGAAATTGCACAATTCTGCTGCCGCATGCACCTCAATTCAAGGCCTTTGAGCAGAAAATAGAGAGAAAGTTGGGGCCTTTTGGATCCTTTGAAGAGAGAGAGACATGCCTAGTGCTTGGTATTAAATGAGTGCTCGAATTTTCCTGCCTCTAACATTAAATACATTTAACTAACTCATTCATTGCATTCATGCCTGTGATATGGTATGTCACGGTATAGTGTGATCGATACATGAGCGAAATTCTATACATAACAAAGTTACACAAAGCTGCATTTAAGTTGGGTAGTTACGGTGCACTGCTCAAGAATTGAAAATGGAAACTACAGTCCAAATTATTTCTCGAATAATTCGAACCGTCTAATATCAAATTTATTGCTGTATTAAAAGAATTTTCAAAATTTCAATGGGAAATGGGAAATGGGGCCGGGCCTGGCAGACAAAATTTGCAACGGCCCATTAACAGCTTTAAACAAATTCGTACTTTCGCGTAGAAGCTTCTGGAATCTTGATTCGGACTAAGAATTAGGTATCTAACAATCCTCTAACCACTGGTCAAAATACCACAAGTGACTACTGCAGTACTGCATGTCTTAGTATCAGGACTTCCACTAAAAAAAAAAATGTATCAGGACTGATTTAATTTAAATATTATAATAGGGAATTTGTAAACATTTGACCAGGTTCAACTTACGAGGAATGTTGATAGTAAGTGCTGTGATGACAGGTTACAAAACAAATATTTTTATTGTTTTTACATATCCACAAATTTAAGAGATCTTGTAAATTATAAATTATTATTTCTTTAATGGAAGAATGCTAGCTAAAAAAGACCAGTATTATATATTCTGATATATATTAAAACCTATTTAAATTTTTAACCCTCACCACTTCATACAAAAAAAAGAATATTATTATTCTGGTAATTGAAACAAAACAAAGTGTATATCTGTAAATGTATAAATAAATGGTTGCGCTCCTTGCGCATTTGAACAAAAGATTTTGTCAAAGAAACAAAGGAAGTAATAAAGGCTGCTTTAGGCCTGTTAGCCTTTGTCCTCTGTCCAAAGCAGCGCCACTTGCAATTAATTTCCATGGCGGTGACCTTTTTACCCTTCTGACAGTCCTCTCCTATCTAATCTAGCCCATTAAATTAAATCAAACCTAACCCAAATTAATAACCTTTAATTTAAGTTTCACACGCCTATTTATTTCGTTTCCCGCAACTCCAAAACCCTACTTCTCACTTTCCCCTTCCCCATCCCGCCCAAAAAAACGGAGAAGAACTAAACCTCTAAACCTAATAGCCATGGCGTTTGTTGAGCTAGTTGTAATGGGTCTTCTCCCTCTGCTCACCCAAGCAAATCCCTTGGCACATGGAGCAACCGGCTGGATTCCAGCACACGCCACCTTCTACGGTGGCGGCGATGCTTCTGGCACAATGGGCGGGGCATGTGGGTATGGAAACCTATACAGCCAAGGATACGGCACCAACACCGCCGCTCTTAGCACCGCATTGTTCAACAATGGCCTCAGCTGTGGCGCTTGTTACGAGATACGCTGCCAAGGAGACACCAAATCGTGCCTTCCTGGCTCAATCGTCGTAACCGCAACCAATTTCTGTCCACCTAACAATGCTCTGCCAAACAACGATGGAGGATGGTGCAACCCTCCCCTGCACCATTTTGATCTCGCTCAGCCTATTTTCGAGCACATTGCTCAGTACCGTGCTGGCATTGTGCCGGTTGCTTATAGGAGGTAACTCTACATCCTTTCTATATCTTTTCTAGTTTGTTTGTTTATATTAATTTTAATTTAAAATTAAATGATTGTTTTCTTGGTTGCAGAGTTGCTTGCAAGAAAAAGGGTGGTATCAGGTTCACAATCAACGGCCACTCCTACTTCAACCTGGTACTAATCACAAATGTTGGCGGTGCTGGTGATGTGCATGCGGCTGCAATCAAGGGATCGAGGACTGGGTGGCAAGCAATGTCTAGAAACTGGGGCCAGAATTGGCAGAGCAATTCACTTCTTGACCGCCAGGCGCTCTCATTCAAGGTCACCGCCAGCGACGGCCGCTCGGTTGCTTCTCTTAATGTGGCGCCTGCTGCTTGGTCCTTCGGCCAGACCTTCAGTGGGGCCCAGTTTCACTGACTAAAACTTATCATTAATTTATTAGTGTCTAGGAATTAGGTAGCTTAGTTAGGGTCTTAATTAATTACTTAGCGGTTGATGGTGAGAGGGCTCTATTTTATGATGGTCCTCCATTGGGTTTGAATGATCCTTGATGAACTTCTGTAGGTTTAAAGGGTTTTTACGGATGCAAAGACTGTCAGATGGTGACATGCTTTGTTGATTTCCCCTGTGCTTGCTATGGCAAATTGGAAGAGGTGGAGAATTGTTTTTTACCACCCGCCAATGCATAGCAGAACAGAGCATGTGGATTTTGCTAGCTTGTTGTTTTGGTTTTCTTTTGGTATTTTATGTTTTGTGGGCATTGTGGAGAAATTTAAAAACTCCATTGACCATTGTAGCTCTGTTGTAACGAGCTCCCAGTGATTAATGAAATTGTTATCTTCTAGTAATAATTTTTATTTATATTTTCCTCATTTTAAACTGGATGGTATCATCTGGTACAAAAAAAAAAGATTACGCCGTAATTTTAAATATTTTGCATGGCGTTGGCTCATGAGAGTCGTTCTGTTTGAGTGGTCCTATGCTTTGGACCATTTGCAGAATGTGGGAATTTTAATTTCAAATTTTGTTTTTTTTGTCCGTTTAATAACGGCGGATGAATTGATTTCGTTTTTGTTTACTTTAAATGGGTTCGAACCAAAAAAAAAAAAAACAGAAGTCATTCGAATCATGTGAATCTTGATTTTAATTATTTTTCTGTCAGAGCTTCCTAACTTATGTCTTCACACGGAATCATGCTATACTTCGCCTAAATTAAATAGCTTGATTTTCTGAGAAAAATTAGTGCAGACTTGAAAGCTTGGTATGGAGAGACTCGTGATCTTAATTTCATCGATGATACCATACCTTTGATATTCATCTACTAGTACTAGACTATTAAGACATAACATCTTTACTAATACTCTTCAACAAAAATTTTACTAGGAATGAACATCGCAATAAAAATAAAATTTCTTCAAGCATTAATGAGAAGATATCAAATAAAAAGGAATTATGTTCCGTTAATTAATTAAATAGAGAACTTTGATAAAATATTATAACTTCAAGGAGAAATATGAAATTTAAAAAAAAATTAAAAGCTATAAATGATATTTACGCCTATAATAAATGCACTTAAGAAACGGAGTCCCCATCTTTTGAGTTTAATGCATCTCGACCGTTTGATCAGGATAGGCGTCAATCTGGTTCACGCAGGGGCCTTTTAAATATTAGTCCGGATCTCAATCGGACGGTCTATATCTATTAACGCACGTCCCGTTAAGGCATCTATTAAGAAACTGCATAGTAAGCACTGTGGTTGCTGGCCCCTGCCCTGCGACTGGGAGTATAATATATTATTCTATTTACTGATTTGCGAGTTCCCATGCTAATTTGACCCGGTTAGAAAGCTTTTGACCGGATATGATATTTTTCTGATTGTCCATCAGATGAATAGATATTATTCTTTATCGATTCGGACAATGTTTTTTTTTCTGTACTTGCAACATTTCTATTGAACAGACTAAACAGCATCATCTAGTTTGACGCGACTCAAGTCACTTGACCACGAATATGTTATCATTATGTATGTATGGGTCATGGCTATTCCTTAGCTGAGATCGAATCTGCGTACGCCACGTCAGCGGTTGACAGGATAAGTAGAAAATTCATGCGATTGTTTTTTCTTTTTGATATATATATATTAAACCACGGTTGATCTGATCCGAACGGTAGTGCCGTTTTCTTACATCTAATAATGACACGGAAGATCAATTCTAGCATTAGGGTTTGTCGCATGAGGGCCCCACGTCCACTGGAAACATACCAATTAATCTAAAATGTTTCGGACGTCTGATTTAAATCTGACGGTTCAAAAATGCTTTGTTTGGACAAATAATTTTGAAGTTTGATTCTATTCGGATAAACTATTTGAATACAAAGAACTTAAATATAACTCTATTTTCTTCATTTGTTGATATTTAATATAGATTGTTACTCAGATTAAGTCAATTGTCAAAATGTTCTTCTCCATTTTAAAGTATAAAGTGTAGAAATTTTACATATTTACTGGGTAATCTATGTTAGTGACAAATATAACATACCGTACAATTTAATTTAGTGTTTTGACTTTGCAGATAATCTCCGAAATATTATCAATTCCGATTAAGCTAATACTTTAAATCTCGACAGGGGCAGATTGATATTGATCTAATGGGGTCAATTGATCCCATTCAATTTCAAAAACTAATTATTATATATACTTTTGTTGTATAGTTTATAGATAAATGTTATGGGTACATTAAAAATGACACTTATAAATTTGTGAAAATTTTGTATAGTTGATCCGATTCATTTTTAAGAAAAAAAAACTATTGTACAATTAATGTGTACAACTTGAGAACTTGTAACATTTTACAGTTTTTTTTTTCAAAAGTTGAGAAACTTATCACTTTTCGCATTCACTTGTCTCTTCCATCCAACACTGAACTCCCATAAAAATTATGTCTCCAAACTCACCACTTTTTATATTTTTTTAGGTATGTTTTTGATCCCATTACTCAAAATCTTACCTCCGCCTCTGCCTTTAACCTATTAGCACACGATTATTTAAAATATTACAATCTTTAATATGGCCGCCTTTGATCGTATTATAAATTTGGAAATTATTTTCTTTTGTTGTCTAAGATTTATTAGGATCAATCTCTAAGAATGCTAGCAATTGTTTTTTTTTATAGATGTAAACCGTCTTTACGCGAGATATGAACCTTTGTATAAAAAAAATTAACCTCCGTAATGAATAAAATAACTAATTGCCAATAATATTAATGGTTGATGAAATGTGAACCTAACTACTTTATAATACTAACAAAAAAAACATTATTAATAACTAAATACCATGCAAAAATTATTAGCTTTCTTTTATTAAATTGACAAAAAACAATACAAATTATTTAGAAGATGAAAAATACAATATTTTAATAAGTATATTAATTTATACTTACATGTGATTATTATTATTTTTAATAAAAAGGATACCGCAGTTGCATATTTATAAAGGGTGCGTTTGGATGAGGTAAATAATAGTGCTAATTCGGATTAGTTACTATTTCAAACTACTATTTTACGTTTGAATGTGTCACGGTTAACAAAAAAGGACTATTTTTTTTTCTGTGAGTTAGCATGCTATTCTATTAACCTAACCAAAAGTTGAGTTAGCTCACTATCTCAAATTTTAATTAGCTTACTATTCACACTAACCCAAACTTTCATCCAAACACATCCAAAAACAATATTAATATATTATCGTTTTGCATAGATCATCATCATTTGAAATGCATGTTTTAATCACGTTCTTAACATTTCATATATAAGAAAAGTGTGAGAAAAAAAAAAGGAGAAACCACAAGTATAATTACGATCTAACTTGATAGCATTATTATATATATCATAATAATTTTGGACTTATCTTTGAAATAGGTATAAAGAAGTCTCTAGATAACGAACTAGGAAAAATACAGAAAATAAAAATAATGGAAAATTCTTTTAACGTATATAAAATTTTATTTATTGATAGATATATTTTGAATTTTGAATTTTTTTGGAGAGATCAGAGAAAATTAAACACAGAACAAAAAATATGGAAAAATGTAGTTATATATATGTAGAGCTTATGAATTACTTTTGTTTATTTTTTAAGAAAAATTGTTAGTCATTTGCATTATTTATTTATTTCATTCGTTTGGGTTAGAATTTCATCATGCTTATTTACAGCAAACCTAACTCTTTCTTTCATTTTAAAGAGCCTTTTTTTTCTTATAAGACACATGATTGGAGCATACAAAAATAAATAAACTCATTATTTATTATTCTTTTACACCTTGCTCTCAATTATGCTAGTAAAAATACTAGTTGATTGGCTTCACTAACATTTTAAATAATCTATATATTTTTTATTTTGATGGCATAACATGTCATTCATGACAAAAATATTGTATCGTAATAATAATATGATATCGGCTCTCAATCATCTCCTTAACAACTGAGACCTTAATTGCAGATTTAGATATTTGCAATATTGATTCGGGACTTGTACCGTTATTAGGGCATGTTCGTTATTTAGGTTATTTGAGATATTACTGCCGCCAACCGTTCGGATACACTTAAGAGTAGGTCCGATGGGTTTAATCACCATCGATTTGCTTTAAGAGTCGTGCAGAATGCTTTAAAATTCGTGCGTGTCTGTTTCAATTTTTGTGCGCACAAATCTTAAATTAGATCGGACGGTCATCATGCTCGTTGAACCTAAAAGTAGGTCCGATGAACATCGGATCTAGTCCGTTCTTGTTCGGATAACATTTCATCTCCTCTTTTGTTAGCATGTTTTTTTTTTTTCAAACAAACTCCCACTCTATATAAAATGATAATAAAAGAAATAACGATGTCGGACTAAATTATTTTTTTCTCACAATGCATGTCGCTCTCTCTTTTCTGCTTATTTCTCTCCTATTTGCGTTATACACTAAACAAATCTTGTAAAGAAATTTAGAAATATTATTGTTACAAAAAAATAAATTATTTTTCACATATTAAAAAAATAAAATTATAGGAGCATCGCGATATTATTTTAATCTTATAATATTCTCATCTTGTAAAAAAAAAATAGATATACATATTGTAAAAATAATTGAGATTTTTTCATAACTTATCTCACAGTACAACCGAACATTCATTGCAACACATTTTTGTAACCATTTTCATGCATATCTACGACCATGAGTTCCCATAAATTATTTAGCAGATTTCTAAACCCGTAAAATTTCAACTCGCACAATCTCGTGACAAACGAAAATGCATTTAATTAATAACAACGTTCGACAACTACTAGATATCTCACTTATAATAAGTCACTCAATACCCCAAAGAAATTGCATAACAACTCCAAAAACTGCGCCGAACTCAGGGGAACATTCGATTTTAAAAAACCGGGTGTTTGGAACGAGAAGTTGATGAGTCCAAATTGAACTACTACTTTTAAATATTTATAAATCATAATTTCTACTTACGTTCAGATCACAAACGCATGATCCTATCATGTAGTATGATTGGGGTGTCGATCCACAGAGATAGTGTATTAGATTTTAAATAATTTTCACTAGTCTAGGTTATCAGGGTTTTCAGAAGATTTGATGCGGTGGCATTAATTGCAATCAAGGTAAAGGTTAAACAGTAAATAGAGAGCCTCTAGGATTCATGGTTTTATCCTTCTTAATTATGCAAAATATAAATTTCGACGTCTCTTTATGTCGCATGCGGCACTGTCACTGTCGCATGCGGCCTATATTGTCCCACAGCTACTCCGCATGCGGCACTGTCACTACCCGCAGGGCGTGCTGGGTGTTTCTTTATGCTATTTGAAAGGTTTTCCGATCTTGCAATCGACTTTTGGGCTACCAAGACTGAAGTATTTAGATACACAATTATATTATTTCCCTATACTACCCGTAGTTGAATATCCGAAAGACCCTACCTAATCTAAGTGATTTCTAATATAATCTAAATGTACAATTTACGCTATCTTGACCAAGAAAAAAATAAAACAGCGTGTCAATTGTTAATTCTCAATCTGCATTTACTCTTCTCAAGTCAGATCGTTAGTCTGTCTTGAAGTGATTAGTTAAATCAATCAATGCACATTGTAGAGGCGCTCCGGGGACCCCTGCTTTGTTTTTTTTTTTGTTTTTTCATTTTAATTTGCCTTTTTGAGGAATTAAAGTCGTTGTGTCTTCACGGGTGGAAGACCGCACACTAACCAAGGAACTCCGTCCGTCTAAAGCCAGAGTGCCAGACTCAATTTCTTTTGACCGATATTTAATTTCATTGCCCCGTTTGAATATTAAATAGCGGTCTGTTCACTGGATCACCCTGTTTTTGGGATTGGGACTTGGGAGGAATTCAGATCCTCCCCGGTACCGTAACGGTACCGTAATAGGTAATCTTATACGATTACTTGATCTGGACCGTTCTTTTTAACTTGGCACGTAATTCAAAGCCCAATAATACTGCTCCTGCGTTAGACCGAATCTCAAAGCGCTGAGAGTTAATCTCAAACCGTAAAATGAATGGAATCTTTGGCAGTATTGGAGGGAATACTTGTCCACTTGGGAGAGAGGTTTAATGCGTCAAGATTCGTGTCAGACGTTAACCCATTGTTTAAGCCCCGATGTCGTAGTATCCCATTTATATGAATTTTTGTCAGGAAACGGGCCCCCTTTACGGCCCACATGGGTAGCATTGAGTTTGATAATTTGTTTGCAATACTTTGGATATTAAAAATTTTGTTGACTCGGGAATTTAAATCTACCATTTTTGCGTGAAAGATTGCACTTAAATTCTTAAATTAAATTATGATAATTACCCTGATTGTTTAGTCTCTAAAATGTTTTTATTTCGGATTAAACAATTACTTAATTTGATTGGCTAGATATACAATTGATCGAACAACACATTCTTGAGTAATTCTATCACCACTAATCATTCGAGATACATGTTTTTATTGTATTTTTATCATATCGTAGATAGAAAAAGGTGTTTCATAATTTTAACACCATCAATCATTTCGTAATTTTTATCATCATTGATCATTTGAGATACATGTTTCTATCACATTTTAATCATTTCATAATACAAAAGGTGTGAGAAAAAACGAAAACCAAAAGTATAAAATATGACCTATCTTGAATGCATAACTATATATAATAATATTGGACCCATCTTTTCAACCAAGTAAAAAAAAATCTCCCAGTGACATAGTTCATAATAGTTTCTCAAACATAAATAAAAATACAAATAAAAAAAATGAAAAAGATATTTATACATAGAATATTATTTATTAATATGATTTTATTTTAGAGATTAGGAAAATCAAACATGGAGAAAAAAATAAATTAAGAATAATTTTGAATAATTTTCACAACAACAGAGATTATTTATTTTCGAGTTTTTCTTAAATAATTAACAATTAAGTGATTACTAATTTCAGCCAATTAGTTTAATAAATTGTAGTTTTAAGTTAATTTCTAAATTCTAGCTGATAGGTTTACCACAATTATAACTAGTTTGATAAATAATTCACAGATTGCATAGATTGAAAGAAGGATGATAATGTGATTTTATAAGGTGGGAAAACCTCCATCAATTTTATGTAAGAGAGGATTAAAGCAGGGTGACCTTTTGTACCATTTTTTATTTGATTTGGTTGTTGATGGCTTTAATAAAATGTTGCATAATGTACAAACAAGATGGTTTATAGAAGGCCTTGACAATTTTTCACAAGTAGGGAATGTTTTAAATTTACATTTTGTTGATAATACTTTGCTGTTTATAGAAACAAAAGATCATATGATAGATTCTTTAAAATGACTTTTAATGAACTTTGAAAACCTTTCAAGTTTAAGACAAATATTTCCAAAAGTGAAATGATCCCACTCAGTCTCATTTGTAAACTTATGATTCTACACCCAATATTATTCCCTCTAAAATGAATAACAATTAATTTGAAATGATTAATAAAAAAATGCATATTATAAATTTATGAAATGCACACTAGAAGTTCCGTCAATACACAATTACAATTAGATGAACGCTATAAGTAGACATGCTTACCAAATTGCATAAGATGAAATTAAATACACTCTCCGGTACATTAAAATGGATAATAAAATGCACACTAGCTAGAAGTTCAAGCAATGCATGGGTACAAGTAATTTAATGCACACTCAGTGATCAACCGTTCAAACTTTTTTGTGCACGGATCATGGAAACGTTCTCGGAAAAGTACGTTTTTATGCACGCATCTCGAGAAAAACCAACAGTTGGGATCGGAATTTCAGAGTCCTGTAATTCCCCGAGAATTACAGCAGATTTATTTTCCGCTTTGCCTATGGAGTTTCATAAATTTTGCCAAATTGATCTCACTACGAATGATTACATGTTAGTCATTTTAAACCGAATTCCGTGGAATTCAAATTAGTTTGCAAAAGTTCTTAAATATTTTTGTCCCATTGCAGTTTTCTAATTTAATGTATCCAAATTATTATCTCTTTATTCATTTAGAAAAGACAAAGTGTATAACTAACCTTCAAATTTTGACAAAGATGATTGACATTTTAAAGGCATATATCATTTTCGTGTCCAATCAGATTGGAAAGAACTTTTTGGTTTGTTAGATTGTTTTCCTTTTGCTATTGAAAACAGAGTTTACAACAATCTTTAATTTTTTTTGGAAACATCATCCTGTTTCACTCAAGTTCATAATTTAAAAGCTTAACATTTGATCACAGTTTTTCAATTTTGTTATGGTTACCATTTCCTTCATTCTGTGATTTTCTTAGATAGTTCAAAGTGAAACTTCAACTGAATTTAATAGGTAGGAAACTTATAATTGTAATACACCCACCTAGGGGTGAGTAAATTGCTCATAACTCGTAACTCGCTCATAACTCGCTCGCTAAATGCTCATTAACAACTCGCTCATTATCAACTCGCTATAACTCGCTCATTAACTTAATGAGCCGAGCATGAGCATACCCCAACTCGCTCATTAAGAACTGAGTTACATAAATCCTGCCACATCTAATCCCTTGAATATTATTTGGTTTTGTAGCTGAAAATTTTGGAAATATTTGGACGCAACAGCAAAATCTAAAGTCACAGACCAAAACTTTAGAGCCAAAACCTAAAGTCACAGACCAAAATCTAGTCTCAAAATATAACCCAAAATTTGATCACAAAAAATTTGATCATTAATACACCGTTCTGAATTTGTACAGTTCTGAATTTGTATATTTCTAAATTCTAAATTTTTATTATTGTTTTGATAATGCAAATTTGTAGGTATGTGACAAGGAGATAGCTTTGAGTATGTGACATGCATGTAGGGCCGTGAGAACGACAAGAAGATAGTTGTTTGATTTTGTTAAATTTGTTTATGGACAATTTTTTTGTTAAATTATGTACTATTTAATTAGGTTGGATTATGACAATTTGTTAAATTCTATAAATAAAAATGAGGTTTTGAATGATGTATTTTAAATAACTCGGCAACTCGCTCATTATCAACATGCTCATTAACAACTCGCTCATTAATCACCCCTACACCCAACGTCTTTCCTGGTTCAAACCGTGTTGAACTAGGGTTTTAGCAATTCGGTTTCCAAAACCATTTCGCTGCAAGAGGAAAACGAAATCTAAACCTTAAATCCTAAAACAAAGTCTATACTAATAAATGGGTGCGGATCCAAAAAGACCGAAGGCCGAAGGGTATACAAGGGCTTGTCTCTGAATTCTGAATTTTTTTAAGGCCCTGTAGTTCTATTTATTTGTACCTACGCTAGGATGATAATCAGGTCTATCTCTCAATTTTTACGGCCCAGAAATAAGGTTGAAAAACACGGCCCTGGAGCCCAGGCCCAGCAGAAGAAAAAACAAAAAGAAGACGGTCCAGCGTCTGGATTTCTCAACTCATCATCGCCATCTCTGATTCGCAGCATTCGCTCGTACGCGAAAAAGAAAGAAAAAAAAAAGAAGAGAACCAGTCGCCAACCGCCAGCCGCCAGCCGCCGCCATTTAACAGTAGTCGAGGGAGAAACCGCCCCTAGTTAAGTTATATATTTATCGCGATAAATTATTGTCTTCCTTCGATTGAATTTGAACCATGGCGGATGCAACGGAGATTCCGGAGGGTTATACAGTAGTCAAGGAGGGAGAAGCGCAAATTCTGATGCAAACAAGTAATACCGTGTTCTTCAATAAGGCTCAGGTATCTCTCTACATTGCAAGAAGAGTTCTCTAATAGTTGTCATGAAATTTCAAAAACGAGAACACACCCACTGACCCACACATAGGCCGTTTAGGTTTCAGGGTTTAGGGTTTTTCGTGCACAGATACCCTTTATAATACAGTCCTTCTTGTCATTACTATTTTTTTTTCAAAAGTTTGTTTTTTTTCAAGTATTTTCCTTACCCATTTTTTTTTTGGTGGCAAAAATATGGTTCTTACCCAGGTTTGCTTAAAATCCTGTTCACAATTGAGTTTTGTTATAGTATGTGAAATTTGTTGTACTAGGCAAATTAGTGTGCCATTGAATTTAGTATGCTATGGCCCATCCTGCAATTAAGTCATTGGTAGTTGTAAGTAGTTGTTAATCGATTTTCAACTTTGTTGAGGTAACTGAGATATAGTAGTCTAGAAGTTTACCAGGGCAGTTGTTCAGGATTGCTATATGTCAACTTTGTTGAGGTAACTCATTTACCTTCTTTGAATTAGGTCAATAACAGAGATATGTCAATTGCGGTTTTAAGAACCTTTATTGAGAAGAGAAAGGAAGAGCACGAGGCAATGCTGAATAAAAGGAAGAAAAAACCAGAACAAAGGGCAGTGGAAGAGGATAGCAAGGTTTCTGCAATTTCAAAGGAAGAGAGGCAAGCTGAACCGGCCATGCCTCAACAGGACAGAGTGAATGGTGAAGGCTCTAAGGAGGTGGATGTAGCTGTCAGTGATGGGAAGAAAACTAAAACTTCCAGTTGGAAAAGGACTGGAGATATCCAGCCACCTGTTGTTCTGGAGGTATTAATTAGCAACAACACCTCCCCTTTTTCTATAACATGAATTGGGTCACTAAAACAGGTCCATTGTGAAGTCATCACTGGACCGAGGTTGACCATACCAAAATCAATCAAGGTTCTTTACTAGATTGAGCCATTTGTGTCCTGTTAGGAGGTACAAAGTGTATACCGATCCTTCCTTTCATGATGACCTCAGCAGCTGATCTAGTGTATGCTCTATTCTTGTTAGATTTTTGAATTTTTTTTTCAAATTGCAGGCTTTGTCTGCCTCAGGACTGAGAGCTCTGAGATATGCACGCGAAGTGGATGGAATTGGAAAAGTCATTGCCCTAGATATCGAGGAAGGTACTTAAAATTTAATTCTTTTCTTTATGTCTCCCTTTACTGGTTCCGTGTTAATAATTTTGAGTCTTCCAATTTCACTCTGGATTTTAGTATTTTCAAATGACAGTTTAGTACACCATGGAAACATGTTCGACAATTAAATTGACTTAATTTGGTTCTGCTCTTGTTCAATCTAAGGAAGAAACAAGAGCTCAGGCAAAGGGCAAGTTTGTAGAAGAAGGAATATATCTTTTTCATCACACTATCTAGTGCTTTGGTTATACCTGCAAGTGAATCCCAAACTGTTGGGTTGTCATCTGGCATGCAAAAGAAGTTAGGATCCAATTAGCAAAAGAAGCTTTAACTGAATTGTTATCATTTGCTTTCAGCCTCTGTAGAAGCATGCAGGAAGAACATAGAATTCAACGGAGCCGTGGCTTCTTCTAAAGTCCAAGCTCATCAGGCTGACGCTAGAGTTTACATGCTCACGCATCCCAAAGAATTTGATGTGGTATGTATAAGATGCATTTATCTGTAGTATCAACTATGAATTTTATTTTATTTTTTTTTTGCAAAAAAAGATTACCCACTGTAATCCCTTTGACCCTAAGAATAATGTGGTTTCTCAACAAGGTATTTAGTCTTACATTCAGATATTGCTTTGCTCTCTTACTGGATCCGGTTTAGTTATTTTTTAGTGTTGATAAAATTACTTTTTGATACTTTTCAGTATATATTTTTAACATGAAATAATGTATGTTATGCTTGGATTCTCAGGTCGATATCGATCCTTACGGGTCACCTTCAATATTCTTGGATTCAGCGGTACAGTCAGTGTCAGATGGCGGTATCCTGATGTGCACTGCTACTGACATGGCAGTCCTTTGTGGTACTAGTGCTGAAGTCTGCTATTCCAAGTTGGTCTTTGTAAATTTGCATTTTGATATCTTTTTTTATGGGTATCTGAAAGCATGTTTTTTAAAGATTGTCTGTCTTAGTGTGAGCACTATGTCTTTGTCCATACCTATGATGACTGACACTTGTATCATACAACTTTCAGCATGACAGTACTCTACGACACATCTTTTCTTTTGATTTGTTTTCCCTCTTGTTTTAGTGGACCGTAAAAAAAGTTTCAGAGCACGCTGCCAACTATTTATCTCTTTTCAATTCCAAAGCATTCTTAAAATATTGAAATAAAAGATGTTTTTACAGATATGGCTTTATTAACTTTGTGATACTTTTATGTGGAATATTAGGTATGGCTCTTATCCAGTAAAGGGCAAGTATTGCCATGAGATGGCTTTGAGAATCCTCCTTGCAAGCATTGAGGTACGTTACGTTAATTGGTTTATTGGTATTATGCTGTGCATGTGTATGATCTACCTCCATAAAGCTGGTAACTTTTAGCCTCGCCTTGCTTCTCTTTATCTAGTGATGTACCAGTTGGATTCCAAGGCTTGCTGTTGCATATATCACCTTTTTTTCATTTTCAAGGAAAGAATATATAAGGTTATATGCCCCAGATGCAATTCGGTCACTGCATTCTGATACCTAACAAAGAGACAAGATTGGGCCTTTTGCAGTTTTATTTAGCAAACTTATTTGCGTACTTGATGTGCAAGCATCAAGTGTGCTCTAAACTCTGAAGCAGCCTCAACCAGGCCTCAAATAGGCAGTCAAGCTCAAAAGAGAGCAATATGAACCCAGACTTCGATGGTACTAAAAGTTGTCATTGCAATGGTTGGTACAAAGGCAGTGTACAGGTTTTTTGTGCATGTAGCATTTTTTATTTTGTATCAATTATTTATTTTTTATATCAATTTTGCAGAGCCATGCTAATCGGTACAAACGATACATAGTACCTGTTCTTTCTGTACATATGGACTTCTACATCCGAGTTTTTGTCAGGATATTTACGTGAGTTTATCTAATCTGAATAAATGCCTTTTTCATGATTCTATTTTGAAAATATTCCTGTTACAATCTGTACATTTGTATTAGAGTGTAATGCACATAAACAAGAATAAGAGGTTAAGATTGTATATATGCTTTATTAGGGAACATCTGATGGTTTCTATTCTTTTTTGGCTTATGTGATATTCATGGTTGGTAGGAGAATATGATATCGTTGAGGCTTATCAGGGTGCATGAATTTGTAGCTTGTATGGTTGGCTTATCTTTTGGCGATATATTTAATGAGCAAAATATCATGCATCTCCCTTTAGAACATTGGAATATTACTTATATCTAGCTCTGATATTTATTGGAAGACACCCCATAATATACCTCCACTCTCTCCCTGCTGGATTAGGGGGCTTCCGTGTTATAGTATATCACATGATATTGCCTCTTCTATTTGTTGTTATTCAAGAGGCTTATTTTTTATTCTGTTGTTAAACAATTGACTTCTATTTTGTACGGAAATATTGCAGCTCAGCAGGTGAAATAAAGAACGCCCCTCTGAAGCTCTCATATGTATATCAATGTGTTGGATGTGACTCTTTCCATCTTCAAACCCTTGGAAGGGTTGTTACTAAGGTACACGACATTACAAAGTTTGATCGATGATTCCTTAAGGCTTTAAACTGTTGGCGTTTCTCAGTTTGGTCCTTGAAAACTGTCATTTTCCTCTGAATTTTGGGTTGTGTCCATATTCATACCATTATTCATAGAATAAAGATGATAATTATGCATGCTTTAGGTTTCAAAACGGGAAGTTAGAAATTTGCACCAAAACAGGAATTTTATGAAGTATCTAATCAGATAACCAGACATGATAAATCTCATTGCCACTCAATTATCTAATATATGTTCCTTTTGCCCCCTTTTTTGGAAAAAAATAGAATAACTCAGTTAAACATTATCCGGGTTTTGGTCCCACGGTCCCGCAAGCATGTGCGGATTGCGGAAAGAAATTTAACATGGGTGGACCCATATGGTCAGCTCCTATTCATGACCAAGATTGGGTTCTTTCTATATTGGAAAATGTCAAATTTATGCAAGAGAGATATCCTGCTTATGAGAAGATACTTGCAGTTCTTACTACCATTTCAGAGGTATTTTTTACAGCTCATTGTTCAAATTATTTATTATTATTATTTTTAATATATATATCTCATCCTCTCCCTTTTTATACAAAAGGCAGGTTTTCCTGGATTGCAATTCAAATATTACAATTCCAGATACTAATATGTAGTAATGATGATTGGTCAACTATAAATAGCAAGCAGGCATTAAGACAACAATCAAGTAATTGTGTAATTAATATTTGAAGTGCTTTTGTTATATATCATATAATGTAGGAGTTGGATGATGTGCCCTTGTTTGTTAGCCTTCACAATCTGTGCGCAACCCTGAAGTGCACCTCCCCCTCTGCGGTGATGTTTCGCTCAGCGGTGCTAAATGCGGGTTACCGCATATCCGGTAGCCATGTGAACCCTCTTGGGCTCAAGTCTGATGCCCCCATGGAAGTCATCTGGGACATCATGCGCTGCTGGGTCAAGAACCATCCCATCAAGCCACAGCCACTTGATCATCCTGGATCTGTCATTCTCTCTAAAGAACCCAAATTACAAGTACGATTAAACCTCTGGTTCAATGTTGTATCATTTGTATGTATGCACATAATTAATATATAACTTTCTTGCTCTGCCTTATAGGGATGAGTTAGATATATGTATGGAACTATGGATTGGTCATTTGTGTTTCTTTTATTTTTTGGGAGAGGGGTGGGGGGAAGGGTTGGGTTGGGTAACTAACACAAGTTCCAGTACAGGTACACTAGAAGTTGTTTTTAATTCCTTGTGACAATGTAGTTTCTGACCTATTTTGCTTATCTCCATTAATGTAGGCGAACTTTGCTAGGGCAGTTGCATCACTGAGTAAAGCGCAGGTCAAAAAGGTTAAAAGGTTTCTTCCCAATCCAGAGAAGAATTGGGGCCCAAAGGTTAGAGCCGGTAGACAGATCACTAGCAAGCATGTTTCTATTTATGGCTCGAATGTCCTCAATGGTGATGAAACTGGTGGGGAGCCACTGGAGAGAAATAACGGAGAACCCTCAGCTAAGCGTCAGAAGGCTGACAATAATGGGGCTACTATTTAGTTTTGATTTTAAAAACTGCAGCTTTTACTTGCACTATTTTCTGTTGTAAGTTTTGCTTTATTGGGTATTTTGTTGTGTTGCCAGCGAACTCTAAAAAATAGATAGTTTCAAGAATGAAACTACTTTCAATGTCTTGTATTATTTTGTTCTTTGTTCATGAAAAGGAAGAATGGTTATGCTTTGGATGTAATTGGAAGAATGCAGTGAAGAGAGCATTCCATATAAGATGCCGAAATGCAGATAATGGCTGCACACTGGATTTTGTTTCACAAGCTTTTTTTGCTTTATTGGACGTTTAGTGTTTGGCCATGTTGTAACGAAAGGTGATTCTTTTGTCTAAAAAATGTTGTAAGCGTGTTGACATTTGGGGTCGTAAGTTCTTCTGTAGTTTTCATAAATGAATGTAGGATTGTACTACTATTATAGAAGGAAATGGGTCTGTAGCTCCAGCTCGGTATCTGTTTTATATGCCATTAGCTGTAGCATGTGTTTGCAAATTATTAACAGATCTAATTTTTTAAACAAAATGTGGTTTTCAACATGCTCATCTCAGGTTAGCCTCTTACATATGATGTTGGCTCGCGTGCAAAAGCCGGATTAATAATTTGGTGGTTAGTAAAAGAAATCGTAAAATGAGCAGTTTGCGTTTATTTCAATTTAATTGGATAGGTTACAAATAAAGGACAATGGTAGACTATGTTGCATGGATACCGGTATGGGTATTGTATTGGATACCGTGACATTATACTGCTGCGATACAATAATTTTAAAAAATCTAGGATATGTTACGCCTATTATTATATAGGGATGAGCTATGGTGAGACGTGGAGTAAAACAAGTTTGTACTCCACGCCATATTTTCATTTTGAAAATCCAAACAACCGATTCGAACCGTTCAACATTTTCTCTATATTGAAATATGCTTGGAGACCAAATT
Organism: Carex littledalei; assembly: GCA_011114355.1. Classification (NCBI taxonomy): domain Eukaryota; kingdom Viridiplantae; phylum Streptophyta; class Magnoliopsida; order Poales; family Cyperaceae; genus Carex; species Carex littledalei. Next base: position 11,606,264 of record CM022093.1, read on the forward strand.
TTACATTTTTTGGAATTTTTTTACTATTTATTAAGCCACTTTGAAAATCGCTGATCCACTGTGAACAGTAAAAAACAGTAAAATTTTCTGGACCACCGGATCAGCGATTTTCAAAGTGGATTAATAAATAGTAAAAAAATTCAAAAAAATGTAAAATTTGGTCTCCAAGCACATTTCAATATAGAGAACATGTTGAACGGTTCGGATTGGTTGTTTGGATTTTCAAAATGAAAATATAGTGCCATGGAGTACAAAATGGTTTTACTCCACGTCTCACCATAGCTCATCCCTTATTATATATGTTATTTTTTATTTAACTTATATTATTAATTCAACAGTCCATTTTCATGAAATAGCACAAAAAAATTATTTACTTAAATCTCAAAAATCAATAATTGTAATACTGACCATCAGTGCTATACATAACATCTAGCTAGAAATAACTCATACTAGTTCATGGGTAAAATAGCACAAAAAAGTTATCTGATCACTACTACAATAAAACACTTCGCCGTCGGGCGAAATCGCTATCTGCAATCGGTTTTCGAATCGATGCCTATCGCCCCGATAGGAAATGTATACCCATATGCCATTGGCTCAAAACAGAGCGTTAATCGATATGCCATCGGCAGTGCATTGATCAAACGGACGGTGTTAGTACCCAACGCCATTTGTTTCTTTTTGCAACCGACGACAAATGTAATTAACGTTGTCTGTTGGATTTTAATAGCTGATTGCAAAAGTGTCTTACACCATCTGTTTTGTTTGAGTTGGCGTTGGCAGGTCCTAATTTGCTATCGATCATTAATTTTTGAGCCGATTGTGATGTATATATAATTATTATGTTTCATTATTAATTCTTGTATTAATTATTAATTCTTGTATTAATTAATTAAGGGCTAGCCTCCATATATGTGCTAGTCATTTTTAAAACCCAGCAAAGCAACAATAAACATGCATGCATTATATATCCATATTTTAACCAACAATTAATATAAGCATCAACAACATATACATACACAAGTCATCCAACATATATATTAATTAATCCATGCAACAAGCAATATATAAATTAGACAACAATTATAAACCAACAAGCTAACAATATCACATATACAACAATATATAGAGCATGTCATTGTACCATAAAACTAACACCAAATTGTCTGACCGCAAAAAACAGAAAACAACAAATGATTTACAACACAGACAAGTACTTGCACAGTAATTAAACTATTTCCAAGAATAACTTGCACCATTGGATACGGATGTCATGCAATACGTTTTCTTTGTATGACATTCTGGACAGACGACACTGCATGAATAAATCAAAACATAAATAACATATATAAGAACTTAATCTGAAAGAATGATAGAAACAAGTGATTGACAAACCTTTGAAAAAGAACGTGCATAACTTTTTATGAGCATCTCCATGTTCTTTATTACATAAAATTCGGACTCCCATGAATTGCTTTGCGTGGGGCTATGATCAAATATGTATTATTTAAAACAAAATCTAATTAGTAGTGACATTGGAACTTGAAATAAGTCACAACGAAATACTCGACTAAAATATTTCTTACCTGAAACATTCTGACCTCAAGTGCTCTTTTCCCCCGCATGTGCTGACCTTCCCGGTTTATGTATGACTTAAAAGCCCTAGAATTATTAAAGGTCAGTATATGGTACATAGAAGCAGGCCAATTTAGTATTTTACATTTTAAATTATATGTATTTTGCTTACTTCCGTAATAGAGGAACAACATCTAAGTTATCGTCATGATTTGACACCGAGTCCAGCAAGTAGGCAATATTCTGTTTTGGGATGATAACGAGAAGCCTCCAAGGTGCTCTACAATATAAGTAATAATATAATAAATCAATACAAACTTGTTAAAAAAAGACAATAAACATGAGTACAATTAGCAGCTTACCCAGCTTGGTGGCATGGTAAGAATACAAGACGCTTATCCTGAAACTTTAGCAAGGTATCAACCAAGTACGAAAGGGATTGTTTATTACTGTGGTCTATATATGTGGAGTTGAGTAGTCTGGGGTCCAGGAAACCAATGTCAGGTGTATTTTGGGCACCTAATTCAGTAACTAGCTTCATGCAATACCTGAAAATAGTCAGTGTCAGAATAAAATAAAGGAGATCTCATTATAAGTCAACATTATTATATCTGTTTATACTAATAAATACTCACATTATCCAGACTTGGATAATAGAGACGTCGGTCTCGTTATAAGTCATAAGATCACAGATATCTATAAAACCCACTATTAGATAAAAGCCCTCATCCTGAAACACTCCCGGCCCGATATAGCAGCGGAAGCCTACTCCTTCAGATAGTGGCGTCACAAGATATCTGTCATGCAGTAGTTGGAATTCCAGGCCCAGGTCGTCCAATACCTCCTGGTCTACAAGCGGGACCCAACCCCGTATTCCTCTTGTAGGTATTGACCGTCTCGATAGCACCAATTTATTAGTCATCGTATTGGCCATCTCGACAAGTACTTCAATAGGCCCCTATCATGTATAGATGAATGTATCACTATCGTGTACATATAACAGCTTATTAGAAAACACTAAGTTATTCAGTTAGGTGCCTTACCTGAGTACTGCAGTTCAAGGTGCTAGCTTCTTGGGTAGGCATCTTGCTTTCCAAATCCCATATTGCTCTTGCAGATTTTTGGAGATATTGGTAGATATTGGCTCTCTGATTAATCACATCAGTAGGCTCCTATCATATATAGATGAATGTATCACTATTAAGTACAGATAACGGCTTATAATTAAAAAACACTAAGTTATTCAGTCAGGTGCCTTACCTGACTGCAGTTCAAGGTGCTAGCTTCTTGGGTAGGCATCTTGCTTGACAAACCCCTAGAAAGAACATCTGTTGTTGCTGTAATCCTCTTTGTAGCTGCATTTGGCTTTGCTTCAATCCCTTGCTCGAACATTTGCATTCCTCCTAACAGGTCTTGACTGGATGCAAATCTTAAAAAAAATAAAATCTATGTGATTGGATGTAAAGGCAAGGTCGTTCTTGCATATTTCATGTTGTTGAAGATTCAAAAATCAATAAAATGTCAAATTAGGGAATTTTACCCTTACATCCAAACCAGCTGCACTATCAGTGGTAATATGAATTCGTTGTGGAGTGATTCTTTTCAATTTTTTCTTACCATCCCCGCAGCTCCTGGGGTCCCTTTCCCTCTTGGCTGCGAGTTCTGAAGAGTGCGGGCATGATTGGGACGACATTGCTGAAATTAAATTACAACTCAAAGAGAAAGGAAGCTCCAAAAGTACAAATGCTGAAAAAAAACACTTAGATAAAATAAAGATATAAAGCTAGCTAGTGACGACCATTTCGAGAGTGCTAGAACACTTGTGTTGTTGGATATATATATTGAAACCCTTAACTTGCCATCGGCTTCGTAGTGATTATCCCAACTGTTCAGTAGTTCCACCGATGACGTTATTCGGATAAATGCCAATAGTATAGCAAACTTGATGTAGTCCTTACGAATCTTAAATGCGGATAATGCGTATAAATGCGTATCATCTGCATTAATATTAGTGTGGTTGTAGTCCGCACGAATCTTAAAAAAGATCGAATGGCCGAGATGTATTAACTCAAAAGAGTCCCTTTTGAGTTAGCATGCAGAGGATACGAATTCAACAAACTTTGCCCTACGTTGATATTTCTTAAAAATTGCTTAATTTGTATTACCAATTCTATAGAAGTTTACCTTTACTAATTCAATACGTGGAGTTTGACAACACCGATAGAATTGTACATGCAAGCAACATTCCCTTATTTATCTAATTGTGCAATTAATCTACATAGAAGTTACCAAGTTGTGCAAACAAACATAAACAAAGTTATCTACTCAAATAAACATCCATAAAATTCATCTCTTTATTTACAACAACAATTAATTACAACACACCATATTCAACAATTTCTTTTGATTTTACTAAATTCACTATATTTTATTTGACACCTTGCAAGAACATGCTTTATCTTGGTTATGTTCGAAAGAAATATGTCAAACTAATTAATTTTCAACTAATAAAACATTTTCTGAATATTTAATCATGTTTTTGGTCCCAAGTTTTTGGCGGTGTAGAAATGGACATGTTACAGTGGACTTACGTTGTTGTTTACATTCTTTCGCAAACCACACCTTATTCAAAGGGGGTTTGTGTAAGAAATTAAACAACAATGCACTGTCACATTCCATTCATACACCGCCAAAAACTTGGGTTCAAAACATGATTTAATTAAGAACATGTTTTATTAGTTGAAAGTTAGTACGTTTGACCCATTTCTTTGGAACCTAACCAAAGAAAAACATGTTCTTGTAAAGTGTCAAATATAAAATATAGTGAAAATCAAAAGAAAATGAAATTCATCACAAGCTGCATGTCCAACAACTTGCAAAACATGCATGTTCTGAAAATTAAATCATGTTTGAAACCCAAGCTTAAGGCAGTGTAGAAATGGACACGTGACAGTGAACTTACATTGTTGTTTAAACTCTTTCGCAAACCACAACTTAATTCAATGGGGTTTGTGTAAGAGATTAAATAACAATGCACTGTCACGTACCTTACCTACAATGCCAAAAATTGAGTTTCAAACATAATTTAATTTTTGGAACATGTTTAGCATGTTGTTGGACAGCTTGTGACTCATCTCACTACGTACAAATTAAGTAACCCACTAGCTACTTCATATGAAGCAACAACACAACAATTAAAAAACAGACCACAAGCATCAACACACAAAGTACAATTAATACTAGTAGCTGTTTCTTGAGAATCGAAGATACTACTTCTGCCTCATTTCGATATCTTACAACTTGCCTGCTAAGTTGCATATGAGAACTTAAACTTACGTTACTTAAATTGGCAGCGTTGTCGCACCAGCCCATCCATTTATTGCATTGTGGACATTTATAAAATTTCCTCCCCGGATTCTGTGGGGTCATCGAAAGCATCACAACACTCGGCTTAAGACATATATTGCAATAAGGATCTGATGAGTAACTACTATTTTGGTACTCATTTTGCCTATACAGAAAGAAAAAATAACATTAAATGACTAAATCCTAGTTTAAATTATTCTCTAATTTAAGAAACCATTCCAAATAACAATTAAAATAAACATAAAATAAAGGAGAGAAAAGTGATATAGCATACAAATGACGCGGGAGAGGAAATGCTAGCTTCTTAGTCCGTCGATTTTCGCAATGAGCTACTGTACTTTGGGGATACAAAGGGCTAGGGATAATCGACCTAGGGTGTACTGGAACATATATATAAAATCACCACCATCGGTCCAATATATGTAGCAGATAGTGTATACTAAAACTGAGGTTCCAATTATTTACAGCGTTGCCCCTGAGAATATGTGTAATCGGTCCAATATGGTAACGAGTTGTTATTGCTTTGTAGTAGCACCAACGGATCATGTAACACACAGATGGTAAAAGTCACCCCCTCAGTGCCATCGTCAGTTAAGCCAAACCGATGTCGAATAGTCACTCAATACTGACTGGTTACATCAACGCCATCGGTTGGTTAGACAGAACAGTCGGTAAAAAGTTCAAAGTAATTACAGCGCTGCCACTGGATACATACACCATCCGTGCGGAAGGACCCCCGATGGTGAAGGGGCGATAGTGAATGTGTTTTTTGTAGTAGTGGATTCACTAAGCATTTTGCATGAAGCATCTGACCACGTCACAGGAGTGGAAAATAGAAGGTGGAGACGTGGGGAACATGCTGGGACAGATATAGATTGATTCCCCACGTTCATATGCTCCAATTTTGGGTATAAAAGGGAAAGAATTATGCTCTTTCAAGATCATCAATCAAGAAGAGGAAATCAAGAGAAGAGCACGAATCCACATAAGTGAATCAAGAAGGAAGAAGAAGAATTCTCAAAGAAAACGCAGCGAAAACTAAGGTTTTTCATTAGAGAAGGGCGTAATCTATTTCTCTAGTTAGTTTCTCTTTGTCTTTTGCATATTTTTGTATTAAATTTATGATGAATGCTTGCATCTCTATGAGAGGCTAGTTTTCCTCTCTAGGGGCTTAGGTCTTTTAGCATGAACTTGTTTAATTTTATCTTACTCGGATCTTAGTTTTTATGATTGTTTGATTTGATGTTAATTTCTGAGATTTATTCTGATAAGTACTTGAATTGTAGTATCCCGCTTAGGTCTAATTGACTTGAAGTAGATTATGATCATATATGATGATACCAAATTATGATCACAAATACCTTAGGATTTGGATTAGAATTGATCAATTTGAAATCTAAACCGGAACTACAGGAATTATGGTTAGGGTTTGATGAATGACTTAATCGTGAAGTTGAATCCCTAATTAGGACTCCTTGAATTGAATTGAATATCGGTATGAATGACTTAATCGTGAAGTACCGATATCTAAGGATATAATAGGCTAACGAGAACTTCATGGTCTAGATAGCTAGGGTGAAGGACTTAATCGTGAAATCTGAACTGTTTAGGCACGTTATTAATTCACGAAAGTGATCATTTTTAACATCTTAGGTTAGAAACATTGTCATATCAAACATGAATTTAAACAAACCGAGTAGATAGAATTAGCAAGGGATTGTAGATCGAATACCCCTAGACTTCTCCAACTTGAATCACACCCGAATTTTAATTACTTTGTTACGAGTCTGTAATTTTTATTTAAAACAAAATTACACAAAACCCCCTTTTTACTTTTATTGTTTAGTTTTAAAAGTAGTTTACTTTAGTAGAAATTAGTATTTTCCTATCTCCATTTGGATCGATACCTCAATTACTACAGGGATTAGATTGTGCGCTTGCAATCCACCATATATTTGAGTATTATGTTTATAAATTACAAGTCTAAAGAGTATAAAAGAAAGCATAAAATCCTATACACAAAATACTCAACAGTTTGTTTATCCACTGCACCTTAGGTACCTGGGGTGATACAGATTCATGCTTAACATTCTTAAAGCGTGGTGATACAAACTATGAACTCGGGTGGAGCCAGTTTTCGTCAATGCAACGTATGATGTAAAGAATTTCTTTTTGGGTGCGCAAATCCAAAATCCAATTTCATTATATTCCATCCAATATTACTGCGTTTACATTTTAAATTTATAATTTTTTAGTTAATTCGTATAAAATTAAGCTGTTAAAAATGATGAAAATAAATGCATTAAAATTAACTTTTAAACTATTTTTTTTTCTGACCGCTTTACTTTATATTAAATTAAGAAGCCTGATAATTAACACCCAAATAAATCCCCGAGCGCGCCCCCAAGTATTTAATATCTAACTTTCATTTTCAACGCTCATATCTAAGCATTTAAAACCTATTTATAACATTTTACAATACTACTTGTAAGCACTTAAACTTCTACCTGCAAACATTTAAATTCAAAATCTGAATAGTTTTAACTCCTAACTACTTTTGTCTTCAAGCAAAAAAGAAAATATTCCTTTCACCCACTTTTTTTTCTCTGATCATTCTCGTCCATTTTTCCGACGATCCGTGATGAATTTTGCGAATTTAAAAGTATAAACGTTTTTACTCGATTTTCTCTTTCAAATGAGATCCATGAAGAAATACTTTTGAGTGTTTTTCAAGTCGTTTTTATTTTTTTTGAATGTAAAGCCCATGAGCACTTTAATTTCTCAAGCTTTTAAATCTCAATCTACGACCTTTTAAATCTGACACTGAAACTATTTAAAAGTTTGACACAACTACTTTTAACGGTTGTATACAGAGGTTTAGATGCTTGATACTATATGCTCGACATCAGAGGTTTAAACGCTTGAACATAGTAGTTTAAATGATGATACTATATGTTTCAAAGTTTGAAAATTTAAATTGCTCATGAGCTGTACTTAAAAAAAAAATGACTTCAAGTTAATTCAAAAATATTTTTTCATGGATCTCATTTGAAAGAGAAAATCAAGTAGAAAACGTTAGTATTTAGATTCGTAAAATTCATCACGGATTGTCGGGAAAATGGACGAAAATGCTCAAAGAAAAATAAAAAAAGAGTGGGTAAAATTAATCTTTTCTTTTTTGGCTTGAAGACAAAAGTAGTTAGGAGTTAAAACTACACATATTTAGAATTTAAATGCTTGCAGATAGAAATTTAAATGATTGCGAGTAACATTGAAAATTGTTATAAACAAAACTTTAAAAGCTTGAATATGAGTGCTGAAAATAGAAGTTAGATAAAATTGGAAGGTTTTTTTCTATTAAACTAGTTAGGAGCGCGCTCGAGTATGATGGCTTGGGAGGTCGGAACATTTCTCTTAAATTAATTCAAAAATTTAAGTTTTTGAGTTAAGCTCACAAAAGGACTTAGTGAGCTTAAAAACACTCTAGTTCTACTCAAATTTCAATATACATAATTAAGATTTTAAAATCAAAGAAATGGCTGAGCACCTCTAGCTAACCCTTAGACCCGCCCCTAAAACAGAGAATCGGGTAGCGGGGATAGTCTGAGAGACATTGGACAAAATTTAGTCTTATATCAGAACAGAGCCGTCCGATATACGCAGATAATTATTAGATTCATGTAGATAAAGTGTGCATGAATCTTTATACGAATCCAACGATTCTAACTTAAACATTAGACCAAATTTGATCCAATATAAATCACCCCCCTCCTCCCATATAGTTAAACAGATTACAGATCCTAAGTGTTTATGCAAGAACACTTTATCATACGCAATAACATTTTACACGTGCCGTTACACATGTACAATATATGTTTCCCGTTATTTTTCCATGAAATTGAATTAAAGAATATGACCACAGGAAAGTAAGAAACTGAACACACACACACACACACACTGTGAGAAAGGACAATGAAAATAAGTTACCCAATTCATCTGTTTTATAATTAAAACCAACAGTTATAAATTAATCAGGGTGGGAGCAGCTCAAGTGATTCCCTAACCAAACGCATCATTCATTCCCCTAATAAAAGAGGTCTTTCTTTTTCTCCTCAATTATTTTAATCTGACAGATCGAAACTAGTAATTTAGGCTTTAATTTTAGCATCTAAAAAGAAGAAACAATCATAATTAAGTTAGACCAAGATGAAAGAGCGGAAATTTAGGCTTTAACTGTAGCATTTAAAAAGAAACAAACATCATAATTAAGTTAGACCAAGATGAAAAAGCGGAGCGCAAATAAAAAAAGAAAAAAAAAACAGAGAACAGTGACGATGTAAAATGGAATCAGTGGCTTGGTGGAGGAGTTGGATTGGGTGGATTAAGGAGGGGCCCACTTCTCGGGTTTACATTTGCTTTCGGATTTTCATCATATTCGCTAAACTCAAATTCTCTCATCTCTCTTCTAATCTCCATATTTTCCTACATTCAACCATTCTTCTTTTAAACAAAAATAAATAAAGTAAAATGAATATTTTTTCTAGAATAAAAAAAGAAGATACCTGATGATGCAAAGGCTTGTTTGGTTGCAATCGATGACCGTGCCTGATCAAATAATTAGCATTTTTCCCGAACCCTGGAAAATTGCTTTCATAAGAGAAGCTCTTACCGCCAGAATCCGACTGAGTAGATATTTAAGATGTGATGTAAATAGTGTACGCACCTTGGGATTGGGATAAGGAGATGGATAGAAGCGCTAATAAGATGAAAACAAGTAGAGCGAGCCTGCGCATGATTCCCGAAGAGGTGGTGGAGGCGGTGGCGGGGGTGAGACTAGTGAGATCTGACTGAGGCTTCTGGATCCAGACAAAGAGAAGCAGGGGTTGCCTTGCTTGATTTTCGAAGAGGTCGCTCGCTACTCGCTTTGCCTTTGCGTTGCATTAAATAGTTGGTGCCTTTTTCGGAGGTTACAATTTTCTAAAGGCGTAACGCATCACGGGCGGGACGGGTCAACTCCTCTTGTTTACTAATTACTGTGCGAATTTGGGATAGGGATTGGTATCAGTATCCCTCAAATTTACGGATTTTTTGTGCCCGTATGGATAAGTTGCACCGTGTGTCAACCTATAAAATGTGAAATCCACGGTGATTATTGTTTGAACATCCTGTTGATGTAAACGTGGGGTTAGGATTAATTAAGTGAAAATATTAATAAAACAGAAGCCGAGGGATAATATATTAATATGGCAGCTGCCTGCATGACATAGAATGCTAATTAAACATAAATACCAAAGTCAAAACATTGGGATTGCATTACTCGAAGAAATTGTACTCGGGATTATAATTAATTGACTTTGAATATATAAAAAAAGTAAGCTCATCTTTACCACTACCACTATGAAATGTTATTAATTGTGTCATATTTTAAAAGTAAGTTAATCTTACCCGCTCATAAATATTACTAACTGTGTTATATCTTAAAAGTAAATTCATCTTACTCACTCTTAAATGTTGCTAACTATGTCATATCTTAAATGTTACTTACTATGTCATATCTTAAAAGTAACTAAGTTCATCTTATCCACTCTTAAATATTACTTACTATGTCTTATCTTAAAAATAAGTCCATCTTACCCACTCTTAATAGTAACTCAGTATGTTATCTCTTACCCACTCTTAAAAGTTACTATGTAATCTATTGCTCACTCTTTAAAACTAAGTAATATGTCATCTCTTGCCCACTCTTTAAAAATAAGTCCATACTCAAGCTCAAGATAAGCCAGTTCCTCAAGGACATGAATAGCTAATCCTAAAAGAAAGATATGAAAAAGATTCCTCAAATTGCATAACATAAGAAAGAGTTGACACTTATAGAGAGTAGCCTAAGCGCTAAGAAGGTACAATAAAAAACTAGTTTAAATACTACATCTAACTGATAGGATATCTTTTATATGTATACTACTTAGAATTGTGATCCTATCATTTATAACTATAAGACTTAAACTTATAATTTATAGGATATCTGTTATATTGAATAGCTGTATTATAGCATATCATATACTAGTCTCGACACTTGGTATTCCATTTCAACCCATACACTATCAATCTCATACACTGAGTATACCCCACCTACACACTACTCATCATCCTATCCAAGACCAGGTACCACCTGGATCAGTACCATAGTGACAAATGAATTATTCGGGTTCGGTTCGGCGAGGTCAAAAATTCGTGATTCGGAAATAATTCGTGTATAAATTGAGAATGATTCAGAATTATCCGGATCAGAGATCTCAGTCATACAAGGAAGCAAAAAAAAAAAAAAATAATATTCTGAGAAAAATTCGGAAAAAGTTCATAAAATTCGCGAATTATTCGAGAATAGTTCAGTCAAAATTCGGTCAACCGAATAATTCAGCGTTCGATTCGTCATCACAAAACAACAAATTATTCGCAAATTTTGTAACTATGATCAGTACCATGTATATGCAAAGTTCTTTACAGCGTACATGCGGACTAGTGTCCGATAAATCCTGGCACCAGGCTTACTGTGCAAAAAGTTTGGCACTGTGCCACTAGCAGCATACGTTGTAACGCTTATCCAATTTTTGTCACAAAACGCTTCTGACCAAATAAACAATGGATGTATTTACGCGTACCTAATTTTCACGAGAATACATTAGAAGTTAGGTCCAATAAGGTGTTTTATTCATTTGATGTTCGGTGGATTTGTATTTATTTGTATTTTTTATTTTAATTGTCAACTCTCTGACGTGTTAATTATGATATAAATATAACGTACTAATTTATTCATGCTACATTCTACTTAATTCTCAAATTAAATTGATTAATTTAATTATGCGAACAAAATTTGTTCATGCTCAAAGGACTAAGACTTAGTACTGAATTGTATTTGATAATATACCTGTTAATGAAGATAAAATGATTATTTACTGGACATGGAATTTAGAAAAAAAAAAAGCACATTCTTATATTGAAAACAAACAACACATTTCTATGAAATTTACTTAATTTATTTGATTTTAGTTCTTGAATATTATGCATTGATAGTAATATTTGTAATAGCAATCGGTTATAGATCATTATTTTAATTTTTACACAATTAAATAATTAAAATGGTTTCATATAAAAAAGTACAACTTTTTCATATACGGAGCGGAGCGGATAGTGGTAAAACCATATCTATTATCTCTTTTTAATTTTTTGGATACGTATACGGATCGGATCGGATATTTATTAAAATAATATTAAAAAATACTAAAGTTCATAATATTTATTTAATTTTAATGGTGAATAACAATATTTTTCATAATATATATTAAAATATATAATATATATCTACTATTTAGATACAGATAATTGAAACGTAAAACCATATCAATATCCATATTCACATGGATATTCGAATATCGGATATTCACATCCGAATATCCACATCTAATTTTTCGAATACAGATCAAATATGAATCGGATATTACCCATACTGTTTTCACCCTAGTCCATAACTAATTTATCTATATTATCTGATTTATGAAATTCCTGCGCAATCAATGAAAAATTGCTGGGCCGAGATTCCTCTTCAAATCTTCTACCCCTGAATTGAGCCTAGGGCCTGAGTTGTACAATCCCAGCATAACTAATAAAATATAGTTAGGCCTCAGACCTGATTTATAACTCTTGTAGATATTTTTTTGCCAACTCCCTGACTGATAATGGGGCTCCCCACTGACTAAATAAAAATCAAAATTGGTCAAATCTGATGCAGATGCAAATGATCGAGAGCGTACCTACAATTTGAATTGTTTACATGTGGTTGATCTTAAGGATTGATTATATATCAGATTTCATTTTGAGGAGGGTTCAAATGCCTCAATTTTTCATGCCTCCACCATGCCTCTATTTTTTAAAACTTTAATAACTCAAAATTTAAAACTTAAAAATCAAAATAAAACCGTTGGATATGATCTATATCATTTTATCTATGAACGTGTAAAAAATTATGACATTTCAAGTTTGTTTTGGTTGTCATCAAGAGCTTGTAAAAAACGTACTAATGTGGATAATTTCCAGACGTTGATTTTTCAACTTATTGATTCACATAAAAACAAAATCAAAATGTGATAATTTTTTATGAGCACATAGATAAAATAATATAGATCATATCCAACGGTTTTATTTTGACTTTTAAGTTTAAATTTTGAGTTATTAAAGTTTTAAAAATAGAGACATGGTGGAGGCATGAAAAATGGAGGCATTGGAACCCTCCTCTTCCATTTTTGCCTCATATGTAGGGGTGTAAACGGAGCGGATTCGGAGCGGATAATGCTAATACCATATCCGTATCCGCCTTTCAATGAACGGATACGGATACGGATACAGATAGTAAACGGATATCAAAACTTAAAACAATATCCGCCTTAAACGGATACGGATACGGAGCGGATAATTTGCGGATACGGATTCGAATACGAATATAGAACGGATAATTGTCGGATATTGAGTTATATGAACTTTAAGATATAATTAATAATTAATAAAATTTAAATATAAAAATAAATGAATAATTGTAAGTTGATGGAGATATTAATGTTAGAAAGATGAGAGAATATAAGATATTTATTTTATTAATAGTGTGGTGTAGTGGTTTGTACCTTGATTGTTTAGACTTTTACTTCACATGACATGGGTTCAAATCTCTTGAAGGCAAAATAATTTAAAACCTCACATGATACGGATACGGATACGGATACGGATAGTAAACGGATATCAAAATTTAAAATCATATCCGTATCCGTATCCGCATCTTCTACGGATAATTGATAATTATCCGTATCCGTATCCGTTTAAATCCGGATACGGATTATATGCGGATTCGGAGCGGATATCCGGCCGGATATCCGTGTCCGTTTACACCCCTAGTCATATGGCTCATAATGTTCACTAGGAAGGCTGAGATAAATTATAACATATTCTCTGGCTCGCTGTTGATAGAGTCAGATCAGCTGACGTGGCGTCAGAGTGTGTACATAGGGACAGCCGGACAGAGCATCCTTGGAAAAATAAAGCCAGAAAGGGATTGCATTGCATATGTCAGAACCTTCCTGCCATGTGTATCCCCTATCGCTGCCACGTCACTTTTGGCGTTCGTGCCAATTATTGCCCGTAATTTTCGTAAATTTCAGACGGTCACTGAAATTTTTCTTGTTACTCTTATCATCCGAAATTTTTATTTTTACCATCTAAACCGCTTAAGATTAATTAGATTATATATAATCTAATAAGATTCCAATTAACATTGCACTAGATAAACAGAGCAGTAAAGAGGACCAGAGGTATGTACAAGTCCATAGAGATAAAATAACTAGATATACATATAATGTAACCAAAAAAAGGATCACTATATATTCTCACTAGTGATCATAATACAAAACCGGTATATCTTACACATGGACAACTTTTGTAATTGAGCAACAAGGAATTAATTCAGTTCACGTCCATAATGCTCTCCCCTAAGAACCTAGACAAGCACATATATTATTCCATTTAGCTAGGATTTAATCCCTTTCATACTTATATCGGATCAAAATCCGTCCCAATGCTCGATCTAAGCCGTCCGATCGTACATCGAGAATCGTACGAACAAATTTAAATTTGCACTAATCTCAACTCACATCGAACGACTTAGGCCGAGCATCCGACGGATTTCGGTCTGATGTCCATCAGAACCCTAGTCTCCCTTCATCCTATACTCTATCCCCTCCAAGTGGTGGTTCTGATCTAACGTCATTATCACTCCCTCACACCACTAGGCACTAGATCCGACTCCATGATCTCGTTGCCGGTCGATGATTCCCCGGCTGAGAGAAATCGCGACCCAAATCCCATTCGCACCATGTAATTTCCTCACCTCGGTACCTGGCATCTGATATCGGCAGAGGGGACACGACCCATGTAACCCGAGCCACCTCTCTATACACCCGACATGGAACCGGTGACCGCATGGCATCTCCTTCGCCATATCGCCGAACCTATTCAAGCAAACAGAGCACTCCTCTTCTGGCACCGGTGCTACTGTCTTAATGGATTGAATCGATGCAGCTGATGCCGGGAGAATCGTCGCCGCAGCGCTGTGTTCTTCGAAAACCTCCTGTTGACCATGAAGAATAACCATCGCCTGAGTCGTCATGTTCACTAGGACGATTTGATCGCGGTGCGGATCTTGCTGTGTTCTCTCTTCCTCTTCCTCCACAGCCATATATGAGAGTGAGAGAATGGTGTGTTAAAAATTAATTGAAGAATTGGATCGAATTATAGGGAGTTTGGTTGGAGATTTTTATTTAGTGAAAGAAAGAGGGGAGCTGTTTAATACATGAAGCCTGAGGCTTTATATAAAGCTGATTTTGGTTATGATGGAGATGGGGCATTTAGGATGCACAAGCGCAATGGGGAAAGATATTTATTATTTCTTTCTTCTTTTTAATTAGGTTAAAATTTTAAATGCATCACTGTTTGGATAATATTTCAACGTAACATTCTATCTACAATAATAGTGAGGATTCTGTCTTTGTCGCTTGGTTCCACGCAGATTAAATTAAGCTCGTTAAGCAGCAAACCCAAACTTTTTTTAAATTTAAAATTTTTGTGTTCCCAATTAAAAGCCAAAAAGTTTAGAAAAAAGAAGCGAGGAAACGACGAAAGAGCACGCAGATATTTAATATCAGCTATCCGAGCACACAATATGATATTTCCAAGCAGCTTTATGCCGCTTGATTTCTGGTAACGGCATCCGCTGACCGCTGCTAGTTTTTGCTCTGAAGATATATATGAAACTCATAGCCTACGGGCAATTTGGCAGTTCAAAAAAGAATAAAGAAAAAGGAAACTCGTCTTTCAAATAATAATAAAAGGACTACTATTATTGAATCATTCACTCTTAAAATATGTAACAGATAGAACTATCTGGAATTTCCTTTTTAATAATATTATTTTTCAAAATTAAATACCTAAAGTATGTTTATGGCTTGTCTTCCATTTTTTTTTCCGTCAGCAAAACGGTTAAAACTGTGCACGCATAAAGTATGACACACTGACATCATTTACCATCATTTACATGAATTCGGATCCAGTGAAGTAACTCAATCTTTGGATTTTGGATCGAAACCGTCCGATTTGAATCCGTGAAAATCCATTTCCAAAGTGAGCCCACACATTCCGACGACGAATTCGAATCGGACAGTCTCGATCCAAAATCCAAAGATTTACATACGGTCACCTTCGCTGCTTCGCTTCGCATGTTAACATATTTACGTGTAGGCGCTTCTCAAAGTAAATACTAACTTGTGAAATATGAACTATGACAAACCAACATCATGTTTCTCTTGTTGTGTAGAGGAGAAAATTAACAGGAAAGAAAACTTGTTCTCTAGCTCTGTTTGTTTCGCTTGTTTCGCTGAATTAGGATGGCAAACTTGAAAGAAAATGCTATCTACTTACAATTTCCTTTCTGACGAATTGTTATGTAGCTAACTTTTTTTTTTCATGTAAATATGCAACCTCTCGATCAGAAAATGATAGGATTATGTACAAAACAGAGGTGAATCTTAGTGTACTTCAAAGGGACTAAGTTACTTTCATGATTTTAAATTTTTTAATTATGTATATTAAAATTTAAATTAAATTTTAATATGCATAAATTTTTTTTGTATAATTTAGCTCCCTTGTAAAACATCAAATGTTACCTAGTGGTTAAAATATCAAATTGAGTTGTGGAAGAAGTTGGATTCAAATTCCACCTTCCGCGTTATACATTTTACTTTTCAACCCCCAATTTAAATTATCTGGTTCCACTCATGATTACAGAATACTCTGCTCCAAAGCCCCCTCCACCCGGGTCCGTCTCTCTGATTTTTATTAAAAATTGACATACACATTGAAAATTAGCATACAAACAAATATGCCGCCATTTTTAGTAATATCCAAAGTTAATTATAAAATAATAATAATGCCCACCTTAGCTGAGTATTTTTAAAAATACTCAAACCGGCCATTTAATAGCCGGTTAGGACTTTTTTGTTTTTACTGTTTCAGACCCGATAAATACCCATCTTTTTCTCTCCTACCTCTCACAACTCACTCAAACCAACATAACAGAAAGAGAGGAAGAGAAAGAGAGAAAGAGAAGACGATTTCTGAGGCGAAAAAGCGATATTTGAGGCGATTTTTCTGTAAATTTATTATTTTTTTCCTTATTATTATTATTATTATTATTATTATTAGAAGAAGAAATTATTTAGAATTAATATAAATTGTCTAATCCATAATTTTCATTTCAAACCCTAGATCTTACCATGGCATCCAAACCCGAACTTCGAAAAAAAGAAAGTGAAACCGCATGCAATGGTCGCATATCACTCGCTAACAATTTTCGGACGGGTGAAGCCCGCTATCTCGTTTAGGGTTTCCACCCAAAGATGTTGAAGAATATGCTACCACGGATGATCCGACTATTATAAGCGTTATTTACGAGAACTTCGGCGATATCGACCCTCCACCTGAATGGCTATTGTGCCCCGCATGTCAGGTCAAGGGAGACATTGAGGAAATGTTCCTTTGACATCTCTGTGGCGTAAGAGTTCACTCCAAATGTATTGACAAGAATGCTGATCTGGTAAACGATTATCGTTTTCAAACGTGAGAGTGTGTTCCGTGCAGCTGCAGGCCTTCGAAGACGACATGAGAAAGTTCCACTACTCCTAAGCCATAGTGTTTGCTATATGAGAATATGTGTTGTGTATTTTATGTTATTGTAGTATTTTATGTTTAGATTTTATGTTGTAGTATGCATGTTGTTATTTTGTTTTGTTGTTTATCTATTCGAACTCTCCCAATTTATTTTAGTATAATTTAGCATAATTAGCATAATTTATTTTATTTTAGTATAATTTAGCATAATTTAGTTTATTTTAGTATAATTTAGTGACAAACAACATCTAAAAAAAGATATAAATATTATCATAAAAACACCATAAAGTAGCACATAAAAAAGAACTAAAACATAAGATAATCCAAACATAAAATACCTAACATAGTATACCAAATGTAAATACAACAAAACAATCTAACTAAAACTACCATAAAAAAATGGAACTCAGCGGCGATGACCACCAAAGGGGGACCATTGCTGAGGTGGATGTCCCATGTTTTCTCTGTCGGGGAGTCCCTCCCATCCTCTTTGATCAGGTGGTCCCTGCCAGACTCCTTGATCAGGTGTAACGGCGTCGGCGTCGGCCTCTATGCTCATCCATACCGCGATGTCCCATACATTCTCATCCTCACCCCTAGGGACTGGCGGGAGTGTAGAGAAGATGGATGCTACCAACTTAGTCGCAAAGTCAGGCTGAGTCTGAGATTGGCTACCACTGGCATCTCTATCATGAGGTAGCTTTGTATCATATCGTCGTCTCAGAGGCTCAAACTCCGGAGGGTCCACGAACTCAAAGTCATCCAGACTGAAAAATGGCCCCTCCTCCTCCATAGGAAAGAACTTCAGAGGTTCCTACTGTGCTGGCGGTGGCGGCATGTAGGCCGGACCCTGCAATCATACAAATAATTAAGTAAATTTGCTCCGAAGGAAGAAATTTGTACTAACTTGACAGCTAAAGAAATATGACATACTGGAGGGTGAACTGGACGTCCCTGTGCATCATAGAATGCATGCCAGCTAGTCATGGACAATACCCAACGATGGTAGTCCCACTCTGGTTGCTCTTGGGGGGAGATGACATCTCACTACCTCCAACGAGAGGCGCATCAGGCTCGGCCGAATCTACCCTACGCCAGTCGATGTTCTCTCCGGAGTCTCGCAGCATGTTGATAAGCTGCCCCCCGTGTCCGGTATCCTCAACAAAATTGGCATGACTCTTCAATAACAAGCACCCAAAGCTCTCCAGCCCTTTTTCTCAGCATCTTGATCCCATGCGCGTAACCTTTAAGCGCCACTAAAAGCTGCCAAAAAAATAATTTGTTAGATAAAAAATTTATGATCTAATCAGTTAGTAAAAAAATGTGTTGTTTTAGGTGCATTACCGCGCGAGCCCATTTGCGACCGTTGGAGGTGTAACCCTCTAGGTCTTCCTGGATCTTCTGGCGTAGGAAGGTACCATGTAGACCCGCAAGTACCAAGGCTCATATCTCAAATAAATTAAAACTTATAATTTAACAAATTAAATTTTTACAAATAAAATTTATTAACTTAGAAATATAAATTTTATGCTATATTGGAATTTAGGAAATTTTCTTTTATAGAAATAATAAGGTTATTAAAAATTGGATAAAATTTTAAATTACTATGACTAATGTTCTATAAATTCGTATTAAATTATAAACGCAAGTTTTGTTAATTTTGTTGATCGAATGTAATTAATTAATTAGATTAAACCAAATTAAACTCCTTTTCATTTTGAGAGATCGCAACCGTTCAAGTTATTCTGTACGAATCTTAAAGCACTTTTGTTATTAGAGCATCTCCATTCCAACAAACAATTAGCAATTCATTTATGCCACATCACTAAGTTTAGCAATTAAAGACATTCATAATTTTTAAATCACTCTATCCCAGAAATTCAATTATAATTGTAATTAACGCCACGTCAGCCAAAAATATTAGAAATGACCCCTTCCCCGTTTTCTCCGTCGCTCTTTCTTCTCTTCTCTCTGCCGCTCTTTCTTCTCACCATCGCTCTCTCTCCTCTTCTCTCCATCGCTCTCTCTCATCTTCTCACCATTGCTCTCTCTCCTTTTTTGATAAAAGTGGAGTAAAAAGCCCACCGGTTTCATACAGCCAGAAATTACAAGGGATGGTACATACAGCCAAAATAGATGCACATGCAGAATTGATCAAAACAATCACTTTTGAAAATATTTTAACTAATTGTACATAATAAAATTCAATACAAGCATCTATCCAATTAGAGAGAGAATTTACATCACAAAAACAAGCAAACTAGGTAAAAGGTCGTATAGACCTGAAATAAAAAATTTGCTAACCTCACTTTTTTCGATCGGGTCATTTTCTCTCTATTTCTCATATCCAAGTCAAGTTGATCATCAAATCACACATTGAAATAAAACACACTCAAAGCAAACTAATTTGGAGCTCGTTATATACTCTGTCCTGGAAGTCATCTTAATCTTTCTTGCCACTTTAATGTCTCCTCAAAATAAGAATCCTCTCCGGGTTTTATTAAATTGTGTGCACTAAATAGTCTAGCCAACATCAGCTTCACAAATTTGCTGAAAGAAACATAATAAATTATCAAGATGATATATCCATTTGGAGTTAACTACACTTTTCTTTTTTATTAATTTTTCAGTTCTTAACAATTTCTTGATTGCAGATTAGTTTAAGTATCAAACAGGAAGTTCTAATATTGTTGCTAAAAGCTTGGTAATGTACTGGCTTGGACTGGTATTTAGGTGGTACCTATATTCAATAAAAGCAGAAACTGAGTACTATATCTAGGCAAATTTTGGTACTTTGTTAGAGTCAGCATAAAATGAATAAAATTATATAACCTGTACAGATCCACTAACCTGTCTTCTTCACATTCTAACATCTCCTTAAAAAGTGCAATCTCAGCAGACAGAGTATCCAAATGCCATTTTACATCCTCTCCCACACTCTCATCTCTCACCCCCAGCCAATCATAAGAAAGAAAATTAGGAGGGGTTTCTCCTAATTTTTGATATTTCTCAAGGCAGTTCCACAAAAACGGCTTCTCAGAACCACCTCCATCCTTCTCTTGATGATCCATACAGCTCAATTTGACAACAAATTTCAAATACACAATGCTCCCACACAAATTTACACTAATTTGAACACACAGATCCTGTGAATTATCAAAATCTTCATTGAAAATTTCCACAAAAGCACCCCAAACTTTTGACTTTCTGGAATTATTTTCTGAAAGAGGTTTCCAAGTGATATGTTCACTGAATTAACTAGAATATCCAGTGGTTTTACCAGAATATCATATATGCAACTAGACATTTAAATTCAGGGTCTGGTTACTATGCTAGCAGTGCAGAGTATCAAAATATAACATGAACCGTGATGAATGCCCTTAGAAATAGAATATGAGATATATATTTATTTCCTCACAAAATACCACATGTGCCCTCCACCCTTGGATATTGCCTAAACTAGATGTCAATCGACCTTTACATGAATAATACCATAAGAGGTGATAATTAAAGCAATAGAGAGAGTATCTGCCATACTTCTTATTTTGCATGGTATTACAGGAAAATTAATAATGTTTCAAATGGCACGTATGAATTTTATTCCTTCACCAAGTTGAAGTGCAGATTACACCGCTTATAATTGATACTTTTACTAAGCACGCTGGTCAAAAGTCCCAAACTCTATGCAGATTAAAAGGAACCAGAATTTAATTGCACGATGAATGAAATAAAACTCAAATTAAGCTTTTATTAAGTGCAGAATTGGCACTTCTTGAAAAAGGAACTCACCCCAATGCAAGCTTTTATTCACAAAATTTCATGTTTAGGATGAAATTGCTTAAATTCAAGCTAAATTTTGCAATTTCAACTTCCCAATTTATGAAAAGTTTCTAAACCAAGGCCAATCTAATAATTTCCCAAATTGGAGTGTGGAGAGATGAAGGAATTGAACCTGTCAGGTGGTGCGCGGACAGAGGGCGAGGCGGCGGCACAAGGAGAGAGAAGTAGAACATTGAACCGGGAATTGGATGAAAATCAAGCCACTGGTGGAGTGTGGAGAGAGGAAGGATTGAACCTGTCAGGTGGTGCGCGGACTGAGGGCGAGGCGGCGGCTTCAAGCTAGGCGAGAGGGCTGCTGCGCCGAGAGAAACGAGGCTCGGAGATTCTGTGGTGAAGGCTTTGCGATGGCCCGTCGAGCTA
Source organism: Carex littledalei (assembly GCA_011114355.1). Classification (NCBI taxonomy): domain Eukaryota; kingdom Viridiplantae; phylum Streptophyta; class Magnoliopsida; order Poales; family Cyperaceae; genus Carex; species Carex littledalei. Next base: position 11,628,167 of record CM022093.1, read on the forward strand.
CCCCCTCGTTGTTGGACTTCTTCCTGTCTGCTCTCTCTGGCTCCCACCCATGGACGGAAGCTTGTGAGATGTCTAAATGTCCATAAAAAAAGGGAGAATTGTATCAGCGAAATAGCATCAACAGAAATGAAGAAATCTGAACGAAAGATAGAAAAAATCGAATGAAAAATGTTTTGTTTTTGTTAAAGAGAGAGAGCGGTACAGATACGGAAAGAAAAATTTTAGCCAATTAATTAGCCAGCGTGTCACTGAGAAAACGTTTTTTTTAAAGCAAATTTGCTAATTAAAAAATTATGATACAATCCAGCAATTTAATTAGCAAATTACACGTCAGATTAGCAATTCAAAAACAATTCCTGTTGTAGATGCTCTTAAAACCCCTAATTTCCCCTCCCTTCTCTCTGTCGGCTGGAATCAATAATTCATATTCAAAGCATTTTTATTTTTGTTTAGTAACATATCAAGAAATAGTTTAATTTTTTTACAACTGGAAAAAATTCTGCCTGAAAAATATTTCAGAGTCCTTCTAGTACATCTAAATTATAAGATGTTTTATCTATTTTGTTTGATGTTCTTTCTAACATATTCAAATTATTAATTGTTCTTTCTATTTTTAAAAATTATTAAAAAAATCAATTAAACTCAACGAAACATTTGAATTTTTTGGGTTTTTTTGGAGCCGCAACGACAAATGGCGGCTCCCCGTTGAGGCCCGGGTAAATATTGAATTTTACATAAACAATAGTCTTTTGATTTTTTTTTTGTTGAGGGTATATTTAAAAATTTCGGCACCCCTACATCGGATGGTTTAGACGAAATGACACCATAACTATCTCTCTCGTAAAATTAATTGCCAGTATCAGTATTGAAGTCTGAAGCTGAAGGAATCAATGCTGCGAATTAGCAATTATATATGATCCACAAAATATGAATGGTTCAGCAAATCCTTCTATTGCCTAATTCTTAAATTTAACAGCTATTATCACCTAATTAATAAAGCTAATCTTCTATTTTACAAATTATTTATCAGTCTTTCTCAATATATATATATACACACACACTTAATTTGGGGCAGCAATGCCAATGTAGCCAAAACCCACCACAAAATATGCGATGGATTGAGGAATAATAAATATATAAAAGTAGTCCTCTCGAAATGCAAAATCGAAGCACGCAGAGAGTAAAAGGAATGCGGCAAGCATAAGTTCAAGGAAATGATACCTGCTTATAACAAAAGGTTCATAATTAATAAAAAAGAACTGTAAATCAAAAGTTAACAGAGAATTTACGGATTAGTTACCTATCTTTCAAGCCAAATCGTGTTGGTGCAAGATTAACAATACGTTTCATCTTTGGTAAATTCCCGAGTTTTTCAGTAACAATCCATTCATTGGCTCTCCCCGCTTCTAGAAGGCCAATGAAAATAGCTTTGCACCGATGCAAGGCCATGACATTTTCAAATAACACCCATAGAACAATCAAATGAAATGACCTGTGAAAAGAATTAATGGAGAAATTTACTTACAAAAAATGACAAAAAATGAAGAACTGAGAAGAGTAATTATGATGCTGTACCTCGGAGTCCCAACAGAACTGAGAAGAGTAATTATGGTTGGGATTAAGACCAGCTCCCAACCAGGGACAGTGATTTCAGGAAAGAAAATTCTCACAGGAAGTAGTAAGCTGAAAAAGAAGAATGTGAAAAATGCTGATATAAACCGCCGGGCAATGAAGAAGTTGTAAACAATATAAAACTTCTTTCCTATTGGCACTTTCTGCAGAAAAACATAAGGGAAAAAAAAATTAACAGTATCAGGTTTTAGTATGGTCTCGTGTAAGCCATTAACAAAAGGGAGAGAAATATCAGATACACACCTTAGCCGTCAGGATCTCTCGGAGCATTTTCTTAAATAGAAGAGCGGGCCCACAAGACCATCGGTGCTGTTGAGAGCGATACGCCTTGAGTGTGCTAGGCAGTTCACTTTTAACCTGACAAAGAGAATGAACACAATGTAATCTTATGATTATGCCGCATTAATCACAAGATTTTTCAAAGAGAATATAAAGAGAGAGTACCTTTATGCTGCCGATATATAAGAAATCCCATCCTAAGAGAGCTGCTCTGACAGCCAAGTCCATATCCTCTGCTGTCGTTCGATCGTACCAGCCTCCTGCTTCATTAATCGCTTGTGCTCTCCACACCCCAGCAGTCCCTATAAAGAAAAAAGAGAAAAGAAATACGAATGGGATAAGGAATCATTTTGTGACCATTATGAAAAATGCTCATCGGATTTTTTTTTTTTTTATTTTGTAATAATGCTCATCTCATCCTTTATTCATAATACATTAATAAAGAATAGCATAGTGCTGTTGTTGAGCTGTGTATCTCCTCTCGCAACTTGTTGCAGATAAAATTTTCTAACAGCTCAAAATTCTTCTTTTATTCTTATACAAAAGAACTATTTAGACTGTGCTCCAGAATCGGAGGTCGTAGAGGAAGGGGAAGGGACGGGGAGGAAGAGAAACGAGTAAACTTTTCCTCCAAACAGTATTTTTTTTTTTTGAAATCCTTGGCAGTGACTACCAAGTTGCATTAATCCGAACAGTAAATCCTACACCCCGATTCAGGGGTGACAGATTTCGCCAAAAATCAACACGACGCCCCTCTCTCCTCCCCTCCAAACAGTAATCATTCCCCTCCGCTCCCTCTCCGTTTCCCCTCTTATGGAGCAGGTGAAGTCGTCCTAACCGGACGGTCTGAAACGAAGCTCCCCTCCGCACAGCGAATCTCACTTCCCCTGCCTCCGCGTACCCCCAATTGGAGCACAGTCTTAGTGAAAGGTTTTATCACCTGATGTTTATTCCTATCAAAATTCAGGTCGACTGTCTAGCTAGGTGAATTATTATGGAGAAATTAAATGTAAGCTTGATAAATTCCCCTAGTTCAGTCAAGGAAATTTTTTATTCAAATCAGTTTTTGTTTCCAAGCAATAGAAGTGGGGAAGGATAGAGAGGATACCATTATAACCAAAGAAACCACAAATTGAGGAGCCGGCTTCTTGCTCTACCTTGAAATGATAATCCATCGACATCTCTTGCATTCTCGTCAATAAGCAATCGTTGGCGTTCACTAAAAACCAGCTTAAAATAAAATTCTCTCAGCTTGTCATGAACTTTCACTAAGCAGATTCATCAATAAAAGAAGTCAAAATGATTGAATTAAAACAGAAACTTAAGATCCCTCCCTGGTTGAACTAAAATCTACAAATTTATCCCCAGATATAATAATCACAACTCACAAGTCTTCAGTACATACTCAGAAGCTAAGAAGCTAAATTAACCATTGAAGTGAACATATAATGACTTGATTATAAGACAATAGAACAATAACACATGTTGCATATTATACATACAAGTATGGAATTATACTATTAAGGTTGCACCAATTAGTATTAAAAAAAACAACAAATAGATGAGTAGTAAATAATCATAATTTTCAAGTGAAATGGCCATACCAAACTCCCATCGGGCTTGAACGAGAGCGAGCCTAGGGTTATGCACTAAGAAAGGGACTGTTTTCGCAAGAAAATCTGGTTCAGGTTGGAAATCGGCATCAAACATCGCCACATATTCACAATTCTGTACATATTCATGCTTCATTCCTTCCCTTAAATTCCCTGCTTTATACCCTGCTCTGTCCTTCCTCGTCTCGTACTTTATGTTTATACCCTTCTTTGACCATTTCTCGCATTCCTCTTTCACCAAATCCTAAATTTTCCAACAAGTAGAAAAAAAAAATATTTCCCAATTACCATAAAAGCAAAATTTATAAGCGATTTCTCAAGTAACAGACATAATTAAAAACCAAAGGGAAGTATTTCAGTGATCCATCTAGAGCTGATTATACCTGACCCCACCTGATCAGGCCCTACCGAAATCAATCTGTGACCAACGCAATTAAGCTTGTAATTGGTAGGGGCGTAATTAGATAATTTAGATTGAGAAGTTGAAACGTAAAATGCATAATGTGTGAAAACGCATGATGTGATATGGAGAAATTTCATTGATATTAAAATTATGGACCATCCAATATCAATGATATTCTTCTGATCCAGAAAGTTAAGAAAAAAAAATTAAAAATATAAAATTCGGTTTCCTACAAAATTTTAATATGTAGATCATGAAGTTTTAACATAACTTTGCTTCCTGTAATCGGGTTTTGACAGAACCCGATTTGAACCAGCGAATGCCAAGCAATTAACCCAAAATTGGGGTTCAAACCAATACCAAACCAGAAACTCAGCAACTAAAACCCTGAATACAGGGCTGATGGTACCCTGAACCGCCCGGCTTTACAAAGTAAGCCCTTCTGACCAGAAAAGGAAATCAAAGAAGAACTCCATTTTTGTGGGGACCACAATCCAAAATGTGCGTAAATCTGATTCTGATTTCCATATAAATTGAGACCGGAAAGAGCTTGAATTTGGTTCAAACTAGGATGGTACCATACTACCATGAAATTACTACAGATTGCAAAAATAACCCAATCCCTAAAAAAATTGCCATGTCTAGCACAGAAATTTACAAAAATAACTTTCACCGCAAAACTAAACAGAAATTACTTCCCTTACCTGTCCGGCTGTCCCTCTCAGTCTCAGTCGACCTCGCTCCAGTTTTCATTTTTCATTTTTTTTTGGGTTTACTTTTCTATTCACCTAGTATTTGGGCTAGGATCCGGCCCAATTCTGATGCACAAATAATACTGGGTTTTAGAAATTTTAATGCTTGATGCCGATTCATTATGGCCGAACCATATATTTAGAAATCAGACGGTTTTCACATAGCCAGCGGTCCAATCAGGAAATAATATTGAGCACTTATGAGTAGCATTTAATGAACAAAAGCAACAGAAATAAAGAGAATTAAATTCTCAACCTTACCTTAATAAAAGGGTCAGTTGAATCATCCAACACTTGCACAATCAACCTGTCGCTTGGCCATGTCAGGTTGCACGCTGCTCCTATCGACAATTCGTACACCTAAAATATTTTTTTATTCCAAACCAATATCAACCCGGCGAAAATAAGTAAACAAAAGAAAGAGAAAAAAATGTTAATATTTTTTTTAAATAATTTTGTTTGTTCGGGTCAACTTAGTCACTGACAGCTAGTGAAATTTTAACTTTAACGTCGTCATTTTCTTTTTCTTTTTAGGGGAAATTTCACGTATATCCCTCAAAAACTTCAAAATTACGTATTTCTCCTTGTAAACTTTAAAATTACATATTTCTCCCTCTAAACTTTAAAAACTCACAAATTTATCCATTTTTTATATTAAAAATCATTCTAAATTTATAGAATACCCATTTTACCCTTTATTAAAAGCATAAAAAGTCCATCGGACTCAAATTTGAATATGAAGAGTTCCTCTACCGTCCGATCCACGCGCATCACATTAAGATATGTGCTTGTAGCTTCAATATATGTGTGTGTTGGCTTTAAGATTCGTGCTGTCTAGTGCGCACGAATTTTAAAGCAATTTTGATCCGCGTGCATTGCATTAAGATATGTGCACGTCGCTTCAATATCCCTGTGTGTTAGCTTCAAGATTCGTGTTGATCTAGCGTGCACATATTTTAAAGCAATTCGGATAGCAGAGGAACCCTTCAGATTCAAATTTGAGTATTATGGGCATTTTATGCTTTTAATAAAGGGTAAAATGGGTATTTTATAAATTTAGAATGACTTTTAATATAAAAGACAATAAAATTGATAAATTTGTGAGTTTTTGAAGTTTAGAGGGGGAATACGTAATTTCAAACTTTGGAGGGAGAAATACGTAATTTTGAAGTTTTTGAGGGGTATAGGTGAAATTCCCCCTTCTTTTTGAAAGCAGGTGACGCTCACTCCTATCGTTTGCATCAAACATTGTATAGAACAATTTTTTTTTTTTTTTTTTAGCAAAACTGGTGAAGTTAATAATCCACAATTCATATTTGAATTTCATACCTGCGGCCCTTTTATACAGAACAATTATCTTTGTTACTAAATAAGAAGTTAATTCTTATCCTCGGAGCATAAAATGTTACTATCTAATTGCTCGGAACAAATCGTCCAAATCTCATCCTTTTTATGTCAAAAATTGCCGATTTTTTTTAACGGTAGCATAAAAAGAATATCAAATTTTCATTCATACCATTGATTTCGGACAATTTCATTTTATACCATGATCGCTGAATAATTCAGCGATTGAATGAAAAACCGTGTATCTCATATCACAGATTTAATCGCTGAATTATTCAACGGTCGAAATTTCAACTGCTGAATAATTTAGCACTTGTGTATAAAACAAAATTTTCCAAAATTAATGGTATTTTTTTAATTTTTTTTTTGTTTGCTATGAATGAAAAATTCGGCAACAATTGTGTGAAACTGTCAATACACTGGACGAGACCTGAATAATTTGCCTCCGACAAGTGAAATCTTTTCCTTAACCATAATGTATGTATTCTTTCTATTTTTAATAAAAATGGTGATCGTTTGAGATCACATTATTTCACACACACACACACACACACAAAAATACTGTAAGTACCTCTTTTTCATTATACATGGGGATCTGCACAAGCACCATGGGATAAGCCAAGGAGCCAAACTCTTTATCCTCTACAATGGGATCACACTTGTAAATCCTCTTCGGCCTCCGGCGAAAAGCCTTTGCGTACCCACTCGCCAACCCCATAAATGCCTTCTCTACAAGCACTATCACTGACATCATCATGCACAGCGTCACAATCACCTGCAATGTAGGCAGCAGCACCTTTCTTATTACTATCCATAGCACCACTATCTGTTCTAGAATCACCGCAACATCCGGTGTGTCGGCAAACTCGTTCGCTCGTGCAGGGAGAAGTGAATCAACTACGTACAAATTGATATGTAACAAAAAGTTAATGATTAGAGAAGGAAGGGGAGAAAAGAACCAAATCTAGTGATTGTGGTGTTATATGTTGTATTATACCTTGCATTGTCTGGTTTTAGTTAGGAAAACCGGAACCTTTTTCTTTGCTATGCTACACACAAAGAGAGAACATATGGATTGAGTTGGGCCATTAAATGGTTTCAGAAAGGTCAGATCTAGTCTGGCGGTGAATAATAATTTCAACCTATGATACCTATCCAGGTCAATTTTATTTGGTTTATGTTTTGTCTGCAGTGTATCAACTCCCTATATTAAAATATTTGGTGCTTATTATTGGTTCCACTCCATGCCGACATTTTTATTAATATCCAAAGTTAATTACAAATTAATAAATATACCCAAAATTTCTGAGTTTTTCGAAAAATGTCCAAACCGGCCAGATTCGGGCCGGTTTCCTCTTTCCCAGAAACTGGCCAGAATCTGGCCGATTTTCTCATTTTTTTTATACAAAATATTTTCTTCTTGTACATGATCTGCTTTGTGATTATGTAGTGTAATTTTATTTTGTCATTGTATTGTAATATTATTTTCTTGACTATTTTTCTGGGTACTTGTTTCACTCACATCGACTCAATTTATTTTGAGATGCGTCAATTGGTGTGCCTTTAATTTTTAAATTATTTATTCTGTTGTTTAAAGCACTTATTCAATTTTTTTTTATATTTTCTGTTTATATTTTATGTTGTACTATTATTGTTATTGTTGTAGTATTTTCTGTTTAGCATTATCATGATAATTTATTTTATCTGAAAAATATAAAAATAGTACCATAAAAGCACACATACAAAAGAACCGAAATATAGGATAATCCAAACATAAAGCACCAAACATAGTATACCAAATATAAATAGTACAAAACTAGCCACGGTACTACTAAAATGGAGAGGGGGACCATCGCTCAGGCGGTACTCCGGCGTTCGCCACGCTAAAGCACGGAGAGGGGGACCATTGCTAAAGCACCAGGCTCTCTCTCTTGGGGTCTCTATACCAGCATCGGCGTAGCTGCGTATCCGCTCGGCAATATCACATCTGTACTCACCCCCAGAGACTGTCGGGACTGGCGGGGTGTACCGAAGATGGATGCAGCGAGCCCAGTCTCAAAGTCAGGCTGAGTATGAGACCCGCTACCACTAGCCTCTCTATCATGTGATATCTCTGTCACATATCGGGGTACATGCGGTGCCGACATAAAACCCTCCTCGTATACCCTGATCTCATCGAGACTGCACGAGAGGGACTCGACATCAGTAGTAAAGGACTCCTGAGGCGGTGGCTGTGGCAGCATCTCGGCCGGACCCTGCAATCATACACATAATTTAGTAAATTTGATCTGAATGAAGAAATTTGTACAAACCTGACAACTACTGAAGTATGACATACCTGAGTCTGAACCGGACGTCTATGCTCATCGTAGAATGCCTCCCACCCAGCATTGGACAATACCCAACGAAGGTAGTCCCACTCTGGATGCTCATTGGGGGAATGTGGCATCTCTTGTAGCATAATCGGGCTCGCATCGGGCTCGGTTGGATCTATCTCACGCCAGTTGATGTTCTCTCCGGCGTCTCGCAGCATGGTGATGAGCTTCCCACCGTGTCCGGCATCCTCAACATAATTCGCATTCTTCTTGAGGGTGCGATACCCAAGATGTCTCCAGTTCTTCTTTCCTAGCATGGTGATATCATGCCCGCACTCCTTGATCAAGGACAAAAGCTGAAAAAAAATTATTTTGTCAGATCAAACATTGATGAACTATTCAGTTAGGGAAAAACTATGTAGTTTTAGATGCATTACCTGGCGAGCCCATTTGATGTCGTTGGGTGTGTAACCATCATCGGTTTTGACCTTGTCGCGTAAATGGGCACCATAATTGCCCTGCAGATATACAGTGGCCATGCAGAAAAGGGCCAAAATAGGGCCAAAATATGCTAAAAAGAGCCAAAATAGGTTTAATTCTGCTTGAACATGCTAAAATAGGCCAATTGCGGTTAAAATAACATAAAATATGCTACAATAGGCTACAATACCCTAATTTCGGTAAAATATGCTAAAAAAGGCCAAAATAGGCTTAATTCTGCTTAAACATGCTAAAATAGGCCAATTGCGGTTAAAATAACCTAACATATGCTACAATAGGCTGCAATACCCTAATTTCGGTAAAATATGCTAAAAATGGCCAAAATAGGCTTAATTATGCTAAAATTGTCCAATTGCGGTTAAAATAACCTAAAATATGCTACAATAGCCTAATTTCGGTAAAATATGCTCAAATGGTCTAATTATCCTAATTATGCTAAATTCGGCTAAATTACGCTTAATTAGCTTAATTATGTTAAAAAAATGCCAAAATACCCTAAAATATGGTCAACTATGGTACTTATACTAAATTACAACAAATTACCCTAAACCCTAAATTAAATAAAAAAAATTACCTTAAAGAAGAGAGAAAAAACGGTTGAGATGAGTGAGTTGTGTGGAGGAGAGAGAAAAAAGGGTATTTATAACGTGTAAACGGATAAAAAAAAAAATAGAAAACCGGTCAAATTCTGGCCGGCTTCTGGAGAAGAGGAAACCGGCCAGAATCTGACCGGTTTGGACATTTTTCGAAAAACTCAGAAATTCTCGATATATTTATTAATTTGTAATTAACTTTGGATATTAATAAAAATGTCGGCACTCCATGTTCTTTCACAACTTGATTCTGCACAATGGGCCAAAAAGTTGTTCAATTGTGGCAGTAAATTTAATTCGGCGGCCACGGTAGGGGGGTTGCATTATTACTTTTACCCAAAAAATATATATTTATTAGGAAGAGGTTGGTAGCAGTTAAGTTGTTTATTCACTGTCTTGTATTTTAATTTAGATGCTCATAATTGCCATGAACATGGATAGGTTATAAACATATAATGTAGATGTGGAATTGTGGAACATGAAAAGAGGTGCACAGATGCAAGTATACCAGTGATAAGCTTTAATTAGTTTATTTGTACTTCTGTCTTTTTTTAATTTCTTGAACAAGACAATCTAAGCCTTCGTGCAAGATGCAATTATCCTCTAAGGAAGATATCTTACCGTGTAGAATACTCACAATCGGATCAAAATTAATTTGATGTTTATTTAGAGGATCTGCTTTGAAATGCTTGAAATTCGTGCCAGATTAAAACGGACAACTCAGACCTCATTCGACAATCGACACAGGTATTGCACTAGATCTGAATTCGGTTTCATGCGGGCTATTGCAAAAAATTTCAGCTAGAGAGAATATAACAAAAATTCAGATCATTAACAACGGATCTGGCTGATCCAGACAATACAATCAGCAACCACTTTAATATCCAACTAAATCCAGCTTCACCATTCACTAATTCGGCCGAAAAAAGAGAGAGGAAGTAACTACTATTCTTTAATTGCGCGCGCACGCATGCATATACTCACGCACACAAACAATTATGAAACAACTTCACAAATTGAAATCACCACTGGTACTTGGCAGCAACAAGTACCTCCTCATATTTCTGTGCTGCAACATCCCAGCTAAGATCTTGCGACATGCACCTCATTTGCAACTCCTTCCAACTCTGCTTGTAATTCCGGTAAGTGTTCAAACAATGTCCCAGTGCATTAATCAGCTTATTGGTCTCGGCCCGATCAAACGTCCATCCTAAACCTGAATTGTTGAAGGGGTCATATGGGACCACTGTGTCCCTCAAACCACCAACTGCATGCACCACTGGTATGGTCCCATACACCATAGCATACAATTGATTCAGTCCACAGGGCTCGAACCGAGATGGCATAATCAACACGTCAGCACCAGCTGTTAGTCGGTGTGCCATTTTCACAGAGAACCCGACCCAAGAACGGATTTTATCACGGTGTTGCCCCTCAAGGCGCCTTAATAACTCCTCTAAATCTTGCCTGCCGGTACCTAGCAGCATAAGTTGTACATCCTGACTGACTAACCAAGGGATTGCCTCAGCTATTAAATCGGGACCCTTCTGATAGTCTAGTCTTCCAATAAATGCAAGCACTGGCACATCAGGCCGAACAGAGAGTCCCATCTCTTGCTGAAGAGCTGCCTTGCACTGGGCCTTGCCGGTTTCTAGGGTTTCTGGTGAGTAATTGGTGTAGCCGTCAGATTGTAGGTGAACGTCTAACCTAGGGTTCCATTCTACTGTGTCGATTCCATTGACAATGCCATGAAACCTCCAGTGGCTGTTGTTAATGATGTCGTGTAGGCCCCACCCACCTTCTACAGTTTTCAGCTCCCAGGCATAGCCATGACTGACGGTGACCACACGATCTGCTGCTTTGAGGCCTGCTGCAAAGATATTGCAGTGTTCCCCACCAATTGGGTCATAGAATTTGAAGAGGTCGAGATAGTGCTCAGGTAGGCCGGTAATTCTGAAATTTTCCACCGGGCTCCGACCCTGGAGGGAGAGGATTCGAGTTTATTTGTGAAGTATTTTGATTAGAATAAAGTTTGATGCTCACATTTAACAAACTGAAGTTGCTACGTTCATGCATGGAAGCACAAAAACAATAGCACTGAACAAATTGGTCAACATTCATTCATCAAAGAGAAGATGAGTCATAATGATTTCTCGTGTCTCTGTGCTCGTTTGAACTATAGTTGCTTATTAGCTCCTCAAACTTGCAATTATATAGCACAAATGCCAAGAATTGGGTATAATATTAGCAAGTTCAGACATGATGTTTATTATTTTGTAAGGGACCAAGGACATAGTGCTTTATGAAATTAGAAAGAACTATAAATAGTTGACGTAATAACCTGATGTGCGATGTTGTGAATAACTAGAACAGATCGAGTAAATTGCATCAAGCCATTGTCACGATAATATGCCTTGAGATACACAGGCAAAAGTGCAGTGTGCCAGTCATTCGCAATGAAAACCAGATTCCCATCTCCATAGCAAACACCTCCACATGGCACGTTCCAAGGAACCTAGGTAAAGATAGTGACACAAATGTAATTATTAGTTTGCTAAATTCTAATTCAACCCAAGAAACAATAAATTAGCTAAGCTGTAATTAATAAGTACCTCAACAGCAACTTTGCACAATAAAACCATGCGCTTCAGAATATCCTACAAAAACAATTTAAAAAAGGGACCAAATCATAAACATTACTAAGTTGCAGAAGAGTGACTAATATCCGTCAGGTAAAACGTAAAAAATAAAAAATAAAAGTGGATTACCTGTCCCTGTCCTCTATAAATGTCATTTTCAAGATGACGGTAAAATGGAGAATCAATAAACACAAAATCCACCCCATCAATATATGCATGATAAAAATTGACCTCGAAATCCTACAAAACAATTTTTTTTACAGTCATGTCAGAAACAAAGCCACATACCCATCAAGAAAAAACAAAATTCAACCAAATCCATAGTTCCTGACGTACCTGTCCATCTATTTTGTAGTATTTACGAACCCCCATTTCTTGTGCTTCAGAATAGTTTCCATATCTCGGTACAACAACCTAAGAAAAAAGTACACACATTGTAAGAAATAACTGCAAAAGGCAAACTCTTAGTTTCAATCAATTTATCAATCTACATCGCAGTAGATTTACCATGACACGGTGCCCTCTCCTGGCCAGAGCTTTTGGTAGAGCACCCACCACATCTCCAAGCCCACCTATACACCAAAAATTAACGAGTACGAAATTTTGCATCCATAAAGCTATTAAAAAGAAATTTTGCTTGTACAAAGTTAAGCACCTGTTTTAACCCAAGGAGCGCATTCTGCGGCAACCACTATCACATTCATCACATTTACACCAGCCAAAGGTCCAGAATCCTTCTCTTCTTCTTCAGAAGTGTTACTCTCTGAAACAACCACCGAGTCCTCCTTTTTCTCTATTTTATTTTCCTCTGGTGTAGGCGGAACTATTTTTGGTTTTTCAACTGTTTTGGTTGCAGTGTGTAGATTTTCTTCCTTCACAGGTTTGGGTACTACTTTCTCTACCTTTGGGGCTTTGGTGCCTTGTTTCACTTCCTCTGGAGATTTCCTTCCTTTAATTGGAAGGCTTTCAGGAGGGGTGCTTTTACTTTCGACTGGCTTTGATTCAGTAATGACTGAGGTCCAGTTGTCAGAGGTGGAACTGGTTGAGTATCCACCACTTTGCTCTGAGATTTCTGTAGGTGGTTCAGTGGTCGAGGCATCACTGATCTCAACTTCAGAAATCGATTCTTTTGGCTGCTCAGAAGTTTCACTCATGAGAGAGGAAACCAGGTTCTTTCTTTTGGCAATCTGCAACCAGTATTTACAGAATTTGAATTTCTAGATGAGAGCAATGATAAAATCCAAGATTGAGATATATCTACATTACAATTAAGTACGATCATTTTATACTCACAAACTGGTGAACAAATGGAACTTATGAGACCTAGTACTATTAATTTATGCTTTAAACAACACCTAAGAAGTAACTAATAATTAGAAAATACTTAAAGTCCACATTTTGTAAAAAAGAGGTGTATACACAAACTCCAAATTCAATCAATAATAATTTCAATTTTTCTACTATAAACTTTAATAATACAATAGCTAAGAGGAAGAATTTCAGAGATTTAGTTTTCTAAATATCAGCTTAATAAAAAGCTTTTAGGAAGAGTGCATCTTTTACCTACCAAAGTTTGTTCTCCATTTCAACAAGTCGGGGACAATGCATCTTAATTTAGAAAAAATAGACTGCGACACTCTTAAAACAATCACTGAAAATCTCTCCACGGAACTGAACCATCACCAATTAATCACAGATTCATCACTGATCACGATTAACCAAACGCAGATTGTGAAAGAGAAGAGAGAGAGATAGAAAGGAAAACTGAGAGACCTGATCAAGCAAAGTGCTCTGCATTTCCAAGACTTGTTTACTCTTGGCGATTGTGGCGTGGGCCCGGTCGTCACCCTCATCTTTCTTCTCCTCTGCTCCGCCTTCTAAACTCCCGCCAGCACCAGTCTTTCCTCCGACGGCTCTCAGCCTAGCGCCGGATTTCCACCCCGTCCGTACGAACAGAACATCGCGCCTGGCGCTGCGACGACCGCTCAGTCGCACCGCATTCCCGTCTGAAAAGACGCAACTGCCCTTCCAGTTTCGAACGAGGTGGATGCTTCCCGCGAGCGACCCGATCGATGACATGTGTCGTTGAAATCGGAAATTAGAAGAGGAGAGCGGATGAGGAGAGAGAGAGAGAGAGCATGAACATGTGCTGAGTGAGTGAGTAGTGGTGGTCCCGGGAGGAGAGAAGAGAAATTGAGGCGCTGGAGAATGCTGATCGCGTTGTATTTTGAAAGGGGTACAAATGTACAACTGAATTGGTGGAGACGGAGGGAGGCCTGAGGAAGGATGTTGGTGCCAGCGAGTGAGGCGACAAAAGTCATTTTTGTCGTTTTCTCATTTCCTTGGCAAAACCACGGTCTGCTGTATGAAAAACGTGAACAAATAGTCCGATACTGGGGCCAACCACGCTTCTCTGCAATTCTCGTTTCAAGAATTCAAACATCAATAATACAATTAGGATTTCTCCTTGTAACAGAATTAGTTATAAGTTTTCTCCATGTAACAGAATTACATACAATTAGTTATGCATACTAAAACATTGTGTATGTCTATAAATACATACTTTTGTACAAGATTAAATGATGAAATGTAAACAAACAGTTTACACAAATTTTTTTATTTTCTCACTTGTTTTTGTTATCTCAAAACTACAAATATATGATGATATCATAGCCAAATTTGACTAGATTTCAGTTTATCAGCATTTAATAACTTTTTCTTTAAGGACCTCTTGTCATTTCTCTTAAAATTGTATCTTCATGACGACTACAAATTCTCAAATAAATTCAATCATTCATTCTTATGATACTGCTATCCATATCAATCTTCTCATTTCAGCCAAACTTGATAGACATAACTTTTACCTGAAAATCTCAAATCGAGCCGATTGTTAATGGTTTTGGTTTATTTGAATATTTTGACGGCACTACCTCATCATCAGCTCGCAAGATTGATGGTGACGGAGTTGCACAACTGAACCCTCTAACAATTTGTCATATTATAATATGATTCTAATTATTAATTTATACAATATGTATATTGTTAGTTTCTGAAATATGTCTGATTTAATTTAAAAAGGGGTTAATTTCTTATTTACCCCTGAAAACTTGTTCAGTTTTCTATTTACCCTTCAAGTCTTTATTATATCTAATAAATCCCTTAACTTTGTTAATCCTTTTCTATTTATCCATAGAGTTAGTTATCTATTGTTAGAATTTATCTTTTTCTCATTGTATCCTTGTTCTAATTATGAAAATCTTTCACCGGTTATTTACTCTTGAAGAAGGCAGTGCTTATTATGACTTCCAGTATAACGTGAATAAATGATAGCAAACATTCATATAATATTGGAAGGTTAAATGATAGTGAATACCCTTCACTTCCAGTATTACGACTTATAATGGATTTTTTTTTTTGAAGGTTGTCGACAATTTGTCGGCAACGAATATATTAAAAGAAGAAAGTTTTTACAATCTACAGTATAGTACTCATTCTAAAATTTATTAAGTAAAAAGCGCTGCTAGGAGTACGCAGTACGCCCCTGCTAAATCTAGCAACCCCCTACCACCTCTTTTTTTATACAAAAAGTTTCTAGATTGGTTGTATTCATCTATTAATATTCATGTAGTGAATTTTATTGGTACTATATGATAGCGAACATTCATATATGCTTGGGCCTATATACTTTAATATTGGAAGGTTCAATGTACTATATGATAGCGAAGTATTTTTTTTTCTGTTAAAGTGAATAAATGATGTTTGTTTTAAACAAAATAAAATCATATGGCATCTCAAAGTACTGACATTATCTTCCTTCTAACATATGAGGCATTCGACCATTTGGAGCAGTGGAAGGTCAATTTCAGAATAAGAGAGAGCGGGAAAATAAGAACGAAGGGAAAAATAAGAAGATGGATCATTTTTGTGAAGGATATTATTGTCTGTTGTTATTTTAATCAGAGATTTAACCATGGTAAATTTCAGAATTATTTTGTAATGGGTAAAAAGGAAAGAGTTTTAAAAGTTAAGTGGCAAATTAAATATAATAAAGAGTAGAGGGGTAAATAAGAAATTGAAGAACTCTTGAAAGATATGTGAGAAATTAACCCTTTAGGGCCTGTTCGGCAGATTGAAAGGAATGGGAATGGGTTGGAGAATGAAGATTTTTAAATGGCCAAAACACTGGGAAAAAAAATTCACTCTGAGTGAATTTTTTTTTTCCCACGCGCACAGTGACAAGCCGAACAGGCCCTTAAAAAATATGTATATAAGTTTTATGTTTGAGTTGATCATCATTTTCCTTCCTCGAAGTGATATGATCACCTCTTTTACAATGAAAAATTGAATTATTGTGCTTAATTTCATATTTTTGCTAGCATGTTTCTAGTCATATTTTGTAATATATAGAGTAAATATAACTTTTTTCTACTTTGTAATGTGTTATACTAATTTATTAATTTTGTGAATATAGAAAAGTTGAATCTTTAAGAGGTTTTAGTTTTAATTGTTTTTATCTCAAGAAGATAGCCACAAATAGAGTTAGAATATCAATATTTTATACTAATAAATTAGCAGATGATAATTTAATTTTTGTTAATAAAACATAAATCAACATCATTACTGTTTTTCTTTTTTTTCATAGGAACCTTGTAGGTGGAAAAATTGTAGAGGAACTGAACTCACATAAAATGAAAAGATAACTGCTGGAACTTTCCACTCTTTACCTTAACGGATATTATTGTTTATTGGGTTGGGTCAAGCTTGATCTGTAAATGAATTCACAGATTGAGCCCATTTTTTTTACAACTTTAGCTTGGCACAGGTCACTAAAAATTTTCTTTATAAAATTTGATCCAGAAATAAAAACTAAAAACTTAAAATTAGTTAAATTTGTATTTTACTAAGGTGGTCGGATTATGCAGATTTCATTGACAAAAATATCATATATAAAAAATCATAAGTAATTATGATTAATAATTAAAAATATAAATAAAACATAATTCAAGAAATAACAACATATTTAAATTTCAGTAAGAATCTAAAAATAATAATATTTATGTAATAACATTTAATATAATCCAACACAAGATATTTTAACTAAAATTAAGAGCACCATTATCCATTACACAATGCATATATAAGCTTAATTAATTTTTAAAATTATGTTAATTAAAAGCATAATTTACGGTTCTTGAAAAAAAAAATCTAAGAAGAAATAAATTCAATTTTACACTCTTAGAGTCTTAGTTCATCAAAATCGATCCATTACACTGTTGCCAATATCAATTAATTGGGGAGCTTCAACTACCAAAACACAATACAAGAAGGAACACTAATTAATTTGCAGTAGTATACACTTATTTGCAACTTTTAGGCACCGGAGAAAGAAAGAAAGAAAGAAGAAGGTATTAATTACAAAATCCATGCATTTGCTCCACGGCCAGATGCATGAGAGAATATACAACATATATATATATTGGGGTTTGATTTAAATTACTAGCTAAGAATTGGTAGTGCCATTGGTTGTGCTATTACTTAAACCAAGCTTCTTGACGATTTCATTGGCGATCAACTCATTGGCCTTGTCGGTCGGGTGGTATTCATCCCAGAACACATACTGACTCCTGTCTTTGCAAAGGGTCGATAATGGCGTGCACGTTAGAGTCGGCCGGATTTTCCCCAATGAGCAACATGGTGCATGTGAATTGTTAAATCCTGCAAAAAATTACAACACATATATACTTGAATTAATTGATAAGTACAATTAAAGTGCAATAGAGTTAGTGGATGCATTAATTACCGTGTACCGTGGGCCGGTTAATGAGATCCTGAAAAGCATCATACGCGTCGCCGAATCGGAAGGTTGCATTCGGGAGGCTGGTCGATAAATCCTTCATCAAGTTCACGGCTTGTTGGTTGAATGTCTTGGCGAGTTTGTTAGTCGATTGTTGGCAACTGCCCGAAGAAGTCAACCACCGTTGTAAGGGAATGCATCCCATCGGTCCTAATCCGAAGAACGTCAGCTTCCTCGCCCCCAAAGAGTGCATCAACTGTGATTAGATCATAGAAATAAGTATATCAAAAATTTCTAAAATTGAAATGTCATGGTTGTAATTATATATACCTTGAGTTGATCTTGAAGAGTACTGATTAGGTACTGAACGAAGGTGTCGTCGTTGTAACTCCAAGAATCGGCGTAGACGGGGAGGAGGTAGTTGTTTATGAAGTCATTGCTTCCCATGGCGGCTACATAGTATGCCTCGGCAAAGAACTGGTTTGCTTTCTCAGTGCCGATCTTCATCCGCATGAATTGTTGTATGCCCATAAACAGCTCGATCTGTTTGTAAAGCGAGAACCTCTGAATCTGCAACCGATATTAAAATTTTCCATCCAATTAGGTGTCTTCTTAATTTTGCTATAACTTAGATAATTTGCACAGAACAATTTCATTAAAAATATATTTTCCGAGCTACACATATTAAAAAGTTTTCTACTTCTAACATTTCAAACGCTGCACATTAAATATTGTCTAGATAATGATCACTTACAAAGAGAGAAGATGTCTCATTGAGGATTCCACCACCGCCCGAAGCAAAATTTACTCCGCTTTGAAAGATTAGATTCTCGTCCAATGACGGGTCGAGAAATGCCGGTGGCCTGGGGAGGCCCATCTGGTCACCTGAACAGTTGCACATATATCCCACATTAGAAATCTCAGATTTCATCAAATTTGCAAAAAGGTAATCATTAATAACGCGCATTTCATAGACATCGAGCACCATACTGTATGTACGGAGAATTACGTACCAACAATATCAGCAACCGTTCGGCCATTGCAAAACCTCCCGTTCGGCATGCCAGTGTCAAAGTCTATGCCGTACCATGGCGTGGCAGCCCGGGCTAGGCTCTTGGTGAGATAATTGTTGTTTCCCACATCAGACAATGAATCTCCAAAGATGAACTGCACCACATCACAGTGGCATTGCTTGTTTGCCAATCCAAAGATCACCAAAAAGGCAAGAATTATCGCCAACTTTTTGCTTCTTTTTTCCATTTGAAATGAGTTTAAAGTTGAAACCTTGGATAAATATAATTATAGCAAGAGTTTAATTTGGTGGTATATTTAAGGAATCGATCTGGAGTTGGGTTTTAAAGAAATTAGATTTTGGTAGTTATAATACAAGCGGTATGGTTGAGACTTTTCAAAGCAACTGAGGAGAGAAGTTGGCCTAACAAATCTGCCATTCTACTTCAAGTGAAAGTTGTCAAACAAACCAAATAAAAAGAATTCTGAACTCAAATATTGGATTTGGTGGTCTAACTAACTACCCTTGACACTTTCCCTTGGAAATGGGAGGGCCGGGTGGGGCCCAGTTACAGCAGCAGATGAGCCGATACATCTGAAATAATCAATCCGAACCCGTAACCTGGTATATGATACCAACTACTTAAAAAAAGAAGCTACCCTCAACCAAGTAAAATATAATAGTATAATTTTACTAATATTAATATATCAAGTAAATACTCATAATGACATAATTTTTTCTTTAGATTTTAATAATTACATGAAGTATGAGAAAATGAATTAAGTCCAATATGAATATATGATACTAAAATAACGTAAGAATGTACCATGCTAGCTCTATTTATTTAACAATGATAAAACTTTTCTTAGGATTTTCTAAGGCTTGGTCAATCTAGAGTTATCAGTACTCACTACTCAGTAGTTGCTTGACTATTACCATGATTATAATGAATCCCGGTGGGGTCGGTGTAGCGTGGAGGGCATACTGTCTATGACACGTGTCGGAAACCTATTAGCCATTACATTACAACCACAAGATGCTAGCCACGTGTCCTTACCTTAAACCAAGAACGCGACAATACAGGAAGCAAACAGCAAAAGAAGATCCCAAAACCTCATCCTCTCTGAATCCACCCCGTCCATCACCTCAAATCCAACGGCTCCAAATGCCACAATCCAACCCCACCTTATCTCCACCGCATGCAATCCCCATCAAAAGCCCAAAAAAAAGGAAAAAACATCTAAAACAAAAATGGCCTCACTCACCTCCACCACTGCCGCTGCGGTGGCCAGGCCTGCTCGCCGCCGGAGCCTCACCGTGCGTGCGTCAGCCACGAGCGTCAAGCTCTCCGGACGGCCACTTAAAGTGGCGGTAGTAGGCGGAGGCCCGGCGGGCGGCGCAGCGGCTGAGACACTCGCCAAGGGTGGGGTGGAGACGATACTGATCGAGAGAAAGCTCGACAACTGTAAGCCATGCGGCGGCGCCATTCCGCTGTGCATGATCGACGAGTTCTCCCTGCCGTTGGATCTGATTGACAGGAGGGTGACGAAGATGAAGATGATATCGCCGTCGAATGTGGCCGTGGATATCGGGAGGACACTGGGGCCGGACGAGTACATTGGCATGGTACGGCGTGAGGTGTTGGATGATTACTTGCGCTCCCGGGCTAAGGCTGCCGGGGCCGAGGTCGTTAACGGGCTGTTTTTGAAATTCGATGCGCCGCAGGAACGCAATGGGCCGTACAGGTGAAATTGAGATCAATTTGAAATCTTTTGGGACAATTTCTTTGCTTTATGCTAGGCTTTAGTTGTTAACATGTCAAGTTAGTGTAGGCTTCATCGGTTTTTGTTGAGTTTCAGTACACATTATTTTAAATTGCATGTCCCAAATTTAGTTGTTAGTTGCCTATTTGAAGTAAGCTGAACAAGTTTCTAATAAAATTTGAAAAAAGTACAGAGATTGAATGGTGAATAACTTAGACAGGGACGATATTGATATGAGCACCCCTCTGCACATGGACTATTATGCTAATACAATAATACCTCTGCATTGAGGAAGATTTTGCTTGAATATGGTCTATGTATTTCTGATTCTGATGCTGTCAACATTTGGGATAAGTTTAAGCTTTCCATAAATTAAATCCACATATACACACCATATACACCTCTAGGAAAATTAATGTTTCTTCTTTAAACAAACAGAATCCACTACAACCATTATGATGGGGTCAAAGGTGAAAGAGGAGAGAGAAGAACCATCGAGGTGGATGCAGTGGTGGGGGCCGATGGCGCCAATTCGCGTGTTGCGAAAGAAATGGGGGCCGGTGATTACGAATATGCGATCGCATTCCAGGAGCGGGTGAGGATACCAGAGGAGAAGATGGAATATTACAGGGAGAGAGCCGAGATGTACGTCGGAGATGATGTTTCACCAGATTTCTATGGCTGGGTTTTCCCCAAGTGTGACCATGTGGCGGTCGGAACCGGCACAGTGACCCACAAAGCAGATATAAAGAAATTTCAAGCAGCCACAAGACTCAGGGCTAGGGATAAGATCGAAGGAGGAAAGATTATCAGAGTCGAGGCACATCCTATTCCCGAGCATCCTAGACCCAAAAGGTACATTTTCATTGAATGAGAAAGAATTGGAAGTATGAAAATTCGGGGTTGTTTGATCAATCTACTTATTCGTTCTCAGAGATTGCAAAAAAGAACTTTATAAAAAACTATATGCAGGGTCTCCGACCGCGTGACACTTGTTGGTGATGCGGCCGGATATGTGACAAAGTGTTCCGGAGAGGGAATCTACTTTGCTGCAAAAAGTGGCCGCATGTGTGCTGAGGCAATTGTAGAGGGATCAGCAAATGGCACACGCTTGATTGATGAATCCGACTTGAGGAAGTACCTTGAAAAGTTTGACAAGATGTACTGGCCAACTTACAAGGTGCTTGACGTGTTGCAAAAGGTGTTTTACCGCTCCAACGCCGCCAGAGAAGCATTTGTTGAGATGTGTGCTGATGAATATGTTCAGAAGATGACCTTTGATAGCTATTTGTATAAGCGGGTTGTGCCCGGTAACCCGCTTGATGATATCAGGCTCGCAGTTAATACTATTGGGAGCTTGGTTAGAGCAAGTGCACTGACGAGAGAGATGAAAAAGATCACCTTGTGAGATGGGTATGTTGTTAAAAAAGTTTGGGGATACTATTTTTGGATGCTAAATGGTTTGAAAATTAGGTAGGAGATTTGGAAATCTGAAAAACTGACCTCCAACTTCAAGAGATGGAGACTAGAAAAGCTTATTAGTACGTTTCCAAACCGTTGCATTTTGTCATGTTAAACAAACATTTTTTGTAATATAATGGGAGTTGCTGCAGTTAAATCAGGGGAAATTTTTACAAAATACTCTCCCCTTAATAATCATCAAACAAAATACTCATCTTCTAAGAGCTTTAGCAAAATAATTGAATACACAAACTGAATTATCTCAAAGATGATTTGGTACATTCCATCACCATCTCAATTTCCATTTTCACAAGCCACATCACACTGGACCATATTAATATTATTATCCTTTAGTTGAACAACCTAATAATGACGAAAAAAAAAAAAAGACTTGAACAATATCAAATTAGAGCGACCTAGTAATGGAGGATTGGAGGAGCAAACGATAATTACTCCCTTCAATCATCAGCCACCAAAGCAATTTACTCCCATTGTAAGCAGCTTTTGTATCTATATATATTTTCTCTTTTCAATCTCCATGTAGTCCTATTGAGAAGCATGTATAATAATGATATTGGTCTAATTAACGATTTACATGTTGTTTATCCTTTTTTATTTCATAATTTTTGCTTGGCTATATTCTTCTACATTACGAAGGAAACAGCTTAATCTTGAGCATACCATAAAAGTCAAGAACCAACAATTCAAACAAACATAGCAGGTATGCTAATATCTACTAACTTCAACATGAATAGGACAAAGAATGGATTTATTGTTAGTTTTATTTTATTATATGGCCTATGTTATTACTGTGCACCAATTTCATTTAAAAAAATTAACGAAAAGGCATCTGAATTTTTGATGAAAAAATTCAGATTGCTATTAATAATTATACTGGTCCCAAAGGTTGCCTCAGAATATATAAAAAGACCCCTTCTCTATTTGGACGCATGCCATTCCAAAAACAATTTTCTGCCCACTTATTTTAAGGGATCAGATTCTGAAAACGTTTTCTCTCCCTACTGATTTTTACGGTTCTGTCCAATAAGTTTACAAAAAGGAGAAGTAAAGGAAACGCAAAAGGGTCTCCATCATCAGATCTGAGGAAAACCATTGAAAATTAGTATTAACGCTTCGCCTAAAGATGTCTTCAATTCAGAACTGTAAAATTTAAATTCATTTGCTATTATATTTTGGATTTACAGATTATGAATTTCTTGTGTTTTTAATTGCAAAACACTTCATGAATTAAGTCTATCATTTATTGTACATGACAACACACGTGTGCTCTGAGAATGGATTCGTGTTACTTTCATGATAGCTCACGTGTGCTCTGAAAATGGATTTGTTCAATAAAATAATGCCATCAAAGGAAAAACATCAAAATATTGCCGATCCATCAAACAGTTCAAAATGTTGGCAGTAGAGGGAGGAGAAAGGAGAAAGGAAGAGAAGGGAGGAGGGAGAGGAGAGGGAGGGAAAAATTGAAGCCTCAAGAGCATTTTGTTTGATGATTTTTTAAAAGATAGTATTTTATACAATTTCCCGTTAAATCAGAAGCTTGAAAATGTTTGTGCAAAAGCTTGTCTTGCGGTTACAATGTTTATCGTTTGGTTCAGTAAATTTTCTAAGTAAATATTTGAAAATTAGTATTGTGTCCGTACGTTACAACGGGAATATATTATAAGAGAATAAAAAAAAAATTTCATATAAAATAACATATTTTTATAAAAACAATAGATCAATAAAAATAATAATTATTCACCAATAAAAATGACCAACATATTATCATACAAATGTAAAACTCATTATTTAATGACATACTTATGAGCTTTCTTTTTATTGGTATATACTAATTTTTTTTTGTTATGTTGCTTAACGGGAAAATAAGAGAAAAAAATCATCAAAATAAGTTGTATTATTTGATGTTGTTATATTATGACACATTTTGTTTTCATATTATGTCCATTGTTATAAGAGTTTTCATCATCTTTCTATGATTTATATACACTTTTGTACTCAAATAGATAATACAATCATGTGTACTTAAATGGAATTATTAAATGGCAAATAACATTCTTCATATAATATAAAAATAGAAAGAAATGAAAACATGACCAATCAATTATCAATCAATTCAAAAATTTAAGACCTTAAATGATATTAAAAAATGGAAAAAAGAAATCAGGACCTAAATAGATTTGTTGCAAGTAAGTGTGGCAAGTACGTATCTAAATAAATTTGGACTTCTACACATAAAAAATATCAAAAAGATGCATAAAATAAAAAATAAGACAAATTATTTTATTAGAGAGCTGATATTTAATTCGAAATTTCATTTTTTAATTACAGCTGGCAGATAAGAACATCTACGTGCTTAATATAAAAATAGAGATAGAGATAAAAGAAGAAATGCTACAGTGTAAATATCACCGGCCTAGACCTAGCATGCAATCACCGTTAATGTTGTTTGCAATAAGACGTGGGTTCAATTACATAAATCGACTCGATCATGTTGTCTCGACCTAGACAGAAAATATTTTGTACTGAAAAACAGTCTATCTGATAATCAATATCAGGTAGGGTTGTAAAAGAGTCACGATGCACATGATACGATACAATATACGTGTCGATCACATGGCATGACTTATATACCGTATGCAGTGATTATTTTTCGAAGAAAATAACACGATACAACACACGGACTAATTTGATCACAATAACATAACACGACCTGACACCTAAACAAACGTGACTGTACGTGTCCACAACAACATAAAATTTAATTGCATTATTTATTTCAAACAACATCTCAAACTTTGAAAAACTAAATTTTTTTGTACACACCAATATTTTATAGCAATAGTTTTTACTTCATAACTGTTTACAATATTTTTCACAATTTTTTGATATTTTTCTAATATATTCTTTCTTTAACAAATTTAGAATTTAAACTGTGTTTACATAATTCAATGTGATCAAACAATGGCCGAAACATGCAATTAATATTAATTCTGTTTGCAATAAGAAAGGAGCCCAATTATATCAATCTGGGCTCCACCGTATCCTTTGAGCCTAGGGCTGGTAAAAAAGCTCGTGGCTCGTGGCTTGATTGTGACTCGCACCTGACTCGCTCGCAACAGCTCGCTCGTTACTGGACCGAGCTGTTAAAGAACCAGCTCGTCACTAGCTCAGTTTAGAATTAACGAGTTCAAGCTAGGGCCTAGTTTGCTCGCTAGCTCGCGAGCTAACTTGGCTAGGCATCAATTTGTGAATTTATATGAATTTGTGTGCATATTATACTGTTTAGCTTGGTCTAGCACAGTTCAGCTCGATCCAAAAAGTTTGTAAAATTTATTTTTTTCTTAAAACAATATCTAGCCAGACCCAGCGAGCTAGCTCGGGCTGGTTGTCACGATTTCAAGCTGAAATTTTAGCTCAGATGTCCTAGGTCCAGCTCGCTCAGCTGTAGCTCGGTTCATAATTAACAAGCTGAGCTAGGACCTAGTTCGGACCGAGCCAGCTCGTTGCCACTCCTATTTGAGCCTATACAGAAAATACTTGTATATAGAAAAAAGTTTATCAGAAAATACTTGTTCTTTAAAATATGTTAGAACCGAACAACACAATTGGCTATAAAATTGAGACAAAAAATGATAAAAAAAACATAGCTGTCATTGAGGCAAAATGTAGCCAAAATAATTTAAATGCACTGATAGAAAATACTTGTTCTTTAAGATATGTCAGAACCGAATAACACAATTGGCTATAAAATTGAGACAAAAGATGATAAAAAACTAGTGTTCTAAATAACGCGCTATAGTGTTTTTTATCTTAAACGCTAAGCTATGGAAGTAATAGCAGTCTGCTATTTGCACTACACGCTATGCGCTATAACGCGGATTTTTTTTAAAAACAGTAATTAAAATAATAAAAGTTAAAGAAACGACATGATTGCGGGGTTTGTTATAAAAACAGCAAAAACCGAATAGGCTATTCGGTTAAGGGGTTTTTTTTTGCTTCACCGAATAGCCTATTCGGTTAAACCGAATTTTCACAAAAACAAACACCCGGATTATATGATTTTTCGTGTAACACGCCTAAACCGAATAGCCTATTCGGTTTAGGGATTTTTTAGCCTAAACCGAATAGGCTATTCGGTTTAGGTTTTTTTTTTTATTTATTTATTTATTTATAACACCAAGAAGAGCAAAATAAAAAAATCTAAGACTGAAAATTTGATTTAAATTATTTGTTAGATTACTTCTTTTGATTTATAATTAGCAAAAAAATAAAAAAAAAACATTAAATAAAAATTATGTTGAATTACACTATATTACAATAAATTATGTTGAATTACACTAAATTACGCTAAATTACAATAACTCCGCTAATTATGTTGAAATACCGAAAATTACGCTAAAATAGACCGATTCTGTGCCATCTTTCATGAATCATAAAAAATAGTAAAAAAATTCTGAAAATAGTAAAAACTGGTATTCTACAAGTTCATTATGCAACTAATTTACTGAGCTACTTGGATTGAATAATAGAAACAAAAATCTTAATCGGAAACTTCAACTCAAGTTTTGAGGCTCTTTCCTTTGTTTTTTGGCGATTTTGAACTTTGGCATTTGGCATCGCCAACACGGACGCATGCGCATTTTCGCAAGCTTTCCGAAAAGTTGTCATTTGCTGAAATCGGACACTCGAGCCATTTTATAACCGTTTGAAGTTTCGTCGTCGTTTTTCGCCTTTTTAGTGAAGATATCGTCCCTATTCATATGTAATTTAGCGTAATTAACCGTATTTTAGCGTAATGTAATGTAATTTAGTGTAATTTAACTTAATATAGTGTAATTCAACATAATTTAACTTAATTAGTATAAATATGCTAATTATATATCAAAAGAAGTCAAATAATTTAAATAAAACATTCAAATTTTCAGTATTAGATTTCTTTATTTTCAGTCAAATAATCTTAGTCTCTAAAAAAAAAAAAACCTTAACCGAATAGGTATTTCGGTTAAGCCCAAAAAAACACCAAACCGAATAGCCTATTCGGTTAAGCTCTAATACGGATCTTCTGTGGCCATGTTCCCACAACCCCTGTTAAAACCGACTGCTTAACCGAATAGCCTATTCGGTGAAGCAAAAAAAAACTTAACCGAATAGCCTATTCGGTTTTTGCTGTTTTTATAACATACCCGGCAATCATGTCGTTTCTTTAACTTTTATTATTTTAATTACTGTTTTAAAAAAAATCCCTATAACGCACGCTATGCTACATATGCTTTTATTTAAAGGTCCAAATTGAAAATTTATTTCAAGGATCAATGTTTTTCAAGATTCAGATTGCTTTTGTTTTTAAATAGAAAAAGATAGATAGTTTATGCCAGGATACTTATTTTTTTTTTAATAGAAAATGATATATAGTTTATGTCATGATGCTTAGGTTATTTTGAATGGAAAAGATAGATAGTTTATGATATTATTACTTTATTAGAGATATTATTACTGGTTCAATATGAATATTCTAATTTCATAATTAATTTTGTGTTACTTATTGCTCTGTGAGACTAATGTTGATAATTAGTAAAAATATAAATATATATATTTTTTAAATAAAAACGCTATGTAAGATAGTTTTTGCTATAGATACGCTATTCGTAATAGCTTTTTTTTTAGTCTTTCCGCAATGACGCGATAATCGCTATTTAGAACCTTGTAAAAAAAATAGCTGTCATTGAGACAAAATTTAGCCAAAATAATTTAAATGCACTGATGGAATGAATATGCACGATGTTAAAATCGAAAATAGAGGGGCAGCTTATGTTTAAAAAACTCAATTGCAAAATACAACTTGAGAAGAACGTTACCAAGACCGGAAAAAGTCTAGCTTGTTTAAATTAGTATTCCTTTCAGAATCAATGGCAATTTTGTAAATTAGTTATTTATTTTGTTAATTTTATAAGTTGTGAGTTATAAGATACAATTATGCGATAAACGAAAATCTTATCTGAATTCAGTCATTTCCTTCCATTTGCTATTATATTTTCTCCATCTAATTTCTCAATCCTAGTTCTTAATTGTATTAATTCTAGTTACAAGTATTTAAGCTGTGAATTGAAAATAGAATAACCACTTCTACTATTCTTTTGTAATGTTCACAAATTTCTGCGATTCATTACAAGACATAAATACTAATACTATATATATAGAGAGAGAGAGAGAGGAGGGTTCCAATACCTCATGACTTTCATATCTCATCATACCTCATATTTCATATCTTCGATTTTAAAATTTAAACTGTCGATCCGACCGCTCAACATGATATCTATATTAAAATATACTTTGGGATGAAATTTTATAAGTTTTGGAATTTTATTACTATTTCTTAAGATGGGTAGAAAATCACTATTTTTGAACTATCTAAAAACAGTGATTTTGTAACAGTAAATAAATTCCAAAAATTATAAAATTTCATCTTCAAGTATATTTTAGTATGGATATCATGTTGAGCAGTTCGGATTGACAATTTTGACTTTAAAAACAAAGATATGAAATATGAGGTATGAAAAACATAAGGTATTAGAATATATATATATAGAGAGAGAGAGAGAGAGAGAGAGAGAGAGTATGGCTAATGTGCTTCCTCTAGAACTTCGGCCTCGTGCTTCCGGAGGCATATCTTAGTGTTTGATGTTCAAACAACAAATTCAAACAGTTAGATGTTCAATCTATATTAAAATGTACTTGGAGACCAAATTTTACATTTTTTGAAATTTTTTTACTATTTATTAAGCCACTTTGAAAATTCCAGATCCTGGTGAACAGTAAAAACAGTCTGGACCATATGATCTGGAATTTTCAAAGTGGCTTAATAAATAGTAAAAAAATTCCAAAAAATGTAAAATTTGGTCTCCAAGTACATTTTAAAATAGATTGAACATCTAACGGTTTGAATTTGTTGTTTGAACATCAAACACTAAGATATGCCCCCGGAAGCACGAGGCCGAAGTTCTAGAGGAAGCACATTAGCCATACTATATATATATATGAGCTATGGTGAGACGTGGAGTCAAACAAGTTTGTACTCCATGCCATATTTTCATTTTGAAAATCCAAACAACCGATCCGAACCATTAAACATGTTCTCTATATTGAAATGTGCTTGGAAACCAAATTTTACATTTTTTGGAATTTTTTTACTATTTATTAAGCCACTTTGAAAATCACTGATCCGGTGGTCCAGAAAATTTTACTGTTTTTTACTGTTCACAGTGGATCAGCGATTTTCAAAGTGGCTTAATAAATAGTAAAAAAATTCTAAAAAATGTAAAATTTGGTTTCCAAGCACATTTCAATATAGAGAACATATTGAACAGTTTGGTTCGGTTGTTTGGATTTTCAAAATAAAAATATGACGTGGAGTACAAACTTGTTTTACTCCACGTCTCACCATAGCTCATCTCATAAAAGGTGCAATATTCATAATTTGGTCTCCTTTATTGTTTCAAATGATTGGATATATAATCATGATAGCGCATATAGTTTAAATATTGTTCCAAATGATAATGTATTTTGATGTTATGGATTTTATAATAATGGAGAAAATCATATTTTCCATTAGTATGTTTAATTATTTATGTCAGTAGAACGTTTTCGAGATCCTAGATAAATGAAGTAAACTTTAATGTTCAATTATTGACCATTGAAAGAAATAGAAGATGCAATTAATGCTCTCTCTTTATAATCACACCAAAGATCATTGAACAGCATGCATGCATTTTGTTATATTTTATTTTATGTAAATCCTTGCTAGGTGTCATGCCTTTTGTTTCTATAAACATGTAGAACCCATCATAACCACTGCAGGTAGCATGAATTAGTAAAACGGGTGTGAAATTTGTCCGATGGCCTTTGAACCAGATCCTATGCAATGGGTTGCGCGCTGCTTCGTCTAATTAAGATTATTTTTATGATTGGGGAACAAGTCTTTGAGGCTATGTTTGAATCACACAAGAATAGGGGCTATTTCAGAATAGAAGCTATTCGGAATAGCAATGTGCATTCAAATAATATTTTTGCTATTTGGAATAGCTAGAATAGCTGCTATTATCTATTCCTTATAAATGTTGGAATAACTACTATTCGGAAGTGTGAAGAGAGAAAAAAATACTTCATTTTTTGTTTTCGCCAACAGTCCCGAAATGACAAATTTGATAATATTTCCGCTATCTTTATGTTATGACAATTCGTTTAAGATCCCACTTGCCTATCTTTCCTCTTAATTAATACTTTGTTGACATTATTCTTTATTGGTTGTAGTTATTCACTATTCCACATGTACAATCCAAACAATATTTTTACTAATCCGAATAGCACCATTTTCACACTAATCTAAAAATCACTATTTTTTCTCTATTCTCATTTACTATTCTGATCAGATTTTCGCTATTCTAGCTATTCTAGCTCACAACCGCATAAAAAAAAATGGTATCTCTATTAACTCCTTTAAACCACTAATCCTCGTCATTAGTTTCATATTTCCATTTTATGCATCAACTATATCAATATGACGATAACAAAAAATTTCAAAACTCAAATTATGTAGCCATTACAAAAACTTTAACTCGTAAATTTTTGAATTATTTTTTTTTAAACTAAATTTTCATTCAAAGTCGACCTTCAAAAGTTCCTAATCTTTATTCACTCAATAAAATTATTATCTGATCTCTATTCCGATAAAATAAAAATAAAAAAATGAAACAACATCAATTCATATTGAAAGTTACTTCAATTACTCTTAATTCTAAATATATTTTTTGACAAATACAAATATGCTGAATATAATATAACTAGGAAATGAGAATTTATAACTAATTAATATTAATCTTTGTTCAATAAATTAAATTAAGAATGAGGGGTCCATTGTACAAAGCTGAATTACTAAAGAAAAAAAAAAACCGTCATAATTAAGTACAAGTGAGATTTTGATTTGTATCTTTATCTTTTATTTTTATTTATTTATTTTTGAAATAAAATTTTCATTGAATAACGTTTGTATTTTGTAATAAGAAAAGATAATTTAAGAGATATATAAACCTCGATTTTTAATGTTCGTCCGATCAGTGTTAAAATTTATGCGGACGACGGTAGAAATTTAAATAACTGTTCAAATATATTAAGTTCTAAATTATTCATGCGAATTTTGACGACGAGTTGGACCCGAATTTGAATAAAATTTATCCAAAATCTTTGACAATATTTAATTCATTTTCTATTATTACCTAGTCATTCAATCAGACGATTAAGGAGTCCTTTGGACGAGATTTGGTCCAGAAGCATTGTATCTGATCCGCACCCATAGTTAAACCGTTCGCTTCTCTTCGCAGCACCCTTTCGCCACCTCTTCTCGTCCCAAAGAGAACAATACATGAAAAAGAAAAAAGTTGGCCAAAATAAAAAATATTAGGAAGAAAGATATTATGGCACAGGGAGGAGAGTACGAGTTTTCCATGAAATGCCCAGACAGCAACCTTCACCTGCAGAGGGACAGAGCGGTACTGTCTCTTCCCACTTCACCCGTGTCGTCCCCACCGGTTGCATGTGTCCACGGCCGTAAGCGCCGTGCTGTGGCCAAGGGTTTCCAGAACACACTTTCGAAGACCTCTATGCTCGTCAACTTCCTTCCAACCGGGACACTTCTCACCTTTGAAATGCTCCTCCCGTCTGCTTCCGGTGATGGCACTTGTTCGCATGTCAGCACCATGATGATACTTGTGCTGCTTGCGCTTTGTGCCGGGTCGTGCTTCTTCTTCCACTTCACTGACAGTTTCCGAGGCTCTGATGGTACAGTTTCCATGATCATTTAGAAATATAATTATATGTAATTCTGTCTATTTAAATTAATTTTTCTTTCTCTGTATAACAGGCAAGGTGTACTATGGGTTCGTAACACCAAAGGGTTTGACACTATTCAAGAGCGGGCTCGAGGTTGAGGTGCCGAAAGACGACCGCTTCAAGATGGGGTTCACTGATCTGGTGCATGCGCTCATGTCAGTGATGGTCTTTACGGCGATTGCTTTCTCTGACCACCGGGTCACCAACTGTCTCTTCCCGGCACACAAGAAGGAGATGGATGAAGTTATGGAGACATTTCCCCTGATGGTTGGAGTCATTTGCAGTGGCCTCTTTCTGGTGTTTCCCAATACACGCTTCGGTGTTGGATGCGGAGCTGCTTGATTTTATTTTATTTTATTTGTTAAATATAGTCATTTTCTTATCAGATTGCTCTATGTAGTTAATAATAAGTGTGTTATTGGTAATTTGTAACTAGTGAATAATGTTTGGTTATCATGTGAACATTGTATAATGTATTTAATTAGATTATAGTTGGTAATTTAAATTTGGCTTTCTGTCATTTAAAGACATGAAGCTCGATATATATTTGGTTGCTATTTAAATTTAAATATAAGAAAGATAAGTCACTTCATCTTACTTTTAATATTTTACATCTCATTCAGAAGTTTACTCTGTATTAACTCATGTCTGACTTATATTTTACTCGTTTCACAGCTTAAATGTGAAATAAGAAGTTCACTTCTTACTCCACAATCAAACATGACCAAATGTCTTCCACAGAGCCTTGCTGAGATTGTCCAAATCTAGAATGATAGATCATAAATTTGGAACAAGAGACCGTATAATTACTTTAAAAAGGAAAACAAAAACATTGAAACGGATAGATTTCAACACAAAAATGATAAAATTAAAAAAAAATCATGAATAATGATTAAACATACACCTTTACATCTCATACAACTCTAAGCATCGATCATTAACCTAAACCTGAGGCCCAGATATCTTTACTATACTACAAAGGGCCCTTCTTCTACAGTAATAATTCCAGTAAAACCTCTTTTGAAAAAAAAATAAAACCCTAATAATCTATAATTCTATCTACCAAAACTTAAAGCAATTGGTTATCTTTTACAGAGTGCTGTTCTTCCTCACCACTAGCTCGTCAGGACGAACATCAGTCATCAAGCAATTAATCAACCTCTCCAAATCGCACCCCAAATTGACAAGTTTATTGGTCTCCACAACAAACTGCTCTTTTGGTGCTCTGAAGCTTTTCCCAGAGGCATAGCATCTCTCTGGGCTCTTGGTAATGGGCCAAGATATAGCCCATCTCACAACCACCAGTTAATATCCTTTCATCGGTAACATACTGCACATCTGTACCGGCCTTCTTCATCTCATCAACCCAGATTCCCATTGCTACATCCTCCAGCTTGAACATCTGCAAATTTCATTATGTCAGATAGGTTACTTGATTCTTCTAGAAACAAACAATTTTGTTTGATGAGGCCATGGTACTATGCATACACAGATTGGTCTGTAATACAGATCAATATTTTCGTTTTCAAAGTCCAAATAATATATTTGAACCGTTCAACATGATTTTCATATGAAAATGTACTTTAAGACTAAATTTTACATTAAAAAAAATTGTCCTATTTTTTTTAGATAGGTAGAAAATCACTACTTTTGAATGATCTAAAAGTTTTAGATCAAGTGATTTTCTACATATCTAAAAAAATAGCAAAAATAATTCTAAAAAGTGTGTATATTTTCATATGGAGATCATGTTGAAAGTTTTGGATTGATTGTTTGGACTTTGAAAATGAAGATATTGAGTATGGACCAATATATGCTATGCATAGTACCGTAGCCTCACTCATTTGTTTTATTTCTTTTTTTATTATGCTAATTTATATTCTTGGGGTGTGTGTGTGTGGTGAGTGAGCAGGGGGGGGGGGGGGGGGGGGGGGGGGGGGGTTTGGATATACCTTCAAATGGCCTTTCTTGTGCTGCTTAAAGATCGCTTTTGCAATGTTGCGGGACACAATGTATCCAGGACCATGTGCCCATGGTGGGTACTTTTCCTCAGGATATTCCTATAAAATAAATCAATCAAAGACCAAACATTTAAACATATTTATTCCAGTGATTTCTCCAAACAATAAAAATTAACTTGTGCCAAAAAGATTTACCTCAGGAGTTATGTGCCATTTACTGTCAGGGTCCCTGTGAGGCTCAGAGTCAAAATTAATCTTACCATATAACAATCCACTAGTGGAATTTACTCGTTTCAGGGACTCAAGAATCTCGTCAACTCGAACAAATGCATCATCATCTGTTTTCATGATATACTTCGCTGACACAACATTTGTCTGGCATAAAAAAATATAACAATAACTTAGTGCATGGAATGCAATATCAGATTTTTGCAAAAAAAAACATATTTTAAGACTGTTGAAAATAGCAAGGGGCTGTTTACCCCATATATGCAAATAGCAATTGTCTTCCATGTAATAAGACTGTAGTAATCCACGAAGGGCATGAGCTGCACATCGCCATAAGTGCGTGCCTCATTCCATAGCTCGTCATTAACAATTTGATTCTTGTGCTTTGAAATTTAGAAGCAAAAAAAAAAAAGAGAGTCAACTAATAGAAGTTCAAACCAAACTTTGCAATATAACCTGAATCAACCGTAATCAATTAATAGAATATGCCTTTATTAAGTTTTGATTTACTGTTCACCGTAAGTAAAACCACAAAAAGGATACAAATATCACACATGGTTACCAAAACCATTCTGAAATCGTTGGTACATACTTCATCACCTTTCCAAGAACGTTTGTACACAGGTTTGATTACTCATCTTAACACTCCAATTCTCTTTCTACGATGTCATTGGCAGTGTGCATCCTTAATTATTTTTTTCCATATCATTTAACACTTCGATAGATATTCTTACCAGACCAACAAAAAACCGGACCACAACCGAACAAGATCGCACAGCATCATACTGCATCCATGTCCTTCGAATCGACATTCGTCGTTTGAAATTGTTCGCATTAGAGAAAACACCGATAACAAGATTCACAGTTTTGTTAACTGGCAGAGGCGGTGCCTTCAAAAGTTCCAGATCCACAACATGGTCTACTTCCTCCGACGTGGGAAGCCCACTTGCAATAACAGACAATAGCTTGATTTCGCCGGAAACTTTTACCTCACTTGCAAGCCATGGCTCCAAACTCTGAAACAATGAATAGAGAAGAAATACGTATGATCTGAGAGACTTTTCTTTAATCTCTGATTTGTGACAAATTGGTTTTCTGAGAGTGAAAAAGTACCTCACGGAAAGCAAATGAGGTGATATGCTTCCCATCTACAGTCATATGCATCCCCTCTGACCCGACACGCAAAATTGCAATGGCAAGGTGGCCTCTTTTGAAAGGGAAATATTTCCTAGTTTCATTCCGTTGTTTTTTTCCTAGTGAATCAATTGACACATTGAAGCGTGCCTTAGGTGGATAAGTCTGTTTCTCATCCTTGCCCACCATGGAATTACAAACAGCCAAATCATCAACTGGACAATAATTAGAATACAAAATACAAAAGACAGATTATTCTTTCTTCCACTAGATAGATTATAGAGAGATAGAGTCCGGGTACTCTACTTATATAAGCATATGATGACATATGCTTATAAGTCATATATCCGTTTTAAAAGTCCAAACAGTTGGCCTGAACCGTTCAACATGATCTCCATATTAAAATGTGCTTGAAGACCAAATTTTACATTTTTTTTGTGGGAAATTTTCACTCTTTTGTTAGAATTTTTTAAAATGAAGATTTTTAAGAGAAATAATGCATCAAGATTAACTAAAAATCTTCATTTTTTGACCGCTTAACTTGATACTAAATAAATTTGAAAATTTAAAAAATTTATATGTAAACGAGCTCTCATGAACGAGATTGGTTTGAACGATTTGAATTTGTCGTTTGGACTTTGAAAACGGATATATGACTTATAAACATATGCCGTGATATGCTTATATATGTAGTGCAGCCGGACTCAGATAGATATATAAATAAATAAATAAGTAGGTGCTTCTTTAAATCAGAAGTACCTTTAGCAGTTTCGTCAAACTTGCCATCAGGCGGGCAGCGTTCTTCTGAGCCCCACTCATCTGTGACCGTCCACGTGTTTTGCACTATGACAGGCTCCTCTGTCAGCTTATCGCCACCAAGTCGCACATTATAATGCAGCAAAATTGGAGTATACGGCTCCCCTGGTACTGTACTACCGGTCAGATCTATCTTAAACTCGCCAAAAATGCCCTCAGGTGTGCCAATAAAAGTCAAAGAGGAGCCGTGAACAAGCCCACATGGTATCTTCAATGAAAAACCATCAGTAACTCCTAAACCCGAGGCATTCATTTGCCGAATAGAATAAGGACACTGTTTCTCTTTCCCTTTGTGCGTCCCACTGCCATTGTTTGCTAAAATAGACAATTTTTCTTCTTCGACTGAAACCATGAGCTTCTCCCATGCATCACTGGCCTCTTTGATTGCCTCTACACCTTGCGGTAACCGGTGGGCACTTTTCCCCAAATGCTTCAAATGGTTCCATGTGTGTAGAATCCGCATTTCCTCCTTGGAGAGATTTCTCGGCAATACTAGAGTAGAAAAGAGGTTTTCAATTGAGATGACTTGAGATGCATTTTTAGGTTCTTGAACTGCCCGTGGTTCCGGCACATCTAACCAAAGAAGTGGGTCTGAGTTGTTGCGGTAGAGGATTGCTTGCAGTGAACTCTCGGCAAGCGGGCTGTCCCATATCATGTACCTCAGGACAAGAATAGTGAGTAAGGAGGCTAATAAAGTACCGCCTGGCCATTTCTTCATTGTTCAATCAATCACCAATCGGAAGTTGATTGGGTTCATGCTCTATTTAATAGAGATAAATATCCTGACAAGGATTTAAAGAAAACTTAATTGCAACCTATATTGATGAATTGCATAAGGAGAAATAATTGGCTTAAATAGAACATGCCATTGTAGAATGTTATAAAAGGAAATATTGAAACAATTGGTTGGCGTACATCATGCTGGCCTGGGCAATATTTTTGAAGAAGTATGTGCATACCAGATGCTCGATAAAAAGCCCAAGCGCGTTCTATATATAAAATTGATCCTACCTCAGTTTAAATTAGAACTTTCCCTTCCAACACTTAACTGCATGTGGATAAAAATAAGAAAGAACATACTGAAATTAAAAAAAATATCTAAATTACCGAAATATAATACAAAGTAATGACTAGAGTTATTATCAGGGCAATCAAATTATAGCAACAAGCGGAGATGGAACAAAAGGGGAGTCTAAAATAAAATCAAAATCGCACTGAGATCTAGAATTATAGAGTAAAAGCCCACTTTAATCACACACTACCATCAGGTCAAACTACAAACAAATCAAATCTTAGACCCATCACCTGAAACACAAAATTTCAGAATATAGCAACCGCAATGGTAACCTCTAACAAATGCAGAGAGAGAAATAAAAGAGAAAGAAGTTGTACGAGATAGAATGAAAATGGTGAAACTCGGATCTGAACTTACCGTGTTAGAAAGGACGAAGAGAAAAGTCTCCGTACTTGCACAAATCTAGAAGAAAACAAAATGCCGAGGAGGGAGAAGAGAGGTAGGTGCCTAGGGGGCAGGGTTTGGTCTTTATAAAATGAGAATGAATTTTGGGTAACGAGAGAAGGAAGCAAAGAAAAGAGAAGCTGAGAGAAGAGAAAAGGAGAGATAATTAAGAGTTAAAAGACTTGTTTGAGAGGTTTTTTCTAGTCTACGCCTTGGACCAACCGGATCGGTCGTTCTCATGTTACTGATACTATGCTCGGATGCTCCCTTCCTTTCAAAAAGGGTACGGAAATGATAAAATAATCCAGTTTAATTATAACTTTTGGAGCGAGAAATAACTACACATGGAGATGGAGTAGACTTATATTACCTGAGGTAATAGAAACTTTCAGTTTAGATCCATACCGTCGGTTCTAATTTATCACGTATATTAAAAGGAACCGTGCATTTCACCTCGAGCCGATTAACCCGGATTCTGATTGGACAGTCCGGATTAAACTGAAATATTCTGTTACCTCAGAGGATGCTACTCATGGTCATGGAGTGCACTGTTGGGAACTAAATAGTCCAAGAGCATCTCTATTCGTGATAGCGAAATGCAATTGCAAATAGCTATTTTGAAATTAAGTTACTCTTAATTGCACAAGCGTTACATCATTGAAATTAATCCTAATTTCATTTCGTTACTGCACTAGCGATATTTCTTCTTTTATTTTATTTTTGTCGATCGCTTTCTTCTCCGTCAGAGCAATTTCGCTCTGTTTTTCTATAATTCCGACCTCTTGCGCTCCTAATCCCGTGCATATCCCACCTTCGCTCTCTCCACCCCCTTCAGCGACAATACTCTTATCTCCATCTCTTTCAATTTGCAGTATGATAAATTGTAATAGTTAATGTTCCATTCCCCATCATTTCTCCATCAATCATGATTCGACTCAGACCTTTCAGAACGATATGTATCACTAAAATAATTTATAATTTAATTCCCAGTGAAATTCGACATCTATATATCTATAGAGTCCGAGATTCGTTCTAAGCTAAAACTAACGACTCAGATCTAATTATACTCAGATATTGCGCTGGATCTGAATTATATCCTCCAAACAGCAAATAATAAGATCCCTAACAGTTCATGAATTAGTTTATGAATAATTTTTGAATTATTAACGAATTATTTGTAAATCTAACAAAAATCTACGGTGCATATTATTTCTGAGTTATTTTCAAAATTTCATTTCTTATTATAAAAGTATCGGTATTTAATATATTTGTGCACATTTTAGAGAGATAAGGTTGTTTTAAATTATATTCATATTATATTTTTTATACGAATTTTAATTCTCAATGAATTATTTTAAAATTCTAATTTGTTACTGTGGTGAGCAAGCAAAGGGGCGAAGACAATGGTAAATCTTTACTGTAGTAAGTACACTGTGAGAAAAAAATTTATCAGAAATTAATATATAATATCTTTCTATTCATAGAAATAAAATATGTGTAGGAAAACAAATTTATGAAAAAAAAAACAACTAAAAGTCTCAATCGAACCAAAATTAAAATGATGGAAATGTAAAATGGGTCAATGAGGGGGATTGTAGGATAGCTCAGTTTTCAAAATAATGACGCCATTCTGAGATGCAAATATGCAATACAAAGAAAAAATGAGGGCTCATTCAGGAGATAGTCAGAATAGCGGAATTGTGTGAGAGAGAAGATAATGAAAGAATAGTTGGATAACTCTGCAAGTTTGAAATTCAAATAAGATGTCCTTTATAAATATTTAAAAGTGAAAAATTTGTCTCTAGTTTTATCTAAAAAAATAGTTAGATAACTCTGCAAGAATTTTATTTCATAATTAATTAATTATTGATACTTAACAATTTTTTTAAAGTTGATATACAATATTTAGTCTGAACGTTTAATTTGTAATTCGAGTTAAATTTAGGGTTAAAATTGAAACAAATCTGTTGAATTTTGATTGGTAATTAGAATTATAAGTCAGAACATCAGAAATTACAAGTCAAAGCATTTGAATGTATAAGTTAAAACATTGTTTTTTTGTCGAGTACCCAATTGGTTAATAGATTTAAACCCGATTAGGTATTTAAACTCGATTCGAAACTTTTTTGCCCCGTTGACGAAAATCCTTAATCCGCCCCTTTACGTATCAAACAACTGAAAATAAAAATAGTCAATTAGAAAAAAAAAAAAATGGAGGAGACACATCGAATTACTGTGGGTGTCTATCCAAATTATAAACATGGACAATTTTGAATATCCTCATAATTTAAGCTCGACATTCCACAAATAAAATTCTAGATTTGATATTTACTTAATTGGAGCAAATTTGTGTGTATTTACTGTTTAACACCTTTATATCCTCGAGAATCTGTATCCCCCAGGTACCTGATTGAGTACAGTGAGCTCCAAGGAGTTCCCAGTTAAGCGATTGAAATTCGACGTCTATATATCTATTGAGTCCGAGATTCGTTCTAAGCTAAAACTAACGACTCAGATCTAATTATACTCAGATATTGCGTTGGATCTAATTATACTCACGAATTAGTTTATGAATAATTTATGAATTATTAACGAATTATTTGTAAATCTTACAAAAATTTACGGTGCATATTATTTCTGAGTTATTTTCCAAATTTCATTTCCTATTATAAAAGTATCGGTATTTAATATATTTGTGCACATTTTAGAGAGATAAGGTTGTTTTAAATTATATTCATATTATATTTTTGACACGAATTTTAATTCTCATTGAATTATTTTAAAATTCTAATTTGTTACTGTGGTGAGCAAGCAAGGGGGCGAAGACAATGGTAAATCTTTACTGTAGTAAGTACACTGAGAAATTTTTTTATCAGAAATTAATATATAATATCTTTCTATTCATAGAAATAAAATAACTGTGTAACATTATTTACAACCTGAGTTTGTTTTAGGCATTCATCTAAGCTACGTTTGGATGAGAGTTAAAATATCTAGAATAGCGAAATTTTAGAATAGTAAATGAGAATAGAGAAAAAATAGTGATTTTA
Source organism: Carex littledalei (assembly GCA_011114355.1). Taxonomy (NCBI): domain Eukaryota; kingdom Viridiplantae; phylum Streptophyta; class Magnoliopsida; order Poales; family Cyperaceae; genus Carex; species Carex littledalei. The sequence continues at coordinate 11,668,822 of CM022093.1, forward strand.
AGATTAGTGTGAAAATGATGCTATTCGGATTAGTAAAAATGTTGTTTGGATTGTATATGTGGAATAGTGAATAGCTGTAACCAATAAAAAATAGTGTTAACAAGATGTTAATTAAAATAAAAGATAAGCAAGTGGGATCTCAAATGAATTGTCACGACATGGAGATAGCGGAAAATGGTATCAAATTTGTCATTTTGGGATTGTGTTGGCAGAAATCTAAAAAGAAAACATTTTTTTTCTCTCATTTCACATTTCCGAATAGTAGTTATTCCAACATTTACAAGGAATAGACAATAGCAGCTATTCTAGCTATTCTGAATAGCAAAAATATTGTTTGGATGCAGATTGTTATTCCGAATAGCTTCTATTCTAGAATAGCCTATGTTCTTGCTATTCTTGTGTCATCCAAAATTATAAAAAAATTTATAAAAAAATCAACTAAAAGTCTCAATCGAACCAAAATTAAAATGATGGAAATGTAAAATGGGTCAATGAGGGGGATTGTAGGATAGCTCAGTTTTCAAAATAATGACGCCATTCTGAGATGCAATACAAAGAAAAAATGAGGGCTCATTCAGGAGAACAAATCGTTGTGGCTAAGTCCTGATACAAGACGAAATTTACAACGGGAACTTAATCATCTGCACAAAATTTAAAAAGTAGAAAAAGGTACCGAAGTACAATATCTTCTCTTTTATTATTTTAACGGTCCTTGTTTCCTATTACTGATGAGCATGATGTCTGGTGGTCAAATACCCGCACCGCATGTAACCTCTCAAATTATTTTGAGAAATTTGGATATATACCCATCACAACTTCTTTAATTAGATATTTACCCATCCAAAATTAAAAATTAGATATTTTCCCATCTAAACATGACCTATTTATTAATAGGAAGCTACTAACAGTCCCCGGACACCAATCTCCGGATTATCCCCGGATTTACGAGATTCTATAAACTTCATTTACGAGATTCATTACTGTGTGGTCTCCAAAAACTTCCACTTTAACCTCCACTTTAACTTTTACTTTAACAACTTTAACTACTTTGACCGGAACCACTTTTAGACTTTTGACTAGGACCACTGGGACCACATCTAGAAGATTTCTAACAACTTTCAAAACTAATAACTAACTGATACCACTTTTAAATTCTGTAAACCTTTCTTCGAATTCTGTAAATAGTTAATTTTTTTTCAAAAAAAATTGTCAAGATTTTTTATTTCAAAATTTTTTTCCTATTTTTTTTTCAATTATTTTGAATTCTGTAAACCTTATCACATAACTCTGTAAACAGTTTCGTTGAATAATGTAAACTGGTTAAAAAATTCAAATTTCAATGTTTTTTTATTCTACATCTAGATACATCTTTCAATTTTTTGAGTTATGTAAACTTTATCACATAACTCCGTAAACAATTTCATTAAATATTGCAAACCGATGAAAAATTTTCAAATTCTAATTTTTTTTAAAGTTTTTTTTTTTTTTTTGATATTATGTAAATCTTATCACATAACTCTGTAAACTTAAATTTTGAATTGTATAAATTTAAATTATAAATTATGAATTTTATCTTTTTTGATATGCTGCATCTAAAAACTACAATTTTATTTTTTGAATTCTATAAACCTTATTATAAAACCTTATAATTTGATACTCTATATATTGTAAACATAACAACAACCTCAAAACACATCAATTATTTTGTCTGACAATGAGACACAATTATTAACACTAGAATAACTAAATAAGTCATAACAATATAAACAAAATGAATTGCAAATAAAAAATATACATATTTTTCACCAAACACAACATTTATTACAAATCAAAGCAAATATAAAAAAAAGTCCAACATAACACTAATTATCATTTAGCACCGCTTTCATCAACAACCGGCAATCTGAAGACACCTTATACTTTTGCTCCTGCCCATTGATTTTACAAAATCCAATGCTTCCATTTCCAGTTCCAAACCATCTCCTGTTCGAGCACCCCTCCCTTCTACACTTCTGGCACAAACGAGCACCTATTGTTTGAAATTGATGGTCCTCGACAGAGAGAAGATTTGGATGTATAACACAACTTGAATTTGGGAGAAGACCCAAAGAGATATCACGCAGGAAATTAGAAAAGAAAAGGATATAGGAAAGGATTGACAAGGATAAAATGGTCTGTTAAATATTTTATTAATATTAATTTTATATTTTTTAGTCAGAAAAATTGAAAATGAGTATATTAATAAATAAGTTATGTGTAGATGAGGAAATATTTAATTTTTAATTTTGGATGGGTAAATATCTAATTAAAGAAGTTGTAATGGGTATATATCCAAATTTCTCAATTATTTAAAAAAAAATTACGCTTTTAACCTCCCCCGAATTCTCACTCTCAGATTCGAGTATTTCAAGCCGTTGTTCACGGCAGTTGATAGGTCACTTCACAATCCAAAAAATCTCGTTTACGGAAAATGTATCAATATATTTTTCTTTGGAAATATCTTTTTTTTCATCGTGAATTTGAATTTCGTCATAAATATTTAAATATTCAAAATACGTATTTCACAAATAAAATTGACCAATATGCTAAGCTCATTCACAGACTTATAATTCTTTTTTTTCTTCCCATTCTTAAACAAAGAATTCAATACCAAAATTTTCTATCTTTTTTCTTTCTCAAATTCTCTTTCATTATTTTATAGGAATACATGAGTTGTAAATTATAAGCGAGTGTGGCTAAAATTATGTCAGAACAAATAAATTTAAGTGTAAAGAAAAGAAATAAAAAGGTCGAATAAATGAGTGTAGCTAAGCGTGATTTAGTTTTATGAATAAAAGTAAAAAAAATTCTGGATCGTCCAAACCGTTCAACATGATTATAAAATGAATATGTACTTGCAAATCAAATTTTACATTTTTTCAAATTTTTTTACTATTTTTTTAGATAGGTAGAAAATCACTTAATCTGAAAATTCTGGACCATCCAAAAACAGTGATTTTCTACCTATCTAAAAAAATAGTAAAAAAAAATCGAAAAAATGTAAAATTTGGTTTGCATGTACATATTCATTTTATAATCATGTTGAACGGTTTGGATCGACCGTTAGAATTTTGAAAACTCAAATATTGAGCCGTAGCACGGACCAATCCGTGCTATGCATAACACGGTAGCCTCACTCAAATTTAATTATATAGATATGACTTTAAAATTATATCTGGTCCGATGTTTTTTATTGGTGATATTTATTTCTGACAAAAAAAAAAAGCAAAATAACATAATCTAGTAATTAATTCTTATACGCTATTTTCACTTTGATAATCCGATCGATCGAGCAACGACTAATCCTTTCGCATTTTTATCAGTACGAAAGAAAGAGAATCCCAGTTAGGTTTAAATTAGGTGGGAAACTGCCAAACAAAGAGAAGAGTGTAATGTTTCCAAAAATAAGCTCTTATATAAAATCGTTAGATGTACACAACTTCTCCATAGTACAAGTTTTTCTTATAAAAATTGTCTTCTATTTGATTAATTATGTCTTCTGAATCTGACACAATTAATCAGATAGGCACTCTGATATAGAAAAATTGAAAGAAACAAACTTCCTTATTTGATATATTTAGAAATTCCAGGCTTAAGTGACAAATATAAAAAATAATTCTATTTTTATTTGGTATTCAAAGAGAAGAAAATCCGAAAAACTTCAAAATTGCTCAGGAACACACTTCATGGGTACTCATAGCGAATAAGGATAATTAAATAATTTGTCGAGATTTTTATGGTGGCGGTAATGCGGAATGGTTCTGTCGTCGATATCTACGACTAGTATGATGGGACAGCAGTGTGTTCACAAGTGTTGTTGTTTTCTTGCAACAAAAATTGTGCATGTCACCAGATTTATATCTCCATCAGTTTCCTCTTTGCGGACTCAGCTCCGTAATTCCACAAAAGTGTTGTCGTTTTCTAGCAAGAAAATTGTAGATTTCAGCTAGAGTGGAAAAAAACGTGCGTGCCGTTACTAATACGCTGTGAATTTGGTCTCGTACCGTGCCGTACCGTGCTGTACCGTGCCGTACCGTGATTAAGTTAATTTTTCACGTGCCGTGCTGTGCTGTGACCAAAATATCAAGAGGTGGTCACGGCACGCGAATGGTCACGCCGTGCCTAAACGTGCCGTGACCATATGTGACTCGCGTGACCCATTCAATCATAATTTATGTTAGTTTATTCAAGATTCACCATTAAATTAATATTTAATGGTTCTAATTACACGTGACTCGCGTGACTACGTGACGTGCCGCACCGTGATTAAATCTTTCACGTGTCGTGCTGTGCCGTGCTAAAATTTCAAAAGATAAGCACAGCACGCGAATGATCATGGCACGGAACACGCGAGTCACGGCACGTAACTGACACGAGTGCCGTGCCGTAACCGTGCCATTCCATAACGGAGCCAGCTCCGCCGTGCCATTTTTCCCACTCCAATTTGAGCTCATTTTTAAGGATAATAATATGAAACTTCATGAATTTTGTTAATATCTCAATAAGTTTGATAATATTATTAAAACAATTTAATTAAATTGAACGTTTAAAATTAATAATTCTATTAAGTACATACAATTAATAATATTTTGTAAACATTATATATGTATATCATATTGATCATTAATTAATGATAAATTTTACATTTAAGGGAGACTAGATCTTTTGTAACGAGTCTTGAAATAACTTATGGTGTAGAGAGCCACTCGCACATCAACTTGCATCTAATTTTGCTGAAGCCATTTTATTTTATATTATGATTGTGATTGGATTTCATTTCTATTCTACCTCTAACTTGTTTGGAACTAAAAGCTTGATTGTTGTTGTATTATAACATAAGAAATAAGTGTAAGCAAATTCAGAATTCCAAATTGTTGTTGCATTATTGAGAATAAGATAATGTGGTCAATGAAACGCAGACATCGCGTTATTGAGAAATATGATAATATGGTCAATTAAAAGCAGTAATCGCATAATTGAGATTAATATAATATGGTCGTTAAATGGTGATGACTTAGAATAAAGTCCAATTGTTGTGCTCAGAGGTCAGTTGTTAGAAATTGCAACATTTTGACCAACAATTTTTTTTTTTTTTTTAAAATATGTTAGTTTGACCATACGCACAATTTTCATCGGAAGGTACAATTTTGGGCCTGGCCCACTGTTCGAGCTCTTACAAATGGGCCCAAATTCAAGCCACTCATTTCCGCCAAGGTTGTGGAAATCCATGGTTAGATTCAAGTTAATCTGACGAATATTTTCTTTTGAGAAGCTATCTTCTTTTGAGAAGCATCTAATAGTCGTGGCTCCTTGGATCGTCTCTAAGAAATGCTGGATCACTGGTATACTAAAAAAATTCAAAATTTTCAAAATTTGCATATACACGAATTACTCGTAAAGTAGACCAGTTTTAATGGTATGGATTATTGTTTAAAGTCAATATAGTAGATTTTGAAGTTATATTCACCAAATTCTTTGATGAACACAACACACTCTAATTTTATTTTTTTACTTATTAAAAAAGCAGTTAAAATATATATTCTAAAAAATGTATAATTTGATCTTATGTCATTTTTCTAGTGTTTGATGAATATCATATCGAATTTGAAACAGTGTTTGATTGGAACTGTTCAATCTTCATTAAAATTTGTGTACACTTAAAGCACTCAAATATTAAAGCCGTTAGTGCAAATAAATAGAGTGGTCTCATGAGCATCATACTAAATTTGTTCCCATATTCAGTAAAAACCGTTCGATTCATGTTAAAGTTAGCACATCCGTTTAAATTCACGGACAAATTATAAAATAAATAATTTGCACAAATCCTAAAAGCTGTTCATACCAGCCATCGGACAACCCCGGTTTCTTTTCTTTTATATCGAACCAAGTAGAAGAATTTAGATTGCTAAAAAATCTTGTAAACAATGCCATCCATAAAAAAATATATTTTGGATTGCAATTAACAAATAAATCAATCAATCGATCGATCATCACTAATGGGTAGAGTTCGTCCATGTGTTCGTAGGTCATATCTCAGTTCTCGGCAAAAATAATAATAATAATTAAATATTAACGAAGATGAAAGAAGGCAATTTAATTTTCTAGATTGTACGAGAAATGCAGTAAAAGACATGGAACAACAGTGACTCGTTGTCTGATTGATTGAATGAAGCTTCTCAAAACTCCGGAAACATCTCTCTTGTTTCCCGTGATCCTCAGGAACAACATAAACTTATATTCATAATAAAACCACCTTATAATCTAATCAGTAACATATCACAGAAACTGATCGCTTTTTTAACTGTAAAAATTTCTATTAAAATATTTATTACTTTTTTTTTAAACTTTAGAACTAGTATACAAACAATAAATCCGATAACCATGTCAACGTTGACATTTCATCAATTTAAAAAAAATATATTAATTTTATTATTTTAATACATTTATATTTTATTTTATTTAATTACTCAAACTGATATTAAATGAATTCAAAAATTATAAATGTTATATATAAATATATTATTTGTAAAATAAATTGATTTAAATTTGTCATTGAAGGCTATCTGATATGTCAAGTCTATCATATTTTATTTGAAAAGGTATTTTGAGAAATTTACGCTCGCGAGTAAGTAGAACTGAAAAGCTGGAGATATTTAAACAACAGTTCTGACTTCCCTCCAAAACCAAAGTTACAGTTAGCTGCTGATTGATTTCCTTTCAAAAACACACACACACAAAAATAACACTCAGAAGACAATCTCTCCTTACAGAAATCACAATCCAGTTTCACCTCAGCCAATTCAAAAACTACGCAAAATAATGTCGCCGGCCCCTCTGTCTGTTGCTTCAACCTCTCTGCCATTATCCAAGGCTCAAGATATCTCGAAAGAAATTCACCCCAAAATCCCTCTTAGAGGAGATATCCAAGTCCTCAAATCGGCATCCCCAAATGCCGGTCTAAGCCGAAGAGATATCCTAAATATAACCGGTGTGGGCCTTATATCTGCTGGTACTTCATCGGCACAACCCGTACGAGCTGAACCCGAGGCCCCGATTGAATCCTCTTCAAGCCGGTTGTCATATTCGCGGTTTCTCGAATACCTCAACGAAGGTATGGTAAAGAAGGTTGACTTGTTTGAAAATGGGTTGGTGGCAATTGCGGAGATATACAACCCGGTATTAAGCAAGATCCAGCGTGTGAAAGTGCAATTGCCGGGTTTACAACCGGAGCTGGTTAGAAAACTTAAAGAGAAGGAGGTCGACTTTGCGGCTCATCCCGTTGAACCGAATTACGGCCTGATGTTTCTTGATTTATTGACAAATTTAGCATTTCCTTTGCTCTTTCTCGGAACCCTTCTTTTGAGATCTTCTATTAATACACCTGGTGGGCCCAATTTACCTTTTGGCCTTGGAAGGTATGTTATTAAAATTATATTATTTCATTTGCATATAAGGTTTTATTTTGTCAGTGAAAGGTAATATGCGTTGCATCAGTACAGAGTTCAGCCACAAGTTACAACTTACACATATTGTGTGATTTAAATTTAGGTCGAAGGCTAAGTTCCAGATGGAACCAAACACAGGGATCACATTCGATGACGTGGCAGGGGTTGACGAAGCAAAGCAAGACTTCAAAGAAATCGTCGACTTCCTAAAGTTCCCTGAAAAATTTACTGCGATCGGAGCCAAAATCCCAAAGGGTGTTTTGCTTGTGGGTCCACCCGGTACCGGAAAAACCCTTCTTGCAAAAGCAATAGCAGGGGAAGCTGGTGTCCCTTTCTTCTCCCTATCGGGTTCTGAGTTCATAGAAATGTTTGTCGGTGTCGGTGCATCAAGAGTAAGAGATTTATTCAGCAAGGCAAAGGCCAATTCGCCTTGTTTGGTGTTTATCGATGAGATTGATGCGGTGGGGAGGCAAAGAGGGACCGGAATTGGAGGCGGTAATGATGAGAGAGAGCAAACACTGAACCAGTTGTTGACTGAAATGGATGGATTCAGTGGCGACAGTGGCGTTATCATAATTGCCGCAACTAACAGACCAGAGATTCTTGATGCAGCCTTGCTTAGACCGGGAAGGTTCGATCGACAGGTACATTATAGCACCCAATGATTCTTTTTAACAAGTCAATAACAGTATGTGTACCAGTCTCCTCAAATGATAATTTAGCTATATAATCTTCTTAGTTTGATGTCTATAAATTTCATTTGTTAACATTATGAACTGAGCAGCCGAACAATATTTCAAAAGTATTTTAAGAATTTGCTTTTAAACGAAATTATTTTCACTTCATGGATAATAAAAGATAACCACTTTGCCAATGGATAATATAGTACTATTCAGAGCAGCACACATCATACATTGAATGATTGAACAACGAAATGTCTAATTTTTTTTGCTTTACAGGTGATGGTTGGATTGCCAGATGTGAGAGGGAGGGAAGAAATACTAAAGGTACACAGCGCAAACAAGAAACTCGACAAGGATGTATCACTTAGTGTGGTGGCAATGAGAACACCCGGATTCAGCGGTGCTGACCTGGCAAACCTCATGAACGAAGCCGCTATACTTGCAGGGAGGAGAGGAAAGGATAAAATCACAGTCAAGGAGATAGACAATTCAATCGACCGTATCGTCGCTGGTATGGAAGGGACCCAGATGACAGATGGCAAGAATAAGACTCTTGTGGCTTACCATGAAATCGGTCATGCTGTTTGCGCGTAAGCAGCAATTACTCTACTCTCTCTCTCTCTAGTCATTAATTACAAAATATTGTTCCTCTTTTCTTTTATAATTTTTTTACTAATTAATATTTTTGTGGTTTTTGTATAGGACACTGACTCCAGGACATGATCCGGTACAAAAAGTGACACTGATTCCGCGTGGACAGGCGCGTGGTCTCACGTGGTTTCTTCCGGGAGAAGACCCGAGCCTGGTCTCAAAGCAGCAAATTTTCGCAAGAATAGTTGGGGGTTTAGGTGGCCGAGCAGCAGAGGAAGTGATATTTGGTGAATCAGAAATCACCACAGGTGCAGCGGGCGATTTGCAACAGATTACTCAAATCGCCAGACAGGTAATATATTGCGCGTCTCTTTAATCTTTATTATTCATAAAGACTAAAATATTATTGTCATCAATTCATCATTATTTTAATCAAAGTATAATCAAGATCAATATTGTGATAACTGTTTTAGCAGCACATCCTGAGTAATGGAAATTAATAGAGACTGTAATGTTTCAATTATTCTCATTCTCTTATATCAATTTAAAAGTAATATTTTTTATATGGCATTACAGATGGTGACAAGGTATGGTATGTCTGAAATCGGTCCATGGACACTGACGGACCCGGCAACACAAAACAGTGATGTCGTTTTGAGAATGTTAGCGAGAAACTCGATGTCAGAAAAGCTTGCTGAGGATATCGACAGATCAGTAAAGCAAATTATCGAAAAAGCCTATGAAATTGCAAAGAATCACATTAGAAACAACCGAGATGCAATCGATCAATTGGTGGAGATACTTCTTGAAAAGGAAACTCTAAGTGGAGATGAGTTCAGATCAATTTTGTCAGAGTATACTGACATAGGTCAGAATAGACAAAACTTGAATGCGCTACCAGAGCTGGTTGCAGCTTGAGCTTCTGCAAATAGTGTTGTCTGATATTACATGTAAATATACAAGTATAATGCAAATATTAATCACTTATTTTTCTTTTTTCTTTAAGATAAGTACACTTTGTTCTTATTCATTGGACTTAACCATAGGAATGAAGTATGAATTGGAAGTTTTTCCTTCATACATGAAGGAAATATAAGGGATTAACTATGAGACACTATTGAGAATTCTTTTCAATGTGGTCAAATTCTCTATGGTATCTATCGAAGCAGGATACAACACAAACACCACATTTTTTTTTCCCTTCATTATTCTTCAAATTAGTCACAAAATAAACCTATAAGTATCTCAAATCATACCTGTTCAGTTCCTATCTAAATTCTCTCTTTTGTTTGCACTGACAAGGCAGAAGAAAAATTGCCCATTCATCCCTCCCTTTTTTCAAAATTACAAAATCGAGAATCAATGTTGTGACTGGTACAACTTGAAAAGCACAAAAAAAATATCAAGATTGAACACTATAACAATGGCCAAGACTATAATAACAGACAATAAATTAAAGCAACAATATTAGTGAGAAGTAATTAAGAACTTTAACAACTCTGTACAAAAGTAAATTCAACATATCTCAATCTATCATCTATGTATTACTTTTTTCAGTTTTTGCTATCAACTTTCTAGCTTTTGTTAATAATATGCTCATAAGTCATAACCTAAAATTCTCTAATATGGCGAAATCACGCATGGTTGGATGCATCAATCAGCTCTAGTTTTTTCTTCTTGTGGTTGTCTTTGTAGCCCTTCTGCCGGATCTTCTTGGCGCTCTTTGTGAGGTTCATATCAGGATTTTTCTTTATCAACTCAATCTCTTTCTCTAAAATCTGCACTTGTGCCCTGAAAAGTGCCTCTTCTAAAAATCCCTCTTTACCTTGTTCCTGAAAAAAAATAAAAAATAAAAAGACATCTTTAACAGTTCACTGATGATCTAGCATCTAAATCATGAGATAAAAAAAGAGATTTTATTGGTTCACTGGTTCAAATTCTAAAGCTAAGAAGAGGTGAAAGTATTAATGCGCCAAGTTGATCATATCTGCTTCAAGTTTATATATTTTGTCATCTTAACCTTCTATAAATTATTAATATATTTAAATGGCAATGGACACCAAACCTGGATATACTTTATGAGGTTTTGTAAACTTTTAATCTTTCGGTGGGGCCATCTCTTGAGGCCAAGTTCACGGCAATTGCCCTTAAGAGAAGTTAGGCACATATCGAGTTCTCCCGCTGCTGCCTCAATAGGCATGCCGAAATACGAAGAAACCTCTTCCCAAGACAACCTCCTTTCTCCATTTTTATTTTTTACTTTCACATCCTTTTGATCAATAACTGTTCATCTCCTCTAGATGAATATCAGTATTGCCATCAAAAGCATCCAGATCATCTAAAAGAAAGATTTATATGAATCAGTTCTAAAATCAAAGGCAAAAGTATCATTTAGGTATAAGAAATTGGGCCCTTAATAAAATTTAATCTAAGAATAAACCAACAGACATTGGGTAGGATGCAAATATGAGTAGGTTGTGCATTTGCATTTGCAAAATGAGGCTAATAATGTTGGAAGAGTAACAGAGGAAGAAGGATTGACACAAATAATTCAACTTCACTTCTTAATTAATTCGATTACAACATGCTGAATTTATAGCCCTACAATACCTAAGTTTGGATCATCCAAATTTAGTACCCCACTACCTTGTTCTGCTATTACAAACAGTCCCCAAAATAGAACTAACACCTGCACCTATCCTGCTACTACATGACTAATTATAGAACCCACTAATCCACTAACACACATTCATGCTTCTAAAAACAACTACAACAGAATTCCAAATAGAGAGAGCTAATTTTGGATCAACTTTCAACACTCCCCCTTGATTCAAAATTGGTTACTCCAAGCTTCTTCATATGGTGTGGGATCACCTCGGTCCGTTCTTAACACCTTCAACTTCTTTTCAGATTGCTTCTCTACAAAAGCTTTAAACACCTTGAAACTTCTGAATGCCTCTCCTTTGCTTTGTAGGAAATACACCCAACTCATCCGTTTTCTTTGGTGTGCACTGCAACCGTGCCCTTGCCTTCTACTTGAATTAGCTTGTCATCACCAAGTTTAACTTCCAACTTGCATGTTTCATCCAAGTCTTCAAACAACTGCTTGAATCCGGACATGTGATTTGAACACCCGCTATCGAGAAACCAGATGCTGCTTGCATCAACTTTGTCAACCGCGCTGCTGGCCATGAAGAGAGTTGGTTGCGTATCCTCCTCTTCTATATAATTTGCTTGACTCTCTTCTCTTTGCTTCTTGTAGCATTCTGCTTGGTAGTGCCCATACTTGTTGCAATAATAGCATTGAACATCCCTCTTGGAATCTTCGTATGAATTTGCTTGATTGCTTCTACCTCCTCTGCTGGAATTAGCCCGTCCTCTGCTGGGATTGTGGCTGCCTCTGCTGGAATTGTTTCTTCCTCTGCCTCGGCCTCTTGGGTAGCCATTAGATCTGCCTCTTGATGACTCCCCCTTCATGTAAAATGCCTTGTCGTCGCCTTTATCTTCAGCCTTTGACATCCTTGCTTCATGAGTCTGCAGTGACCCCATGAGTTCATCAAAGGTATAGGTTGCTAGATCTTTGGACTCTTCGATTGCTGCTACCACATGATCAAACTTGGGTGTTAGGCTTCTCAACACCTTTGCCACCACCGTCTTCTCCTCCATGGTGTCTCCAAATGCTCGGATTTGATTGACCACCTCTTGTACTCTTGAAAGGAAAATTTGGACTGATTCTTCCTTGTTCATATGCAATGTTTCAAAGTCCCTGCGTAGGCCTTGAAGTTTGATTGCCATGACTCGAGTACTCCCTTGAAATGTTGTTTTTAGGGTTGTCCAAGCCTCCTTTGCGTTGGTGGCTGCTGTGATTTTCGAGAAGATGGTGTCATCCACTGCTTGTTGGATGAAAAACAGCGCTCGTGCATCTCTCTTCTGATTATCTTGCGGATTAGGATCTGGATCAGGAACTCCATTTGCTATCAAGTCCCATAGGCCATGAGACTTGAACAAGGTTGTCATCTTGATGCTCCAAAACTCATAATTCTCGCCTTTGAACAGCGGAATTGCTGGTTGCGTGACATTCACGATGGTGCTGCCGTTTTCTGCCATGAAAACGCCCCAAGGTTGATCGACTTTGCTCTGATACCACTTTGTTGGAAGAGTAAACAGAGGAAGAAGGATTGCCACAAATAATTTAACTTCACCTTCTTAATTAATTCGATTACAACATGCTGAATTTATAGCCCTACAACACCTAAGTTTGGATCATCCAAATTTAGTACCCCACTACCTTGTTCTGCTATTACAAACAGTCCCCAAAATAGAACTAACACCTGCACCTATCCTGCTACTACATGACTAATTATAGAACCCACTAATCCACTAACACACATTCATGCTTCTAAAAACAACTACAACAGAATTCTAAATAGAGAGAGCTAATTTTGGATCAACTTTCAACAAATAATGGGTTCTTGTGCACATCGTTTCACTTTATATAATTCTTTTCTGATACTTCATATATTCCAATTATCATTTAAAATATGCTCTCCAGACTCCATGACTGTCTTTGGGGAGTATGAAACAGAAATAAAATAAATAAAAAGATCTGAGAAATGCATTGACAAACTAATGGAGGTCCATATATCTTTGCAATATGCATGAGGCATCAGTTCTTCAAGATCATCGCCAATAATGTCGTAAAAAAAATGAAAAATCCATCTGTCAGAGAGAAAGAAATCATGCCTGTTCATAAAATACGCATTGAAAAACATAAACAGAGTCTACCCAGGGGCATTGGTACAGACGTACAGTAAAATTTAGAAGCCAAATTAAACTAAGAATTTTAATAAAACTAACTATTGTAATGTAAAACCCATGATTATAATAAGGTTTCTGATACAATAAGCCAAATATAACCAGCAATTGTAATGAAAAAAATTGGAATTGTTAAGACCTTTTTCCTACTGTTTCAGTAATTTTTCTTTCTTTTTTGTAGAATTGACACTACTGGTGTCCTGATTGGTGAAATCTGGAGGCTTGACCAAAGATAAGATATGAAAAATTAAGAAAAAGGGACAAGAAAAGTATTTAAAAAAATAAGGATAAGAAATGAATAGACCAAAGATGGAGAAGATTTGTCTTACTTGTGGAGAAATGGAGAGGAGGAAGGAGGAGAGGTGTAGGTTGCTTGAGCACCTAGCTGGTTCTGATGAAATTTATAGGATGGTGTAGCCGTGTAGGTTGGATAAAGGAAATGGTGTCTTATTTGAAGAGATCAGAGAGTGAATTATTACTATTTTTGTTCATATATTTAAGTTTTAAGATACATCTAGATAATAGTTGAATGGAAAATAGTAGTAGTAATTAATGTGGAAAAATTTATAAATTAATTTTGTTTGGTTGAAAGTTGAAAATTGAGCAGGAGGTAAATTAAAGGTAATTAAGATAGTTTATCAGTTAAGTTTATCTGACTTTGTCCAAAAGAAAAAAAAATATTTAGTGAAGACTTCATTATTAGCTACATGATCTTAAATAAGATAGTTTAATCTTTTTAGTTCTTTTTGAGAATTTTTTTGGTTCAAATCAGTAAATAAGAATAGTCTCTTTAGGGGAAAAGAGAGGAAATGTCCATTATACTATTTTTGGTTAACAAGATACAAAGACTAGAGAAAGTTGCTACTCTAGAGATGGAATGCAACAGAGTACAGAGGTGAGACTAGGGGCGGAACTAGGAAATTGAGATTGAGGGGGCTGGATGAATAAGCGTCATTTAAGTTTATTTTATAAAGGGGCTAATAGTAATAATTTTTGTAAAAATTCAAATTTTAAAGGTCAAAATTGCAAAATTTCTGATAATAGGGGGACTTAGCCCCCTTTCCTTACTATGTAGTTACGCCCCTGGGTGAGACGAAGTATCCTTGCAATTTCGTTACTCAAAGAACTTGCTATTTTTTGTATTGGAGACTAATTAATTTTGCTAACATGTTAAAGAAAACAATGCAGTCCTTCAATCAACCAAGTTGAGTGAGGCTATGTTAATATACATAGTACATATTGGCCTGTGTTATGAATTAATATTTTCGTTTTTAAAATTCAACAAGCCCATCTGAACAGTTCAACGTGATTCATATAAAAATGTACTTGCAGACTAAATTAATTTTTTATTTTTATTTTTTAGATAGATAAAATATCACTATTTTTAAAAGAATATAAAAAAAAATGTAAAATTTGATTTACAAGATTTGTTACTGGGTGAAGCGCAGCAAAAACATAGTCAAATAATATTTGAATCAGTAATTCCGTATATTTCTTAGTACAACACATAAAGACTTGGATACTGATATGGTCAAATTATTTACCTCATCAAGGTCCAGGCCAACGTGGGAAGCATTTCCATGACCAAAATAGAAAGTAATATTTTTTGTAAATTCCTCTCATGTTGTTGGTTTATGATGACCTCTCATGTAATTATCATTGCCAACAGAGCATTTACATGACCAATAAATCATGTTGTTGGTTTATGTTGTCTGATTGTTAAATCTCTTATATTATTTTTCTTAAATAATTTTATTAGAAAATGCTCTTCACTTCATCATCTTCTTTAATATAGTTATTGCTATTAATATTAATATGATTATTAATATCATCATCATCGTTTTGTGATTATTACTAGTGCTATTATTTAGATAAATTATCCCGTTCCTCCTTTCGTTTTCAGAAAATACTCCAACTCACTTTTATTTTTTGAACTTTCATAACTTTTCTATTTTACTCGACTTCCATTTTTTTTTTTCCGCACACACCTATTATGTTAGGTATAAATATTTGATATGTTATTTATCAACACTTGCATGTATAAGCACCCGTACTTACACTACAATGATAAAATTTATTATCCCCTTTCATCACCCATCAATCTTTTATACGTTTTCAGAGGAAGTTTTTTTTTCTATGTTCAATCTCGCTCATATTTCTGATGATTTGTGAGGTATCTTGCGAATCTAAAACTACGAACATTTTATATTCAATTTTCTCTTTCAAATAAAATCTATATTGAGTCCAATACAAATTTTGATTTAATTGAGAAATGTAAGAACTAGAAGGAAATTGAACAAATACAGGAAAATTTGTGGTTAAAATATGAGTAAATTGATAAAAGATTTAAGGTTCATTACACCGATAACTCAATCCACAGCTGGGATTACCGACATTTTTATCTATAACAAAAAAAAAATGGAAATTCAAAACCTATCATTGTTTTTGGAGGACATAAAAAAAATACCCGGTTCGATTTTGCAGGCTATTTTGTGAGAGAACTAGATCCGTTTAGGCCTACGGACATTTGGGAAAAAAAAAAAAAACTAGATCCATTTCACCTAGGCGATTCCTTGGTCTAACGGGCCTGACTCCTGTTTCCCGTTTTCCAGCTAATTCTGAATTACTTTCCTCTGTGCTTTTTAGGCCCTCTAAGCCCAGCCCAGCCTTTACTCTCTAATTCCCTCGCCTCTTGCTTTCGCCTTTTTTTTTATGGCAAATTCTTCTATGGGCTAAAACTAGTTCAGTCACTGTTTATTTTGTGTTAATCCAACGGCTCATATTAATATGTTACATTCATAGATTTTCACTCCAAAAAATGTCGGAAGGGTAAAAATATAATTTCGCACAACCTCCTTCTCTTCCGCGATCTCCTTCTCCCCATTTCAAAAACAAAAAAAAAATCGCGAGACCTAACCTATCTCTCGCTACACGCGATGCGATCTCTCTCACGATACTCATCGGACGCTCCCTCTCTCTCATTTTCAGCGAGTTCTTCGGTGGATCTGCTGCTATTGTCAGCGAGTTCTTCGGTGAGTTATTGAATCCAATTTTGCTTTTCCTCTTTCACTCCTAATCTGTGTCATCCTTGGAACTGAGATCTGTAGATACCGCTTAGTAGGGGCTTTGTCGGAGTAAAAGGTTTTGGTGCTAATTAGTCTTGCTAGCACGATCTTTGTTTAAATCATAATTTCTGAAAGGCTTAATGTGTGATCTATTGAATTATTAACCATTATTAGGTTTACAATGTATTTCATCGCTTTGGTGACGGGAGATGATTTATTTTGACGCGATTTGGTGAGAAAATTTTCCTCCGACTAATTCCCGTGAAAAAACGAAGAGATTTGACAAGAGTTTATTTGAGGAAAATCAAAGAGGGAAAACATCACTCACTCATTTCGTCTTTCAGTAAACATCAAAGTGAGTTATATTTTGGTTTTTTATTCTGAATTAGCATGATTTTTGAACTGTATGTTGCTGGGTATGTGCTGCGATTGGAATAAATGCTTGTTTTAGGGTTAAGTTTTTTTTCTTAAAAGATAGACTTAATGCTTTGTGGAGGCTTAATTTGAGTTATATTTCATCCTTTCCAGCATATATGTGTACTTGAACTGCTTAGACTTGCGACCTGTTATTTTATCATAGCCTCAAGCTTTTTTATCATAACACGGTGTAATAACTAATAAGCCAAGAGTCTTTTCTGCATAGCATATCCATCCTGGTACAGTTCACAAAAATACTTGCATAAGATCTGGTGTAAATTTTTTTCAAGACTACAAATAAGATGTCAATGACCTATGATTGTTTAAGTACTTGACTAAGCCTTAACTGGCAATCTGAAAAGGCCAACAAAACCGCATAAAAAGCTTGGTATGAACAAAAACACTTTAAAATAAAAACACACCATCTGAAACTATTGTTGACTGGTATTGCCTTGACATGTAGGTTAATTTCAAACAAACATATTATTTTCAAGGATAAAGCATTGTTGAGGAATCACCACAAAATCATATTTTGACTTCCACATACTTTTTGAGTACTCGATGTTCTTCATCACTCACATTAATTAGAGCTTTTATGACTAAATAGTGCATTTTCAACATCTTTTGAATCATTCCATCTATTAATTTTAAAAGAAATAATCTAAGGAGGCTTACCTGGGCATGCAGATGAGAGCACAGGAAGGTTAGATTCACACTCTTTACCGCCAAATTTTATCACCCCACCAAATTTGTATTAATCTTCTCAATTTGTTACAGGAAAAGGAAAATGATGCTGCTAGTAGCTATTTCGAAGAACTCAGTGAATTTTAATGGCCTGTTTTATTTTTTAGTATTGGATTTCATTGTGTTTTGTATGGACAAGGTACTTTTACAACTAATGTACCATATTCAATTTTTGCAAAATTGGATATGCAACTTCACAGTAGAGAGAACCAACCACTTGGTGGGCAACTATTTTTCATCTTGGCACCACACTTTTTTTTTTATTTTTTTTTATTTCTAACATATGTTTGTGTAATTTACAGCAGCTTATGTTTTTTGACATGTGCTCCCTCTCATTTTCTTCTTTGTTAATAATTACAGCAGTTGATATTATCCCATTAAATGCTGCTTGCTTTGAGTCATTAGAGTTGGTATCATATAATCTTTGGTTGAAAGAAATGATATCTCAGACGTCCCAACTTTACGTACCTTTGTCAAGTAATCTATTTTCTTTTTCTTTTATTGGTCTTTTTTTAAGTTAGCTTTTTGGACTTATAAATTTGTATGTTTTTTCTGGCAGCCTGTACTGCTTGTGATGTATCTGGTACAGCGCATGACAATTGTTGGACTAACTTTATATATGTTAATGACCTTAAGTTTTGTAAATAGATTGAAAATGGTGGTGAAATAGGGATTTAATTAGCTAAGAAAAAAGAGCAATATGTAAATATGTTCTTACATTAAGGGTAACTCCTTTAATGGATTGCCATTAAAGAGAGAGAACGAACAACCCATTTTGGTGTCTTGGTTATTTCGTTCTTGCACTTTTACGTTGTATTCCTGAATGAAGTTTTTGTGTTATCTGGCTTGGTAATTAATTGAAAAGGAGATATGGTGGAGGGTTTCGGATAGTCTGGTACCGTTGCATATTATGTCTTATGTGATTGAAGTACATACTCTGACTTTTACTTTATTTTTACTTGCAAGTTTTGTGTTATGGAATTGTTGTATGCTGTTTATTCCGTTTTATGAATTTGCTAGGCCTCTTATTCCTTTGTACTATTTTTCATTACAATTTGTAAAATATAAATTTCAAAATATGTAAATATATGATCATGTATATCTTTAAATTAACACATGTATATTTTTCATATCAATGATGTAGTAGAAGAGAGAACATTAAGATAGAGATGAAATCAAGAAGAAGTTGCTATAGTTTGAGTGACCAAAATTTGCAGATCTTTTTCATTCAAGAAGAAAGCAAGTTTGATAGTTGATACCTGATCTTAGGCTCTAATATTTGAGAGATGATATTAGGCTCTTCAATTTTCATTCAAGAAGAAAGCAAGTTTTTGATTCAATGTATATAGGAGATAGATAGTTGATATCTGATAATTTGTACTTTAAGTTTATCATTTTAAACATTTTGTGATCAGATTGATGGGACAAATTGGTCTCTAATATTGAGCCTCTGATATTTCCATTAATGATCCGATTGGACTCTAATTTTGTGTACTTTGCAATGATGGACAAAACAATTGGAGGTGTGCTGACTCTATTAAAATATTTTTTCAATAGGAGGTGCAATGATAGGATTTCATCCGAAATGAATTATGAGCCAATAGTTCAATTGTAATTGCTTAAAATATTTCAAGAAGTATATCATAATCCTTTGGAACAATTGAAATATGTGGCTGATAGAGCCGTTGATTTTCCAACTATTAAATAAAAAGTTTAGTTTTGATTAAAAATACATGTTGTATTTAATTTAGATTTTCCAACTATTAAATAGAAAATGTGATTTGAGCTTTGAGCATGATAGAGATGCATAACAAACCAATTTCATTAACAATGATGATTTTCCAATTGGTTCAAAGTTAAAATATGTGGTTGATATATGACATCTTCTCCCAATGTCAAAAACAATGATGGCATTGTTTTCTAAATGTACATGAATAATTCTCTTCTCCCAATGACAAATGCAATGATGGCATTGTCTTCACATTCTCACAATTTATGGAAAATTTGTACAATTTCTGGAGAACACAATTTTTTTAAGATTTTTTCTATTTTTTTTTAAATAAAAATTTATTTTAATGTTTTTTCAATTATGGGAAATTTTTAAGATTTTTTCTGGTTTTTTAGTTTTTTTTATTATTTTAATGTTTTTTATTTTTTTATAATCCGTTTTTTTTTAAAGAGGTGCAGCAAATAAATTAAAAATACATTTTCAAACCTTTTGTAATTTTTTACGACAAAATCATAATTACAAATGTTAATTTTATACAATTTCTTCATTGTAGTCCCTTCATCATGTAATAAAATTTGCGCACCGTTCATTTCCGGACGAGCGATGGACGGTCGATCTGTCACCAAACTATTTCAAATTTATTTTGAAGTGATCAAGAATAAGTGTTATGCGTATCCAACACAATAGTTGTGACCTATGTTTGTGTCGGAGCCTCGATCCAATGTGAAGTCTTCATAACCCTTCGATGTTCCGGTTTTCCATCAGCTTGATGGATGGGTAAATAAAGTTAAAAATCCGTTAAAATTTGCTGCACTTGATTAAAGGCTGTAATCTTTGATTTGAATGGTTCCGATCGATCAACGGTCGATCTATTTTTCTGGTTCTTCACAATCTCACAAAGCAAGAGTTCTACTTTCATGAAACATATACCCTTGCTCTGTAAGTTAATGAAGGCGCACGTAATGACGTCGTTCGTTGACCGATCGGGACCGTTGAAATCAAAGAGCACTGCATTTAATGTATTTCATGAATTTTTTTATCAATTTTTTTGTCGTTTACCCATCCATCTAGTTGATAGAAAATTAAAGAATCGTATGGCCGTAAACTTTTCGTGTTCAATCGAAGCTCAAATATAATAAAACTGCCGAACTTTTATATTGGTTGCGTTCAATATGGTACCTTGATCATTTTCAATAATATTTCGACAACTTTTGTTGCAGATCGACCGTTGAATTCCCGCGTGAAAACGAACGGTCCGAAATTCATTCATGCGTTTGAATGGGAAAAAAATGATCAAATCATCTAAAAATGATGTTGGTAAGTATTATTTTGCCTTGTAAGATTTTACAAAAATAAAATATTCATTTAGAATTTTTTTCATATATATTTAGGATTAAACACTCTCTGCCTTATAAGAAATTCAGACACCTTTGTTCTCTGACCAGCGGACCCCACTGTGCAGAAATGAATAATTCCCGCTGGGAGCCAATGGAATACGATCACACGGATCACTGACGTGGCTGTATCTATTTACCAATCCCGCCTTAATTGCTTATTTCCATTCGAATCCGCCTCTGCCTAAATTTGCATCTCTCCCTTCTAAACCCGCCACTCCCAAAATCCAAATACAAACTCTCTAGGAAACGGATCTGCCTCTCTTTCTTCTCTCGCCACTCCCTTCCAAATCCAAACTCTCTAGCCGCGAGAATCTGTATTCTGTAGAGCATCACCTAGGTGTATGAATCTCTATGTGTATGAATCTCTACACACGGCTCTAGGTGTATGAATCTCTAGAGCATCACCAAGGTTTATCCTTTTTTTATTATTTTTGGCCTCCTAGTCTTCTGCCGGCATTAGCTGGAATTAGGAGTGAGGATCAAGCTGTTGCCGAATGATAACCCAAGTGTATGAATCTGATTTAGGTATATGAATCTGATTTTTTTTTTTCATCCCATACTTAATTGAGGGTACAACCTAAGTACAGAGTTTGTATTTCCACAGGTACTCGAATGCTCCCAAATCGCCCCTTCTCAGGTTTCTAGCTGTAAGATTTCAATTTCTCATTTATCTCTCTAAATTTCACCTTTAGACGCTGAATTTCACAGATTTTATCCTTTAGATGCTGACGTTCTCTCTCAATATGTTGTCAGGTACGCCCCTTCGCTCGTTCCTTTGCTCAGGTACGCTGACTTTCTCTAAATTTCACTGGTTTTCTGGTACTGTGTGTGCTTATTTTTCTGGTGCACTGTGTGTCTTATCTATATTATGATTTTTCTGGTACTGATTTTTCACCAGTTCCTTTGTTACACTGATTTTTCTGGTCCTGATTTTTCTGTGCTGTTGCACTGATTTTTTCTGGTGCTGTTGCACTAAATTTTCTGGCACTGATACTGTGTGTGCTGTTGTATCAAATTTAGCCAGCAACTATTTGCAAAGTTAATGTTTGAGTTTTGTCCATTCCATTCCATTAATTATTGGTACAGCTATGTATTAAATTTACTGGTACAGCTATGTATTAAGCCCATTCCATTAATTATTGTTACAGCTATGCAAAGCATAAGGATTACTGGTACAACTATGTATTTAAATTTAGTCCATTCCATTCCATTAATTATTCAAAGTTAATGTTTGAGTTTTGTGCTATGTTGATTTGCTAATTACTATTTGCAAAGGATGTCAAACCCTATTTGCTGGAGATGTCTACGAGTTACTATTGTGACAACGGCACACACCGCAAACAACAACGGTCGAAGATACTATAATTGTACCACTACTAATCATGGATTTGTGGGGTGGTGCGACGACGCTATTTTTCACTAAATGCAAACCCAATTTATGCTTCGCCGGTTTGAGGAAAAAATGAATGTGTTGTACCGCAAACTAGTAATTGCATTTCTAATTGGTTTTCTAATTTTGTTGTTTTTTAAGTAGCATGTAAGTTACTTGGATGGCATGTAATTTGTAATGACATTGGCTAGGTGATGATGTTAGCTTTTGATGTAGTGTGTCTTTGTCGATATGAATTTGCATTTCTAATAGTTTATTCGTATGCTTTTTTGATATTGTGGTAACTTAAAATTTACATGTTGTGCAATTTGATATTGTGGAGTTGTGGCAATTTGATATTGTGGCAACTTGATTCATGCTGTGCACTTAAAATTTACAAATTTTACTCTTGACGAGAATTCTGATTTTCTTTTTTCCAATGGTCATGCGTTTTCATTAATAAAAGATTTGCAACTTGCAATTTGATTGTTGATACTAGTTCCAATTCACAACCAAATCGAAAGGAGTAGAAAGAGATACCAGTTCTATTTGCAAAGAAGTAGAAAGAGATCAAATACGAAACTGACAAGAGAGATGTAAACTTACAAGCAAGTCCCTCCAAAGTAAAAAAATTAAAGATTAAAGATTATCTTATATTCTGCAGCATTTTCACCATTTACCTTGCAAATTTGAACAAGACAAGACAAACAAGAACAAAAATATGCAAGATACAAAAATACAAATGCAAAATATGCACAAATGCAAAATATGCAAGATACAAAAATACAAGATACAAAAATATTCAAGAACAAAATACAACAAATGCAAAATATGCAAGATACAAAAATGCAAAATATACAAGAACAAAATACAACAAAATATGCAAGAACAAAATACAACAAATGCAAAATATGCAAGAACAAAAAACAACAAATGCAAAATATGCACAAATGCAAAATATGCAAGATACAAAAATTTAAATGAGTTGTCTTCTCATTTGATAGGATAAAATTCTACAACAATCCCAAAAAATATAAAATCCAACAAAGTTGTGCAATTATGAGGTCAAACTTTCAAACTTTTTCTTCAAATGACGTCAAACTGACCTTCATTAAGGCACAAAAAAAAACCTGTAACCTGGTACTAATATCATTACCATACTACATGGTAATCACTAGAAATTAAGGTCAAGAGAAAATCTAAAACAATTAAAATACAATAAAATGCTGAATCCACTTGATCAGGTAGAGGGTATGTTTAACTGTTCCAGTGGATACAACTCCTGTACCAGCACCATACCTTTTCTTGCACAAACCAGAAATTAGGCAAGTAAGCGACAGACAAACCAGAAACCAGATCAAAAGAAAACAAAATACAATTCCCCTAGTTTGCATGATCATTTCTAAAGATTTCCTTCAATTCCCCAGTTTTTGCATGATCCTTTCTGCGCCTTCATGTTACTTCGTATCCATGTAGTTTTGGCCTTGCACCTGCATGAAAAAAAAATGTTCAAATTTACTTTCTTTCAATTATGCTTTGCTGGCAAGAAGTGATCAAAAGAATGAATTAAAATTATTTTTGTAATGTCCTAGTGTGATTATGCAAGACAGCCCCTAAACATCAAAAATTTACAAAGGCAAAAAACAAGACAGAAAATAAAATTGTTTTCTACATCTCGTGGATCTTTCAAAATATGCTATGTACTGTTCCATCCACAAAGAGGCTAGGCTAAGATCAAAATTGAACTAACTAAATTGGTAAATAAAATTGTTGCTACTACCATGTGCATAATTTTTATGTCTCATTCTCTTGCTGTCATATGCATAATTGGTGCTACTGCCCCGTGCATTACTGAAATATGAAGTATGAAAATTCGGTCAAAAACAAACCATAAGATCTTCAGCAGTAGACTACCAAGTAGAATGCGACGAGCAGCAGCAGCGGCTACAGTTCGTTGCTAAAAGTCTACAAATAGGGACAATGAACAGCAGTTTAATCCCTAAGAGATGACCCAAAAATGAAAAAAGATGTCAACACCGAAGGCCTAGGTGCTGCCACTGCACAAATAAGCAAACCCTCTAGTCATCTAATGACATAACCAAAGGCCTAGGTGCTGGTACACTGTTACAGTTCATTTTAAATGAAACCAATGAAAGTTACTGGTGCTGGTACACTGGTACACTGTTACACTGTTACAGTTCTATTCTCTCTCCCTTATCTTCACAATTAATTATGTCATAATTAATACACAAGTCTATTATGGAAAAAAAAATAACAATGAAAGTTACTCCAACAGAAAAAGAAAAATTGTAATTTTGGTAACGTTGCATCTCTCTCTTTTAGACTTTCAGATACCACACAAATAATCGATCATGGTTCGTCAATAGATTCCCAAAAAAATTTAGCAACAATGGATACCACAGTTGCACATCAGTTCTAAAATATATATATGCACCAAAATACTAAAATTCCAAATATAGGAAAGACACCCGTATAAATATTCAAGGTACATAACAGTGCCAATCAAGGTACAAAACAGTACCAAATATAACATAGTTCAAACTACAAAACATTATCAACCAATCTAGATAATAAAAGAAGCCTAGTATCAAATCTAGGTCAATTAAGCTATAACAATTTAAACACAACATTTAAGCACAAATTAAGAACGTTTAATCTTAGATAAAATCAGAATAATATTCCAATAAAAAACTGTACTGGTACCGATCAATTGGTATCAGTGATCATATCACATGTCAACACACTAGAAGGGTAATAAGTAGCAGTGATCATATTCCCTTTTCAGACCCATTTTATAAGCAAGGGCAACGCAAGAACTTCAAACTCTAAGGCAGCTTTTGAGCCAAACAAGGTTAACATCAGGTATGTCAGACGATGTACAATGGAAATAGACCGAATCGAAACAATTCATGGTCCATAGTGCAAACAAAGCCCTAAAAGATACACCTCAAATAGATTCCAAAGTTGTTAGAATATGGAAGATTAAAGCCCTACCGAGGATCATAGTTTTTTTATGGTTAATGTGCAACAATAAGATTTTAACTATCGATAATCTAACCAAGAGGGATGGGTCATGGTCAGTATGTGTGTTATGTCCAGAAATGAAAGCGAGACAGTGCATCACTTATCCAATGAATGTCCTTTTTCGCTCACACTGTACTCAATGACTGCTATACAACTCATATATATGGAGAGAAAGATACTCAAGGATCTTTCGAGACAAAACGAAGAACCTCAGCCAACTACAAGAAGAAGTCAGAACAATGAGAGATTACACAAACTTAAACCGCATCAGTTCATAAGTTTCTGGTTCTGATTTTTTACTTTTACCAAAAAAGTTTGTTTTCTTCTTTTTACCAGTATCTTAACTGGCTGCCTCCTTCGCACTATGTCTTTCTTTTTTAAAAAATTTTGTTTTTTTATTACTTGGGTTTTATTTCTTTAGGCTCAAATGTATTGAGCCAAATCACTTTTGTAAACAACCAGTTACAAACTCTTTTGTAACTCATTTTAATACAATCAAATAAGGGACTAGACCCTTATTTTTCATCAAAAAAAAACAATTCGGGTTTAGATTCAATAGAGGGTAAAGGTATAGATTCTTAATTTAGATCATAGTAGAAGCACCTAGTTAAAATTTTCACAATCAAGATGTGCTAGTGTGGATATTGGACCAAGAGAATTCAAAATTAAAGGAATATTTGCCTTAATAGAATTCCATTAATTCAACAATCAGTTCCCCTAGCAGAATTTTAGCAATTTATTGCATGAATAAAAAAGAAAAGCATATATAGTACATATTTGGAATTGAACATTTCTATTTTTGCGACTTGGCTGCTGGAGGTTGAGCGACTGATTTATTTCCATTTTCTCCTCCTTTATTAGCTCCCCTTCTTAATTATGTTAGAAAGAGAGAATAAGGGCAAAATCAGAATTTAAGACAAAAAAATTCTCTCAGCCCTGGAAAGTTCAATTCATGCCCTTAGAATAGCACGCCCCAATATGAAAATGCAAGTGATTTTTATATTTTTATAATAACATTGAACTAAAATGCAAGTGATTTTTATATTTTCCTGAAACACACCATTTGTCATTTTTTGCAAAAATACACTGCAGCTAAGATAAGATGACTACTTTGCCCTTAGTTAACTAATACCCAGGTCCTGCCTCATTTTAGCCCTTTTAACATAACGTTGGGGACGTGTTTTCCTCCCCAAATTGAATTCCTCTCCTTATAGTTATGTAAGATGCCAATTTGACCAAAGTGAAATCTCAGCTCATTTAAAAAGCAAAAGATAGTTACAGTTCAATAAAAAAAAAAGTTGTAGTTTCTTTAGTATTGCATACTTGCAGGAAACTTGTCTTCTTCAAAAAGCCAAATGAAAATATAAATACAACAGAGAACTGACCTTCAACTCGTCATAAAGCTTTCTCTCCCAAGCATAGAGTCGGTCTAGAGTCGACGTATGGCTTCCTAATATCATAGAAAACTCCTCGATGAGATCACTGCCACTTTCAGCTGTTTCGTCTTTAGACTGCGAAATCAAAGGGTTTCTAGAAGATGAAGATTGTGACGAAACCGAGCAGTTCCAAGTTATAACCTTAGCCAGGTATTCTTCAGATTCTATAAAAAAAAAATATATATTCCATAAGAAACTTAAAACAGTTCTGTCAACCCAAAATCGCGTGCTAAAGGCTGCCACAGTTGAGAATTTTTTTTTAATGTTTTAAAATCGCATGCTAAAGGCTGCCACAGTTTTATTTTCTCTCCGAACCCGTTATTTATGTATTTTTTTCATTTCACCTTTAAACTTGTAAATTCTCAACCACAAAACACTTACTAGTGCTGACCTATATTTAAAACATTTTCTTTTACCATGGTTGGTCTGAATCTGAATGGTCTCCTTCTGCGAGAAAATTCAAAACAGCCTAAATAAAGTCCTTAATATCTTTGGTACGAGACTATACTAGAATATGAAAAGGCTCAAGCTTCAATCCACATTCTCAGTGCTTCTTTTCTGGGCTCTCTGTTGGGCATAGGCGCATAGCCTTGGCTTTTTAAAAAGAATAAAATGTTTGCTAATAAGATTGCGTATTATCATGTTCAGACAATAGTTATTAGCACAAGCATTCCTCTAAAGTGTACCATCAGCCCTTGCTGTTATCGGACTGGTAGTAAATGCGCACAGTATTTACCAGCAGGAATAATCCTTAATACTAAAAATACCAATCCCCAAATCATACACTAACCTGCAATCGAAAAATTGCTCAAAGGAGGTATATGGTTCCTCGGGGAATAGAAAGAAGGGGTTGACAGGAGCAATCACAGGTGCAAGGAGGCAACTGGAGGAAGCACCGAGAGCCTCTACCGCGTGCTAGTAGAGAGGCGAGGAGCGGTGGAGAGTGAGAAAGCGGGAGAGGGGGTGCTGGGTCGCCAGAGGGAGTGGATCGCGAGAGAGTGAGAAAGCGGGAGAGGGGGTGCTGGGTCGCTAGAGGTGCGTCGAAGGCTGGATCGCGAGAGGGAGAGGGAGAGGGGGTGCTGGGTCGCCAGAGGGAGTGGGCTAGCGAGAGGGAGAGGGAGAGGGAGTGCTGGATGCCTGGATCGCGAGAGGGAGAGGGACGGAGTGCTGGATTAGTCCATAGATCGCGAGTTGGGGGTACTTCACGCCTCCAGTGGAATGGGCTGTTACCATTTTGACCTTTCCGAAAAAAAGGGTGACAAACTATTAACCGTTCGATCGACATTAAATGAACAGTAACGACTGTAGCAGTAGCCCATAGAAGCACCGAAATTTTTATTAATAGAAATAATAATAAAAGAATGTCGATATAGAAGAACGAATTCGTCGGAATTTTAAATCTAACAAAGACGTTATTTTTGGTAACGTCCCAGGGGACGTTACCAACGATAACGGCCCGATTAAAATCGCTAATCGCAGCTCCTTAAAAAGCTGGCCGTCGCCAACGATGACGTCCAGAGGAAAAAAAAAAAAAAAAAAAAAAAAATATGTGGCCGTCGCCAAAGATGACGGCCAGACTTTTTTCCTTTGCTTTTTTTTTTCTCCGATATTTGATATGCTCCAATATTTTTTCTTAAATTGTGAAAAAGTTTTTATTTAGACTATTAAACAATAATGAATTTTGAAAATCCAAACCGTTCAACATGTTCGAAATATTGAAATGTGCTTGGAGACCAAATTTTACATTTTTTGGAATTTTTTTACTATTTATTAAGCCATTTTTTCAATCGCTGATCCGGTGGTCCAGAAAATTTTACTGTTTACCGTTGGATCAGTAATTTTCAAAGTGGCTTAATAAATAGTAAAAAAATTCCAAAAAATGTAAAATTTGGTCTCCAATCACATTTCAATATTTCGAACATGTTGAACGGTTTGGATTTTCAAAATTCATTATTGTTAATAGTCTAAATAAAAACTTTTTCATAGAAAAATATTGGAGCATATCAAATATCGGAGAAAATCAAATATTTGATGTGATCCAATTCCTCCCGATATTTGATTTTCTCCGATATTTGATATGCTCCAATATTTTTTCTTAAATTGTGAAAAAGTTTTTATTTAGACTATTAAACAATAATGAATTTTGAAAATCCAAACCGTTCAACATGTTCGAAATATTGAAATGTGATTGGAGACCAAATTTTACATTTTTTGGAATTTTTTTACTATTTATTAAGCCACTTTGAAAATTACTGATCCAACGGTAAACAGTAAAATTTTCTGGACCACCGGATCAGCGATTGAAAAAATGGCTTAATAAATAGTAAAAAAATTCCAAAAAATGTAAAATTTGGTCTCCAAGCACATTTCAATATTTCGAACATGTTGAACGATTTGGATTTTCAAAATTCATTATTGTTTAATAGTCTAAATAAAAACTTTTTCATAGAAAAATATTGGAGCATATCAAATATCGGAGAAAATCAAATATTTGATGTGATCCAATTCCTCCCGATATTTGATTTTCTCCGATATTTGATATGCTCCAATATTTTTTCTTAAATTGTGAAAAAGTTTTTATTTAGACTATTAAACAATAATGAATTTTGAAAATCCAAATCGTTCAACATGTTCGAAATATTGAAATGTGCTTGGAGACCAAATTTTACATTTTTTGGAATTTTTTTACTATTTATTAAGCCACTTTGAAAATTACTGATCCAACGGTAAACAGTAAAATTTTCTGGACCACCGGATCAGCGATTGAAAAAATGGCTTAATAAATAGTAAAAAAATTCCAAAAAATGTAAAATTTGGTCTCCAAGCACATTTCAATATTTCGAACATGTTGAACGGTTTGGATTTTCAAAATTAATTATTGTTTAATAGTCTAAATAAAAACTTTTTCACAATTTAAGAAAAAATATTGGAGCATATCAAATATCGGAGAAAAAAAAAAGCAAAGGAAAAAAGTCTGGCCGTCATCTTTGGCGACGGCCACATATTTTTTTTTTTTTCCTCTGGACGTCATCGTTGGCGACGGCCAGCTTTTTAAGGAGCTGCGATTAGCGATTTTAATCGGGCCGTTATCGTTGGTAACGTCCCCTGGGACGTTACCAAAAATAACGTCTTTGTTAGATTTAAAATTCCGACGAATTCGTTCTTCTATATCGACATTCTTTTATTATTATTTCTATTAATAAAAATTTCGGCATAGAAGCATCCCTCTTTTTTTATTGAGTTTTGTTGTTTCTGACTGATATTGTTTTAATTGTTCTAGTTAGTACAGATTTTCCAGTTTGGGCAGTTGTGCCTACGCAATGCCAAATTTAATTTTGAAATTGGAGTTCAAGGATCCGACTTGATCTCATCTCGAACTAGTTCGTCACCCAATTTTACCACATTTTGCTGTGCAAAACTGAGATGTTTGCTCTATTAATCGAAGAATACTGTACCAGTGAAAGATGATAGTACTAGATTAATAATGGTACAAGCTAGCTAAGAACATCTCGTTCAAAGTATTTGTTCAACGAAGACATATGCTCTCCTTTCAGGCATTCTTTCTATTGCCCTCTCCCTCAGACTGACGACAGCTTGTTTCAAACTCTACTTCGCGTGTACAGATTTCGTTTGATTTAGTGAGATATTGAACATTTAAGACAAGAATTTAGACAAAGAAGAGAGCAATCACAAGAAGGAGAATATAAGGAAATATTTCATATATTAATCAAAGTCTTAAAAAAAAATGACATGCCATCTCTTCTTGTAATATATTCATTACGTAATAAGTAATATAAAAAAACTAAAAGTCTAACTTAGAAACTAACAACACACAATGACTTAAAAATTCTAACTAACTCTTGGAAACTCTAACATAATTAAAACAAAAAATATAAATAGTCAAACCTAGAAAATAATAACATAATAAAGTCTCATAGAAAACACAACATAATTTAATATTACAATTAATCATCATAGAAATTGATGAACTAGTGGCACCGCGGAACCCCTTTTTGGGGCTTCTGCCTAGCCATTCAAGTTTCATAGAGCCCAAACTTTGCATTTTCTCGAATTCTTCTTTTCTTTATAGACCTTTTTAAAACAATACAATTTCAAATCAAGCACAATTAAATCATTGTAGACATCTTTCAAATTGGTTTTTGTAATTAGATCTTTGGCACAAACATACAATGCCAATAAACAACCATGCTTTCGTTGCACCGCCCTCGAAATCAACAAACTAGAGTCGGTTTCAATCTTTAACGGGTTGGATTTGGTTTCTTTGTTTAGTAAGACATACTCAAATTTCATGGTAAATGCAAGAGTGTTGTTGACCAAAAATCTTGCTTTTTCTGGTTTGGAACTTGGTTGCAAGAATCAGGGGGCGAATTTAGGATTTTTGTCGGGAAGGGGCAAGAAAATAGCGAATCGGATTTAAATAGTTAATCGGGTTCAAACCCATTAGCTAATCGGATATTAGATAAAAAATAATGCTCTAATTTCTAATTTTCAATGCTCTGGCTTCTAATTTTCAATACTCTGACTTCTAACCCTAATTACTAATTAAAATTCAAAAAATTTATCATAATTTTAACCCTAAATTTAATATTAATTACAAATCAAAAGTCCAGAGGGGGACAAAGTCGAACCGAACCTATAAATTTGTATAAAACTTCAAAATTCAGGGAGGGACAGTTGACCTCCCTGGACTACACTGGGTCCGCCCCTGGCAAAAATGGATCATTGTAGTTGGACCTCCAAAACTCATTGTGAGTCAAAGACACATGTTTTGTTTGCAACAAAAAATCAGTTCTAACCTCCATGGACAAAGCATTTGCAAGATTACTCGAAAGCATCGACAAATCACCAATTCTTCATCAAAGTTTGAAGCGTTCTCAATAGACTCAATTTTTATCTCGAGTTCAATTGTCAAGGTGTTGACAACATCTTCATCATCGGGCTCTTGAATTTCTCCAGCAGTGACAAACCCATTTTCAAGCTCATCTGGCTGTTCTAGACGCTCTTCCACTTGAGTGGTCGCATTTTGGTCAGTGACCTGTTGGGAACATGTGCTTGGTGGGGGTCGGGTGTTGATGCCGATTCTCTTCATCACATGCCACCCAAGATTTGTTGTCATGGAAGGGGTTGGTCTCTTCATCTTCTCTATTAAAATGTTCTTCTTTTAAACCATAAGACAAACGATTGAG
The DNA here is from genome assembly GCA_011114355.1 of Carex littledalei. NCBI lineage: Eukaryota > Viridiplantae > Streptophyta > Magnoliopsida > Poales > Cyperaceae > Carex > Carex littledalei. The sequence goes on from CM022093.1 coordinate 11,700,804, forward strand.
GTCTTTGGAATGGTTGTCTCTCCGTCGGAGGTGAGTAGAAAAAGAGAACAATATTACTAGAGATGTTGTAACGGTGGTGGTGAGGAGAAATATTGGTGTAGCTTGTAGAGTTGTGCCTCGGTTGACGGTCAAGATTCTCACTTTGTCGGTAGTTGAGTGGTAAGAACTCGCGATTCATCTCACGCTTCAAATCATTCCAATCGTTGAGAGGAGGAAGATTGTCGAGGTAGCGACGGTATTTAAAGTTCTGCCACCAAGCCGCCACTCGTTCTTTGAAACAGATAGTCACCAACGGAACTCGCTTGTCGGGAGGGACTTCTTTTAACTCGAAAACTTCTTCCACGGTGTTGGTCCAATCGAGAAATTCCTTAGGCTTGAGGCTTCCCGAAAAATCAGGAATTTCGACGCGAAGTCCACTATCCCATCGGTCATGGTTTGGAGGTGGATTGTTGTTGTTGAAGGGTGGGTCATTCTGATTTTGGCGGTTTTCGTTGGGGTTGAGGCGCTCCATAAGAGCGGTTAACCATTTGATTAACACAATCTGTGTTTGTTGTGTTTGAGCACTCCCAAACTCTACTCCGCATGTACAGGTTTCGTTTAGTTTAGTGAGATATTGAACAATTTAAGAGGATAATTTAGACAAAGAAGAGAGAAATCTCAAGAGGAAGAAGATAAGAAAAAATTTCATATATTAATCAAAGTCTTAAGAAAAAGATGATATAACATATCTTCTTATAATATATCCATCACATAATAAATAACATATATAGAAAAAAATAAAAGTTCAACTTAGAGACTAACAACACATAATGACTTAGAAATTCTAACTCTTGAAAACTCTAAACATAATTAAAAATAATATAGATAATATAAATAGTCAAACTTAAAAAATAATAACATAATAAAATCTCATAGAAGACCACAATATAATTAAATATTGCAATTAATCATCATAGAAAATAATGAACTAGTGGGATCTCTTTTTGAGACTTGTACCTAGTCACTCAAGAAGATTGAAGAACAATTAATTTGTAATGATTCCAAATCCGAGTTCGAGTTCGGGTTTAAATCCAAGCCAGAATTTTAGTTTTCGTCACAGACGTTTCGTGAACATCTTGCGTGCCTGGAGAACATCCAGCACATAACCAGACAGTGTGGTGAGTGGTGAGTGGTGAGAGGTGAGAGTGCGGTGTAATTAAGGCGTCTTGCGCCAGTTTTAGCCAAGTAAGTGCTCATGTTCATACTTAATTAATCAATCAGCATTAATTTTGGTTGATTGACGTTCCAGATGATGTCATGTCATGATATATTTTTTTTTCATTTTCTTTATCCACAAAAGAGAAAAGTAATTGCCAAAAAAAAAAACCAAAAAAAGAAAAGAAAAAGAAAGTCCAGTGGTCAACGATCAATAGGACTTTTGTGTTAAAAGAAAATTTCATCTATATTTCAAATATACATGCATATATATATAGGCATATAGCCCTCATTCAAATATTTATATGTTTACATTTGCATTACCAACTTGTTACAGTGGCAATTTCAGTTATTTTGTACATGATTCCTATAGGTTCTTTGCAATGCTCCTTAGGGAAGAATATGTCCCAAAGATGGCAATCAGTACACCAATTAGCGCGATAACGACACAAACTATCAATTCAAACCCTAATTTTTGGTAAGTTTTTGTGATTTTAAGGTAGCACAAACATGGCAACACCATTGTTGCTGTACTACTTAGCAACGCGCCCGTCAGGCCTACGACTTCAGCAAAAAACGGCACGACTAAGGCCACCACAGTTGTGCTGATTACCAGTATTGATCTGATTACGATGCTAAACAATCTCGACTTTGAAAACTGGAACCATTCTTCAATAGCATTTGCTATCGGCAACACGATCAACGCATACTTCATCAGAGGATTGATCAGAGTTGTGTAGATTGCTATATTTGTGCTCCATTTTCCATCTGGAAGGTTAAGTGTGATTTGAGATTTTATATCTTGTCCGTACATCAAGTATCCAACGACGGCCATGAACGCATAGTTCAACGTGCACACGGCAAAACAATAGAGCAAAACCTAACAACAACAACAAAAAAAAAACAGGATTATAATTATATATTATAAATAAATTCAATTATAATTACACTACTTGAACTAAAAATTCAAAAGAATGTGTTTAACTTACCTTGGAAAACTTGGAGGGATTTTGCATTGAATTATAAATGGTTGGAAAAACAGAATGGCCACTGAAGCAGAATGCATAGAGACTAACAGCAGTAGGTATTCCTTCCCAATTCACAACAACCCCTTTCTGACGGAATCCGATGCCATTAAACACTGCTGCCCACAAAACCGACACCATGAGAACCATCGATGCAAGGACTCCACCAACTGACATGTAGGCGAGCATGCTCAGGCTTCGAAGCCAGGTGGTCGGCAGAATAATGAGGCTGGTAATCACCACAAACCCTTGCTTGCCTCCAATCTTCAATCCGGCAAAATTAAATGCCACCTTCGGAAATAATTTTTCGAGGTTATCGCCTTCTAATATCAAGAAATTTATCGCCGCGAAGTATAATTCTAAATACATGGTGGTTGCCACTATGATCCGGCCTTTCTGGCCAAATGCCAACTCGCCAATGTCGGGGTAGGTTTTGACGAGTGAGTTCGAGTCCATGCATTTTTGCAGGAGAAGCCCTGTGTAATAGCATATTACCGCTAGTAGGAGAAGAAGCGACATGCTTAGCCATCCACCTTGAGCTAGTGCATATGGGATCGATAGGATGCCAACTCCTGAGAAATAATAATAGCTTTGTCACAAAGAAAATTTTTATTTGGCTTGGATTGTTGGTACAACATATATAATACCCGATGATGCAAAACCGGTACGTAAGTCTCTATATCTAGTATGCCATGTTTGGCATATTGCAAGAGATATATATAAAGGAACTATTAAGCACCAAAGGACACAAAATGGTGATGACACCATTGAAACAAACTTCCATAAAAATTGTCCTGAATAAATGGTAAATATGATATGGTTTTTTTTTATGTACAATTTGGATCAGGACATTAATTTTGTACTGCTTGTAAAGCATGCTATTTGGTTGATGATGAGTGCTCAATTTTTTTGAATTATTATGCTACAAAATGCCTTACTGATTAATTATAAATATTATATGCAAAACCCAAAAAGTACAGACTTCATAACGTTATATATTTAAAGTTGGGATTACAATAAAAATAAGCAGGGAAGCTAATTATTTTTGTAACTTTGGTTGCTTGTTTTGCTCAAGCTATAGAGGGGGTAAGAATGAGAAGTGTACCTGAAAGGGCATTTACACCATTGAAACAAGTTCTGAAAAAAGTGGATCCAGATTTTTGAGGAGAATTTGGCATATGATCCATTATTTGAACTATATACCTATTGCTTCTCTTCCTGGGATGAGCATTGTTTGCATGACTGCTCATTTATAGAAAACGGGAAAATGTCTCTGCCACAACGGGTCAATTATAGGCCCACTTTTTGGCTGATGATGCTTTAATTTTTTTGCTTTTTTTTAATTTTTTTTTTTGTTTCTGTTTAGGCTGGTGATGATGAGTAGATACCCATTTCTTAATTTAAAATATATATTTATATATATGCCACAATGGTTGTTGCTTTGTTGGGTCTCACAGACTCCACATCTCTTTTGTGCCTTAATTTATTTATTAATTAGGCAAATAATATATGAAGGTGAATAACTAAAGCAAGCAAGCAAATAATATATATAAGATGAATTGATATCTTATGACCTGGGATTTTAAGTTATTGTTTCTTGATTTATTTAGACATTTAAGTGAGCAAGCCGGAAGGGGGAACATATATATTTTAGCTGATAAAATCTCTGTTGCAATTGTTAGATACATATTCCTAACTTCTGGAACAAGTTAATTATTTATACCTTGAATTATGTCGTACTATTTATCAAAATTTAGGTACTTGGAACAGTCACTTAATGACTTGGAATTATTATATGCTTTTAGCGTATAGAAACAGATATATTATTTAGGATTACATGTAAAAAAATTACAAGTTTGATCAGAGTAAAAAAATGAAGTAAACAAAAGTTTTGTTGGAGGTCAATTAATTAAATCTTCCAACTAATTAATTAGGTTTCAATATCTTTTTCCTATTATGGAGGGGAAATCATAAGGATCTAGACCTTATCTGTAACTATAAACACTTGGCTTGCTAACTATATATGTCCAAGGAGCTTAATTATATATCCTATGTTTTTGTAACAAGTAATAGATGACAGTCACATCAAAGATCACCAATAACAATTAATAGTCCGTGATTTTTATTTTTACCCAAAAAAAAAATTATTTTAATATAAATAACCACGTTTTTAAAAGAATTTTATTTCTACCCAAACCGCATATATTATTTGCGGTTTGAATTAACAATTCAAACCGCACAGAATATATGCGGCTTGAATTGTTAATTCAAACCGCACAGAATATATGCGGCATGAAACGCCTATATCCCACGCGATCGGGCAATTTTTGAGAGCCGATATCTCACGATCTGTTTTGAGATTTTGTGTGAAACTTCACAGTCTTGTTCTATGAAGTCAAGACTGCATGTCGGCAAATTTTCGTGATTTTTGAAGATTCTTTGCTATGTTAACCAGAGGTGCAAAGTTGGGGTCAGACGCACTCCTTCAGCATTTCGGGCAATTTTTGAGAGGTGTTATCTCACGATCTGTTTTGACAATTTGTATGAAACTTCACAGTCTTCTTCTACGAAGTCAAGACTGCATGTCGGTAAATTTTCGTGATTTTTGAAGATGCTTTGCTATGTTAACCAGCGGTGCAAAGTTGGGCTCAGAAATAAAAAAATTATTTCGGAGATGAATGATAAAATACATTAAGAAAAATCTTACAACAGAAAAACTAAATTGATGAATTTAAAACAATACGAAATTAATTCCCACGACTCCATCTAAAATTTATTCCCATGAGCCGACCAGATCCCCATGATGATGTGCTCCTTCTAGCTTGTTGCACTGTTTCGTCTTGCCGGTTAGCTGTACCGGACGGTCCTGCTTGCGCTTCGTTAGCTGTACCAGATGTGCTCCTCCTTCCTAATTGAGATGTGCTCCTTCTAGCTGGTTGCACTCCTTCTTCTTGCTGGTGTGCTGTACCGGATGGCCTTGCGCCAGATGTGCTCCTCCTACCTGCTTGAGTTGTGCTCCTTCTTCGCTGGGTAGTACCTGAAGGCCCTTGCATTCCAACCGCCTCCCCTCCTGCCAGTACTTCTCCCATTGCCTCCCTAAACATCATATTTGCATTTTCACGGTCTGTTGTACGGCTTCTGGCTGTGCTTCGCCGCGGCCCTTGCGATCCACTTGCCTCTGCCATAACTCGCTTATTCTCTGCTACATTTGCTGCGTTATGATCCTCTGCAGCCCAAATATGTTAGTTAGTAAGCTATTCAACATTAGAATGAAATATAATTAGGGTTGAATGTTACATACCTCGCCTCTGCCTGTCAGAAGTGGAACGGCGAGGATGGTGCCCCCGTCGCCTACCTTGCATTTCATCCATGGTCATATCTTGACGGATGTGTTTTCTCCTACCATGCCGTATCCAATCTGTGTTTGGCTCAATTGTAGGGGTAGTGGTTGTAGGCCAATCTTCAGGATTGCCATAAGGAACAAACAGTGCATTCCAAGTACTCAGAAGGTAGTCCACCCTATACCAGTGGGCAACAAATAGGTCGGGTGACCAGTTTTTATGACGACAAACCGCTAACACATGAGCGCACGGAATTCCAGTTAATTGGATACCTCTGCATGTACATTCCACTTTTCTCTCTGGCCCGAATGTCACGATATACTGGAACCTTCTATGAATAATTGACATAGTTCCATCCTGCGTTTGGACTACTGGAACATATTCATTTGGGCCCGTGACTTGGTAATTACCTTCGCCGTGCGAGTATGGGATGACATCCATTTTTGTACCTTTCTCCCACCGTTTGGCGAGCTTAACATGTACCCGTTTGGAAAAAGGCTTTTCTGCATTGCTTTGCTCCGTCGCTGCCTGTCGCCGTTGAACAAACCACCTATTGCACTTGTAGAATGTCTCCTCTACAAGTGCAGCCACGGGCAACATTCGGCTATCCTTGAAGATAGCGTTTAGGGACTCAAAGCCGTTTGTTGTCATGATACCAAATCGGTGTCCTCCATCACAGGTCTGGAAAGAAATTTTATCAAAATTTGACGGCTCCATGACATCATTAGGACGTACTTTGCCCACTCTCCTCAGAAAAGCATTACACGTGGGATTTTGCTGCAATAGAACAAAGCAAAATTAGACAAAATGCATCTAAAAGAAACAAAAATGATATAAATTAGACAATATTAGACATACCGAGCAAAAATCTTCGAACATCTCTTTCAGCCTTCTTGGCTTCTTCTTCCAGGCTCCTTGTTTGAACCTAGTTCCATACCATTTGTCCCTCCCACACACCTGGACCAGGTTATCTGCAACATGTTGGATACAATACCTGTGCACAAAATTATCCCTATCCCATCCGTATTCAGGTTTCAATGCAGCTTTGATACCCATGTGTTGGTCCGATATAACACATACGAATCTATTAACACGAATCACATTAATCCTAAGCCATTGTAAGAAAAAACCCCAATTCTCTTCATTCTCCTTATGTACAATTGCAAATGCTAGAGGCAGCAATTGGTTCTCGGCATCATAGGCGCAAGCCATCAAAAGTCTGCCCTCATACCGCCCAGAAAGGAAGGCTGCATCTATACTGATCACCGGTCTTAAGTAATCAAATGCGGTAATGCATGGTCCGTAAGCCCATGCCACGGCCCTGAATTCCTGAACACCTTGTTTGACCAGTCCTGTATTTTTATCGATGCTCGGACTTGTCAGAAATTGGTATTTTGAGCCGGGATTCGTGTAACATATCCCGATAAGCAATAGTTTCATAAAATTGTACGACTCTTCCCAACTCCCAAATTGCCGGGCTACTGCAATCTCACGACCTCTCCAAAGTTTGTTGTACTTCGGGGTTATACTGCCAAACCTAACCCTCACGCAGTGTGCCACACTCCGGATGCTCATAGTGGGGTCTTCCTTAATGCTGCTCTCGATGATATCTGCGATAATTGATGCCGTGAGTTGTGCATGGTCCGTCCTGGTGTACTCAGATTCGCATGTGTGAGGCGTGTCTTGCTCAGTTATCATCCATGTATCTCCAGCATTTGTTGCTCTTGCCTTCAGTTTGAAACGACAACCTGGAGTGCTGCATCTAATTTCCAGCCGGGATGTGTCACTTCTCTTCGTATATGTCTCATTGTTCTTGTCAACATGGTACTCTCTGATCTTTTTCGTCAGTTGCTTTTTACTTACGAAGTATTGGCCTTTTGCGAGCTCACTCTTATATTCAACCCGACGACCATAGTAAGAAACATCTGCTTCTCGAAAAGCAGATATGTCATTGAAGTTTACAAAAGGGTGAGTCTCAGAACGGCCACTTAACGGCATATTCTCTCTATTTTGCCTCACAGTGGGCTGTGTGTATTCTTCTTCATCTTCTTCATCTTCTTCATCTCCTTCATCATTAATGTCACAGTCTCCTTCCCCCAATTCATCCCCAGTTTGCAGATTCTCCTCCGGTACCTCGTTCATAAATTCAAATTCCGACTCGTTTGGATCTTCCTGTACTGGTGGCGGTCTGGGGTGAGGATTTGGTTCAGGCCCAGGTAAGGATGAAGGACCTTCATACATGGATATAGGTGGGATAAAAGGTGGAGATTGTACTCGTGGTGGGACAAAAGGTGGAGATTGGGGTGAATTATTGAATATTTTTTGTTCCGGTTCTGGTACAGGCATTAGGATAAAAGGAATGTGTGGTTCATTATCTTCTTGAGAATTTTGTGCAACCGAATTTGGGCCTGAACTTCTGGCCCCTGACTCTTCACGAATTCTGCGTGCAAAAACTTCCAATAATGATTCGACATACCTCAAAACCTGCGCTATTAGACCTCTCAATGCCCCGTTATCTCCCAATGTGATTTTGACATACTTTCCTGCGTGGACCATTCGGGCCTGAATTTGTAATTCCCAACGATTCCTATTGTAGCCGCTCGCTTCATAAATAAGCGATTGCAACTGCTCAAATGAGAAATTTTCATCAACCCAATACGTATTTGCTGCAGGTTTGGAGTAACGTACTCCATACTGGTCAGTTATGAACTTTCCTCCAAAATATATTGAAATTGCAATAGACATGGCCAATAAACTACATTCATAAATGACAAATATTTGATCAGTTTACTGATTTCAATTGTGAACAGTTGTGAATAGTCGTATATGAACAATATTGAACAGTAAATACGTACATACACAGTACATGAACAGCCAATACGTCTAGGAACATTACATGAACAATACAAGAATAGTACATACGTACATGAACAGTAAATACGTATATGAAGGGTACATAAACAGTAGATACGTATATGAATAGTAAATACATATATGAACAGTGATGAACAGTAAATAAACATTAAGGAACAGTAATTAAACAGTAAATAAACAGTAATTAACAGTAAATACGTATGTGAAAATTTGCAAAATAAAAAAAAAAATACCTGATTTGACAGACTTCTCCGTCTCCTCCTTCCTTCAGAGCTCCTCTCCTCTTCCTCTTCTTCTCTTCTTCCTCTCTTTCTTTTTTCTCTCTCTTCTACAGAGCTCTCCCCCGTAGTTATAGTTTTAAAAAAAAAAAGAGATTCAAGCCGTATATATTCTGTGCGGTTTGAATTAACAATTCAAGCCGCATATATTCTGTGCGGTTTGAATTAACAATTCAAGCCGCATATATTCTGTGCGGTTTGAATTGTTAATTCAAACCGCAAATAATATATGCGGTTTGGGTAGAAATAAAATTCTTTTAAAAACGTGGTTATTTATATTAAAATAATTTTTTTTTTGAGTAAAAATAAAAATCACGGATTAATAGTTCCATGATATCTCTAGTACTATTATTATGGGTAAAGATATTAATAATGCTGGTTTGGCTTCATGTAGCGCACAAGCAATAGAATCTAATAAAAAAAAAAAACATATCACTCATGCACTGCATGAAGTCAAATCCATGTTGTTAATATCCTTAATTATCATGCTATTATTGTGACGCAAGGCGGTTCCGATATTGTCTTGCCCGATAAGCTCAAGTACTCGGTTTTATGGTAATAGAAAAGAATAAAGAGTCACAAAGAACACAAACAAACAAACACAACTTTTCTATTCAAAATCAATGCTCCCTCTAGAGAGGTTTTGATACATATTTAAAGTAAAAAAAATGAAAGCTCTCCTAGGCAAATAAAAAAATGCAAGACCGCCCCATGCCATTTAATTTATGTGGATCGGATTTCAAGTTGTACATACAACTCTTTGATTGGTTTGGATCGTGTGTGGCCATCGTTTACGTCTGAATTTGAATCGGACATTTCTTCAATACGTACCGCGTCATATTGTGATGGCGCTCATGTCATTATTAACTCTACACTGTTCAATTCGACCCAACTTGATTTGTGGTCCAATTCTATGAACCCGTTTCATTTAATTCAATACAAAGTTCAATTTCTTTGGGAGTTCAAACTGATCAGTAATAGAATCTCTGCATGGATAAGTGAATTAATATATTGTTTCAATAATTAACAAATATAAGGCCTCTTTAGAAAACTTCATCCAACAAGATATCCAATAAAAGAGAACAAAATTGTGGAATAATCAGTAACCATACACTTGCTAGTGCAAGGAGCATTCACATAGCACTTATTGCCAAAATGATACTTTTCTTTTACCAATTCTGTCTCTGGAACGTGTTTATATCTATTTATATCAATTTCTGTCCTTCTAAATTGAATAAACTTTCGTTTTTCATGATTCCGCTCATTGATTTATTGACCCCAGTTGCCTTCTTTCTTTCTTAGTGCTTGTTTACCAATATCCAATTGAACATGTACTTAAATATTATTTTTCTAGTATGAAACACGATCAAAGCGTGTAAATTATCCTCAATAATATGCACTAGATTTCAAACCTGTAACCTCGATCGTGACATACTTAATATTAAGAAAAAGAGGAATATATATATATATATATATATAGAGTGGCTAAGATCAAAGTGGTATGACCAAGGCCTTTGGTGCTACCAAGTTGTTTTTAGATTTTCAAAGTTCAAACGGTCGATCTAAACCGTTAGATGTGATCTTTATATTAAAATTTGCTTGGAGACCAAATTTTACATTTTTTGGAATTTTTTTACTATTTTTTAAACCACTTTGAAAATTGCTGATCACATGGTCCAGAATTTGGTTGCACTGTTTTTACTGTTCACCCGGATCTGCCATTTTCAAAGTGGCTTAAAAAATAGTAAAAAAATTCCAAAAAATGTAAAATTTGGTCTCCAAGCAGATTTTAATATAGATTGAATATCTAACGGTTTGAATCGACTATTTGAACTTTAAAATTGCAAAAACTAATTGGTAGCACCAAGGCCTTGGTCATACCACTTTGACCTTAGCCACTCTATATATATATATATATATATATATATATATATATATATATATATATATATATATCAGATTCTTTAACGTTGTTTTCTCTATAAAATTGACATGCTTTATAAAAGAGATCTCTGATTTACGTGAAAGCAGTGTTGTTGCTCTCCATAAAAGAAAAGGATGAGCAAGAAAGAGAGAGCAATCTAGTTTTGACAAGCGAGATGAAAGACACAACACTACAAGCAATGCAAAAGACAAAAAAAAAACCTTTAAGATAAAGATAGCATGCTAATTAATACTTCTCATAAATTTCTACCAACTTGATCTATAGATATTTTTGTTGACATAAAATTAAATCTACAACAAAGTTAACAATACAGACAAATCGTCTCATGTACTTCCGTTTTGGTGACATAAAGAATTTGTTAAGATGTTTTATATATATATATATAGTTGGGCTACGGTACGAAGTAAAGCGAGTGTTTTACTTCACGTCTATATCTTCAATTTCAAAATTCAAAACGTCGATCCAAACCATTCAAATTGATCTCCATATTCAATTGTGCTTGGAGACCAAATTTTACAATTTTTAGAATTTTTTTACTATTTGTTTGAATTTTTTAAAATCACTGATTTTCAGAAAATCGTGGACCATAAAAAATCAGTGATTTTAAAAAAATCCAAACAAATAGTAAAAAATTTCTAAAAATTGTAAAATTTGGTCTCCAAGCACAATTTAATATGGAGATCAACTTGAACTGTTTGGATTGACGTTTTGAACTTTAAAATTGAAGATATAGACGTGAAATAAAATACTTGCTTTACTTCGCGAAGTACCGTAGCCCAACTATATATATAGAAGATATATATGAGCTACAATAAAGCAAAATATGAGCTAAGCAACAAAGTAAAATGAGCTAAGCAAAATGTTCTTTTCATTAAAAATAGAAAGGGGAAACATTAAAGAAGATGAATCTGCTGGTACATGTAAAAGAGGTCAACTTTAAAAAAATTAAATTGCTCCACCAGTGCTTTTCCTTTAGAGACTTTAATTTTATGGAAATATGCATCACATAGAGTTCAAATTTTATACGTTCTTCGTAGAAAGATCGGAAGGCGTGAGCGTGTTTGATTTGAATTGAATATACCGAACACAGCTGATAAGAGGATAATTACTTAGGATTCTCAAAGTAGATTCTAAATTACAGTGAAGGGGAAGAATTTAAAATAATATTTTCCTGCCCCATTATCAAATTATTATTTCTCCTAAAAAGAGCTTTTCCCTTAAGCTGCCCTGCTATTTTTGTTATAATACTTGCTATATTATGTATCATGTTGGGACTTGGGAGGAAAATAACAAGGTTGTACCACACAAATACTTCTAATTGTAATTTTTTCAAACACCTTGTGTGCATATACCACTACTCATATAAATGGAGAAATAAGAGAGTCACACAAGAAACCAAGACAGCAAGCAAGCAAGTACAAGAAATGAGAGAAGACACAAGATTTACGTGGAAATTCTTTCAGAAGAAAAACATCACTCTGTTTTTATGACAAAATTAGTAGTCTGCACTTTAGGTCATAATTCTGACTCGTAGATTAATTTATCATGACTTCTATTAACATTATTTATTCTTCTAAGTACTCTGAAAGATAAAGCATCACTCTGCCAAGAAAAAAGGCCTTTTATTTATTTAATACTCATACTAGTTTAAAGAGTCTTATTTTCAGGCTGATCTTTTGATGTTGCTGGGATGCATGATCAAAATCCATTAACCTAGTACAGTCAGTACAAGTAGTGCGATAATTAATACAATTCTCATATTTGGGGGGGGGGCACACATTAGCAAAAATTAATTTGATCATTATGTAGGAAGATTGTTTATATATGGTACTAGTAGCTACAGATCCATGAAAAATGGGGAGGATGAGAAAAGCAAGAGAGGACATAAAGCAGGAGAAAAATAGGTTTTGAATTTGTTAATACAAGCCACTTAACATTATAAACAAGATTGTGAAAAATATGATATTATTGACAATTGTTCTAAAGGAAGTCCACTACAACATCCGTGCATGATGTTTCCTCATAGCAATACATGCAATAAGGGAGCATTCTGCTAGTGGATCGTTGATAAATAAATAAAAAAGCATTTGAAAGTGGATATAGTTGAAATACAGAAAGCAAAATGGGAACATTTTGCTTGAGAATTCGAGAACTTAGACGATACAGAAGGGATTGGATTTTGTTTAAAGGCCTTTGGACAAAGTCTCATTCAAAGTTAAACTTAAACGTCTGATTTGTATTAAGATTCGTGCAAATATATTGAAAACTTAATAAATTTAAATAGCTCATTGAATCTAAATGTCCGTGCAAATTTTGATGCAAATCGGATGGTTTAGGTCCGGCTTTGGATGAGGCTTTGTCCAAAGCCTTTTTTGGACACACTACTATAATTTCCGCTTTTTTCATGCGGAGCATATGTTATTTCCAAGAGGATAAAGGGCACTTGGAAATAAAATTATCTTTTCTAACGCACTTAACAATTTCCAACGGCAGACCCGCGAAAATAGCAGCGCATGGAAATCTCTCATGTCTACCTTTGGAAATATTTCCTATCTACCTTTGGAAATACTTTTGTATGACCCATGACTCGCCAAACAGACTGAATACTATATTTTATTGATAGCTCATGAAAATACATCACCCCCAGCACATGAAAATAAGGTTAGTCTGTTTATATTATTTTATAGCTCAATTTCATGGAAATACTGTAGCACTGTGCTCTTGGAAATATTTAATTGATTCAGTTTATATTATTTTGTAGTTAGACTTATTATTTTCATGAGTTTTCCGTTGGAAAAGTTAAGTTTCTGGAGACATAAATATTTCTGTTTATTTGAAATGTCCCTTTGAATATTCAACAAAAGTAAATCACAACAGCAAGCAGTATTTAATTGAGATATTTAAAATGAAACATACAATTGGAAACATAAATTTTAGATCTTTGCCAATAACAAGACATATTTCATTTTTTAACAAATGCAGGTAATACATAATATCTCAATTTGAATGACTCTTGTGTAGACACCTGTTACAAACCAAAAAAAGAGAACAAGATTAGAAAAGACATTTGATCAAAATGAAGCATGTCAGATTAGTAAAATGTATAGTAAATTGAAATGAAAAACCTAACACATATGTATGTTGATTTACCAATTAATATTCTTCATAGAAATCATCGGAGTCTAAGCAATCTTCTTCATCATCTTGCTCCAGGTCATTATCTTGCTTCATGTCTGTTTGACCCTAAAAAGTTGGGATTTAGAAATAAATCAAAGAGCTAAACAATAGAAGAAATGGAGGTGACCATTGGAGATTAAAATGGAGAAGATTGGATAAATCAATTTAAATCATAAAATTGAGAAATAGGCTCAGGGTTTGTTTTGAAGTAAAGCAATCGACTTCAATTTAAGTCAATTAATTTGAGTTGCCAAGAACGAATGATGGCAGATTGGCAGCAAATGAGCTCGGACCAAATAAGATTGAAAATAATTAGCATATTGGGCCACTGATGGGCTAAAAGAAAAAAATGAATGAAATGAAAAATAAAAAGGGAGATAGCGCTGCTGCTTGTTTCTCATTTAACCAGACAAGTGGCCTCCATAAAATTAAACCAATCATGGAATAGCGCTGGATACAAATTGAAGCCGATATTTTTATTAATACCCCAAAAAAAAACAAATTATCAAATCTGCCCCCACCCCAAATTTATTTTTAAATCTACTCCAACCGTCCGCCTACTGGGCGGTCCACTCTGCATAGCTGACCGCCCAGCTGCTGGGCGGTCCGCTATGGATTTTTTTTTTTTATAAGCGGTCTGACCCCCTCTCTCTCTCTTCTCTCTCTTTTCTTCTCTGCCTCCCCGCCGCCCCGCCTCTCTGCTGCCCTGCCGCCCGAAACCAACCACCTTGCTCTCTCCCTCTCTCACTACCGAAGTCTCTCTCTCCCTCTCTTCCTCTCTCTCTTCAAATCTGCCACTCTCTCTCTCTCTTCCTCTCCCTCTTCTTCTCTCTCTCTCTCTCTCACTCGAACCCTAATTTTCGGCCATCTCGGCGACAATCCGATTATTTTCGAGTAAGTTTCTAAATAACTTTTTTAATTTATATTTTGTATCTTGTATTGGCATTGGAACGATTGGTAGAAATTGAATTGTTAATTATCTTGTGTGGGTTGTTGATTTTTCCGATACGATTGAATTGTTCAAAATTAGGGTTTCCAAAATTAGAGTTTGTAGTTTAGGATTTAGGGTTGACAAAACTGAAGTTTATAAATTAGGGTTGAATTGTTAATTATCGTATGCGGGTTGTTGATTTTCCCGTCGTGATTTAATTGTTAAAAATTAGGGTTTCCAAAATTATGGTTGAATTGTTAAATTAGGGTTGAATTGTTAAATTATGGTTGAATTGTTTAAATTAGGGTTGAATTGTTAAATTAGGATTGAATTGTTAAATTGTTTAAATTAGGGTTGAATTGTTAAATTAGGGTTTAGGGTTGAATTGTTAAATTAGGGTTTAGAATTGAATTGGGGTTTAGGGTTGAATTGTTAAATTAGGATTGAATTGTTTAAATTAGGGTTGAATTGTTAAATTAGGGTTTAGTGTTGACAAAATTGGAGTTTATAAGTTAGGGTTTATAAATCAGGATTTATAAGGTAGAATCTTATGTTTATTGAAATGTAGTATGGTCAGAACTAGACGGGGATGTGCATGGGATGCCCCTCTGGAGACGGGGGAGAGTTCACATGATCACGGTGCAGAGGATTCCGGTGTAGCGGCATCCGGTGCAGAGACATCCGGTGCAGATGCTCCCTTTGGAGATTATCCCCCTCACCATCCTGACACATTTAGTCATCTTCTGTGGACCCTACATGTCAGTCACAGTGTCTCACTTGCATCTATGGAGGTACGTTGGTTTTGTATTCCTAATTTAAATAACATTATTTAATATTACAGATAATTAGACGTTTATATTGAAATCATTGTAAAATGCAGGAGACGACGATGATGACAGTGAGGTATCGCACCCCCGAGATACCATACGTTTGTCACCCGTTGATGGAGCAGTGCATCATGCATCTCGGGTTGTATCAGTTGGCCACCATGCCTCACTGTGATATTGACCAAGCTCTCGTTTGCGGTCTAGTGGAGAGATGGCGATCGGAGACGCATACATTTCACCTTCCGGTTGGGGAGATGACAGTCACACTAGGTGATGTCAGCGCTTTATGGGGTTTACGGATAGATGGCGACCCCATCGGTGGTGTCTCAGACCATCCGGACCTGATGGACATGATACCAGAGCTGCTGGGGGCCGCTCCGACGGACTTGCAGAAGAAGAAGAAGAAGAAATGAGAAGAGGAGGAGTACCGGTATTTCAAATACTACATTAGTCTTGCGGCGCTCCGCAGTTACTTCCACCGGCGCAGGATCACCCTCGATACACGTGACGAGCGGGCCGTTCTGAGGTAATCACAAACAGTTGCAAATTAAAATATGTTATGGATTCAACAAAAATTATAGTTATTTATGTCTCTAATTTATATTGCAGGTACGTAAGGGCGTTTGTCATGGATTTATGCGGCAGCGTCATGTTTGTCAATTCCAGTGGTGACGCAGTTCCGATTATGTTCCTTTCTATGTTGAGGCACATTGAGCGGCCGTCGAGGTGGAACTGGGGTGGAGCCGTGCTCGACCACTTATACCGGAGCTTGTGTCATGCTTGTCTGGTAAGTTTGTACAAATATTTTAATTTTTTTATTACAAATCTTAGGGTTCCATATATTACCAGAAGTGCACCGCATGTCTAAAATTTAGGTGACGAACAAGCAGATTGCCGGACCGCTTATTTTACTCCAGCAGTGGTTCTGGTCGCATATACCGGTATGTCGGCCTGTTCCTCCAGCTCAGGCGGGGTTATGGATGGGGGATGACCCCGAGAGACGTCCGGGGTACGGTGCCATATGGGGTACTCCCCACACATACGAGGACACGGGCAGGGGGATGACCGTGGGGATTTCGTATGTCCAGGGTTAGCTCCAGATGCTTCACGAGGCGAGCATCACCTGGTACCCCTATCGTCTGTTCTACCATCAGAACCTTCTGTGCGGGCTGACATTAGAGCAGAGAGATCTCTATTTTTATCGGGGGCCGTGCGTATGTTTCTGGATAGTTGAGTATTACTATCCTGATCGAGTGCCCCGTCAGTTTGGCTTGGATGCCTATGCCCCGGATTTTCGAGAGTTGGGCGAGCAGCAGACCATCCAGCTGCACAGGTAACTACCCACTGCCTTATTGTTTGTCTATTTTATTACTTGTTCAGCCATACATGTTACTAATTAATTTATATTGCACGCATTTCTGGGAGTATTACCAGCGTGCTGCATCACCGGAGGATCACTTATGGACCCCACCTCCAGCTATTGATGCCCCTATGCCGGTCGGGCCTTGGAGATTGCGATATTTAGTC